>CM040090.1:20865042-22065042 GCA_022496805.1 Pohlia nutans
TTCTTAGCTTACATAAATGCTCAAATGAAGTCATTCATGGTAGCGACATCATCACTCCTATTTCTGGATTGTTGTTTCCACTTGTTGTAGACAGTTTCTGCAAAGTTGCAAGACATGATGTCCGCCATCTCCTCTAAATTCAATTCTTGCACATAAGAACAAACTATAAGTAACAATTGATTTAGTATGTCAAAATCGCACATTGATACAACATTTGAAGAATGTTCATATTCATTATATTGAGACTTTCTACAAATTTTGAGACATAATGCTAGTTATTCAAAATTTCATTTTAAAAATGATAATTGAAACCAAAAAAAGAACACTTAAATCATGATTCTATAACAAAATTCTAAAAGTTGGTATTGTTAAATATTTATAAAAAAATACTAATAAAAACACGCAATTCGCTATTTACGCACTTAGTCAAGTGCGCTAATTTCATAAGCATATTTGACTTTAAAAAAGGTTGGTTAAATAGTTCTCAAAAAAACATCAATGTTGTCTTTCATCAATCCCTCACATTGTAAACAAATAATTATTTTAATTATTTTTTTATTTTACCTTTATCGTTTCTTTTATCGTTTCTTTTATCCTTTCTTTTATCTGTTTTTTTTATCTTGATTTCTTTTTTGTCTTCTTTCTTGTTTCCCTCTTGTCTTGTCTTCCTTTTCTTCGTCCTTGTCTTTTATTTCTTCTACTTTTTCTTCAATTGTAGCTGCTGAATCCTAAACAATGGGAGCAAACAATTTTTTTTTAATTTTTTGGTTGGCCGTGGGGTGCTGCTAAACCCTAAATGGCAGTCACCCATAATATTTCTTTTTTCTTTTTTCTTTTTTCTTTTTTCTTCTTCTTGGTTGTCGGATGCTGCTGAACTCTAAATAACAACCACAAAAAAAAAGTTTTGTTTTTGTTGATTTTTTTGAAAAATTCTATTTTTAGCCTCTAGAATGCGCGGCCGCGCATCCAAAGACCCTCCCATCTCTCTTCTCCCTCTTCTTCTTCTTCCCCTCTCCTCATATATAGATAGGGGAGAGGTGAGGGGAAAGAGAGGGAGTAAGAGTGAATGGGAAAGACCCTCTCCTCCCCCCTATATATATAAGGAGAGGGAAGATGAGGGAATGAGGGAGATGAGAAGGTTTTTGGGTGTGCAGCCATGCACCCGACATGCTAAAAATAGATTTTAAAAAAAAGTCAAAAAGTAAAAAAAAACCTTTTTTTTGGTGACTGCCATTTAGGATTCAGCAGCACCCCATAGCCAAGAAGAAGAAAAAAAGAATATATATATATTATGGGCGGCTACCATTTAGGGTTTAGCAGCACCCCACGGCCAACCAAAATAATAATAATAATAATTTTTGGTTTATTCCTATTGTTTAGGGTTCAGCAGCTACAATTGAAGAAAAAGTAGAAGAAAGAAAAGACAAAGAAGACGAAAAGGAAGACAAGACAAGAGGGAGACAAGAAAGAAGACAAGAAAGAAATCAAGATAAAAAAGAAAAGATAAAAGAAAGGATAGAAGAAATGATAAAGATAAGAATAGAAAATAATTAAAATAATTTTTTATTCACAATGTAAGGGATTGAAGAAAGACAATAATCGTCAGTTTTTAAAAAAAAAGTTAGACAAAAAAATTATGTACCCGGGGACCAAGTGCATGATTATATGTCCAAGTGCGTAAATAGCAAATTGTGTGTTTAAAAAGATAAAACGGTTTATCTTTGAATTGAAGATAAAAATAAGACTGCAAAAAGTCTCAATATAATGACTATGGCCTTAAGAGATTAGAAGTGCACTTACCATATGTATGAACTTGCCCAATTGTTGATACCAAAAATGCCAAAAAGCAAGCCAGAAGTCCAACTCACGAATAATATCCTCCGATACACCTCTAGAGGATAGCCACCAAGCTTTGATCGCCAAATATTGAGTCACAGCTTCTTTCGTGCACTTAGAATTCTTGTTCGGCTTACATAAGAGGTTGTATTGGAACCGTATGTCGGGTTTGTTAAACTTCTGAGTGTGTCAGTATAGAGAAGTAGTCCAATACAAAAACAAGTGCGCTTCCAATTATCCAATGGTTTGGGGTCACCCTTACGGTAAATTGTATGAACAACGTTCCAAATTGCTTAAAATAAGCAGGTGTTGATAAGCACAACTCAATGACAAGTTGCGTGTTTAAAGGCTGAGTTGGCTCGATGTCACTCATTTTGCTGCAGTCGATAAATGACTTCAAGATTGTATTTTTCAATTTACAGCCTCAATTTTAGGGATTTTGGGGCGTGTATTATACCATTAGAAAGGTGTTTTCAAGACCTTTCTAACGTTATATCATACGCCCTAATTTGTTTTTAAATAAATGAGCGTTGATAAGCGCAACTCCATGACGAGCTACATGTTAAAGAGTTGAGTTGGTTGGATGTCACTTTAATCAGGGTTATTGTTTTTTTTTTAAGTCTAGAACATATTCCGCTACATTATATATGTATAGAGGTGTATTTGTTCAAGCTCCTGGACAAGCTACATTTTCTATGGTTGATGTTTTTTTTTAAAACTTTGGTGTGAGGATTCAAGGGGTGATGGATTTCTTTAAAACTTTGGTGAGGAGTATTGTGATATTTTTTGGTACTAGGTTTTGCGTGCAGCTTGTGAACGAATTGCTCCCTAGAAGGATGATGAGTGAATATGCAAGAATCTCTAAACTACTTAATTCGATTGTGTATGGAGATGATACTTCTAGGACAGGGTCACCTTCAGACGAGCTACAAATGTGGAAACTTGAAGAAATTTTGATGAACGAAGTGATCTTTGGAACTCAGTAGGTAACAATTATAGTTGTGTTTTTCTTAATCCTAGTTTCATGTTAGGAGGAGCTTCTTGACAAGTTGCCAAGTGGATCGGGTGTTTGAAATTACCCCAAATTCTTGGAATTAGGAAAAGTGTAATGATCAAGCACTTGGAATGTTGGGGGATCTTGTTAATTATATAATTTTTGGTTACCATGTTGAAGGGCAGTTTATGTTTGAGAATCAATTCCAATTTATGTCTTTGCAGTCACACAAATTTAGGATCCTCTTTTTTGTTTGTAACTGTTATAGGAACACATCAGTTACATCAAAGTCTGTCTTCCATTCTAATAAAGACACGCGCAAGGCTGACATCAATTTGAGAGAAGACAACATCTTCCACAATTTTATAATTGCTAAATCTTAGCTTATAATGGAAACATTCCATGGCGTGGGACTCAAGAGAAAAATTCCAAATTTCTTCAGATCTTTCTTGAGGCATCCACCATCCTCGAAGACATTGTGTTTGATCAAAATGCATTCACTGGTTTATCCATCATAGCCCTCATTTTCCTTTTCTTGTTACATTTGTTTTCTATATATGCATTGTTAACCGTACTTCTCATTCTTTCCTAAGATGCATTTGTTCATTTACTTTTTGAATTGTAGGTGCTTGTGTTTATTCATGTCAAAGTACAGGTCGCTTTTTAGTTGCAGTGGAGTCCAACACGTCAATCTTCAAGGGGGTTTTAGAATGCTTAAAGGATCTCACTCGTGCTCCTTCCTCAGCCTTGGAGAAGAGGACTCATGCAATTACACCTCTTAAAGACAAGTTGTTGGCCCCGAAAATAAAGCGACGTTGATTCTGTAAGTAAGTTAACTTTCTTTCAGTGCGTGACAGTTTTAGATAACAGTTAAGTTATGAGCACTTTGACCGTTGCCGGTCAAAATGTCATATTGTCTGGGCGAGGGTGGGTGAATCAAACATACAAGCAATGGACTCCTTTTTTACCTAGGCGTTTGTGAGGGAATTTTTTAAGTTGAAATGGTGAAACATGGTAAAAAGTGGCCAAAATGGGTGAATGCTAAGAAATTACAGCACATCTAAAAGGTTGAATTGGACCATTAATAAGACCTAAATAACCCCAAGCCTTCCACAAATTACCCGAGGCTTTTAGTGTCCTAAAATGGGCTTAAATTTGAGATTTAGGCTCTCTAATTAGGGTTTTTGTCTAAAAATTACAGCACAACTACCACCGATCACTAGGACATCAAACTCCCATGATTGGGAGTTTGTTTGATTCCGAAGCCTTGCAAAAACACCCTAAACCTTATAAAGCACCCTTGTACTTTAAACAACACAATTCCAAACAATTTAGGGTTTTGTGGGAAAATTTGGGCTGCACTTCCGCGTCATGCCCAAAAACCCTAGTTTCTTAACCCTGATTTGCAACAATCAACTAATTGGCCCGGTGAAAATTGGGTAGCGCTTCCACGCTATACCTTTCACCAGACCAATTTTACAAACACACACAACAACATAACAAGGAATGTGCGAAACACCAACAATAGACAACAATCAAATACAATCACACAATACACACAAATAGTATTTAGGCAATCAAAATTACCAATTTTAAATATTGAGTTTGCTCTAATCTTTCTAAGCATTACTAAATCTACAATATTCAATCAAAGCTTAAAAATTTAGATAAAATAATGAGGGGAAGCTCTCCCTCTTTTATGTCACGATGGACCCTTCTCCAATATCACCAAGAAAGACCACGGCCGTGTGAGACTCTGTTTCTTGGTTGTCGCTCTGGCCTTCTGATTTCGTATTGTTGTCGTCTTCAGTCGCCGTCTTCGCCGTGGATTGTTCGTCGTCCTCAATCGCCTTGGTCATGGTAATCGCCTTCTCAATTCCGGTCTTCGTCGTCTCTTTCGTGATTTTCGTCCTTGACTGCTGCAGCCGGTCCGTGGAATTGCCGCCCTCGTTGCTAGGGTCGAATCCCCCTCGTCACCCTTATGTTCAATGATCGTGACCCTTTTGGTCCTCGATGCAGCTGATTGCTAGTCTTTGTGTCTCCGTCAACCGGTCACAGCTCTTGATCGTTGCCCTCGTCTCTCACCGCCCTACTCAAAGCTTCGGTCGCCTTGTCTTCGTGGTGATTTTGCTCTGTTCTTGTTGATCGTCGTGGTAGTCGTGATGTCTCCGATTGCTGCTGTCGCCTTTAGCCGCGCCTAATTCGTCTGGTCGTTACGCCCTCACGCTGCACCTCCGTGAGCTTGTATAGACTGGTCGCCGGGATTCCCAGGCGCAGTCCGATTGTAAAGCACTCTGTTCGCCGTCGCCTTCGTTCTTCGCCCCTGCAGCACCGCATTTCCGTCGCCCTTGCTGGTTCGAGATTTCCGCCTGTGGCTGTCGAGCTCTCCTTCGAGGTCGCCCCGGGTCGATTCGTCGTCCTCACAGCAGCTACGTCGACGCGTGAATTCCGCCGCTGCCTTGCAGCTCTACTGCCGGTGCCCTCATGTCCTCACGTCCTTGTCGCCTCCGTTTACTGTAATTCCACACCCTGCAACTAATACAATGCCGCCATTCTCTAGACTCCAACCCAATCTTCCCACCGTTTCACCTTGATAGCCTGAACTACAAATCTAAAAATGCGTTTTTTTCCCTGACACACCAAAACCTCCAAACAACAGAATCTAAAAACACTATTCCCTCACTAATTTTCAATTAATTCACCCAAACACTATACTATCACCTTCATCAATCTCACACTCCTTCCAATCAAACAATCATATATTTTTTACTAATTTCTTCCTACAAAAACTCTTGACTCAGATTTAGATCTCAAACTCTCTAACCGCACACACACTAACTGGGCAGCGTTTGCAACAGGGGTGAGATTCAAAATCCCACCCCAAAACTACATCCATCAAAAGCAAGCGAAATTCATCCATTTGCTAACTTTCATCTTATCTCCCAAAACTCCCACTTAACCGGGAGTCCTAATTTTTCCCATTAGCTTACAACGGAAATACTAACCCCATTAGCCTCATAAGTCCAAATAACACACTAAACTAATCCACTAACATAATAGACTAAATAATAAACCCAACAATAGGCTAATAAGATAAAACGAGAATAATAGGCAATTAAAAGACTAAAATAATAAACCAAAAAGAATAACTAAATAAACTAATAGAATAAACTAATAAAATTAGACTATAATAATGAACTAAAATGATAGGCAACAATAATTGATTAAAACAATAAACCAAAATAATAAGGCAAATGGTCCAAACGCACAAAATCCAACAGTTAAATCGTTAAAAGTAAATAAACGACGAAAATCACCTGGACAAAAAGGAATCCTAAAATTGGACAATCAAAACCAAATCAAATGCACACAAAGCCGGGAATTAGTTTAATCGGTTAACCTCTAAAGGACCAGAACTATTTTTCTCTCCAAACACTGCAAAGTATCCCTTCTCATAAAAAGACAAATAGCTTTCAATCTAAAACCTTTTTGACCAGTCCAACCGTATGATATTTCAACCAACTTGAATTTATTACAACATAAAAAATTTCAACCGTTCAAGGTTCTTCAATAATAAGATTATAAGCTTCAAAGTTCGTAGCATTTTTTGCCTTGTTGCCCACGTTTGAAACTTCTTGAAAATGCCCAAAATGCAAAGTTTAGTCTTAGATTTTGTAAAATGAATTTAACAGTTGTGTATATGGAGGCGCTAGCTCATTGTGTACAAAAATTCAGATGCATAGCTCATTGTACGAAAATTTTCAGGAGGTGCCTGCAATTAGGTTTTTCACCTTTACATAATTGTATCTTTTGATCTATACATTATCTACGTACGCAAATTACCATCCCATCTTTTTTACAAAGAGTAGAATCACCATAAAAAATCTCAATAATTGACGATCAATACTCATTCCATACTAAGCTGACCAAACTTGGAAAATTAGCCTTGGTCCTTTAGGGGTTAACCCCTAAGTGACGGATCAACCATTTTATGGTCTCTGCCCTTTTTTTTGGGCTGCCCGAAATAGAAAAAACGTTTTTATAGAAAATAAAATATATTTTTAAATAGGTAATCAAGTCTACTTTCCAACCAATTTGAATCATGTCAATCCGAGTTAAACTCCACCCAGGAGAAATTTTCAAAGAAAAACACTTCTACATTGTCTAGTGTTAGAAAACTTACTATTTGGGGAAAGTAATGATGTTCTCTCCGTTGAAAAATTTGCAATTTTTGATTTTAGAATAGAATGTCTAGTTTTAACAAATCATACAAAATTTCAAATTCTAAAAATAAAATTTGTGATTCTTATAAATATTTGAAGTTAAATGCTTCTAAATTCATTATAAGATGATAAAAAGCTATTTTTTGATATTTGACCGTATAGAAAATTACTAAACATCAAGCTCCTCATTTTCTCTTTTGGACCAAACTTCATCAAAGTTTAAGAAGTAATTTTTTATAACACATTTATGCTTTGCCCTTACCCCCTCCGTCATTTAGGGGTTAAAATGTCTCGGTTAGACAAATATAAAATACAAAGTACATCAAAACTATAGTAGTAACGGTTTATTGCTAAAGTGAACCATTTTGACGGTTCACACAAGTCTTCCACGCGCCAACGTCTAGATTCTGGACGCTGGATGATTTTTGACGCGTCCTTTCACCTCAAATGGTGATGTTTTTCATCCATCCAATTCTTTTTTTGATTCTTGTGCTAGTTGACTACCATTTGTACGGTATGGATCTTCAAAATAAGATAATGTGAATTTTCGAAAAATTACAAAAGTGGTTTATGTCAAGTTTCAATCTTAGTTCAAAAAGTGATATGTTAAACATGATTTTCCATAATAAGTAGAGTCAAATAATGGAAACCATACCATCTTGTAGTGCATGTTATTCCAATTTCAATACAATATTTTAAAGATTTTTTTTGTTAATTTTGGATTTTTAATTGAATTTCAAGAGTTAACCTTGCAAAATTAATTTAAAAATATTAATAATAAATAAGATGAATCCAACCGTACAGATGTGATCCTCACATTGACATTTACAACTTTTCTTTGTACATCAACTCCATTTCCGTTTTTCATCAATCATTTTATAATGGATCTTTGAAAACAATGTTGAATCGGGACCTTAAAGGGTTAATCTATTATTATGTAACCCTAAACCCTAAATCATAATGCACTGATAATGTTGCAGAAGGTCAATGAACATCGGAATTAAAGATGCTATGGCGCAATATTTGAATCCGGATGAATCCTTTGCTTTACTATGCTACATTGAGTAATTAGCAAACGTTTTTAGTGGTGCGCCATCCCCGCAACTAGTTGCATCAAAATCAAAAACCCATAAGGTTCAAATGGGGTACACAAATTCTTGGATTTAGTTGCCAACAAAGGTAGTGAATCCAGGGACTCTAGTAGCTATAGTAGCACCTCACATTCTATTTGAACTATTGTAAATTTATCAATTGAAATTTAATAGCGAAACTAAAAGGACCATCAATGAGAGATCATTTTGTTAAATTCACTTATGCATTTTACTCTTGGGCTTGTTGTTTCATATGATTTTAGCCTCTACAATGAACTTCAAATTTTGATTGAAATTACACTTTTTAGTTGATTTAATATTTGATTTAGTTGTTGTCTACAAGTGGGTGTTTTATGCGGTATGGTAACTATTGTGGGCATAATATTGCAAGCTCTTTTTTAAATTTTGGTTGTTCTTATTTTTCAATCATTTCTAACTAATTTATGAAAAGAGCCCATGATATGTGCTTGCAAACTTAGATAGCTATTTGTTTTTAAAGCTCAAAATTTCATACTACTGTAAATTATATTAACTGCATATTATGTTTATTGAAATGGGCACATGTACCATGAAAACACCCAATTATCATTGAGAATTTAATTCCTAATGATAATACAGGTTTTTTTAATTTCCAGCTTTAAGGTATTCTAAGTAAACTACCTAAATCTCATACACTAAACCATTCATTCCACAAAAACAAGTCCAACATTACTCCATGCCCTACGTTACATCCACGGTAATAGGCATAATTTTGCTAAATTCAAAATTTGGAATTTGTGTTCACTCCTCATTGCTCACCGCTCTACGTTCACAAAATAGCATTCCTGCACCTAAGATAATATAGGAGGTTATTGATTTCTATTTTGCCATTTTCTACACTATCTATATGATTAGATAATTTTGTAATAATTATGCACAATTTTCATGTAGACTATTTTTTATAATTGATCAAAGTAATCAAATATTCAATATGCTATATTAATATAAACTAAAAATTAATACAAAATTATTTATTTACTTGATAAAAGTTCATTAGGAGAACATTCATAAATATAATTGGTAAAATTATTTATTCTATATAAAAAAATAGTCATCATAAAACAATTAGTGCAACTCGGATTAAATAGGATAAGTGTTGTAAATGATTTATTTTCTTTATTTTCTTTAAATTAATGTATTGAACTAACACAAAGACACATTGTTTTTTGGCAAACTAAAATAAGTTTTTTGGCAAAGATATTTGAAATAGTAAAAAGGTATAAATTAGGCTTAAATTTTATATGTATTAAAATTTTCAAAAAATAATATACAATAGTATTTGGACCAAAAGTTAATACATTGCAATTGGCAATGTTGTAGAGTAAATACATTATTGCCTTAATTGATACATTTCATTGAAAATATAGTGATGGCAATATTTTTTCTCAATTCCTATAACACAAAGGTATTGTATTCCAAAAAGATTATGTGAGTAAGGTTGAATAATATAGGTTTATGGCGGCAATTTTTGTTCCTTTACATTAAATGTCATTTAAAATGATGAATTCTCAGAAATTTTCTTGTAAGCTTGGTAGGCTAATTAAAACAGAGCCTGTAGTGTGGTTGGAATAATTATGCATTTGATGTGGTTTGCAAGCGGATACAGTGACATCGGTAAAATTGCCGCCATAAACCTTTCTTGGAATTTAAAAATATATTCTTAAATATTCTTGAATATTCTTGAATTGAATATTAAAAAAATTCGAGAATATTTCATACAAGATATTTAACATAGTTGACACTCAACCTATGTTAGTACAACGTCAAGTTGAAAAAAAGTGTCATACATAAGCTTAACAATTCAACATGCAACCTTGCATAGAAAGGACCGTCATGTTCAGGCATCCAAGTCCAAAGCGCACATACAATGATCTAAACCATGCGTCAGATTACACAATTTGCAAGGACTTACATAGTGTGTACATTAACTTCGTCATTAACTTCGTCATTAACTTCGTCATGGACTTAAGTTACATAGTGTTGACAGGAGCTGGCTGCAACACTTTTTTTGAGTGTCAGGTGAGTCATCGAGATTGATCTAGAGTGGTGTGACTTTGTTACCTCGTTATTATTCACCACGATCATCAATACAATCAGATCTGAACTCCTTATTATCACATTCCACAAGTCATCTGTTTCATGCTGAACTCATTATTATCACTCCCCAATATCATATTCCATTTGTTGTCTAGATTCTTTTCACTCATTATACTAGTAGGAAATGTGTCGTTTTTCACTTACTATAAATGAAAAAGGAATGAAACCGCGCCAAGCACATGGGTTATGTTAATGCTGATGAGTGGTTTTGGTCACAAGAAAACACAAATATAAGTATAATATTTCACCACTACCGTTCGTGGAAGGCAGGGTCGGTAGAAAAATAATTCCCCAAAATAATGCCAAAAATAAATAAAAATTTATTAAGTATTTTGTTGAAATCAACAAAAATAAAGTCAACAAAAAGTCGAAAAAAAATAACACTCAAAACTGAATGAAAACATAACACTCAGCAAAAATCTTAGTCAAAAAATAAAATAAATTGTTTAGCGGCCGAAAAAAAATTATGTTAGCTATTAAATAGCCGATTTCTTAATAATTGCTTTTGAAAGTGCCGACCTCCACTGTTTCAACTTTTATTAATTATTCGACATGAAAGTGCCTACCCTGCCTTCCACGTACAGTATTCACTATTCTTACAAAGTGAAGAATGAAAACGACAAGGTTGCTACTAGTGTTATTATCACATTCTCCAATTTATCACACTATTTCATTGGTTGTCTATACACTCAACTTGTTATCATTATGATTTTCAATATCACATCCAGTGATCGATTGATCATCTATAAAGTCACTTTGAACTTGATATTAATGATACCAGCGTTCATGTTTTGGACGTTCTTTTGAGTGACTTTCACTTCTAAGAGCAGTAATTTTTGCATACAATGTTTGATTTCAATAAAAATTTGGAAAAGCTCCCCGCATGATGTCTATTTTGAGTAGTAAACATTTCATATCAATCCAAGATGTGTTGGATTTTTGGGAATCGTTTAAAAGCAAGAGTCTTTTTTTGGACAATTTTTGTGCAGTTTGATCTCCGTAACTTCATGGGCTTGTATCTCCTTCATCCAATGTCTGTTTTCAATACAAAATTGTTGGGTTAGATTTCCTTTGAAGTCTAGTTATCATGAAAAAAAATTCATGTGAATCCATGTTGTTCTAAATGTTTGGGAGTCATTTTAATGCATGGGTCTATTTTGGACACTCTTTGCTTTTGTGGGTCAAATGGATCACTTTTCATACTACTTTTTTACATTGCACGGTCATTTTAGGGCACATCAAAAAAAATTCATAAGTTTTTTTTGGTACCAATGTGTTTATATGATGATTTTAAACCACTTTATAGTTTAAAGTTTTTTCATTTGAGTAGTTTTGAAATTGAATTTCATCTCTAATATGTTGGTAGGAAACTTTCAAGCAATAACATAATTATTCTACTAATAGTATCACGAGACTCAATGTATTACATTTTGGTTCAAATAATATTTTTTATTATTTTTGATTTTTTAATATACATACAATCCTAAAATACCTTTTCATTGTGATTATTTAAAAAAAAAAAAAAACCAATTTCAATGACCAATAAAAAAACGTTTTCCGCCAAATTTCTTTTGTTATGCGATGTCACACTACACATTTTGAACGGCCCACCTTGAAAACTCCCACACACACATATACATATACATACATACATACATACATATAAATATAAATAAAATATAAATAAATAATTATTTACATATAATTCAAATATACATATTCGAGTTTGAGCATAGTTGCCGTATGGGGTGGGTTTGGATCATCACAGGTGCTGTTAGGCTTAGACACAGGGGTCTCATATCGTTCCCCTGTGTGATTCCCATGTGAGTGTCACTTTCCCCTCTGATCTTCAGAACTCGACACATGTTAAAACTTTCCTTCTACAACTAAGTGACTAAGCTTAAGCAGGTGAATTGTACACATGTCAAAATTTGAAATCACAGGGGAAAGTGGCACTCACGGGGGAATGAACACAGGGGAACTATATGAGCTCCCTGTGAGATGGGTACACAGTCATGATGAAATTTTGTCTTGTTAGGATTGAAAAAATGAGAGTTTTGATGGGAATTTTCAGAATATTCCCCCAGTATGCTCGAATATTTCAATATTAGATGGACTAAAGATGAGTAGATCAGACGGGAAAGGCGAAGCGGCCCATTGGGCGCCATGACAGCCCTGCTTTTAACCCCTGAAGGACCACAACTATGTTTCTCTCCAAACACTCCAAAGTATCCTTTCTCATAAAAGGACAAATATTTTTAATTTAAAACCATTTTGACCGATCCAATCGTAGGATATTACAATCAACTTGAATTTATTACAACCTATAAAATTTCAACCGTTGAGGCTTCTTCAATAGTAAGATTATAAGCTTCAAAGTTGGTAGTTTTTTTTTTTTTTTTTTTTTTTTGCCCAAGTTTGAAACTTTTTGAAAATGCCCAAAATGCAATGTTTAGTCTCAGATTTGGTAAAATGAATTTGGCAGTTGTGTATATGGGGGCGTTAGCTCATTGTGTACAAAAATTGAGATGCATAGCTCATTGTATGAAAATTTTCAGGAGGTGCCCGCAATTAGGTTTTTCACCTTTACATGATTGTATCTTTTGATCTATACATGATCTACGTACGCAAATTACCATCCCATCTTTGTTACAAAGAGTAGAATCACCATAAAAAATCTCAATAATTGACGATCAATACTCATTCCATACAGAGCTGATCGAACTTGGAAAATTAGCCCTGGTCCTTTAGGGCTTAAGAACTCAGGTGCGTGAGCGTCACAATTTGTATTTCTGATGCTCGGAAACATGCCATTCACTCATGGAATATGATATGAATGTAAGTATACTAAGCCAATAATATGGCTTAGAGCATCCCCACTCCTACACGCCAGAGATGACTCGCTCAAATTATTCATTTACATTTGAAGGGCCCTTGCACTCACACTCCCCCACCCTTGGAGGGCCCTTGCACATCAAAAGTGCACATTAAATATTCAATGGACCAATCACAAGTAGAATGTGGGGATTTAGTCAACTAAATAGTGATTTGGAGGGCCGTTTCTTGACACACTAGGATCCAGAGTCAAGAGCCATTTTGGAAGGGCCTTGAGCACTTTTCATTTACTTCTCCAGTTGGGAGGGCCCTAGGAGGGCTGTGGTGGAGCTGCTCTTAGTATCTAGAACCTTCTCAAGTTAGTCTGTAAGATCAAGACACTAGTTGAAACAACAGCCGGGGATTGGAAACAACATTCTCGATTTCTGCAGTGTTGTTTCAACAGGCGGCTTGCACTGCACTAACTATTCATGAGTGACCAGTTTGCACCGCATTCATTAATTGCAAAGGCCACAAGAGTTCTATCAATTGATTTATTTGGAGCCTTGACAGCAGCTAGCGCCCTGAGCGAGGCCGGACATGATAGAGCAATCAGCTGCTGGCTCAGCAATGAATCAATCGGTTGGTTGCCATGCGTTACAAATTTTATCTTCACCTCAAATCCTGCCATCCACGAATTCGACTGCAGGCGTGCAGACACAGAGCAAATTATACACACCGGAAAAGCAGTGAATGAATGAATTGTGCACAGGCCTGCCTTCCGACTGACCAGCCCATTATGGTCCTTCATTGACAAGGACGTCAACTTACGTAACACAGTACCACTCAGTCCTGCAGTTGGTATTATAATTATAAGAAGTTACTGATCAATTTATCTCAGTTGAATCCACCAAGTGTCAGTTATGGATCAATTCCTCGTTACCCCATCAATCCAAGTGCCCTACAGTTCAAATCAGATCATCAATATGATATTTACAGAAATGTTATCCATAGTCAGCAATCCATGATCAGTGATCCCGGAACCACTTTATGACATTTAGAACATTATGTGACCTTCCACATATATAAATGGTATCTACTTTTGCATACAATACTCACGATACCTCTATAATATCCGGGAATACCCTTGATACACTAAGGTGATACCATGGTGATATCCGTGGATATCACCTCATGAAGTTGCTACATATTTACATTATGATGAAAATTCTAGCTACATTTCAATTTTATTTTTTTCATTCTCTTTCTTTGTATGTTTAGCAACCCCATTTCGGGGTAGAAATCCAACTAATTTAAGCCAGTTTTGGGATCACTATCGATGATCAGAAGGTAGCTGTGAATATTTCCGTCCAGTCCCAATTTTCGACTCCTAGGATTGGGGGGCTGGGTCCCATAAACCACCCAAGCCTAAACCTAAAAAGTTTTTACGAACGTTCTAATTACGTTTATGCCTTGGAAAGTCGAGTGCTTCTGATTGGTGTAGTAAGCGCACTATTTTCAAAATCCAACCTCTCATGAAAGCTAAGACCCTACAGGCGGATAATGGCCACTCTATGCTTTCATGCTTAAAAATTCATAGAAAATTGTAGAAATGCTCAAAAAATGTGTTTTTTTTGGGATGCCTTTGAACTAGCTTTGCGGAGCATCCAAAAATTATAAACTTCTTCTTTCACATATCTAAACATGAAAACCTGAAATTCAGACGGAAATATACACCACTACCTTATGTGGTGGAAATCAATGGCAGAACTGTTCCTCGTTGGATGAATTGTTCAGAGGCCAGGCACTGGCGCGCAGAGACCAGTTCCATGATCACATGCAGTCAGGTGAATATGATTTCACATGCTGCATGAATGTTCGTACGATGAATATAAGAACTGCGATGTTTTATTACAGTGCAGTACAAAGTGCATGCACGCACTGACGTACGTAGAAGACGACGGTTGGCCGACAGCGGTGACTGATTGTATGGGCCAAGGAGCAACGATGTCAGGTGAGACTGATCAGTATCATCTTCAATCGCACAGAACACATCGTGGTACATGCGCTCATAGATCAAAATTACCCAGGGAAATCCAAAGTGTCCAGAGATGAACTTTGTCCAAATTCCATCTTCAAAATAATCCCATCAATGAACCATGCATGAACTATACAGGGCAGATTCCAAAGTTCATCTCTGGACACTTTGGATTTCCTCAGTGCCAAGCTGATCGAACAATTAAGTGGCTGGCCAGTCGTATGTCAGTACCATTAATAAAGATAATGTGTTACTCAAGAAATCTGGAGTTTTATTGAAATGCAATAGTGGGTTTAAAAATGATCCAAATTCAAAGCCGTAAAGTGTATTAATGAGAGAATGAAGTCTATTTTTAGGAAATAAAAGAAAATTATGAAGAAGTTGCAAAATCGTACAGTAGTAGAGCTTTTTCGTGACACCTGTAGGGGAGCGCTTGGTACAAGTAACAGCTCTCAATGAACTAGTACTGTACAGACGGCCTATATAAACCCCATCACTCCTTCGGATTTCTTCACACCCAGTTTTGTGAACATCAGCAACTCAGGCTCAGTGTCGTTCCTTCTCTGAAATCTGAGGACTTAGTTCGATCAGGTGACTGCAAGTTAGCATGGCGAACAGCAGGATGGCGATGGCGGTGGCGATGGCGGTGTTCGTGGTGGCCATGGTCGCGTCGGTGCAGCCGGCCAGCGCGCAGTGCCCCAGCGTGACCTCGCTGGCTGGGTGCATTAGCGCGGCGTCGAAGGGCACGCAGCCCCCGCAGGCGTGCTGCAATGCCATGGCCGCGTTCGCCCAGAACGGCACCCCCGCCGGCTCCGCGTGCTTGTGCCAGGCCATCAACAACCCCACTGCCAAGGCCGCTGGAGCGCAGTTGCAGTACGCCATCCAGATCCCCAAGAAGTGCAACCTCAAGTACAAGGCTGGCTACGTCTGCAACGGTAACTACATTGGCCTCCCTGCATGCACCCTCAAGTTCCACAACTCTACTCAATCGTTTCATTTCTTCAGCTAGTGCGTTACTTATGTTTTACAACACAGAACCAAACTCGTTTTTAAATCCCCTAAGCTTGTTTTCTGTAGTGTAGGAAAATTGGACCCCCTGCTGCAAATCATCTGTTTGTTTGTTTGTTTGAAAATGACTGCAGTTTAACACAACTGACATTGTTGATCTTGTAGTGTAGAGTAAGATCTTTAAAATGATGTACATTGCAATCATAGAACCGAGCTGAAAACGAGAAAACAATGCCACTGTTGCAAAGTTCAGTGACGCAGATGGCCATAATTTTAGACCGTTAGTGAGGTGAAAATAGCTTCAGTTTAACACTTTGACATTGTTCATCTTGTAGTGTATATCTAAGTTTTAGAAAGATGTACATTGCAATCAGAGAATCGAGCTATAAATGAGAAAATGCCACCGTTGCAAAGTTCAGTGATGCAGATGGCCATAATTCTAGACGCTTAGTAAGGTGTTAATTGTCTCGAAACGCGCTTGCAACTCCCGAAGTCTGTTGTATGATTAACAAGTTGATGGTGGTGGTAATGTGATGTTGGTAGTGTGATGATATAATAGTAAAAAACGTTGGTCACAAGTACCAGTCAAATGACAGATCAAGCAACAGTTATCAGTCTCGAAGTTGATCGACCGACAGAAATCAGCAGTCAAGAACTATTAATATCAACGTCGTTGGTAACGCTTTTAAATGTTGATGGCCGGAAGACTACGATTAACAAGTTGATGTATGGTGGTGGGTAATGTGCAGGCATGGTAGTTCCCGGAGGTCAGTAATTGATCTGCTAGCTGAATGATCATTCGCTCGATGATTGTCAGAGGAGCGTGAACCAACCGGGATCATGATGTATTACTATACGTGGAGCCTGGATGCATGCCAGATTCGTATCTGTGGTGGCTGCTCGTCAGTGCTCTTATATAAAGTAGAATAAAATTATTGTTATATAAGATGTTATTGCAGATTGGGTCGTTAGATCAGTCATCGCAGCTACGTGTCTACTTTGTTGTTTGGGTTTTGAGATAATATACAATCATGCTCTTCGATGTTCTTGGTTCAATGAGCTTCTTTAATTTGAATGATGCAGTGTTTGTGTTCGTGAATGAGTACTTGTGTATGTTGGCCTCTTTGTTACTGCACTGGCCAACATACATTTGTCTCTGCCTTGCTGCAATGTGAATGTGAACTCCCACAGATGCCCCCATCTAGTAATATATCATACTTACAGAACATATATATGAATATTTTCAGAATTTTCTTAGATATTTGAGAATATTTTAGATCCAAGTTGTGTAACATACTAGATGTTTGTTGAAATGCTTGACAATGTCAAGCAAGACAATTCGATAGAGATTTCCACAAAAATGGCCAAAGAACACAACCATGGTTCCACACCAGGGTCTCGTCAATGATTCCGTGTCATTTCCCTGCGACATTTTTCCCACTGAGTCTTAAAGCTGCTAGTCTCAGGAAAGTTTAACAAGACACTGTCACCTCTTGAAGCTCGTTGAGACTAAAATCAAAATGTAGGCTCGGTGGGATAAATGAGTCTAGGAGGCAAACGCACTATGTTAAGTGACATGTTCTACTAACTCGCTAACCATGACGAAAATGGCGCATGTTCCGGTGATGTCCTATCTTGTGGGTAATTCAGTAAATTGCAAGTCATGATTGGAATTGTGGTAAAGTTGCAATTGCACTTGTGATTGGCAGGTTGCAATCCGGTTACATTTGGCAATTTTGGAGAGTTTAAAATTTAGAGACATCCACAATACTGATGAGTTGCAAGTGAGTGGCATTGCTCATCTTATCCACCGAGTATACAATGAGGCTATGCATGCTTCAAGAGTGATCATGGTGTACCCACGTCCAATCCTGTTCACTACCATGTTTTGATTGGTAGCTGGAAGGGTCACTGATTTGAGCTCACATCCCTGCTGACAATGGAAGACTGGAACAAGGACAATGGTAGCTGAAAAATCTGTGAAGGCCAGCTGAACATGGCACTAAGGTGGTTACCCCATTCCCAACTGAATAAGAAATACAGATATGAGACATTGATATTATTTAGTGTTATTATTTTTTAAGAGTAAAAGGCAAGAAGAAATGAATTTCAACAGAAGTTGAAACATAATTTTTGGATGAAGAATGGATTAGTTATAAATTTTCAAAGTTCAAGCATGACATATCCCAATCATGTCACATAGGTAGAGTTGTTTCTGTCTAAAGAAGATCTATATTGCACACACTAAAGTTGCTTAAACCAACATCAACGAAACCATAACCACACTGACATACATATACTAAAACCAACAAGAGAGAACCCATTACCAAGTGTAACTCATGCTAAAACCAACATCATTGCAGCATTGATTGTGAAAAATGCCCCTAGATGTTGGTTAAAGGCGCCAATTGCACTACGAGGTTCGTACACTAGCTGCTACGGCGAAAACGTAGCTTATTGCATTGGGATTACACTGAGAGTGGAATTATAAAACGTAGCTTACAATGGTCTAAACGTAGCTCTAAATTTTGCTACGCTACGGGCGTAACGACTTCTACGCTGCGATCTGGGTGGGGAGCGGCTCCGTTCTAATACTTCTGCCGTTCCCTTGTGTTCCAACTTCCCGAAGGTTCACCACGTGGTGCTCCCACAGTTGTCCAAACTGCACTTAACTGGAAGTATCGAACAAGTAACACGATTGTAAAAACTTCATTTACCTGTTGTGTTTTTTACTGCTTTTACTGTGCCTTCTTGTTTTCACTGCAGTGAAAATCTATTTTTATCCGAGTAAACGATCATCGTGCATAGTAATTTAATTCACACCGCCGTGAAACTGGAGCGATTTCCTCCTCAAACAGCGGTGACCATGAAGACGACATTGGATAAAATTACTGCCACATGTCATTGTATGACACGTCGGTTCTTAAATGACTTTTTGACCATCCCAGTTTACTAATTTCGTATTCATATGTGTCATAGTCGGCGGAAGTTGCGATCTTCTAATTTTAGTGCTTTTAGAGTTTTACATGTGTCCAAACCATGCCCATTCGTTTCCACATTTCAGTCTCCGTTCATGAATCCCCCGATGAGGCTCCCCGTGGCAGAGGATTCACTAATTAATAGCTATTGCTTTGGATTTTTTTTACAAGCACACAGTGATCATGCACTGCTTAATGTTTCCAACATAGCTTCGGAATCTCTCCAAAATTTCTTCGTCTAGATTGTTTTTTGAAGTTCCCAAAAACGGTCACTCTTATCGTGACCTCTTCAACCAAAAGTAATATTGTCTACTGTTCTATCTTAGTTCACAAAAATTTGACAGTCCCCTGTGTCTATGACTATATACAATATTTACAAAGACTACGTCATGTACACAATCATCATACGTCAATTGTTTGAGGTAGAAGGCGTTTTTGTGTCGCTTCTGTGACTGCGATGAAGACTTCCACCGTCTTCACTTTCGTTGCTCTCTTCTGCTCCAGTCTTCTGTCCTTCTCTATCATCTTCATCTTCCCCACCATCCTCCTCATTGTGCTGGCCTTCTTCCTCTTCGGCCGCAGATTCTGTGGAGTCCGCAGTTCTTGTGTTGCTACTGCCGGAGTCACTGGACTCAACATTTGTGTCTACATACTGATCGTCGCCATCGTCCTCACCGTCGGTTGAACTAAAATCCATTTCGTCTGCGCTGCTTATCTGTTTCTTCCTCGTCCCCTCGTTATCTCCCGTTCGTTTCATCCCTTTCGGTTGATTCTTTTTTTTGATTTTCTGTTGAACAATACCCGGTTGTGCCACTCCCTCGATGCTTTTCCCTTTCTTGTACCTCCCATGCGTACGCTCAAACAACTTTGGCACTCCCTCCCTCTTCGCGAATTCCACCTCTTCATTGGTTACTGGACGCTCGAATTCAGCCTCCTGGACATACATGAAGAATATTGTTATTAACAACCCCACGCAAAAACTTAGAAGCATATTAATACAATTAACCAAGGAAACCTTCTGTCCTGGACAAATACAATGTTCTGGATTGAACACAATACCGGCTGCTTCATACGTCTCAATAACCTGGCTTTGGACAGGCCTCATATACATGGGTTACATCACTTCTATATATATATATATATATGTTGAAAGTTCTAAACTAATATTACCGATACATTGTTTCTAATATTGCCTCTAATGCAACACGGCAAAGCGCATACTGAACTAGAAACATGTACCACTCCAGCGTCCGCATCACAACATACTAGTACAATGTTCAATTTTTTCCCCTCTAACATCTAGCTTCATAACATAAAAGTGCAATTCATTGTGATGATTCATTATTTCCATAACAGTCAACCGAGTAGTGACTCTAATCAATTGGTAACACTGAACCTGGTAGTGACTGTAATCAAGTGGTAACACTCACCCGGGTAAGTTACAACAGCAGAATATTACATACTATGAGATTGTTTTATTTCCTCTAGCTATAACATATAGCTTCATATCATAAAAGGCTGGTTCCTTTTGTTCAATCATTTCCACTTTTCAATAGAACCGATTAGTGACTGTAAGAAATAGTAACATGAAAAATTAGAATTTGGATACAATAAACTAATAAAGTCATTCAACGCCTAAAACAATGTCACATCACAATTTAAAAAGACATTGAGTTTAGAGAAAACTTACAAATTTGCTCATGAGTCCAACAACTCCGCCCGCACCTAACCGATGCGTGAATGAAATCCTCCTGGTCCGTGCATCGGCAGCGACTTTGCATTTATTAGATTTTTCAAGGTAGTTAGAGTTTGAAATAGAATCCCATATTGCATTCCATGATTCCTTTGTCAAACCATCGCAATTGGGGTAAAATCTTTGCATCCATTCTCTTTCATGTGATTTCTCACCCTAGCCCTCCGTTGCCTAATATTGTTGGCTACTTCAAACAGTACAAATCGCTCTTCATAATCACCAGGGTACAAACTTCTCACCCGCAACTTAAACAATCGCACCATCTCTCGGTCCTGATGTGGCCAAGGCAAATGCCATTTAAAAAGCCATGGTGCTCTATCATGCAAATAACTTTGCATATGGGTCCAGAATTTACCTATGGGTTGCCCTAATGCATTTGTTTCACATGCAGGGACATCTTTCACAGAATCCCATGTCCCAATACAATGGGGATCTGACAGGGCTACAATAGATTGGCCACCCATAGAATTGCAAGAATCAAGTGAATGGGAATTTCGAGTGTTGCCTCCCTTACTACTATTGAAGTTCTTCAATTTGGCCAAAATTGGAGATTTTTTAGCTCGATTTGAAGACTGCCCTTTAATTGTCTTCCTCGGTGATGTTGTTTTCTTTCGCTGTTTTTCCTTGTTGGTGCCCAATAGTAGGTTTTTCTCTTCCTCCAGCTGCATGACCTTTCTCTTAAGGGCTTCCACTTCGACTGCTGTTCCGCTTTCTACAGTGCCGGGTGTATTTGCCATTCTCTTGGAAGGCTCCCCAACTTCACCATGTCGATTTGACTTCATCTTCTTCCTTGATTTTCCTTTCACACCTTCTAGAGTCTCCTGCAATAACCATAAACTAACTAGTATTAGATCTGCCACTTCTGTGCTGTAGAGGTAATTAAGTGCATGACTGACAAAAGCAACTTTATATGTCTACAAGCGTGTTTCAAAATATGAGCATCATTTTAAAATTATCATTTCAGTGTAACAGTTTACGAAGAGAAGTTCATAATTTAGCCCACTGAATTAAAAAGCTCGCAAACTACATTGAATACCCTTCCAAAATTCAGAGTCCGGCTTCATTATACGGAAAAACATGCGCACCCCAATGATTGCAAGTCAGTTGTTGTATCTTCTATATGGTTATTACATTACTTGTAATTCGAGATATAGTAGTGTACTGAACACACGTGAACCTATCTCAACATGGATTTTTTTATTTTAATTGGTCAATGATCTATTGTACCTGTAGAAAAATTAAACTAAAAAAATCCAAGAAGAGAAAATAAAAACAATTTGGAGATACATGCACTGTTCCTAGCCTTTGGAAAACATAAGATGAAACGAAGAAGCCAAGAAGGAATATTAAATTACTATATACTTCACATGAGAGTCGGACCATGTTTGCTTTGTAACTTCTACATGCGTTCAAACCCAATGACAGACATCCTCTTCCAATTGCTTGAACTTTCATTTGTCCTAACTCCCATGGTTGCTACAAGTGAAGTTAAATATTTGAATACATTATTCTCAATACATTTGTGCATGCCTTTCTTTTTGATATTTATAGTAGTAGTTAGTACCTTGTCACATAACAGTAATTACAGGATGAATACCGAGCCATAAAAAATCAAACCAGGACCCAAGTAGTTAGGTGACGGTCATGTTTCAACGAATAACATAGAGTAATTATCAAACTGTCTTAGCAAGTTGAATCAAGTAGGTGAGATACTGAGCAACTCAAGTAGATAATATTGTAAGTAAATCACATCGCTAAGATTGGTATATACTTTCGTGTAGTACGTTGAAGCCCAATGGGCCGTGTATATATTGGGATAATTTTTTACATACCTGCCTCTCGATTTACCTTAAATAATTGGCTACTTCAACTGCTTTTTTGCAATTTAGCTATTTCTGTCCCGGCCTATGACTAATTCTGTACATGCAAACCGAAGAAATTAATACTTCCAAACCCAATTCCCTTGATTATACAGAAACCCCCTCCATGTAACAATATTGACTGGAAGCCCTTCAAGTATCAACGAATTCAATTTTAAATGTTCTCTAATTATTTTATATGTTCTCTTACAATTCACTACACTGCATGGTAACGAATGGAATATTTCTACAATTACACACGATTACTATAACACTATACATAAAATTCATTAACTATAACATTAACATAATAGAATCTCTGACTAGGACCGATTAGTGTACGGCACTGCAGTACACTCTAACTAGAACAATCAAACAATTACATACAGTTGTATGTATACTGTAAATAAACACAATCACATTAAAAATTCTTAAAACATTCACTTCTACAAGAATCAACTCAAACAATAATATCCCCCCTTCATAGCAACACTTAAATACTATTATTATACACTTACTTCATACCTATTTAATTATATTGCACACTAAACGAAGTAGAGATTCCACTGATTAGCTGTACCTTAAGGTTTCTGTAATCGGTTCTATTGAATAGGGGAAATGAGTGAACAAAATACATTACACATCACAGTATTCAATAGAACCCATTACCTTAAGCTTTCTGTTACTTCTTTTAATTGGATGTTGCAGGGGAACATGGTGACAATTACATACCTAATACTTTAAATTTACATACTTCAACCTACCTGAAAGTATAAATCACCGAAGACATGCTGTCCCCCAGTACTGAAGGATTACAAAATTGTGTGTCATCTCCGTCACATCAGAGTGTCGTAAAAATCGTAATTCAACACTAACAGGCATGTAGTAACATACTATACATACAACACATTACCTTGTACAATAATCAATGATAATTTCGACTATGATCAACTCAGAATTCATATTAGTTCCCTTACTTTAGTACATTATATTTTAACAAGTTCAATGCGTCCGTCACATACATTACTATTTAAACAGTTCTCAAAGCCAATAATAAGAACAATTTGTAAATCAAAGTCACATACAACAATCACTTTAAACATATTATCTTTTCCCCCTTGCATTGCAGGACATTTTAAATATAACAAGTCACTGATTGGATACCTAATTAATGATATTTCACATGAATTGATTTACAAGTTCCACATTTTGTACATACCTTTCTCTTTCCTTCAAGTAATTTCGGTTGGTCTGATGCTGGAAGTTCCTTCCACATGTCATTCATCATGTCCTAACGTGATCTACTTGGAGCGCATTCGTTTGGTTTCTGAAGACTTCTTCCACCGACGGCACCAACTGCAGTTTGCAAGCCCAGTCTGTAACTTGCACTTTGAAAAGTGCTACGTGCAAGATTTTGGGTAAGTCTGCGTCCACTCTCTAGTCTTGGACTTTTCGGTGGAAGTGTCGGAGTTGTTTCACTTGTGGCATACTGCAGTGGAGTGGTTGTTGCTCCGTCTTTACGTGGTCGTGCTTCAGTTTCAACCCTCGCAACTCCTTGTGATACATTGGGCTCCACCTCAAGTACTTCGACTTCTGGAAACTCGGGCATGCACACTTCTTCCACGGCTCGTACTTCCTCCGTCTGTAATACAACTGCACTGCATAAAACCGAACTTGGCTGGACTGGAGCTTCAGTTTGCGTAGCCTGGTTTACGTTTACTTGTGCCGGAGACTCCACTGTTTGGACCACTGCATGGCTTCTAGGTGGCGTTCCACTGTTGCCTTTTGCATGCGGATTGGACGTTGGCAAAGCACTGAGGGTGGCTTAGAGCGATCGTCCGGTTCCGCCGCTCCTTGAACTCCTGTTGTGTCGCTGTTCCGCAGTCCTTCTCAACTGCATGGCGCTGCCACTATTGCCCTCAGCCTCCGGTTCCTCTTCGGCAGTTGCGTACTGCGATGCCGTTCTCGTTTCTTCCCGGCCGCCTCAGACTTCCTCCTCTTCTGAGTCATCGCCGTTGCTGGACGACGTCTCCACCGCTGGGCGAGTCGCACCCCTGCTTCGACTTTTTTTCTTCTGCTGGCTTCTAGGAGAGAGAATTGTCACGTTCATGTATGTATCATTTCGAGAAATAGACATTCTCACTGATGATAGATTGTTGTTGCCGTCTCCATTCTGCCGTGTAGTGCACTTCTGGAAGCTTCGTTTCATTTTCCCACTGGCCGTCCTTGCTTCCTCAGTTTGAGTCGGAGACTTTCTAGTGTTGCCTCTAATTTTGCTTCCGCCGGGTCCTGACTGCTCTGCCTTCGTTTTCTTTCTTGCAGTACTTATCAACAGCGGTTTGGCTGAATGTGTGCCAGTCCTGTGCACCTTCGTTCCACTGGTACCGCCGCTTGTCCTCACATTACCACTGGTACCGCTTGTCCTCACATTTGCTGTTGTTGCTTGTACAGCAGCCGCATTCGGCTTCTCCCCACTCTGCGCTTCTGGTGCCGGTGTGGCCGCAACCCCAATTGTCTTGCTCGGGTATAGAGAAACCATAGGCTTCTCGCGCAAAACATTGTTCAAGTCGTCCTCATGTCCCTCCTCGATTCTTTTCCCCCGCTGGTCCGCCTCGGGCTCAGTACACTTGCGCTTGCCGTATCTGCCTCCGTCCCTCATATCGCTGCAACTGTAACCAATTAGAAGCACTTACGGACTTTCTAGACGTCCACTACTAAGTAATTCTTAAACCTCCCTCAACCCCTGCTGTTACTAAGAGCTCCCCCCTTGCCTTGACGCAAAAATAATTTCAGGACCACCGATTTCAATTTGCTTCCTTTGCAACTACATAAAAATCTTGCTGAACGTGTTTTCTGCAGAAAGTCTAAGCAAACACTACCGCCATGGACCCGGACTACATCGACAGTGAACAAAAACTGAGAGAGAAGACGACATGGAGTAGCTCAAGGAAGCGTAGCTGATGTCCATGATGTCGACTTGACTAGCAAATCTGTCGTAATCTCCCAGTGTGTCTCATCCCATGCAAAATTAGGTAACCGTCATCAAGGCTGACGCGAGTGATGTTGGTCTCATGGGTTTTTGCTCCGTAGGTAAAAAGAAAATTACTTTTTACTTGTCCTAAAATTTCTCTTTGCCCTCCGTAATTTCCTAAACCCTGCTAATTTGCGTAGGGTAATCACATGGGCTATGATTCTGAATTGGGTACTGAAATTCACTCAGGGTTCTATTTTAACTTGTTAAAACTGTACTTCGTTACATATTTGCAAAACAGAAGTACTAAGCCTCTCCTTGTATGGCCTGTACCTCATTTACTACAATTACATGTCATTTATATGAAATTGAGTCACTTATAACCGGGCATATAAGAGGTGTTCTATACTTCGAAGTCATGAATTTTGCTTACGATTATTTTCCTCCTTTAGCATTACAAATACTAGGAATTTTTCAATTTGAATTAATATTAAGTGTTTAATTACTTTATTGAGTGCAAAGTTTTCTGTGTATCTAAAATTGATCATATGCTGTAACGTACAAATGAGGTACAATCTGTGTTTTAAAAATCTAGATACAGGACTTAGGCCACAACGGTTTTGGGTACGAACTCGAAATGGGTGTGTCGACAATACAACCATTTCTAATAAAATTATTTGAGGAATTTTTTTTTAATCATTTTAATTTTTTAATTTTTTAATTTAGCAATTATTGATGTGAATCAAAAGTCCACGGTACCACAGTTACGAATAGCAATGAGGATTTTATGTTGGGCTCTTTTTTGGTCCACAGACTATAGATATTATTAACCCTTAAACGACAATGCCATCCCCACGGGCTTGGTTTTAGTTTGGGAGAATCATGCTCATAACTTCTACACCATTGCACCAAAAAGTGTTTTTATAATTCCAAACCGAGCACCTTAGAGAGATCTATAGTTCTTTAGAATAACGGTAAAGTAAATTAAACATAGAATTATGCTTAGAATGGACTATAAAATAAAATTTTGGAAGTGGTATCAGGAAAGGAATTGTCGTTTATGGATTAAGTAACTAATATGGTTTATGCAATGTTTGCAGAGATCTTACAATGCCCAGGGATTACAAGCCGATCGGGGTGGAGCGGTTCACCCCCGCAACTCCCACAGCATTGCCAACTGCGCTTCCCCCTATTCCTACCAGTCCTACACGGACGAAGAAGCGGAAGGGAAGAAAAAATAAAGACCGCGAAGAAATACCACCCAATCCTGTTTACAAAGTATTTTGTCCATGCTGCAAATGTGCGAGAAAAGATAAACCGCAGCTACGACTATTGAAAATTGTGGAAGACCATGTTCGATTGCACAACACTTCAAGTAGATATCAGGTTCAATCACTACTATCACATTTTGGATTTTGTGTACTAAGTACATATGACGTTGGGATGATCATCTATTATACAATACATCATGATGTGGCTCCCTCGACCGGTTCACGTTGGAATCTGTCGAGGAGACAACCCAAGCTCAATGTGCTCAACGGCACGGGTCCCACTAGTACTCAATAACAAAAAATGTGGTCAAGATATGTGTATTAGTATTTCCATACCTTTGTTCATGGAGTTTTGATAGTACCAATATTTCAATATATAGCAATTCTTCGTTACAAATTACATAACGTACAATAAAATATACTAGTGGATCCCGGGCGTTCAGCACATTGACAAGTACTTGTTTTATATCTTCGGTTGTCTCCTCAACGGATTCCAGCGCGGATTGGTGGAGTGAAACATATTATGTTGTTTTGTATAATAGATGTGTGAAGTGGTCTGCAGTCATATATCTACCAGTTTCACAACATACACAAATAATTAACGCTATGAGAAACAAAAGTCACAGGCCGCAGAGGATGACTATCACAGAAATCTGGGCTATGTGGCTGTGAAACCTGCCTAAGAGTGGATGAATTGTGTAATTAAAAAAAAATATGATATGTTTACAGAGTTTAAAAAAATATGATATGATCTGTCCTCACCGATGTGAATCCTGCAGCAGTGAAATGGTTACAAGCTGGTGTAAAATTCTGTCGGAAACATATGCACTACACTACAGAGGTATATTTGTGTTAGATAATTATAAGATTTGGAAATATTATAGATTTTTTACTCTCGAAAAAATTATATTACCAAAGACATTGATTCCAATCCTATTGAAAAATCCCCATATTGACCAATATAGAGGGTAAAAAAATTGGTGAATAGTAAAACTTACAACAAGTTTATGAAAATTAGTGTATTTATCACTAATCTACTTATTTAGTGTAGTATTGGATGAAATTATGCCTTTTTCTATGAAAAATACACCAATTTAGTATTAAAGTACACCGACTATAATTATTCGGAATTACATCGAATAGAAACATAGTGTAAGTTTACGTGTGAGGGTGTTGTTTCTGTTGTAATCTTTTGGAATATTTGTCATTTTTTGTGCCACAATACATTACACATCACACTTCTATTACAATGGGTTCTTGTGGAACTGACGTCCTATCTTCCAAAGTAAACATCTATGTGTTAATTAAACGAATGTTATTTCAGAAGTACACATAGATTGTAAGGTAAATGTTTGGAAACAAAATCAAATCCACCGAAATCTAATCATATATTTTGCAATCTTAGTAATGTACTTTACAAAGTATGTAAAGTTATATGTCACGAAACATACCATATTATTCACTTGGGAACATGATCACGGTGTAGCAGATTGCAATTTAAAGAGAAATCATTTATGAAATACGTTGTACACATTGTCCCAAACATTTACGTACTAATTCCCCTTCATACGCACATGATTAGAAGTTGGCAATGCAACAGATGCTAGTCCATATGGGTTCAAATAATATTGACTCGCATATCATTTTAAGAGATAAAAACACATCTATAATATTGAATTTATTGATATGTAGGCGTAACCAATACATCAGCTTTTGAATCATTAGTCTTAAATTGTACAAATGAAGTACTTACACAATGACATTGGGAAATTAAAATAGTGATAACTAAAATACATGTGAGGCACTTCGGCAAAAATACTACTATTTGTTTACAACATTACTAATACAGAAAATTTCATATTTTTTAAAAATCTTCCTATTACACCTACCTACATATATATATATATATATATATATATATATATATATATATATATATATATATATGTGTGTGTGTGTGTGTGTGTGTGTATGTATGTATGTATGTGTGAGCCTTATGTATATATGTATACGTACATACTTACATACAGACATGCATACATCTATGTATATCTCTACCTTTTTTTTCTATTCGTAAAGATTTTTTCAGAATTTTAATTACGTGCACTGATACTGTTTTCTCTTGTGAGTCATTGAATTAGAACCAGTTTCATCCATGATACGCTTCCTTGTTAGTAAGTATGTTTTATATTTCCTTTTAAAATTATTGTAATAAAGCGCGACTAAAAAAAATTATTCATAATTTGAGTTAATATGTAAATAATGTTCTTTGTTGGCTTTAAGTCCATGCAACATGATTTATGATTGAAAGATAACAGGGACATGTACATGTTTTCTCCATTTCATTCACCCACTCTACAATTGACAAGGCTGAAACAGGCCTACATAATCTGTCAATAGCTTTCATTGAAAGATTTCTCACATACTTCAGCGATAGCAGGCTCTATTCAATGCTCAAATGTTGGTTGTTGACCCTGATTGGGTGAATTGGGAAGACCCCCACGATGTAGCCCCGACATCAACAACTGGTGTTGTGGAATTTGAAGCGGACCTCACAGATGACGATGAAGTAACGACGTGGGATGAAAACTTTGTACTGCATGAATATATGCAATGCTGCGTGGGGAAGATGGACCAGTGCTTTCTACAGGCGAAAAAAACAAAGGTCCAGATCTGTCTTTCCTAGAAGCAGAGGCAACAACAATGATATTTGATGGAGCTGACGTGAGCAGATTGGAAATTATATTCTTGTTGCTGAGCATCCAAGCAGAGAAGAAAATATCCAACATTGCCATGGATGCCATTTTCCAAGCCATTTCAGAGAAGGTCATTCCAAGTCGCTTTAATTCAAGAATGCCAAAATCACGAGCTGAAGCAAGAAAGATTTTGGCAGATGTTGGCCTCGAGTACAAGGTGTACGATGCTTGTCCTTGTGACCAAACGCTTTACTATGGTCCAATAAAATCGAATTGGAAATTTTGCCCAAAGTGCAACATGTCGCGTTACACAGATACCACGCAAAAGAAAGATGTGCCAAGAAAGGTAACCTACAATACATTGAAATGACATACATTAAATATTTTTTGTTCAATATATCAATTATGAAATAATGCTTAACTCAAACCCCTATTCTATGAACTCTATTTTGGTATCCTGAGTTTGTATGTATTGGGATGCTTGCAGAAAATGTGGTATTTTCCTTTGATTCCTAGGCTTCTGGCATATTACCGAAGCAGCACTTTATCTCCTATGATGGTTTGGCATCGAGATAATCGTAGTCACGACGACATTATGAGGATTCCAGCAGATAGTCCAGCATGGAAATTTGTGGAAGAGAAGTATCCTCAAATGCAAGATGCCCGTAGTGTTTGGTTGGAGCTCGGAATAGATGGACTCAACCCCTATGGGCACAACTCTGCTAGCCATTCTATATGGCCGGTTACACTAACTCTTTTGAACTTGAATCCTAAACTAGCTATTCACAAGGGCCACATTCAACTATCTATGATAGTACCAGGTAAAAATGCATCCTTGTTTTATTTTATTAGGTTTTGGTTTTTTGCGCATGTCAGTTTATGTGATTAACCTACTTCATTCACCTAGCATATATTTATAAATGTTCAGATATTGATACAGTGTTGTGAATATTTTCTAATTTTGATGTTTAAAATCTCATTGAAAGTGTTGTATTGAGTAACTGGACAAAACATGTGGACGGTTCTGAATTTACTAATTCTCGAATTAGTAAATTCTGAATTAAGACCATAGAACGTGGCAGTGTTTGAAATTAAATAGACTCATATGGTATTTTAATTCCAAAATTTAATAATTTAATAATATAGTCATTGTAATTACAGATTTTGTTATTTTAAGTGAAGTATATAGTTCCCATCCGTATTGGAAGATACATGTATAGGAATATGCTATAGTGTTGTGACGTATTCTTATATCATGTCGCATGGTGCAGGAAAAAAAAAAGTGAAGAACATGAATACTTACTTGGAGCCATTGGTAGATGAATTACTTACTCTCTGGGTGGACGGAGTGGATGCGTACGACGCCAATACACAAAGTTCTTTCAAGTTGTATGCTTGCTATTTGTGGTCTATCCACGATTTTCCCGGTTATGGGGTATGTTCTTCTTTACAAACTCAAGGATTAAAGGCATGCCCCCCATCTGGTCCAAATGTTCTTGAATCAAAAAAGTGTCCCTATTTGAAGAAAGTTATTTACGTTGGCCATAGAAAGTATGTACCTATGAAACATCGTTATCGGCTTAATAGAAACAAAAACAAGTTTGATGGCGTGTCATACTTGAATGTAAGCAAGCCTGGCAGGACTTCTGGGAAGTTCTGGTTAAAGCAATGGCGGAAGGTCGCTATCAAGAGGAAATTGAGTTTGAAAGACTCTGGGATGAAGGATAAATCCATTTTTTTCCGTCTCCCATATTACAAGGTCAGTAAAATCTTAAAACTATTGTGTTAATTATTCCGGACTATGATGTGAGCAAAGTAGATAACGTCCACAGTGAAGGTCTACGCTGACGTAGTGCACAGTACTGTACACAGAAAACGCATTGTTGTTGTAATTGAAGGTAAAATAACAGTGTAATTTATTAACCGAAAATTGAGGTTAGGATATGCTTAAATTTCTGAGATAAAAAAAAACCCCAATGATACTGCCATTGCTATCGAAACCTCTACTTGCCGGCTCTTAGACATAACATGCATTTCAATTCATTTGTTATGTTGAATTGAAATTGCTCCATCATTTATTTTCAGAAAAGCCTTGTAAATAAAATTGTTTGTACGAAAATTGTGAGTTTCATTTACATTTTGTAGGTGGTAAATTCTTATGTTAAATCGTTTTTCAAACCCATTGTAATTTCATATTCTCACCGAAATTTAGTAGAAATTCGTGGTCGAAGTAGACATATGATTTATGTTACATGAATTAAATACAAATATGATTAATGGTATTGTTGTTATTAGTGCTATTGAGGGTGAAAAAGATAACATGATTCCATGGTCATACAGCAAACCAGAAGGTTGGGTATATTTTTTAAAACATTCAATTTTTTTCTGTGCCGTAGGATTAAAAGAAACTTAACTACAATAATACACAGTCATTGGAGATGTGTAAAAGTAGGAGTCACTAACTTCATATAAAAAGTATGTTGAACCCTTTGTTGTCACGGTTCAACACTATTTTTAAAAAATTAGTGGTAAAATGATTGATAAAATATAAAAATGGAGTTGATGTAAAAGTAAAAGTTATGATTACAATGTAAATATAACATCTTCACGCTTAAATTCATCATATTCATTAATAATATTTTTAAATTTATTTTGCAAGGTTTTTTAATGAAATTCAATTACAAATCAGAAATTAACAAATTTTTATTTTAAAATATTTCAGTGGAATGTGGAATAACATGCACTACAAAATGGTATAGTTTTCTCTAATTGAATTTACTTATTATGGAAAATCATTTTTAGGCTATTTTAAAAATAATAACGAAACTTCACAGAGACCACTTTGGCTAATTTTCTAACATTCGCAATGTCTTAATTTGATGATCCGTATGTACAGTACAAATGGTAGTGAACTAGCAAAACAAAATAAAATAAAAACCTAAAAAGTAACCATTGGGTAGAAAACATCACTATGCGTGGTAAAAGGAATATTTAGAAATCATATACCGTCCAAAATCTGAACGCTGGCGTGTCAAAGAATGAAGTGACATAACTATTGTAGCTTCTGTGTAACAAAGTGGTAGGGAAAAGTTGAAGTTAATCTCAGTATGATAATGTACCCATGCTGTGAGAAACTCAGTGTGAGTGATGAAAATTTCCAAATATAGCATACTGTAATATTCGTTTCGAAGTGGTTATAGTAATTTGTAGCGTCTACCCAGGTGAAGCCTTTTTCCTAAGCAATTAGAAACATTTGCTTGGCAACAACGTTGTAGTGGTGAAATACAACATGTCTGTGGTATGCATTTCACTATGATGGCAACTAAGAAACACTATGTGCGATGTATTATTATGTATGAGGAGTCTTAATTTTGAATAATAATGGCCTTATGGAGGTGTAATAAAGTATGTGTTACCATTTTGCGGCCCAGATACTAAATTTTGGACACTAAATGATTTCTCATGCATCTGTTTTCCATATACGGTGACAGTTTTCATCCATCCATAAAGTTATGTACTCTTGTGCTAGCTACATAATATTTCTATGGTATAGTTATTCAGAAATTAGACAATGAGATTTTTTTTTACCTCACAATAGCGGTTTATGTCAAGTTTCAATCAGACTTTAAAATGAAACTCTCTAAAAATGACTTTCCATACTAAAGATGATTTTCCTTAATAGGTAGAGTCAAATACCGTACACCAAACCATTTTGTAAAGCACTAGTGGGACCCGTACCGTTGAGCACATTGACATTTTTGAGCTTGGGATGTAAGCTCGACAGATTCCGGCGCGGAACGGTCGAGTGAGACACACCATAGCGTATTGTATAATACATTATAGTCCCAATTCTAATAAATGCATTTGTAAAGTTTCTTCTAGACATTTTGTTTTTTTCATTGAATTGTAAGAGAAAAGCATGAACGATGAATTTCATAATAATTATATATGTACTGAAATTATATTCAATAGCAACACATGTAATTATCTTTGTTAACTCCTAAATGACGAAGGGGGTAATGGCAAAACTGAAATGTGTTATAAAAAATTACTTCATCAACTATGATGAAGTTTGGTCCAAAAGAGAAAATGAAGAGATTGATGTGTACTAATAATCGATACGGTCAAATTTCAAAAAATAGCTTTTTATTATCTCTGATGAATTCAGAATCATTTAACTTCAAATATATTTCAAAATTTGAAATTTTATTTTGTGAATTTGAAACTCGGTAAGATTTGTTAAAACTAGACATTCTATTCTAAAATCAGAAATTGCAAATTTTTCGAAGGAGAGAACATCATAACTTTCCCGAAATAGTAAGTTTTCTAACACTTGCCAATGTAGAAGTGATTTTATTTCACAATTTCTCCTAGGTAAAGTTTAACTCGGATTGGCAAGATTCAAAGTGGGTTGGAAAGTAGATTTAATTTCCTATTTAAAAATATTTTTTATTTTCTATAGAAATAGATTTTCTATTTTGGTATGCCCGTACAAAAAGGGCAAACAACATACAATGGTTGATCCGTCACTTAGGAATAAAAGAGCATTGTCTCGAAGTTGACAATAACCAAAAATTGTGGGGGATTTTTTGTTGTATATGATGTTTTGCAATACTTGAAAGTACCCCACCTCCTTGATGTCATGCATACGGAGAAGAATGTTTGTGCGGCGCTTTTAAAGACATTCTCGAATTGCAAGGGCAGTAGGGCGGATTCTTTAGCGTTGCGACAGTCGATGGCACATTTCAATTTAATGAAGGATTTCCACCCAAGAGAGGATGGGACGTATGAGCCAGCAAGTTGGATTTGGACCACAAATGAGTATGATGAGGTAATAACTTGCTTTCGAATGTGAAGACTCCTTTTGGTTATGGCTCTTCCTTTAAACACAAATTCAATGACCGGAAGATTGTTGGATTTAAGACCCATGATTATCACAACCTATTGCACGATCTTTTTCCTACAGCGGTGCGGGGCACATTAACCGAAGACATAAGAAAATTTATTTACAAACTATCCTCTCTTTTCAAGTGGTTGTGCTCAAAGGAAATTGCAAAGAAGGATGTGTGGCAAAAAAAAATTGAAGCAACAGAAATTCTTTGTGAAATTGAGATGTGTTTGCCGCTATCTCTTCTGGACATGCAATTCCACAACATTGAGCACCTTGTAGAGGAAGTTGAGTTATGTGGTCCCGTATCAGTGAGGTGGATGTATTTCCTAGAAACACGCAATTCGTTAATTACGCACTTGGCCAAGTGCGGTCATTTCGTGGGCTTATTGTGCCCAAAAATTCAAATTTCAAATTTTTTTAAAAAAAAAACGTGTGATTTTTGTTTTCAATAAAAAACTGCACTGCATTGCACTAAATCAAATGTTTTACGGATTTTCAATACCAAATATGTGAATTTCATACATTTTTTTAAATTTGCAAAGTGTTTTTCATAAAACCCCTTCAAACGTGCAATAAATATTCAACATTTTACTATCTTTTAGCAATACTTTCCTCATTTCCTATGTATTACAATCACATACAATTTGCAATGCGTTTTCATACAATGACATCATTACTCCACATATCCACATAAAGTACACATCTACATATAGATATGCATATATATAAATATAAATAATAAATACATATAATAGAGAAGTACAAGTTGGCCATCTCAAGTGCAACTAATAGTACTAATTCACACAGTCTAAAGAAAACTACTACTCGAATGGGAACTGGGTCTCCGGAATCCTCTCAGATGACTGTGCTCCGTCGTCTCGACCCTCCTCACTAGCTATATGCTGCTCCTCCAATCTCACACGAACATCTGAAGGGGTATCAGGATCTGTATACTCCAAAGCTTGAGCTACCATGGCGTTGATCATCGGAGATGATACCAAGTGCACAGGCGACGCTTCTTCCATGATGGACGCCGCCTGCTCATACGTATAGTGTCCCTCAATCCCGCGACACTTGTATCTGACTCCATCAACGTCATAGTAAAATCCGTCTGCTGCAAGTGTCATACCTCGGTTCGGTAGGGCCCAATGAAACGGACGTGGAGTGGAATCAATATCCCCGTCTCCATAGTCATGTCTCCATAGTCATGTCCCCCGTCCCCCGTCTCCATAGTATGATCACAACACAATCATTCCTCATTCAAGTCATGCATATTCTTCACTACCTTACTAAAATTTGTTCACATCTCATTAAAAAAAAACCAATCCACGAAATTCTTTTTGTAGATGGAAGACGTGTTGGCTTTCTAACTTTTTTTAATTCAAAGTATTTCAAAATAAGATCATTTCCTATGCTTAATTGTGCACCAAAATCTACTTAAAACTATGATGTAATGAGACTTCACATGGGCTTGGACGTTTTTACCCCATATCATTTGGAAGTGACTTAGAATGAATTTGATCATAGGACGAATTCATTCTTCCTTCATACCTTACACTCAATTACTCAAATGGTATTAAGATGTGAAATATTGGTAATTATTCTGCGTTTTGGCAATTTTGAAAATTAATCTATGTGAAATTTAGCAAAACTACTTACAATTTCCAAAAATATTGGCATGTTCTATTTATGTGTATTTCATTCAACACGACAACACCGGCATATACCCTACAACCTTTAAAAAATCAAATTATAAATTATAAAAATTAATAATCATAGTTTACTAAATTATAACATTGAACATTGTTCTTGAAAGTTGCATTTCAAACTATTTAAAGCCTATTCAAAATCAATTAAATTATCTAAAAAATTGTACTTAATTTATATATTTTTATTTGTAAGAAAAAATCATCTTAATCCCTAACTGCTTAAGCATCCGTTTTTTGGACAATGTACCGATTTAATCCGAAATTTCTCATCCGTCATGAACTTTTTGCAGTGTGGACTATATACTCTAGATTCTATGGGAAGTTAGCTTCATGCATAAGTGATTCGATAAGAACGGGAATGATTTCTGATTTTTTTATGCCTCATTTCATGTTGTAGTAATTCAAAAAAATATATTCAAGATTACAGTGTAAAAGTGCTATAAGATAACTTAAATCATTAAATTAAGCAACTAAAAAATCTCCGAAAATCACTACACTTAGAGTATTACATTTCAATCAATCATAATGAATTTCATCTGTAGATTGTGAATATCTTATTCGTAATTGAATTACAAAATAATTTCACATTTCACATTTCACATTTCATACAAAATTATTTGTAAAAGCAATCATATATCTAACTGTAATGATAGAATCTAATATCCAAAATGTACAACTTTTATTCATATATCAAGTTCAAAACATCTCTCTAGGTTGCATTCTATATTGCATATTTGCAAAATTACCAAATTCAAAGTGGGCTCTAGGCATTAAAGTGTTAAATAAAAAGTTATTTGTTGCTGATTTCCTTCACTGATTAAAGATCATTGTAATTTTCTTAATTGGATTTATGAGAAAAAACAAATGTAGCAATGTGATCTTAATATAATGTTCTCCGTGATTTAAACATGCGTTTCTTCTTTCTATTACTTTTAAAATCACTTATTCATAATTCAGTTCAATTTATAATAATAAAATCGATTACAAATCCATAGTCATTATATTCTAGATCTATAAATCAACGAACGAATTTTGCCTTTATAACTTAGAGTAGGTCATCGCTCGGCCACTGGGGTCCACCCATAGACCCACGAGGTCCTACGGGTGTGCCCCAGGGTGGGAAAAAAAATCAGCCCACTTGGGGGCCCCAAACCGGGCCCCCAAGTGGGCTAGTAGTACACGTGGGGCCCCGGGGTCCACCCCTAGGCCCACGGGGTCCTAGGGGTGCGCCCCGGGGTGGGGAAACAAGATCAGCCCACTTGGGGCCCCAAACCGGGCCCCCAAGTGGGCTAGGAGTCCACGTGGGGCCCCCGGGGTCCACCCCTAGGCCCACGGGGTCCTAGGGGTACGCCCCGGGGTGGGAAAACAAAATCAGCCCACTTGGAGGCCCCAAACCGGGCCCCCAAGTGGACTAGGAGTCCACGTGGGGCCCCCGGGGTCCACCCCTAGGCCCACGGGGTCCTAGGGGTGCGCCCCGGGTGGGGAAACAAAATCAGCCCACTTGGGGGCCCCAAACCGTGCCCCCAAGTGGGCTAGGAGTCCACGTGGGGCCCCCGGGGTCCACCCCTAGGCCCACGGGGTCCTAGGGGTACGCCCCGGGGTGGGGAAACAAAATCAGCCCACTTGGGGGCCCCAAACCGGGCCCCCAAGTGGACTAGGAGTCCACGTGTGGCCCCCGGGGTCCACCCCTAGGTCCACGGGGTCCTAGGGGTGCGCCCCGGGTGAAAAAACAAAATCTTGAAAGAAATGTTTACCTGTAGGTGGAAGATTTGTTGTTCGAAGCTTCGAGACTCCGCAGCATGCAAATGAATCTCCCTTCAGAAATCCTGTCACAATCAAAATGAAACAAGAAGAATAATTAGTTTAAAAACAATGATGATTTTCCTAAAATTTCCTTTAACAAAATTTTCTTGCCTATATATATAGAGGGACTTCATTTCTCACATCACAATGAAGATGAAGCTCTTCAAGGTATGATGTGAGAGCATTTAGGACTTAGTGAATTTTTTTGATGTATTTTCAAAAAAAAAGACTACCTACACGCTGTAGTTGAAGTTGGGATAAGTTAGTGAGAGAGGTGGGAGAAAGGGAGCTCACTCCAAAGTTGAAATGGGAAAAGAGGGTGCGCGGCCGCGCACCCTCAAGGTTTTGAATGACTGTGAGGGAGGTCAATCCAAAAGGGTTGACCGCCCTTAGAGCTGGCCCGCCGCCCTTGAAGCGGGCCAGGTGGCTTGCTTTTATAGCCGGCTATTGCCAACTTCCATGCTGGCAATAGCCAGCTGACATGCGGCCTTTTAATGGCTAGCATACATGCTGACCCTTAAAGGCAGCATGTATGCTGGCCATTAAAAGTCCAGCATACATGCCGGTTAAAGCCAGCACACAAGCTGGCTTGGCTGGCTTGCTTGCTGGCCGGCTGTTTTTTTTTTTTTTTTTTTTGAAATTAATCTGTTTTTCCTGATTTTGAGCTGTTTTTACTGTTTTTGAGCTGTTTTTATTGTTTTTTTACCGTTTTACTATTTTTACTGGTTTTTAAACCGTTTTTACTGTTTTTACTCTATTTCACTTGTTTTTTTACCGTTTTACGGTTATGTACCATTTTTTACTGGTTTTTTAATGTGTTTACTAGTTTTTTACTATTTTTTCTGGTTGTTTACACTTTTACCCTATTTAGTGCTTTTTAACTATTGTTTTTTTTTGTTCTTTTAATTTCATTACTGTTGTTTGGTTACTTGATCACTGTTTTTTTTCCTATTGATTTTTTACCTTTTTATTATGGAATTGTGATTTTCACAAAATGAATTGTTATTATCATTGTTATCATTTTTTCTTACTGGTGTTGAATTGGTTCTTACTATTTATTCTCTTTTTCTCATAATTATTATTTTATTTGAAAGTTTTGGACTTTTGTTAGTTTGTTATTTTTTGAATTTTTTGAATAGAGAATCAATTTTTATTCATGTACATTGTTGTCTTCCCAATGTTATAAATTAACCCGTAATTTTTTTTCTAATTACTTCTAAGGATTGTGGTTATAGAATGATGAATTCAATCAATCAATATGTGAAAAATGAATACTTAAGATGGAACCAAATTTCATATCACAAAAATTACTGTAGAACAATGCACATCTGGTGATAAACTAATAGAGGAAGTATACATAAATACATCTATATTTGTTGACCAATTTGGGCTTCTTGGTCCTTTAAAGATAATTGTGTAATTACTAAGACTAACTAACAAATTATGTCTGAGCCCATGCAGGTTCGTACATTGTTGTGTCTGGAGTTGATGGTCGTTGCTGGTGGACTCATACTATTCAGGTGAATTATCTATTTGTTGGAGATATTAGGCTTACGGATTTGAAAGATATTAAAATTGAAGAGTGGTTATTAAGGGTCATGTGTTGGTAAATTTAGAAGCATGTGTGTAGTGATCAATTCAACTTTGTTGGAGATCATCATCATAACTGCGTTGTATATCATACAAAACCAAATAAACAACTATGTAAGCCATTGTTCTTCAATTATTTTTTGTGATGTTAACCCCGAAATGTACCAAAGTGTATCTAGAATTGACAATCAAAGAAAAATCATAATGAAGGAATATTTAGAAGAAAATTTTGGAATTGATGTGCAAATGAAAGTTCTAGATTTTGAATTTTAGATTCTATTTGTATGGTTTGATTTACTAATACTATCACCAATGTATAATTATAGAATGTAGAAGTTCAAATTACAAATTACTTCTAAATTGGATTTCAAACAAAATTTTAATATGTTTTGAGTTCAATTGGTTGGAATGATTTGATATACAATACTTGTATACCTAGTGACACTTTGATTTTTTTTGGTTTTCAAATGGCTATGACCTCATTTTTGCAAAGCTACTTTTGAACTACAATTGATGCAATTTTGGCTTGGTCAACTACTTGACACTTTTACATTTGTAATTCTAGAAAAATATGTAATCAAGTATTACTAAATCCAACTATTAGACAGGTCAACACTTTGGTGAAGTGCTATCTAAAAATTGGATGACTTTCATTCAAGTATTGTTGAGAATGTAGGATGCATTTGAATCTGTTAGTTGTCTAGAAACTGAAATTGTGACGTTTAGGGGTTAAGATCATAGAAGTTTTTGATGAATAACTAGCACGTGAAATGAAGTGTAATAATTTTAGAAACGATTCTATTTCTCATCGATTCAAATTTGTATGAAGCTTTCATCTTAGAGAATCTATAGAAAAAATGATCGTAGTTATTGAATTAACAATCTATTCCATTTCCTTTTGATTTGTGAAAGGTATGTATCTGGGAGGATTTATTCAACAGTAGTGGAGTACTGATCAACGAGGTTTTATGAGTTGTCAACAACAAATTCAAGACTTCTCGGTAATACTTTACACTTAAACCATTGAATTATCATTTAACCCATAACCGCCCAACCATGCATATTTTGCATGATGTACGGATTTAAAGTTCATTTTCTCATCTATTATGCACTTTTTGCAGTGTGGATTTTTTATTGAAACTTTTATAGAAAGTTAGCTTCGTGCATGTGTGATCCAATTAGAAAGGGGATGATTTGTGAAATTTTTATGCCTCATTTCATGTTGTAGTGTTTCACCCAAAATTTTGCAAATTTTAGTCTAAAAGTGCTCTGGAAAAAGTTAAGTACTAAAATTAAGCAACCAAAAAATCTGCAAAAATAACTACACTTAGAGTATTACATTTAAACTCATCACAACAAATTTCATTATTAAATTGTCAATATGTAGTTTGAGATCATATTACAAAAGAGTGTTAAATTTTAAGTTTAAAATTGAATACACAAATATTGGTGATAGCAATCACAGATCTAGCCGTATGGATAGAATCTAAAATGCATAATGTACAACTTTTATTTAATCATCAACTTGAAAATATCCCTTTTAGATGCATTTTATAATGCATCTTTGAAAAACTACCAAATGTGAAAAGGGTGAGAACGTTTAGGGGTTAATACATGTTATAAGCATCAGCGGTCTGAACTATTGCAAACTACAAGTGTATTTTGACAATGGTCGTATATGAACCTTAGGAACAATTGGAATTCTAACTGGAGCCCTCATTGGGCTTATTTTTAGCTCCTAATCACACAAAAGTGTCTCCAAGTCTAACAATGTGAGGAAAGTCATCGTAAAGTTCTATATAGAGAAATATTTTAGAATTCATATTGAAATGAGAGTTGTAGATTTTGAATTCAATATTTTATCTATATTGTGAGGTTTACTAGTGCCATGTCCGATATGGTGTTATAATTTTAAAAGTGATAATTCTGAATTTATGAAATTCTGATTTGTATCAACATGTTAACAAAGTTTTGAGCAGAAGTTGTTGAAATAGGTTGAATTGAGATTATCTAAACATTGTGATTTTGTGAAATTATTGTTCTCATTTAATGTATGACTTCATTTATGTAACGCCGCTTTTGAACATAAATCTACGCAAATTTAAAATTAATGTATTTTTTTATCTGCAATTTTAAAAAAACTAAGTACTTTAATAATACCAAATCCAGTCATTGAATAGGACATGAACTTTATTTAGGCACTTGAGCGGCAGTTTAGCTTCAAAGACCGCATGGACTTTGCAGTCGACCCCGGGGGCCCTAAAAGAGCTTCTAGAGCACTTGAAATGACCATTTGGGGCCTCAGAGTGAATTGCTTTTGTATTTGGGTTATAAAGGTAACGTTGGAAACGCATAATGCTACCGGTACATCCCAAGGCCCGCCTAGGGGCTCATAAAACACTTGGGGGCCATGTTTAGAGCCGTTTAGTGAGCTGATTTTGCTTTACAGACCCCGGGGGGGGGGGGGGGGGGGCACTGCTAAGAGCGCATGACAATATAGATTAATCTAGGGGTCCCATGGAGGCTCCTAGAACATTTGAGGGCCCCTTTTAGGACTTCCAAGAGGGATGTTGTTGCATTTTGGCCCGTGAAGGCACCACAACAGGAGACGATGTCACGGTGGAAACAACAACAGATGACGTTGATTCCAATATAACAAGTAATACGAATGCTGTAGTGGACTCGATTATGGCAACAATGCCGAACCCAGAACCTCGAGGGTATTTCGGACCTCGAAAGGGCAGACCATCTACTGCAGCGGTAACAAGAACACCTAGAAGAACAGAGGCCGAGGTTGTGGGCCAAGCAACATCTACAGCTACCTTGGAGACAACAAATGATCCTTTTCCAGTTTTCAATCCAGAGAGGGATTTGGAGATTGGACAGTTCGTGGCGTTAACAGTGGAGCGGAATGTAGTAAGGGCTGGAGTACCATTCTATATGGGGAAGCTGGTAGAATTTGGACAAGGCAAATGGGCAATGAAAGTGAAAGTGATATGGTACTAGCCTATTCTGAGGCGAGGTATGACGGATGAAGCAAGTTCTAAGCGACAACGATACAGGAACTTCATAGAAACATCTTGGGAGCCGTCTGGTGAGAGACATGGCTGGGTGGACAAAGAAGCTGCTATATTTTCGTGGAGAGATGTACCAGCAAAAACAAGAAGTGGGCATTTGAAGGTGAAGTTCATTTCTATTCAAGGAGTTCGAAGTGAGAACCAAATTACTATTCCCAATGAAGCAAAGCCACACATACTTGAATATATTGCATTACAGGTAGAAGGCATGGATGATGAGAGGATGCAAAACGAGGTAGATGCTTACTAGAATAGAATTGTATATGTTATACAATGTATGTTTTTCTATAGTAGATGTCAAGGTACTAGGAAAAAATTATGTACTGTTAATATAAAACGTGTATTAGTACACGATTTTAATGTAATAGAAAGAATATTTAAATCTTATGTGTATGTTTGTACCCCATATCTAAATGCATACAATGTGCTTGAATGATTGTGTAAGATGCGTGCACAAACGAGGGATTCAGAATTCCCACTTTGATACCTCTCACAAAGTATGTGCAGAATCAATATCACAAGATAATTTTGTTGTGATAGGACAAAAATTTGACATAAAATTTTTAAAATGCATTTTTTAAAAGAAAATTCCTTATCAAAAATGTATATGATTTTGCAATTTATCCTTATTGGAAAGAACTTGTTGAGAAAAAAAATTGCCCAATTTTTTTGGTAATATTTTTGGATTTGAATTTTTAGAGTGTCCGGTGCGAAGTGCATGATTATATGGCCAAGTGCGTAAATAGCTAATTCCGTGTTTAGAACGATACATGAAGTACTTGAAAGATTTTGTGAGACAACGGTCTCGCCCGGAGGGATCTATGGCAGAAGGATACATATGTGCAGAGGCCATGTTTTACGTGAATGAATATTCCCTCCGTTTGCACGAGAAAGCCCTCATTCTCAGAAAGCCCAGCGAAGACGATGCCAAATTGACGGGGATTGTGCTTCCTAAAAGTGGAACTAATATGTTAATGAGCTCAGTGTTTAGAGAACAGGCACACCGGTTTTTATTATTAAATGCTCCGTGTATGGAGAGATGGAGAGAGAGGTACGATAATGAATGTGGTAATTTGTCTGTGCGACCATCCTTCACTGAATGGATTCTACCGATGATTCAAAGTGAGATTACAAAGAAATCACACATCACCCAAATGGAGTTGGACATTGCAATCGGGCGAGGAGAAAGGGCAGAATTTTACTCAATGTGTTGGGCTTTTGAAAAACATTTTCGTGTATTGTCCCGTGACCTACACAAGAAAAACACGATGGACTCCGGGCTCTCAGCGTGGTACGAGGTTGAAGGCAACAAAACAGAGTATTTTGGATATGTTGAAAGTATTGTTAAACTAAGCTTTGACAGCTTCGAAACCGTGCTTTTCAAAGGGAGGTTTTGGGATACAATTATCCGACAACATGGTCCTAATGCAACCTTACTCGTAGACGAATGTGGGCTTTTACGGGTGAAAACATCGGTAGTTCTCAGCGGAGACAAAATGGAGGATGAACCATTTGTATTCCCAAAAGATGTGACACAGGTGTTTTACGTGGATGACCCGATTAATGACGGTTGGAAATTAATTGTCAAAGTAGATCCTAGATCTAATCTAGTTGTCTACAAACGTGGAGCACAAAATGGGCATGGAGACCAAGGGGAAGGTTCAAGTGAATCAGAAAGAACCGGTAAGGCCATTTTCAATATCTTGAAATGATTTGGAGCCTAATTCTCTACGTGAACTTACGCATAAATTGTTTTATTTTATTATTAGTATTTTTCAATAAATAGGTAATAACTCCAACAGTAACAAATTCATCATTGAATCACTATTTGAGAGAATTTAATCTGTTTAGTGTCAGTTAAAATAAGTTAAGTTCTAAAGGGCAACGATTTTTCAGGTTTTAAGCATCCTTTTCACCTCTTTTTAATATTTTTGTTATGAGCATTTTTTTTTCCTGTTGATAGAGAATACAAAATTAAACATTTAAATTATAATAATCAATTCTTTTAACCAATCAAAAAATTCTTCCCCTCTTCTCAAAGACGTTCCAAGAATACATTGAATACAACATTTTTTATTTTATTTTGTTCGAACGCTATAATCTTAGAATCTATACAGTCAAATTGTAAGAACAGTTTAGCATGCACCATCTTGGTACTCGTTAACCCCTAAACGTCCACGCATCCAATTATTGGATGTTTGTTGGTCAAACCCAATTTTGATCTCAAAGATGATTTCTTTTGTTAATACACTCAACAGAGAAAATGAAGTTTATCAAGTCTAATTTGCACTCTACTTTTCAAATTTTAAAATTTTCATGTATTGAGTAAATTATTTCTTTTGCAAGCTTTGCAGCTCAAGCTCTAAATTACACTACAAGGGATGTTTACTTTTCAAATTTCAAAATTTAACTAATTTTTTTAATTGGAAAACATATCAATGATATCATGTGATTCTCCATTGTGATTTGCATCTCATCCAAAAATTAATCAATTTTTAGAAGTCCTTTTTGTAATTAAAATGAATTTGTGAAGTATTTGACTTAAAAATTTGGAAAAAATTCATGTTAAATAAAAAAAAATTGAAAATTTTAGGACTTATAGGAAACACTTAATTTCATGCATGAAAATATTACAAAATATAATTTGATTATTTTTCAAAGCTTAATTCTGTATAATTATGTAGTTTGACTTTTCAAGAAATGATAGGTACGTTTAAGGGTTAACAAGAACCTACGATTATAGTGCAAATAAACAATTTTAGAGGATAATTTTAAGCCTTGCCTGCACTACCCATTCTCCATAGAAGAACCCCTTCTTTTCCATAACTTACACTAATAAAGTAGGAATGGAAGGAAAAAAATAAAATAAAATAGAGTCCCATTTTTGTATTGGAATATGACATTGAGATGATCCAATTTGGAAAGGAAAATAATAAATTGACACCATAACACCTACCCCAACATTGAAATGTTCTAGGTACGACACGTTTGTCATGCAAGGGTTGTAAGAAATTTAAGAATTACTAGGAATCTGTCTGATAATCTGAAAATTGTCTGAAAATAACGAATCTGCACTATGATGAAGGACCAGATGCCCAGGAGGATATTCAAAATTCTGGGCAGACAGTGAGGCAAGGAGACTTGATTGCTGTTGAGGCGGATGACGGCGGCGGCGAGGCACTGGATGGTGGTGGTAATTTGCGAACTGTTGCCCTTGGTATCGATGATGCGGAAACGGCATTTTTTGAAGACGAAGAGGATGAGGAAATTTCAATAAGAATGAAGCTTCCTGAGTTGTTTGGAATTGAATTACGGGAGGATTTACCGATAATACTACCATCTGAATTGGAGGATCATATAGAGAGTGACGGGGAGTTGGAGGAGACTCAAACACGCGGACAACGCTATCGTCTGGATTCTGCTGAAAAACAGCGGCAATAAAATGGAGTGCAGGAAAACAAACGGTGACAGGCAGAAAACTCATGGATATTTTACGTAGGACACGGGCGGTGCAGTACCGTGTCTTAGCCGCGTGGAAGATGGGCATGATGCCTCTCTTGGCAGATAAAAGTTACTAAATACATGCACACTGAAATCACGCTCCGAATATCGGCCACCATGGTACACCGATGACGTCGTGGATGGGAGTCACAATTAGCGGGGGAGAGATGGTGTCACTTGCACTTCCATATGGCAGTGTCGACGGAACTGTCACTTCTGAGCCAAACTATATCTTCGTCTTCGACAATGTGTGTCATAGTAGATCAGACTGTCGATGGTTGTACTAGATTTACCGTGCCATCATGTATTTCCCTTAAACACCGTGTGAAGACGTGAGAAACTTATTCATAACTGTCTTCAGTGGAGAGAAGAGAACAAGGGTTGCGACAGTAGTTATTCTACCAGTTGTAGCCTCTTAGTGATTCACGGCACAGGTACGTAACTTTGATCGTCTAAAGCAGCAAAGGATGCAAGTGGACCTGAGAAGCATGGTTTTTCTCATGTCGATATGTTTGCAAGTGTTTCATGAACATAGCTTAGTCAATTGTATATGGTATTTGCATGTTCTAAGTTATAAATGAAGGGAAGCCGCAGTACGCGTTCAAAGAGCAAAAAATGAGGAGAGAATTTGCTCAGTACATTACAGTGTAGGGTCTATTCAAGCTAATACGAACCAAAGGTGCCTCGTTTTGAGTGCTTTGGAGAGTCCTTTGGAGAGTCCTTTGGAGAATAGCTAGAGACAAGAAAGTCATGATTTTCATTCAAAGAACAATTTGAAGTGCATTTTTTTCAATTTTCATTCACATAATCATCATTCTCATTCAATTATCCCAAAATTTATACCAAAAAAGTGTTATTTATCATTTAGAAAAGTCCTTGGTGAGTCATTAAAACCACTGTTGACAAACTATTCTAGTGCTTTTAATAGCTAATTGTTTACAATATTGCTTTCATCTTGTACTATGTGTTTTATATACATGTTGGAAACATTGACATATCACTTTCCTCTCTAATTACAGTTTTAAATCAAACATCACATTGAAAATGCCTTGAAAAAAGCACTGAAAAAGCACCGTTGACAACATAGGTGGTTCGTATTAGCTTGAATGGACCCTGTATTGAAACATGCAATACGTAGGCTACTAGAGCAATCCATTATTGCTTCAATTGGTAATGAACTGTGGGCACTATGTTTCCAGGTAAGCCACGGCAGTGAATGAAATGAACTTCGAAGTAAAGAAACTTGAGCATGAAGAGAAAATGCAAGTCTTCAACGGCAGGTCCTCTGAAGGAACAAAAATTCTTAAAGACGGTCACAAGTACCAAATACATGGCGGTTCAAGTAAGATAGACCCAAAGGATATCATGAAAGGGTTGAATGAGGAAGTCAATTTTGTCCCTGATGGAGAATTCGATGGGCAGCAGCTACTCTCCAAAATCCCTGTCGATATAGTCGCAGCAGAAATATGGCCTAGGATTCGTAAAGAAAATGTTAAAGATAGGCTTGTTGAAGTGCAAAATATGCTGAATATGCGCTTGGTGTCGAAATTCTGGTTGGCCTTTGTGGATATGAGTGAATGTATGCACCAACACCACGTATTTTTGCTCACTAAGCGAGGCATGAATAAATTTATGGCCGCCGCAGGCAGATTGGGCCGCCTTGCTCGGCAGTATGCCTAGTACAGAACATTTTGTTCAAATAAAAAATATGTAATAAAAGTTATGTGATTTCGCTGAAACAGGCATGTCGTTCTATGAAATTCCCCGTGTACTTCACATGACAAATTTGTGAAAAAGTGTATGTTTCTTTTTTACTTCAGAATGTGACGGTGTGCAAATATATGCCAATCATGGCGTAGGCTTTAAGAAACTTCAGAAAACGTGTCGTTCCCCTCATAAGTAGCAAATGAATGGTTTTGTTCCCTTGAGAAGTCACAAAGGGAACATGACCTATTTATAACTAACGTAGTGCAAATGTTGTTTATACTATTTAAACGTAGTTGTAATTATGTACTGGTGAATACAAACCAACCTTCAGGTGAAAAACTTTTAAACGTAGTTAATCGTAGCTTAAATTACGAAGCGTAGATACACAAACGTAGCTCCCAGTGTGTAGTCCTTGTAGTGTTGGTAATGTGGTAACCACCTTACAAGGAGAAGGCGTCACTTTTTACTCCTGTGAGTCAAACGGCTTAGGACAATCATGTACAGTGAAAAGCGACAATGAACAGGATCCTCTAGAGTGAGAAATGACGCCTCTGCTTGTAGTGTGGTAAGCTTTAATGGCAATATTCGTTTAGTTGGGACTTTTCCACCATATTGGGACTTTTTGAAATCTACAACTTGCATAGATCCAGTGAGCAATTGCCAATATAAAGAGTCCCAATATGGTGGAAAAGTCCCAACTAAACGAATATTGCCATTTCAACTGAAATGCCATCAATAGGACGGTTATGACATAGGACGCAATCAAACTTACTGGTGGGGAGGTCATTTTCAGACCACGTGTTCATTGTAGAAACAAATACAATATAATTATTGAGGACCTGTTCAGTGAGAGATTTCTGACCAGCATCACCCATGTACAACAACCCGTACAACAATCGCTGCCAGTCCCCGTCCTCTCATTAATTCCACCGTGCTGCCTTTGCATCCGCGAACACTAAAAGAAAAGAGGGACTTGTTCACTTAGCCTGGAATGGGATTTTGAGTGAATTTGGCCACATTTGAGTGAGTTTGGTCACATCTAAGTGAACATGCTCAGTGTACAAGTCCCTCTTTTCTTCTAATGGAAGGGTGTCAGAGGCTTCGTATACCAAGCTTTCTGCTCCAAACCACCAGTTCCCACACAAAAAAATAATTCTTTGGATGTTTCACCATAATCACCTCATGAATTTCAGAATCGACACCATCCCCAAAAAAATTGGACCATGCACATACATTTGGTTGCCTGGAGAGTTTTGTATACTCTGCATTTTCATTTCATTAGAGCATGCCCAGCAGTTCCAGAGAAAAAAAGTCCGCCAAGCTTCAATTTGAAGGCCATTTTTATTATGGAGGAATGTAATACAAGAAGTACCCCAGCAACATTCCTGGAGCGAACACCAAGGCAACTTATAAAACGAAGATTTTATGAAAATAACTTGATGACCTTGAAGCACGGGCCGGTGAATAGTCTTCAAGCTCGTTATTTAATTGTTGATTGAGCATCTTTGCTTGCTTGGTGTGAGAGCAAGCCCAGCAGTACCAGAGAAAAAAGGTCCGCCAAGCATCAATTTGAAGGCCATTATTAATATGGAGGAATGTAATACATGAAATACCTCAGCAGCATTCTTGGAGCGAACACCAAGGCAACTTATAAAACGAAGATTTTATATAAAGTTCCTTGATGACCTTGAAGCACAGGCCGGTGAATAGTCTTCAAGCTTGTTATTTAATTATTGATTGAGCATCTTTGCTTGCTTGGTGTGAGAAATTTGCTTGCGCCAAAGCTTCTCTGGATGGCGGGGAAACCTCAAACTTTGGCTCCAAAAACTATTATTTAGCGTTCATCAGGAATTTCCGACCCCACTGATTCTGCACTGATTCAGTGCGTTTATCGTAAAACACTGATTCCGCACGTCATACGTGCATTTAGAAGTGTCGTTACAGTACGGAAGTGACATGCATTACTAAGATGTTGATGCAGTGTCTTTTCCGTGATTATCAAAAAAATATTGTTTCCGCACGGAAGTCGTGCTTGACGGAATCCGCGCGTTAATCGTGTATCTACTTCACATGACTGATAAGACACGGATAACGCGCAGTTTTAGTTAATGCGAATTCAGTATTGTATACGTATCATATTAATGCCTTTTGTTATATTCGTGCGATTTCAGTATCTATTATAATGCAAATCATTGTCGTACGACATCCGTGTACAATATTTTAATATATATTTTGGAATCTTTTGGAATCTTTTGGAATCTTTTGGAATATTTCAAAATATTTTATATTATTTTGGAATCTTTTGGAATATTTCAAAATATTTTATATTATTTTGGAATATTTTGGAATATTCCAAGAATCTTCTTTAAATTATACTTCCGGTTTAATTTCCCAAAACATTTTTAGATCTACATCTATAGAGTTTAGAAGCAATACACATTAAAATTTCAAAGAAATAACATTTTATATTTTTAGAATTCAAATTTGGTATTATTGGTTATCATTGTACTTTTCATCATAGGAGCAAAAAAAAATAGCTCACAACCACCACGATTTTGGCAAAAAATAAATAAATTCAAAATATTATGAAAAAAATCCTAGATATAGAAAACGTCCTGCATAATCTAGTGCAAAAAAAAAATTGGAAAAAAAGTTATTTTCACATAGTTAAAAACATTCAAAGTCCGCTGAAAAAAAAAAAACAGCTCACAGCCCTGAATCCCTGATCTGCCATCACGATTTTGGCAAAAATTTAAAAAATTCAAAAAATTATGAAAAAAATCCTAGATATAGAAAACGTCCTGCATAATCTAGTGCAAAAAATAAATTTGGAAAAAAAATTATTTTCACATAGTTAAAAACATTCAAAGTCCGCTGAAAAAAAAAAAATAGCTCACAGCCCTGAATCCCTGATCTGCCATCACGATTTTGGCAAAAATTTAAAAAATTCAAAAAATTATGAAAAAATTCCTAGATATAGAAAATGTCCTGCATAATCTAGTGCAAAAAAAAATTTGGAAAAAAAGTTTTTTTCACATAGTTAAAAACATTCAAAGTCCGCTGAAAAAAGAAGTTCGATAATTACCAAAAGAGTTCCATTCTATGCATGAAGAGTTTGAGGTGGTTTGGTGGTTGGGAACTTGATTGGCAACCGGAAGGTTGAGAGTTCAAATCCCACCGTTGGCAATATAGAGCTTAGGAAGCCCAAGCTATGGTGGGCCCCACCGCATGTGTGGGCAATTTTCGTGTAATTGACGTGGGTAGCGAAGAAAGTAATTATTTTATATTTTCTATTATTTTATTTTATTTTATATTTTTTAATAATATTATTTTGATCAAATTTAGATATAAAAAGAAAAGAAAATCTAGATATGGAAAAGATGATGTCGCACGAAAAACGCACTGAATCAGTGTAGTTTTAAAGACGATTAAAACACGACATTTGACGACTATAAAGAGTGCTGAATTCATACGTTTTCAATGGATGTATCAATCGTGTCGAATCAGTACTATATCCGCTTGTACGAACATCGTGTCATATCAGTGTAGTTGCGATGAATGACGCAACGATGCGGAATCAATGCGAAAATCGTACAAACCCTTGAAATATCGGAAATCGCACTGAATCAGTGCAGAATCAGTGGGGTCCGAAATTCCTGATGTTGGTGAGTAGTTGTTGGGCCAAACTTTGAAGCAAGTGGAGATAACTACACCAAATCTTGGTGTTGGTCCCTCCAAAACACATGCTGTTGGGCATGCTCTGAGAAATTTGCTTGCGCCAAAGCTTCTTTGGATGGCGGGGAAACCTCAAAACTTTGGGTCCCAAAACTATATTTTAGCGTTGGTGGGTAGTTGCTGGGCCAAACTTCGAAGCAAGTGGAGATGACTACGCCAAATCTTGGTGTTGGTCCCTCCGAATCACTTGCTGCTGGGCATGCTCTTACACTGTGTATTGAATTCTTTGAGGATGATTTGGCCCACTTTGGACAAGTGTGAAGGGGACAGGGGAGGGCCGTCCGAGACAGCTAACTAAGGGGGCTCGCCTCCTGGATGATGTCTTGATGGGCGACGCTCAACTGCACACGGTTCACAGTTTGTCAGGAAATCATACAGCTTCCGAGTCGCACAGTCCTAACCGGGCATCAGCGCCATTCTTTCAGTCTACTGGTCGAGAGAAGGGAATGGCAGCACAGCCAAATTGTGTGGAAGGGCACTTGGATCGGTCGGGTAACTTGAATACTGAAGTTTATATTGTATTATTCTAGTGGACGTTGCAAGATAGGCACCAGTGTGCATTTGTATTGATATATTGTTGCATGAGATTTTACATAGAGTATCTTAAATGTACTTCTTTTTCTTTTCAATTCTATTAAATGTTTAATTCTAAAGATTTCATCATTTATTTTTATTTTTTGAAGTTTACAATAGATAAACCAAATTTAACCAATCATGCTAAACTTTAAACTCTAATTTAACTGAAAATTAGAATTCATACAAATTTCAAAGATTAATGCCTTTAAATTCATTTAAAAAGATCTTAAGCTATTTTTGGAAGTTTGACCGTACGGATAATTTGTAGAAATGATGCCCTACATTTTGTTTATTGAACCAAACTTCATCAAACATATGGAAGGCACATATTATAACTCATCTATGTTTTGTCCAATACCCCTAGGGCTCTTAGGTGTTAATATGTTTTAAACGTTTGTCATCCTAATCTTTATCCTAATCTTAAGTTCATCTGGTCGTCCAACTTGAGGTCAACCAAAGAATGGACTCTAGAGCACTTTTTGATGACCTACTTCACAGCACTAAAAATAAATTGCTAATTTGATCGATGAAAGTAATAAATTACATATTTTTCTTCATTTTGGAGTACTCTATAATGTACAAAAAGAAATCTCTCAAAAGAATGAAAAGAATGTTGTGAAAATGACCGTCAGGAATGAGATAAATTTCAAGTCCTGAAGTCAACTATACTTTGACAATGCATAATTCCTCGAGGTTGTCTAATCATGTTATTTTCTCTTTGAAAATGTGTCATGTGAATATTTCTTTATGTGGGCTTTTAAACTTTAAATTCTACATTTGTATAGTTGTCCAAATCGAGGAAAACCCAAAGAATGGTACGTGAAGTACTTTTTGATGACCTACTTTGTAGCAAAATAAATAAATTCCTAATTTTATCAATGACGATAATAAATTACATATTTTGCTTCATTTTGGTATACTCTGTAATGTGGGGAAACAAAAATCTCAAAATAATGAAAGGAACGTTGTGAAAACGATCCTCAAAAATGAGGAAAAGTGCACATGCTGAAGTCAACTAAGTACCTAAGTCCTTGCAAGAAGAGAAGGAATGGCAAGTAAACCCCTAAAGGATGCTCGATACATTTCATGAGGCCCAGTTGCAGGTGCTTTTGCCCAAGTATTTGTGTACACAACAATATTTGAGTACCTTCACGAGGTATTCATACAACGAGATTTTCTTAGTAGGACGTGTCAGCAGTTTTGTAGCATCACAATTTTTTGATCAATTTTTTGAGTGATTCTCAATTCTTCAAAAATTCTTGGTATGCTATGCAGTCTAAAAAAGTGTTGTATTTTCCCGTATTTTAGCCTTCAGTAGGGCCTAGAAATCGCATTTATTTTAATTAATTAATTTTTCTCCTTCCCGTCTCTGGAAGGGCTTCACCTAGTTCACTTTGACATAAAATAATTGAGCCTTGGCTAGGCCAAAATTCTTGAACTATCACATACGTGGCCCCCTCAAACAAATACAGTTACCGAATACAAGCTGGGTCTTTTCCCAGAATATGCAAAATACGCACTTCTTGTAGGCACAATTTTTGTCTCTTTGCTCAATTAATTTTTTTTCTTTCCACAGTAATTTAGCTCCCATCTTCGCAGACATTGTTGAAGAATTTAGTTTTTGCAAATACATAATCCAACTACCCTAAAACCGACCTGTATTGCAAACCGTAGGCCATTTTGGCTTGAGCAATCCTAAAGGGGTTAACCAACTGGAATGAAGTTAACCCCTAAAAATGCAACACAACAAGCAAAAATGCAGGAAGTATACCCTAAAAAAGTGGAGCAGGCATACTACGCATCATGTGCATCCTGTGAATCATGGTTGGACGGAGCAGATGTTCCAGCCCTCCATCCCTGGCTGGCTTTATGCCTCAACCAAGGACTTGGGTTATGGACCCTACCTTTAGGCGTTAAATGATACTCCCTCCGTCCAAAAGTTATTGTCATGTTTGAAAGTCATGTTTGAAAGTGCTTTTTAAGTAGGTCAAAAAAATACTTCCTTGTGGCTAATTTTATTAGGTTGTAATGAACACATGCAATGTTCTTCAATCATTCTAGTGACATAATTTAGAACCTTTTTTAATCATGCCTCAATCATGAAATTGGCTCAAAGAAATACCAAGCAAACAAGTTGGACAATATCTTTGGGACGAAGGGAGTACAGTTGTTCTACAGCTCTGAAGAAAAAGAATCTCGGGAATATTCTATATCCTCCCCAAATGGCACAGTAAGGATTCCACTTTGCAGGTTCTGCGACTCCCCCAACAATTAGTGACAAATCCTCATGAAGAGGATACAGGTTGGTCATACTATTTTTGGCCTCAATAATTGAAAAACAGTATCCCAAACGCCACGTGTCATCTTGTTGATTCGAGGTGATGTGGAAATTCAATTTTCACACCAGGTTGCCTGAATCAGATTTTTTTTACGGCCTATTTGAAGTGTTATGATTTTGGATTTGTATACACAATCGAACCCTAAGTATGTGTAAAGAATTGAGATTTTAACCAATTGGTGCAAGAATGGCCCCGACTCTAAATCCCCCTCGACGTTGATGCATGAGGACAAAAATGCACCCTATTTTGTGTTGGTTGAGGCCCTTTTTAAAAAGTAACCCCTCTTTGAATGGTTTAAATTTCTCAAAAGGTTTAAATTTCTCAAAAGGGTGCCCTAATGCTAATTTTAGGCTATTGGCTCCAAATTTGAAAAAGAATTGCCAAAAAAGCATGCAGGACGCTCAAAATGGAAATTTTCAGAGAAATGGGGCCCATTGTGAATAGTCTTTGCATTATTTAGCCTTTAAGCGTGCAAGGAGCCCTGTAGGGTCATGTTTGATCGTTTTTCAGTCAAACGCTGATTTTCACGAAGTTCCTAAATTCAATTGAAATTGGTTCTAATTAAGAAAATGTGGGATCTGTCTTCTACTTTTTCGTTCAATTTACGGTTCTTCAAAATTGTTAAAATTGCGTCTTTTACAGCACTTTAACCCCTAAACGCTCAAACAACCATTTTCTAATCAGTGCCTAAATCTAATGGGCTGCCTGAATAAAATTAAAAAAGGTTTTTGAAAAAACAAAAATACATTAAAAAATCACATCATGCCTACTTTCCAACGCAATTTGAATTATGTCAATCAGAGTTAAACTCCACTTGGAAGAAATTTCCAAAGTGAATCACCTCAACATTGTTTTAGTGTTATAAAATTTACTATTTGGGGAAAGTAATGATGTTACCTCCATCGTTTTTTTTATTTATTTTTATTTTTAAAGTTTACAATAGATAAACCAACTCTAATCAATCATGCTAAATTTTATATTGTAAAAGAGAAAATTATAATTTATACAAATTTTCAATGGTTAATGCTTATAAATTCATTGAAAAATATCTATAATTATTTTTGGAAGTTTGACTGTACGGATAGTTTGTAGTAATGATGTCCTATATATTGTTTAATGAACCAAACTTCATTAAACATATGGAAGGCACATATTATAACACATCTATGTTTTATCCAATATCCTTCAAGCTTTTGGGGATTAAAGTACAGAGCCCTAAAATTCCAATATACATTGCAAAAAAAAATAATTCAATTGAGTTTCTGCATGCAACCTACACCTTGTTGTTCATCACTATTATTTTAAAAAAATCTTAAAAAATCTTAATATTTTAGGTATTTTTGTAATAACTATGGCTATTACAAGAGAAAAACTTTGAATTTTTTTATAAAATTTACTGTCATTTAAATAATTATGAAAAAAATCAGTGTAAATCAATTTAAGGATAAGTTGTATGAGAAAATTACCAAAAGAAAAATACATTTTAAAATGTGAGAAATTAATGAAATTTGACCGGATAAATGTAGTGTGGATGTTTAAGGGTTAACATTGGGAAGGGCACATTGGGAAGGGCTTAAAGTTGAGGCAAGAATGGTTTTTCTTTTTTTCTTTTTTTCTTTTTTCCGGTGTATTCCTTCTTGGTCCTTTGATTTGCTCTCAAATTAACTCCTACATTCTGAACTCTTCAAAACTCACTCCACAAAGTCACTATCACACTCTCTAATTCAACCTATAAATGTGATAATATGAAATTGGTCATCTACATGAGAACCAAGAAGCCGCCCAAATTAAACCTCACATAGTGATTTTTTTAGCAGTTTAGAGGAGGTCTTAATATGTGAAGCTCCTTTAGTTCAAATGTATATTTTTTTGACCAACACATTTATTATTCTTTACTGATTCTTATGATATAAAATTTGTTGTCGTATGAATTATGAGTTTCACAATACAATGAATGGAATCTGTGATTTTAAATCCATGAATCCTTGGTGCTTAGGGATGTTTTACACTCATGATGGTTGTTCAAGTTGGGAGACTATGGAAGTTCATAGGCAAAGGATGTTTAACCCCTAAATGCCTAGAGCTCTCTCCAAATTTGACAGTTTTGCAAAGATACATTATAAAATGCAACCTAGAGGAATATTTTGAACTTGATATATGAATAAAAGTTGTACATTATGAATTTTAGATTCTATCCATACAGTTAGATCCATGATTGCTATTACCAATAGTTTTATATAAAATTTGAAACATGAAATTCAAAATTATTTTAAAATTCAATTATGAATAAGATATTGACAATCTACGGATGAAACTTGTTGTGATTGGTTGAAATGTAATACTCTAAGTGTATTGATTTTTGGAGATTTTTTGATTGCTTAATTTTATGAGTTGACTTTTTTTTGACAACTTTTACACTGAAATCTTCAAAATATTGGGTGAATCACTACAACATGAAATGAGGCATAAAAATTTCACAAATCATCCCCTTTCTAATCGGATCACATATGCATGAAGCTAACTTCCCATAGAATCTACAGTAAAAATTCTACACTGCAAAAAGTGCATGACGGATGAGAAATTATGGATGAAATCTGTACATCGTCCAAAAAATGGACGCTCAGGCAGTTAGGGGTTAAAGTCCAAAGGTTTGGACTTGAAATATATAATAGAATATAGAAATTGAAGCCTTCAACCGGTTATAGTATAAAGCCTTCAAAGGCCAAATTCAAAATTCAAGCCTTTAGCCATAAACTCCCACGGCCTCTCGACTTTGACGGTCATAGTGTAAAGCCTCCAAAGGCTAAGTCTAAAGTCCAAGCCTTTTGCTAAAACATTGTGAAACTCCATTTTAGAAGTCCCAAGCCAAGCCTTTTGCCAAAATAGTGTGAAACTCCATTTTAGAAGTCCCAAGCCAAGCGTTTAGCCTTTCGACTTGGACGGCCATAGTGTGAAGCTTGAAGGCCAAATTCAAAGTCAAAACCTTTGATGGCTAGGCCTTTGCTAAAATAAAAAATCCCATTAGTTTATCAAAAGAATTTGACAGTCTCTCAACTATAGTTGGTTTTCCATTCTTGTCCAATCCAAACTATAGATGAGAGGTTGTCACTTTGGAGCTAAAATTGTCAAAAAGTTGTGCCATAAAGGCATTTTTGAAGGTGACGGCCTCGAGGGGTGCACTCTACATTATGTTTGAGAATCAGGTGCGTTCATGACCCCTTCTAAAAACCCCCTGTATACAAGAGGTTGTATGTCTAAAACACCTTTGTATACAAATGTATTCCGTTTTAAATATACGTTTAGTGTAAGTATACGTGAATATTTTTAGCTCTAAATGTGTTTCTTGTATGTATACGTAATACGGTAGTGTTCAAATTAATACCCCTTCTGTGCACTCACGTATACTCGTACATGTTTAGTACAGTGCACCCCCCGAGGTGACGGCCTTTGGACTTTTGCCTTTAGTGTGAAGGATCAAGAGGCCAAAGGTGACGTTCTTTGGGCTTTCTTGCAATATGGTTGGTGAAATTTGATGGCCTTTCGACCTTCGGCCATAGTGTGAATTAGCCTTTAACCCCTAACTGTCCTGGCGTTCATATTTTAAACTTTTTTTTGGGATACTTCTACTTTCAAAGAGCTATAACTTTTGCAAAAATTGTTTGATTTCAATGAAATTTTAGAAATACAAATCGCACAATGTCTAGTTTGAATGATAAAAATTTCAGACCAATCCAAGATGTATTGAATTTTTGATGATCATTTGAAAGTAGGGATCTTTTTTTGAACAATTTTTGTGCATTTTGATGCTTGCAACTTTGGGAGCTTGTATCTCCTTCATCCAATGTTCGTTTTTGATAAAAAATTGTTGGATTGTATTTCCTTTGAAGTTTAGTTGCCATGTTTAATTTTTCATGTCAATCCATGTTGTTTTGAATATTTGCGAGTCATTTTAGTGTATGGGTGTATTTTGGACACTTTTTGGGTAAAATGGGTCACTTTTGGGTTACCTGTTGTCATTGCAAGGCCATTTTAGAGCATATCACATTTTTTTCATCAGATTTTTTCGGTACCAATGTGTTTATATGATGCTTTTGAATCATTTCATAGTTTACAGGTTTTCTATTTGAGTATTTTTGAAAATGAATTTCACCTCGAATGTGTTGATAGGAAAATTTTAGCTTCTTTTTTTTTAACACTAAAACATTACAATCTAGCAATCTATGAGGCCAAATGACTCCGAGTTTGATTGACATCATCTACAACATATATACTACAAGATTGTACGGTTGAGATTTCTATACCTCACCTACATTTAAACTTATAACAGATCAAAAGCAATGATATTTTTAAGCTAAAAAAACTAAGGATGCTTAGAGGTTAAGAAGTTAATAAATCTCCTAGATAGAGCAACGCTAGTAACGCGGTATGTGCTAATCGATACAAAGGATTTCCCTACGTAGAACCAAGATGTGTTGCCTTTTGAACCCCTAACTGCCCACCCAAACAAATTTTGCTTGTTGTACTGTACATAAGTAAACTCTGTTTTCTCATTAGTCATGGCTTTTTTGCAATGTGAATTTTTTACTACAGATTTTATGGGAACTTAGTTTTATGCATGTGCGAACCATTTTGGAAAGGCAATGATTTCGTGAAATTTTTATGCGTCATTTCATATTGCAGTGATTTACCAAAAATTTTAAGATCTTAGTTCATTGAAGTGTGCTTAACAAAATTAACTCACACAATTAAGCAACCAAAAAATCTCCAAAACTCACTACATTTAAGAGTATCACATTCAACCCATCACAACAAAGTCCTCTCAGAGATTGTCAACATCTTATCTGTAATCAAATTACAAAAGAATTTTGAATTTTAAGTTTTAAATTTTATACAAAATATTGGTGATTGCAATCATAGATCTAACCGTTTCTAAAATTCTCATTAATTCATACATCAAGCTCAAAATATCCCTCTTAGTTGCATGTTATTCCAATTGCTTTACAATTTTTTAATTTTTTTGGGTATTAATGCGGGATTTTTAATCGAAAACCTTGCAAAAATAATTTGAAAATACTTAATAAAAAATATGATAAATCCAACCGTACAGATGTGATCTTCACGTTGATATTTACAACTTTGCTTTGTACATCAACTCCATTTTTGGTATTCATCTAACATTTTATAATAGAGTTAACCAAAAAGAAGGCCTTGGAACCTCCCTTTTCAACCTTCTTTCAAGCGTTCTTTTGAGCTCCCTTGAGCTATGTTTGGGTTGAATAGTGTCGTGTCATAACTTGTCCCCTTGTGGGCCATGGGCTTGGAGCTTTGGTAGGAGGTGTGGAAGTCATTGCGAGGTGTGGAGAATAATGACAGTGGCTTGCTTTAGATTGTCTCCCAACTCACGTTGAACTAGTTTTCGGTCTATTTATATTTCAATATGAGTTCAAGAGGAGTTCAAGAGGAATTTGCTAAAACTTTCCTCTTTGAGCTGACTTTTCGGTTAACTCTAATGTTTCTTTGAAAACAATGTTGAATTGGGACCTTAAAGGGTTAAAATATGGGTATCACCCACATATTCCCTAAGTACCACCTATGAAGCACGTGTACATATATTACCTTGATATTACAAAGTCCTCTCAGAAAAGAAAGAATTTGAAAACTCCGGCCCAAACTCCAATAGTACTGTACCAAAAAGAGTTTCCCCTCCCTCACCTGTGCGCGTTGCGTTGCGTGACGGAAGCCACCGCGTTACGTGACGGGCAGCGCGCGAGCATCCGGATTTGTCCTTGATCCCCAAATCCATGAATGCCAATGCACCACTGGATTCATTCATGTCCGGCATCGTTGACCGGCGATCTCTCGCCCTCCACCGGTCCACCCTGGTTCTGTGTGGCATTTTTTTATTCTTTTTTTTTCACGTTTTATCCTCACCTGAACTGGTGATTTCGGATCCTGATACTCCATTAATTGGGAAGCTCATGCATGCCAACTGTCGGTTCCGCTATTTCCACCTCAACTCCCCGTACAGTCACACACACTAGCACTCCGGACCCAGTCGTAACTAACAAAAAAGGAGTCAAAAAACGGCCCCAATTCTTTTGATTTCTCACGCCGCAACAAGCCTCACGTTTCTTCTCCCTTTCTGGGGCTCATCCGCTGGAAGTTCAGTCACTGGTGGAGGTCGTAGCAGTATTCCAGTTGCTCGTTGACCGAGGATCATCGTTCGTTCAGTGCTCGGGATCGATCAGAATGTACCGAATTCGGTAGAACTGGAAGGTTGGGAACCGTTCAGCTGCCGGACGAAGAAGGCCTAACTGCTCGATCGTTTCTTGGAACATTTTATTAACTCTTGATCGATTCGTGCTATGTACGCCCACACTTGACTCCCCGGGAATATCGCTAGGCTTCCGCAATTGGTGATCGTGGTGGAGATGAAGGACTATGAGACGGGAGCGGCAGCCATGGACCGTATGTGGGGATCATTCAAGCACTGCGCTTCCCCGTGCTTCGTCGACTCCGTAAGTCTCTCTCTCGCTGCGCATGTCCCGGATTGCACCTTTAGAATTGTATGAATACAACACCGTTTCTCTTTCCGTGTTTGAAGATTTTTGCTTGCGAGAGGAAACAAACCTTCGAGGGTGAGAAACCATATCCCTTGTGACATGGTTTCCTCCAATTCTGTCACCGAACTCATTGGAATTTAACCCCTGAAGGACCATAAGGCCACCAGGTGGCTCCTGTTTTTTTTCAGTCATTTTGAGTAGGTTTTATGTAGATTCTTTGTTTTTATTTTTAATGCAACGTATGTAATATTCTTCACTAATTCCAGTGATATAAAATTTGGTCCCATTCAAATTATGATCGTTTAAACTTGTCATTTTAAAACCATGAATCCTTGGTCCTTTAGGGGTTAATCATCAAGAGTTCACGCGATGAAAATGTGCACTCGAGAGCTTGTCACCTTACCCTCCCATTTCTTTGTGTCAAGAGAGAATAGGGATCGATCTACAGAGTAGAAATGAAGTTTTAAATTCAACGAATTTCAGGGCTTGCAACGTTCGGTTTGAGAGTAATGAAGCACATGAGTTTTGGTTTCTCATAAAATTGGTGGTTTGCTGGAGCAGCAGCAGCAGCACCAGAGTGATGCAAAAGCAAGATGGCGAAATTTGTGCCAGCAGCCAAAGTACATTTTCTGTGTGGCACTGGTGCTGGGCCTCACGCTCCTCTTGAGCAGCCTCCTGCTCAACGAGCAAATGCACATGGTACGAACTGTCAGACCCTGTTTTGTATCTATGTTTGATTTTGGGCTTTTCAATTGATGAGGTGTGTTGCAATCTTTTCCTTTTTTACATTTGTGTCAAAAAACAAAAAAACAAAAAATAGGTTCCTTGTTTGCAAGCATGATTTCTTATAATGGACTCTGTTTGTGGATGTGCAGAGTTCATTCTTGGATCGAGTGGTTGCCTCCTTCAAGGTCCGATTGCAGGTTGTAATTCCCTCTCATTTCTTCTAACTAGTGTTGATGAAAAACGCCGATTTGTAAGGGAATTCAAAGTGCAAAGCTGTCTGTCTGAATGCAGGCTGAGGGGTTATCAGTGCAAGGTACTGATGGATGCAACCTGACAACTACAAGCAATTCGACTAAAGAGGTGCCAACAAGCTATACCCAAGTTGCTGAACAGCTGCCACGTGGTATTATTACGACCACCACAGATTTACAAATGCGGTCTCTCTTTGACGAAGACGAGAAACAAGTAGGCTGTCTCTACCCCACTTACTGTCTCTTGGCTCGTTCAATTATTGTACATGATATGGGTAACCCCTCCAAAAATAGTGTGATTTTCAAGAAATATCTTTTTGATAAGACCTTTTTCAAAAAATTACAAAAATTAGAGGGTATTATAGGCACCACTGTATACATAGTGTTAAAGACGGAATTTTTAGCACACATAAAATGAGTTAGAGCTAAGTCACACTGTGTGAGACGCGTGAAAGTGGTACCCATATCAGGCCATTCCCCTATATTGCAGCAATTAATCCTCCTTTTCTGCGAAGGTTTACCACACCTATAAGCAACACCTGAGCATAGGTTCTATTATTAGAATGTTCAAATCAAACAAGATTTCAAAGAATGTGTTATTTGGATATCGTATCTCAAAGTTAGAATGGTTCAAAAATTTACTGAGACAAGCCCTGAAGTTAATCCGTAAAGGACCAAGTAGCCTCGTGTTTTTTTTCAACAATTTTGAGTATGTCCTACATGGACTTTCTTTTGTTCAAATTTATTTCTTTTTTGACCAACACATGCAATATTCTCTGATGATACAAAATTTGAATTGTAGTGACAATATGATCTATTGAATTCGTCACCTTAGAACTATGAATCCTTGGTCCTTTCGGGGTTAAGGTGGTATACATTCTCATCTCTTTTGATTCTGATTTTGGGGCGATAAATCATGGTAACTTCTGTTGTTGGCAGGTTTCAAAGGCGATGACCAAAAACTTGCTGGCTATGGCTGTCGGCATCAAGCAAAAGCAAGTCGTTGATGACATTGTCCAAAAGGTGGCTGACTCTCATCTCTTTTAACCCTTAAAGGTCCAGAGAGCCCTATCCGACCAATATTATACAACAACATTTCATTGTATTTGGCATGGTTCCACATCTCTTATGGGTTTAGGATAAAAAACAAAGTTAAAATTCACATCGTTGTGGTTTTTATGAGCTATTGGGGTCTCAATTTGGAACTTTGTATTTACAAAAAATGTCAAATATATGCCAGCGTATCTACTATTCCCATTAGCCTTTAAGGGTTAAATAGAGTTAGCTACATCACAAAGACTAGGATGTGGATGCCAATCCGCTTCTTCTATAATAGCTGTACACGCTGGATGTACAACTTTCTATTAAGGAATGGAATAGCCAAAAGTGGATGCTTTCCATGTATAGAGGTAACAAAAAGAAAGAAGAAATCGTCTTTAATTTACATTTTTGAATGGTAGCGACATAATTTTGGAACTTGGTGTTAGCTTTCAAAGTGCACTTTTAAAAAAATAAAAATTAGTTCAAGCACTTACAAGGGTGGTTGGTGCTGTTCAGTTTCCACTCAACAACTTCACTGTTATGCTGTTTCACTACGATGGAGTTGTTGATGAATGGCAAGACCTTCCCTGGAGCAATAAATCCATCCATGTGGTGGCCTTGCACCAGACTAAATGGTATGTTTGCACACCGACAGTAGAATCTCCACCGACATTGAATTGTTGAACGTCGTTCTTGTATAGGAAGTTTTTTTTTTTTTTCTAGAGCTCCAGTTTTTTTATGTTCAATTCCTACCCATGGAAATTTTTTAATGGCTGATTCTTGACAACAAAACAGGTGGTACGCCAAACGATTCATGCACCCAGACATTGTGGACCAGTACAACTACATCTTTCTTTGGGACGAGGATCTGGGAGTTGAGAATTTCCATGCAGACAGGTCTATATCCTAACCCTCTCATTTTTAGGTTGTGTTTAATGATATAAGAAAATTGAACTCTAAGTGCCCCAAATGACTATAAGTGACCAAATGTCTATATCTATGGATCTTTTTGGAAGGGTAACAAAATGTATCAATAGACAAAAGAATTCATGTTCTACATTTTTGAATGTTAGAAACATGTTTCGAAAAATGTTGTAGGTGGATTTGGGTTAACTCTTCAAGGGCTGGTGAGGATAGTAGATATGTTGGTGTATATTTGACATTTGTTGTAAATAGAAAGTTCCAGATTGAATCCCCAATAGCTCATTAAAATCATGTTGATGTGAATTTTAACTTCACTTTTGACCTTAAACCCATAGGAGGTGTGGAACCATGTTAAATACAATGGAATATTGTTGTATAATACTGGTCGGAATGGGCTCTTGACTCGAACATTTGGTGTTACACAAAAAACTTGTGTGGAGCGAAGGACTAGTTTGTTGCAAAATTTTGTTTCTGTTTTTTTTAACATTGTGGTTGCCAGAGAGAGTTTGCTATCCTTGATGAGGTCTGTCCATGTTGCAGGTACTTGGCAATTATGGAATCCGAGGGCCTTGAAATTTCTCAGCCTGCTCTTGATCCTCGTTCACCGGAAATCCATCATAGAATCACTCGTCGTCTTCCACGTCAGATTGTACACAAGTATGCCTATAAATTTCCCTGTGACTCGGTTTCTATTGCCATTCAAAGTATGGTTATATTCGTTAAAAACAATGCTTTTCATAGCACCAAAACTGTGATTTTCAAGTGCCCTTAAAGAGCTCTTAAAACTAGAGATTTGAGGTTTCCGTTTGCTGACTAGTAGAAATTATTACTTCGTTTTTGTTTTTGTTTTCTGGGGTGATGCAGATCAGTTATGTCAAAGGCATGCACAGAAGAAAATAAAGCAGTTCCGTGTACAGGGTAAGGACTCTCACTTTTACAATACATTGGTTTTAGTACCAAAGCCCAATACATGGAATGGTTTTTGAAAATTGGCAACGCCCTGTGTGTGTTTTCATGCAGATATGTTGAAGTGATGGCGCCCGTGTTTTCAAAGGCAGCTTGGAAGTGCGTCTGGCATATGATTCAGGTACTACTCACGTTTCCTTTATTCATGATCTCAGTAATCAGTGGCAAAGTAATGTGCCTAAATCTGTTCTCAAAGGACTACTCAAACTTAACAGGCCATGGAAAGTAATAGTTTTTTCGCACGAATTGTATTGAAATGGTGTAATTACTACACGTACTACTCCCTCCGTTTCATAATGAGTCCACTTTTTTGGCATGTAGTTTTTGTCCTATGTTTTATACTTCAAACGTGAGCATTGTCCACTTCAAACAGGGCGGACAATGAGAGTGACATAAAAACTACATACTACTATTAAAGATAGCCCATTTTTTGAGTATTGAGATGATTTTTTTAATTTTTTTTTGCAAAAGTAACTTGATGGACTCTTATCATGAGTACTTTTTATGGCCTGCCAAGTTTGAGATGTCTAACGAATTTGACCTGGACAGACATTGAGTTTTTGTGATTTATTTATTGTACATGGTGGGTGGATGGAAACAGAATGATCTGGTGCATGGGTGGGGCATAGACTTCAAAATTGGCTACTGTGCTCAGGTATGTCCATTGCAGCTGAAGAGGAACAGGAAAGAAGTGTGAATGGAAGCAGCACTTTTTTTGGTAGTTTTAGGGTTTAGGGTTTAGGGTTTAGCATTCACTATGCTAAACTTACCCCAATAGACTTTTTACTCACATTGGCCCGAGGTCTAGAGTTTCTTGTTTGGGAAGAGAACTAATCTCATGTGAGTGGGCCTTTCTTGTTCCCAGGGTCAACGAAGTGAGAAAGTAGGTGTCATTGATGCAGAGTACGTTTTGCACAAAGGCATTCCATCCCTTGGTGGTTCACATGCCAACCGAGTAAGCCTCTTTTCACAAACCTAGAATGGAACAGTTTTGCACTCTTTTGGATTGTGGTTTCCAAAATGACCAATTTGATTGACCATAATTCGGTTGGTGTCAAATTTTATATTACTAGGATCAACAAAGAACATTCCATGTGTTGGTCAAATAAAATAAAAATCTCCACTTGATCTAATCAAAACTGCTAAATAAAATAAATATAAAACATACTTTTTACTCACATTTGGGCTTCTTGGTTACAACATTTGTGTTAGTTGAATTCTTCTAAACATGAATGCTAGTTGGTTGCAACAATCATCCATCCATGCTGAGTTCAAAGCTCAGGTTTAGGGTTTAGGGTTTAGCACTGACAGTGTTATAATGCTTGTGGGTGGTTGTTTTCTGCATGTATTCTACAATAGGTTCCTGATCCCCGCCAAGAGGTATGTGATGCATAAACTCCCATCCCATCCATAGGTTTTCAATAAAATTAGGTTATTGGAGTTATCCGTAAAGTCACCTTGGATTTGAAGAATCAACAAAGATTTTTTCTTTATTTTACTCGTTCACTCTAAATAGTTAAAAGGTGTGGAAGATTTTGGTGGTCTATCATTATTAGGTGTGTAAGAGGTGTGTAAGAGCTTGGTGGTCTTCAAAAGTTTTCAAAAAAAATTTAGCACCAAGAAAGGAATAACCTTTTTATGCTCAGTTTTCTAACAACATTTTTTATAAAATTAGATTGTTTCAAGAACTTTTCATACAGAAAATCTTTCTCCTATGGTTTCACTATGGAGGCTCTATTACTGAGTGGTGAAGTAATCCTTGCAATTTGAGTATTACTGACAACCATGACACGACAGGTGCGAAGAAAATCAGGGCGAGAAATGAATGATTTTCAGGAGCGGTGGACGCAAGCGGCCCGCGAGGATTCAACTTGGGTGGATCCTTACAAAGAATATGCAGAAGCAGAGATGGCCTTCACCAAATACAGGACATCAAAGAAACCCTAAAGACTCTGAGACAGACCACCTGATAATTGCCATTCACTGGAGAGTAATCTCGGCCGATTAATTGTGGCTCCACCAGATTTTGACACTAAGTGTTGCTGGTTTTAGGGTTAGGGTTTAGGGATTCATCTTGACACCCGGAGTATGCTCAGTAGCATCTACAGGTCCTGTTTCTGCACATGCCATAAGAGTAGTAAGGAACTCTAATTTGTATCTTGTAGAAGTTCGGACAAGAAGTGATCCACTGAAACTCAGTTTGTGTTCACATTCACCCGAGCTTCTTGGTTTGTAACAATGATGTAAATTATCAATTTTGTTCCCAGAGATTGATACAGTGGGTAGGCTTTGTTCCCCTACACTCCTCACTCTATTTAGTGTTAGATAGATAGAAACCCTGGCCCTCTTTTGAGGCCAACGTGAATAAAGTGTCTGCTCGTTTTGACAATGAGCCAATGCCCACTGGGAACTATTTAGTGTCATTATTGATTTAACCCCGAAAGGACTGAGGCTGCTTTTTTTCAACTTAGTGTGAAACAAGTTTTGATTGAGAATGTTTTGGTGATGTATAGATCAAAAGATACAATTATGCAAAAGTGAAAACCTAAGTGTAGGCAACTCCTAAAACTTTGCATATAATGAGCTATGCATTTGAATTTCTTACACAATTAGCTAACATCGCCATACATGCCAACCAAATCCATTTTACCAAATTGAAGACTGAATTTTGCATTTTGGGCCTTTTCAAAAAGTTTTAAACTTGGACAAGGAACCCAAAAAAAAAAAGTGCAATCAACTTTGTAGCTTATAATCTGAAACCTTGAACATTTTAAAATTAGATTGAAAACTATTTTTCTGAGAAGGGGTACTTTAGGTAGCTTAGGAGTGTTTGGAGAGAAACATAGTTGTGGTTCTTTAGGGGTTAATGTAAAGAATAATTCATGTAAAGAGTAACGCATTTAGTCAATGAGTTCTTTTTGTTAAAGTTGTGTCTCATCATGAAACTTTCATCAACTAGATGGCCATCAATAGAGTTATCCTAAAAGAGAAGTTATGTTTGAACAAGATACCATGTGTTTTGCTTTAATATACTCTTATTTGTTCACTCTAAATAGTTCAAAGAGCTTAGTGTAGAAGAGCTTAGTGACCTCTCATTATTAGGTGTGTAAGAGATTGGTGGTCTTCAAACTCATGTACAACTAATTTGGCCGTAAAAAAGGACGGCAATACTAATTTACCATGAGTTCCAAGCTCTTCTACACCTAATAGTGAGAGACCACCAAGCTCTTTCAAACTTCATAACTATTTAGAGTGAACAAATAAGAGTACATTAAATCAAAACGCATGGTATATTACTCAAACACCACTTGACTTTTTAAGATAACTCCAATACATACACTAATTCATGATGTCCTACACTATAGTGATATATAAAATAGCATATCATCTCCTAAACAGAATGAAGAGTGTAGCTTACTCCCTGCCCATCGTTTTTGTGATAGCTTGTCATTTGTAATGCATAAGAGGTTTTAGATGATTTGGTCCAACGGGTGCTTCCATTTGTTGTCTCTGCCCACTAGTAGGGAAGGTGCATGTGCCAAGGCAATGTTGTCCAATTTTAGGAAAGTATCGCACATGCACCTTCTCTACTAGTGACCATACAAGGGGAGAGACTAAAAAACGCTCATTTTCAGGAGTTACAAAACTGGACAGTAAAGACAAGCCTTTACAGTAAATCTGGAGTGAGTTTGAGGTTCTGTTTGGGTGCATTAAACCAGGGTCCAAGTAATAATTATAGCTATATGTAACATACAACTCCTATGCCCTTGCAGAACCTCTTTCCCTCTCATCTCTGTTCTCCCCTCTAGCCCCTCTTGTTCTGTGTCATGAACAATGATTCTTTATGAGAATCATGTGCATTTCTTCAACAATGATGCACAACAGTGGCAATTGTGCAACTACAGAAGCAGAAGTGAAATGTTGCCGTGCCTATACAAGATTTCACCGAGTTCGAAAACTATTGCCAGACCAAAAATTCTCAACTAGATTGGATTCCATCTTCATGCAATTGGAAATGAGATGATCAACCATCATATGCCACTGTGCAGTTTAGTTCTCTGCACCTATTTCTATTTTTCATTCAGACAGCTTTTCACTTTTCTTAAGTACCTTTGAACTCAGTAGCACTATTTTTCTTCAGTGGTCAGCACATAAGCTCCTCCTTCCATGCAACTGTCATATTTCACAAACTCGTTCCATTCTTGTGAGTGAGAAAAATTATTCCATCAGTAAATGTTTGTTCAAGATCTTGATACAGCTACTGATATTCTGGATATGCTACGTCCACTGCTACATTCCAAAATGGTAACTGCCTTTAGTTAGGGTTCATAACATGTCGGCACGCATTAATTACATAACTACAGTAAGAGTTCATAACATGTCAATTACATAACTACAGTAGGCAGTTTCATGCTCTCTATGGCTAGTACTTGAGGGCTACTTTGCGGTGTTCCCATACTCAACGGGTTACACTTCTGAGACAGTTGGTATCTACAAAAAAACATTTTTACAAACTAAGCCTCTTGCTGAATTTCGTATTTTGCATACCGGCAGGTGAAGTCGATTGATGCATCAATTCCCATTGCCGCCCTACCATGATCAGAAATTCAAATTCGCAAAAAGAAGCTCCAATTCTTCCCCCTCTGTACTTGTACGTACCTGATATCCAATCCATTCACACTCAGACGAGTCAGGAGAATTTCAAAAACGTAAGTAAAGTTCACCAAATCCCTTACACAGAAAGCACTCTGTCAATACAATATACTCAAGAAGTCACCTGCATACCAGTGATCTCAGAACCACTTTATGAAATTTAGAACATTATGCGACCTCCCACATAAATGGTATCTACTTTTGCTACCCAGTGCATACAATACTCATGATACCTCTATAATATCCGGCAATACCCTTGATATATTAAGGTGATACCATGATCATATCCGCGGATATCACCTCATGAAGTTGCTACATATTTATATCATGATGAGCATTCTCGCTACATTTCAATTTTTTTTCTCCATTTTCTTTCTTTGTATGTTTAGCAGCCCCATTTTTTTGGTAGAAATCCAGCTAATTTTAGCCATTTTGGTGCATAGAAAGAAAAGAACATCAACAAACAAGCTAAATTATTCTCTAATGCAAGTTATGTCTAAATGTCCATAACTTAAAACTAATGTGACATCATCCAAGAAGCCTGGATTACGAAAAGTAGCAAAAATGCTTTAACTGTCTCGTGACCAAAAAAAAACCACTGAATGGCACTACCTCATAAAACAGAAAGACCACCATTACACGCCCAGACAGTAAGAAAAGACTTCAAGAAACAATACTGAAAACCCTAATTAACTGCCAATTACGGATCGGGTACCTTGCCAAGAAGGTGCAGCATTTTGTCCAGGACTTTGAGGCGACTGGCATTGTACGCACTTCCATGATCAGAATGGCGCTTCACGCGCTGCACTTCAGCTTGCACAAGCACGGTCTTCTGCGCATCATCAGCATCGGCGAACGACGGCACATTATTGTTCTGCCTGCAGTTCTTGTTGCTGGCCGGGCCGCCTGGCGACCCCGAAGACACTTCCGAGTGCGCCAGCTTCTCCAACACGATCGAAACAGCAACAATGTGGGTGAAAAAAAACGATGGAGGCAATCGAAACGGCAAGCGGAGTGCAGGGACTCAATGAAGCTCTGTGTCGCTTGAGCGCAGCGGCTTATACTGAAGCTGGGCGTGGCGCCACGCATCCTGATAGGGCGAGATGGTTAACAATCCGAGGTGGACCAGGTAATAGTCCGAGGTGGACTGTCCCTTCTGGAACGGGTGCGCGGGCCGGGCCGGGCGAGGCTGCCGCGGGTGCCAACTGTACGCTTCACGTGACTGGGCACCCGCCGGCGTCTAGAGAGTTCTATTTGGGAATGCAGTTGCCCCTTTTTATTCAGGAATATTTTTTTAATATATGATTGCAGAATGCGTATTTGGCAACTCTGGTGAAAGGGAAATTGGCAAATTGCCAGGATATTTTTTCTATTTTTTCCCTCTAAGAAAAGTGTTATGAAGCAGATTGTAGTTTCTGTTGCATAGAATTAACCCTTAACCCTTTAACCCCTAAAGGACCACGAGGACACATTGTGTCCACGAATAATTTCATTATTTGAATAATTTGTTTGGATTTCATAATTTTGACTCAATGTTAACTAAAGAATTGAGAATGTTCGTTTCAAGAACACAAAAAAACTTCAAGATTTGCAATTACGTTGATTGATTCATTGGGAAAAAAATAGAACGTCAACATAGGTGAACTTGGGACATAGTAGTTAGGGCGGTTGATGACTTGGTGGGCGTTTTCACACTTGGACGTCACATTTGTAAAAAAGAAGAAGTGCCCAGTATGTAAAATATTTTCCAATACTGCATCATTAACACTATAAAATAATTACGGAAAATGTTTAAATATATTTTAAATGGAATCTTTTCAAAATAATTGGAATCTTTTCTACATATTTTATATTATTTTAGAATATTTTGGAATATTCCAAATATATATTTGAATTCTTTAAAAAAAAATTGCAATGTAAAAATTAATAACGATCACAAACACTAGCTCAACGAGTCACCAACAAGTCACCTCACCCAAACATAAATCTTTGAGAATCAATCATTGTTGTTGTATTTGGTTTTAGAACACCATTTTTTGTGGGCACCTAGATATAGTACATTTTTGTATGCTCCTAAACTTTCAAACGCTAATCATGGTTTCTAAATTTATGAGAAAGTTTGCAATGAATGACCTGTTGGTTTATTCAAAATTTTCAAAAATCAACTTATGATCAAACCTTATAATCATGTGATATATACAGTAGATTGTTCTGAAAATTAATGTATAGTCTCATGACTAAGTCCTTTATGAACTTCAACGGTGAAGTTTTCTACATGAATACCAATCAAGAGATACAATTGCCTTTCTGAAAGCATCACAAGAAAGTGATAAAATTTTAGGAATGAGCATGGTCCTTTAGGGGTTAATGTCCCAGTTCAACATTGTTTTCAAAAATTCATTATAAAATGTTTGATGAAAGCCGAAAATGAAGTTGATGTACAAAGAGAAGTTGTAAATATCAATGTAAAGATCACATCTGTACGGTTGGATTTATCATATACTTCTTTAAAAAAAAATTATTGATTTTGCAAGGTTTTCTCTTGAAAATCAATTAAAAATCATGAATTAACGAAATTTTTTATTAAAAAAATTGTGATGAAATTGGAATAACATGCACTATGAGATGGTATGGTTTCTATTATTTGATTTTGCTTACTTTGAAAAATCATCTTTAAGGTCTCACTTTTTGAACTAAAAAGGAAATTGACATAAACCACTTGTGTTGTTTTTCCAAAAATCATAATAACCTATTTTGAAAATCGAAACCGTACAAAGAATACGGTAGTCAACTTGCACAAGAATCATGAGAAATTTGGTGGATGAAAACTGTCCAGTTTGGATAGAATTCGAACAGTCAAAATCCGTTCAGCGTCCAAATATTGGACGCAGGCGCCTGAAAGGGTTAACACGGGCACCCATCATCAATTATGTTAAAAAAAAAGGACATTCGAGAGAATTGACCAGTCGGTACTCAATACATTGATACCGACAGTTTCTCATGAGCTTTCCTGAGCTTCATATTAGCACAATTTGAACCATCTTAAAACTGAAATTGCATCTCTTTGGTATATCCAAGCGCTTCACAATGGCCAGCAATGGCCTTGTTCATGGGTGGAGGACCACAACGCAGAACCTGTGCATGCACAGTCAACTATGTCAACCCCTCAAGGACCAAGGATTCATGGTTTCAAAATGACGAATTCAATCAATCATATTGTGAAAAATATAATTTAGATGGGACCAAATTTTATACCACTAGAATCAGTGAAGAACAATGCATGTGTTGGTCAGCTAAAAAATAAATTCAAACAAGAAAAGTCCACGTAGGACCTACTCAAAACAGCTAAAAATATATACATGAGGTCCAATTTGGGCTTCTTGGTCCGTCCTTTAGGGGTTAGAAGAGGTTTTCAAACAGATATCATTCCTTTTAACACTTCTTTACCTGTGAAGACAAATCCTTCCAGGGAGCTCTTATTCCAGTATTCATTCAACCCTTCCAAGGACCAAGGATTTAAGGTTTTAAAATGACGATCATATTGTGAAAAATTCATTTAAGATGGGAACGAATTTTATGGTCAGAAAAAAAAGCACATCAAACAAAAGGAAGCCTATATAGAACCTACTCAAAAATGCTAAAAGAAACATGAGAGCTTTCTGATTCTTTAGGGGTTAAACAATGTTTGCAAAGATGAATACCTGAACATCCGCGGCTGCAGGAGGACAGTGTTTCTCAAGCATATCCTTGGTCACAAACCCGACACCTCCGGTCCACTCAGTTGGAGGCTGCATGAAACAAATCAAGAGAAACCTTGTATTCATACTAAATAAAAGTGCACACCAATTCAAAAACAAAATTGCATTATGATCAACACTTCCCTTCAATTCACAGCATAAACTTCAAAAACTACATGATGAGAGCCTGTGAAATTCACAGCCCCAATTCATAATCACGATGTATTTTTCACATTGTATGTGCGCTTTTTTAACAGAAGCGATGTTAGTAAGCTGTAATTTTAGATTTGCATAAGCAGATGGATGACAAACAGTAAGAAAAAGGAAAAAAAGAAAAGTAAAAGTAATCAAGTTTGAAACCTGGTTGAGAACATAGTAGACTTTGAATTGGTCCGGGTACTCCCTGGCAAAGCGGTCAAGGTCATCCTGTGACATCAAAAGTTAAAAATTATCCTACACATGCAGATGAACGTAATAATAACTGTAACGCTGGCCCAAAGACCATCGTGAATAAAGAGTCCATTGGGGACCAATAATTAGTATCCAATAACCAACAAATAGTAACAAGTGTTTTAAAAGGTAAGCAAAAGATGAGCACCTTCAGTAAAATGTCGTCATACGTGACATTGGCATAGATCAAAGATATCTTGGTCTTATCTTGAGGATTCTCCAAAATTGCTCTCGCAACCTACGCACACACACCAATGATTTCACTTATACAAAGTGGGGGTCTCTATGACTACTCATGCACCAATGATTGTGCACATATGTTCCCGTGATTGAACACATCACAAACTTAGGAAGTCATGTTTTTGCAATGTTTTACATATGTTGTTGAGATGAACAGGGGTGATTACGTTCGACATACGTTTTATGTATGTTTATCGTAGAAAAAAAGTACAAAGGACGAATTACAAACATGTAAATTCTATCTATAAACATGTAAACATGACAATGAAATTCCATGTTCCTATGATTGCTCATCAAAATCAATTGGGAACAATCAATTAGGAACAACAAAATTCAACACCCTTTTTGACCCATGTGCACAAGGAGGGCAAGTTCAGATCACACAAAGTTGTAAAAGTAACACTTTGTTGAATAAAAGCAGAAGTTAACTTGATCGTGGTGAAATTCTTTTAAAAAATAACCCTTTTTTAATATGAAATAGGAGCACAGTAATAGTTGTGAGCAATAATAGGGACGGATACCTTAGATATCAATGATAATCATTCATATCACTAGTGATTGGATTTGGCCTACGGCATAATTTGAGACTCGAATTGATCATATTGTGAAAAATATAATTCCGATGAGACCAAATTTTATATCACCGAAATCAGTGAAGAACGCTGCATGTGTTGGTCCAAAAAACAAATAAATTTGAAAAAAAAAACTCCACATGAGACCTACTCAAAACTGCTAAAAAAATAATTTAAATGAAGTCTGATTTGGGTTAACAAGCAGGTGGGTTTCAAGATGTACCTGGAACATGGGAGTGATGCCAGTTCCACCAGCCACCATTCCAAATGCCCTCACTTGATTGGGCTTGTATTTGAAGCGTCCCTGCAAATACAAAATTACTTCCAGTTGTAAACCCTAAAAGGACCAAGAAGCGCAAATTGAGCCTCACGTTTTCTTTGCACATGAAATGTTCTAAAATGTGACCCCATCCGAATTTTCTCAATGTAAGTCTTTGGATAACTCCATATTGCTAAACCCTAAAAAAAGTTAGTTAGGTTAACAAACCTTGGGACCTTTAGCAGTGAGATACTCTCCCTCCTTCATCCGGCCAAAGTAAGCCGACACCTTGCCTTCCTTGTAAACCTGAGATATCAATGCAAACCTTGATTAATTCAAAAACCACCACCGACATCGTCAAAAACGAAAAATGCAATTGAAAGCTCACCTTGACAACAAGCTCAAAATAGCCGACATCGGAGTCGAGAGTGGTTGGAGTATACGGCCTTACAACTTCCACACCTTCAGAATCAAAACCCCTGAAACACTCCAAAAAAACAAACAAAAAACTAAGCATTCCATTCCCTGCACGAAACTCAGATATTCACTAAACCCTAAAGGACAAAGAAGCCTGCATTGGTAGACTTCCTGTTCATTAAAATTTTCACAATATGATGGATTGATGCTCACATGCAGCTGATGTGTTGGCCGATGGGGAGACCTAGCACCGAAGTGGGTGTCGGTAAAGAAAACTGCAACTTCACCACATTGTGACTGACTTGCTCTTTCTTCACACACTTGAACTTCAACCACTTCTCACGCTCCAGCACGGCTGTAAATCCATTCATTCATTCATTCCTTGCACGATTCAGTAATGACATGTGCACAGAAATCGGAAAAACCAACGGAACAAACGCAAACATTTAATGAAAACACCAACTCCAATAAAGATAAAACACTTGATTTATATGCCTTTGACCAAAAACCATCCAAAAAATGAATTTTTGGTCCTTTAAGGGGTTCAAGCATTGGATGTGCATACAAAGATCGGGAAAAACCGACTCAACTCTTCAATCAAAGTAAGCATTGGATGTGCATACAAAGATCGGAAAGTAAGACGAAAACACGGAGTTTTACTTGAATTTGACAAGGGCAAATGCAAGAAGGAGAAGAAAAAATACAAATAAAAAGAAAAGATGACTCAAAGGAAGGAGGGTGCGGACGAACTTTTGGGGCGATTGAGGAAGAAGAGAAACGCAGCGCCGGCCAAGACGGCCAGGAACGCCAATGCTACTCCCACGGTGGAGGTGGACAGCGCATTCTCCATCTCCGCTTCACTCTCAAGGATGCTCAAGAATGCTCCTCAAGCTCCCAATCAAGCTCCGCTTCATCCAGACAGACAGACACCGGAAGAACTCTGAAGCGGAGAAGACGAGGACGATGACTCTGAATGTTTGACTCTCTGAAAGACCCAAAAAAGTAGCTGTTGTTGTTGTTGTTGTTGTTGGAATTGGTTCTGGTCAAACTAGGTGTTCTGCTTTCAAATTTCCAACTCTCCAGAAGAAGAATATGAGCACTCTGGTTCTTGAATACAAATTTTAGGCGAAAAGAAGAACTTTGGTCTCTTTTACATTTTGTTATATGACTTACTGGAGAACGACATAATATTCTTTAGCAGCCTCACTGTTCACCCTTGGGAATCAGCATGGTTGCAGGAATCGTAATCTTTTATAGAATCAAAGTCGTCTTTAAGGGCCGTTTCACACTATGGCCGTTCAAGTCGAGACGCTGTGGGATTGAGTGACCAAACTTTGTTGAGAGTCCAAAGAAATGGGTTAAAAAGAGGCAATAAAATATAGTTTTTATTTTTTATGAAAAGCAATCGACGGCCTCTCGACCATAGAGTTTGGGTTTCTATTGCCGTCCGACCCAAACTTCCTTTCGAGAGGCCATCGCCTTGGTCAAAAAGTGTTGCCATGTAAGCATTTTAGAGGGCGACGGCCTTTGGACTTTGGCCTGTAGTGTGAAGGGTCGAGAGGCCGAACTCTTCGTTTCTTGCAATCCGATTGGTGGAAATAGACGGCCTTTTGACCTTCGGCCATAGTGTGAAGCAGCCTTAACCCTTAAACGTCAAGAGGGCCTGGACGGGGCAGCCCGGAAGGCATCTAAATTTTTTTGGGGAATTTTTTTTTTTTTTTTTTTATTTTGTGCAAAAACGGCTCTACAGTGCACTGTAGCACTGTAGCACTACGGCACTGCGGCATTGACCTTGCAAGTTTCATCACTTGTTGCAACATTGACCTTGTAGCACTGTAGCACTGCGGCACTGCTGAACTTTAGCTGCCCCAACCTCAAAACTTGTTCAATTTGATAACTTTGATTGCTTACCAACGATTACACAATCTCTCAATTGAAGCAAAAATTTGGAATCTAGATCGCTTTTTCAGTAGCTTTCCAACGCACCAAGTCTCGCTTGATTTGGTTGAGAAAATCAACTTTTTTCTTGATTATTCTCTTTTAAATAAGCCCACGGGGCTTACCTTGACGTTTAAGGGTTAAGTAAAGATGGCTTGGCAACTCAATAACCTTTTGTTTCTTGATATTTTCTACATGTTCCACATCATCAATTCCATGTTCAAATGTTGATTCTCTACACAAACAAAAGGGTGTGTTGGAGTACTAATTGAAAGAATGTTGTGGGTGTGTCTCTCTTTCTTTCTTTTTTTTCTCTCAAAGATAAGTCACTCCTCTAGTGCTTCTTTCTTCTGGTGAAATTGAGGCAGATTTTTCCTAAGATTCTTCCTATAAAAGTATTGTGTATGAAGAGTTGAGATTTCAATGTACTTTCCTCAAAAGAAGCGCTTCACTAATGTAAGGTAAATGCATGTGAGAATATAACATAACATTCTGTAGCCTTTGTTAGTGTTGCCTTTCCTTGACAAATTGATGTGGAATATCCCACATCATTTCATCCCCGAATGAAATGATGTGGGATATTCCTCATCACATCAGTAGCTATGGGGACATGTGGCATTAAGAAAGAGCAATCAACCATGGTGCACAGGAACTCAAAGCACTCCTCAATCACAATTCAACAATGTTCTATAATTATTTATTTGATTCAATAGTCCATTCAAACAAAAATCACTACTCACTCTATACACAAAGGTGGATGAAATAAAAAGGCACCTTTCTTGAAGACTACTGAATGTTATGAAGGTAATTGTATTGGTAGGTATAAGGAAACGTTGAAAAATGTCATAAAGTGATTCTGATGGAGAATATACAATGAAAGGGCTATGAGATTGAGTGATTTATTATTCTTACAGGAAAAATTGAAGAATATCATTTTTTGCATAAAAACACTTAAACTAATTCAGTGTTTGTTTTGGACCAAACGAGTAAATAGCAATGGTTTCAGCCTCCACTTAAATCAAAATCCTCAAGGTTGTTTTAAAAATATTTAAACAAATAAAAATAAATAAAATAAAAAACATACATTTAAACATACATACACATATGAATATGATTTGTCAAAAAGATCTAAATAATTTTTTTTTTTTAAATCTATTGTGTCAATAAAATACTTTGTTAAAAAGACCTACTTCTGTCTTGCCAAATTTTGAAAGGCTCGTTTTCTTAACATATCATGATTTATTTAAGATATTTGTGTGTAAAATTAGCAACTAAATTTTATCTCTTTTGAAAAATGAAAGGATGACAAATGGACAACTTCAAACACTTCTTGGTCAATTTTTAAATGATTACAATTCTCGTTACAATTACAACTACTTCCTTTGTCCTACTAAATCGCCTTAATAAGTACTCTCCAGTAGAGTACTTATCCGCATGTTTTAGAGGGATAATTGGATAAACGGAGTAAGAAATTGTAGGCCCAAGTTTTAAATCGAATATTTTTTGGTAGATACATGTAAATTCAAATTACCGTCTAATTGGCCAAAAGTCTTATTTTTGAAAGAATTTATGTATTCTTTTCTAAGAAGTATCATAAACTAGATTATTGAACATCATCTGAATATTAAAGAATCAAATTTGAATCTTCATTACACATTAAAAAGAACATCATTTTTTTAGCTTTTGTAATTCACTTTAATTTTTTCATTGGGCATATTGCTACCTGATAAAAATTAATTGATTTAAATTAGAAAATTCAGACTTCCAAGGTAAAAAATGCAACGTAATACTAATACCATATTCAATACCAAACACCTTGTGTACAACTTGAAATAAAAAATATATAAAATAAAAAATATAATTACAATCATTATTGATATAACAAAGTTAATAAAAGAATTATTTATTGAAATGTGAGTGATTGTTGAAAGACAAAAATTGTTGTGACTTAAAGAATTTTTGATTAAGGCAAATCAACAAAAGGTGTATACAAATATGCAAGACGATCTAAAAGAGTGACATGAACATAGAAGAAAGTGTTTAGGAAATCATGCCAATGTTGTGATCTTTGCCAATATAATGTAATTATTTCTTGAAGATCTAAAAAACAAAAGTCTACGTTCCATCAAAATCTCTAATTCTTATAAGTAAATCATATGTAAACCTCAAAAAAACAATCACTTTTATCTAACTATTGATCAATGCATATCTGCTATGATCTCCACACTCCTAGACATGCCAAATTTGGTTCTCATTGCTATCATGGTTTTACAAAACTATCGACTAAGTTGATTACATTCGCACCAAAAATCCTTCAAGGTTCAATTGTTTAAAAACTTGAACATTAACTGTAGTTTGTATGGAACCATTGATAATCTAACTACAATCTACACCTAAAGAAGACATACATTATCCCCAATTACTCAGATCTCACCAACACCGAATTCATTTGGTAAATTGATAATCCAAATTGAAAACCTAATCCCAACCGCAATGACCAAGATGCTTATTCCAGTCGCCTGTAATTATAGCAACAGAGATAAGTTTTAACAGTCCGTCACTAGAACGGTTTGGTAGTAATTCCGGCCGGATATTTGGAGCACTCGACCCACACGCAATGCATGGCCTTGAACCATCAGAAGGATGATGACGTGTACCATCACAAGGATGAGAGAATGCACCAATAGAAGGATTATCAGCATGCTGAGAAGGGACGCCATGAAAATCACGATCAGGCGCACCATCCAAAGCAAGGAGAAGTACAGTATGAGAAGAATGAGGACATTTAAGCCTTGAACTCTTGAAGGAGACTTGAATTGATTTTGGAACGGGCACACTTTCACTCAAACTCGTGCTCCTAGGCCCTTTAATTCTAGTCGTAGCTTCTACAGCTGCGGCTATAGGCAATGCGGGTGCCGCCATCGCTAAGGGCACTATATCAAGGTCCATTGGGGTTGCAACTAGGACAATGGCTTTTGAGTGAGAACCAAACTTCTCATTGGTTGTCTTTGGTGCCTGTGTGAGATCCATGGAGCCATCTGTCATCTGGAGGAGATTCCTCTCAGGGTGAAGTTGTGCCACAACTACAAGACACTCAAGCGAACACACTATGAATTCTTCACGGCAACCTTCCGAATTTGGAATACCATATCCGCAACCTTCGCAACTTTTTTGTGCACTATTACTTCGTGCTTTCTTTCTTGCCCAATTTGAAGCACTCACTAATGCTTTTGAATTGAGCTTGGGAGATTTGCTTGTGGGCTCTGTTGCATTCCTTCTTTTGAGATAACAAAGGTGTTGATTGTTCAATATTGGTTTGTGGATGTATTTGGTACTCTCTAAGCCAATGAATCGCGTAAGATCATCTGCAGCAACCTCATTATTGCGTGTTTGGCGTCACACTTGCAACCAAGGGTGAGAAATATGGTGTCCGTTTTCTCGGAATGTAATTGGACATAATCTGCCCACCATGCACAAAAGGCAGTAGTAGTTGTTGCAATCTCTAGGCGAATGGCAGGTGGGACAATTCCTTGTATGTGTACGTGCATCTATCAAGTAATCGGCTTTGATGAAGCGCATCCAAATGTCATGATTGTTACCTCCGGTCATGATAACAAACCAATTGGGTGGGTGTTTGAAACGTTAGACCAAAGTAAGATTAGAAATAAATGTCTCAAGTTAGCAACAATCTGCAAAAGGCAAACAAACAAAAAGTGAAGATTAGTTGAATTGGAGGTCAAATAGTGATGTTAAAAATGGCTAGTCGTGTGTTGTGGCAAAAAGTAAAATCATGTGGGGCTATTGCAAGTCACGTTTTATTCAAGGATTTAACCTATAACTAAGAAAGAACAAGTCCATTGCCTAATAGGCCAAAGGACAAAAAACAAGAAGAACTAGCAAAAAGCAAAGAACTTAGAATTGATTCAACGATTGGAGTGCTTCCAAAAGCTAGCAACTATGCAAATTGGCACTTCACCTAGTACATTGGACAATCTCCTAAGTAACAATGATCAATGATTAGAAAGAGCTTACAAGCTTCACAAATGGCATGCACTTTGCAAGCTCCGTGGGAGAGACGGAGATGGCAGATTAATGTTGTTGCTAATGAAGAAAGAAGGCAAAGGGTCCTTGCTTAAATAGGCCGGGTTATCCTTTCGAGACTACACACAAGAGAGCCTCCTTTCGAGACTATGCCCAAGAGAGCCTCCTTGCGAGACTACGCCTAAGAGAGCCTCCTTTCAAGACTAAGTCAATGCATGGCTTGCTTTTTTGAAAACCAAAAACTTGTTTTCATTTTCTCATGTGCATTCCATATCCTACTGAGGTCTTTGTTTTGTTTCCATCAATGAAGATGCGTTTTCTAATATCCGTGTATGGTGAGCCGGTCTTAGTGTTTTTCGATGGCATTAGAAATGAAATCTTGAGTGCAACCACAATTTTAATGCCTCAATAATTATGTGCTTCTACAATCAGTGTTTTGACTATGATGAATTATCATGAGTGCTATGCTAATGGTCACAAAGCGGGTACCCAAGTATTCTAAATTTTATGTAGTTAAAAGTTTGTTTTAGTAAATGCCACACTCTATAGAAAAACTAAAAGGGCTAAAAATAGTCATTTGGATCCTATATACGTTTTTTATAGGTGCGACAAAATCTAAACTTTGGTGGCATTTATTTTAACCACCCCAAAATTTTATTTTTAACTCTTTTAGTTTTTCCACAAAACACTGAATTAGAAATTTTTGCACTTGGGGGTATGACAATGCACTTGTCGCCCGTTGAACAAAAATGAACTTTTTTTGAAGTTGCAAGGGGGTATAATTTTGGAACTTGTGGGTGTTAGGTTTTTTGTGTTTTGCCTTTTCTTTTCCATATTTATTCTTGTGGTATTTTTTGTTTTTATGTAGAATAATATATTTTTTCCTTTGTCTTTTATATTACCAAATGAATAATTTGAGTTTACATTTCTCTCTTCTCTTTTCGTCTAATGTTTTCTTCCTTTACTTGAAACAATTGTTTCTTTTCAAATTGATTTCGGATTTTCGGCATCCTATGTGTTTGGTTTATTTATTTACTAACATAGAAATAAACATGGTATTAGAATGTACACAACATAATACTGCAGTGTAGAGGAGCACACTTTTGAAAATTGAACACAAAGTTTATTTTCATTTGGATCCTTTCTTCTAAGTTATCCCTTAAACATCAAGGTAAGCCCCATGGGCTTATTTAAAACAGAATAATCAAGAAAAATGTTGATTTTCTCAACCAAATCAAGCGATTCTTGGTGCGTTGGAAAGCTATTGAAAAAGCGATGTAGATTCCAAATTTTCGCCTCATTTGAAAGATTGTGGAATCGTTAGTAAACAATCAAAGTTATCAAATTGAACAAGTTTTGAGGTTGGGGCAGCTGAAGTTCAGAAGTGCCGCAGTACTACAGTGCTAGCCAATAGTGCACTACAGAGCCGTTTTGCCAATATATATATATATATATATATATATATATATATATATATATATATATATATATATATATATATATACATAATTTATTTATTTTATTTTATTTTATTTTTCCCCAAAAAATTTGATGCCTTCCGGGCTGCCCGGTCCAGGGCCTTTTGACGTTTAAGGGTTATGAGGAAATGCCATTTGTATTCCATGTATTTTGGAACTACCGTGCAGTGCTACGTATATTGAATTTTTTTTCTATTTAAAGTGCTAGAGTTTGTACAAGGCAAATGGGTTGCAAAGATGAAGGGAATGTAAGATTGGCCCATGAGTTGACGAGAAAGGCAAGACGCGATTCCAAAAATAAACATAACTTATCTATTTTTGTTATGTGAAATCTTTACACTTTATATGGTACTATTAGAACAAAGAATCTAAATTAAAACATGATTTTTAAAGTTTTAAAATATATTGGAAAATGTTTCAAAAACAAAACAATAAAAACATTTGGTGTAAAAAATATTTTTTGCATATTTTTGTCTTTTTCTTATTTATACTTTAATTTTTTAATTTTTAATTTTTTCACAAAGTGGGATTTCTTGCTTGGGATTTCTTGCTTTGGATTTCTAATTTTTTTAAATAAAATAAATTCTATATATTCTATTGTTAGTAAAAGTGTAAAGTTACACTTCTCTATGATTGTTGAACAAATGGAGATCCTGATGGAGATATCTTTCATTTTTTGATATTTTGACTACCAATCTTGTACTTTGAAGACTTGAATAATTTTTCAATGTTCAGCATCATTCGGCATTGATATCGAAAAAATCAACGTAATTGAACATGATGAAAATATTCAAGATATTTGCATTTTCATAACTACCACAGCACCATGACATTATTTTCTCAAAATCTATGAAGTTTATATATCTTGATTGGATTCAATATTAAAGAAATATCTTAACCCGTAAACATCTTCACCCCTCTCCAAATTTGGCAATTCAGTGCAAAGATGCAACTAAGAGGGATATTTTGAACTTGATGGATGAATAAAACTTGTACATTATAAATTTTAGATTCTATCCATACGGTCAAATTTGCAATTGCTATCATCAATATTTTGTATAAATTTTGAAACTCAAAATTCAAAATAAATCTATAATTTGATTATGAATAAGATATCGAAAAACTGTGAATGAATTTTTTTGTGATGGTTTGAAATGTAATACTCTAAGTATAGTGATTTTGGAGGTTTTTTGGTTGCTTAATTTCATTAGTTTATTTTTCCAAAAACAAATTTAGACTGAAAGCTTCAATTTTTTTTTTTGGAGAATCACTGCGACATGAAATGAGGCATAAAATTTTCACAAATCAACCCCTTAAATTCTAATCAGGTAATGTTTGCATGAGGCTATCTTACCATAGAATTTTGTAGTGTTTGTTGTCCTTGCAAAAAGCGCATGACAAATCTTTTTTGGTCCCCCTCCTGTAGTGAATTCCTTAGCCCGTCGAGGTGGGTTGTATGTTTTCTTGTGCAATGAATCTTCTTTCATTTGTGTTAAAAAAAAGAAAAAAAAAGCGCATGACAAATGAGAAAACGCGGATGAAATGTGTATATCGTCAAAATAAAATAAAAAATAAAAATGAACAGTTAGGCAGTTAGGGGTTAAAAGCACCATTATTATTATTATTATTATTATTATTATTACAGTTGTGATGTTACTACCAGTGTCATAGAATCGTGGCCAACACTGTTAGAAATTAATTTTAGTCCCCTGATTAAAAATGAGTCATGTACCTGCCATGGATATGATGGTTTCAGCCTTTCAGGACAGCTGACTGGCTGTTTTTAGCATGTCTACAATTAGTTTTCCCTAGGTAAAACTAATTTTAAAAAAGAAAAAGGAAAAAAGGGGAAGGGGGGGGGGGGGGGGGGGGGGGTTTAAATTAATATACATTTCAAATTCACCTTATAGTCGGTCCGATACATTTCCGACACTTTTTTTGCACAATTCCAATTCAAATTAGGTTTTCATAAAAATCGATATCGTTTCGACATTAAATCATTGTCGATACGACAATAATTGATTCAATATAGGAACCACATGTAATGCATAGTAAAACGATATTAATAAATTTCTGTTGATTTAGTAATAATGCGATAGTAAATCGACATACATTACAACAATGTTGGGTTTATAGAGTTAAAATGGTATGAAATCCAATGTCGATATATTAAAGTTAAAATATGTATAAATAATGCATCAATTTCCTGTCGTAACGATTGTTGTCGACATTGTGCCAAAACATGATTGACATAATATTAAATCATTATTGATTCAATATAAAATCAATTCCAATTATAAATGCAATTTAAAATAAAATGAGAAATCATTTGTGAGCCACGTGGCGAGTCAACGGTCTTACACGTGCCACAAGGCCACGTCCGCACTTCCCTGGCTCTCTGTACCCAACTTGCCCTTCACCCGCCACGCTCCTTGCCCTTCACCCGCCACGCTCATGCTTACATCAGAACTGCAACTCCACTGCTTTCTTTGATCTTCGATCCCTGCACCACCACAGAACTAAATAGCTACGCACTTATACTTAACACTGAAGTTCAGAGTTCTAGGACTAAGAGTCTAACTTCTACTGCAACTGCCAGTGCTTGGAACACTTATTTAAAGTGCTCACGATCACTGACACCGCTTCACTCCGTCACTATGAGCTTATACATTATTAAAAAAAACCTTTCAGTTGTTTTCTTCACCTGGCTTCCATGTTTTTCTTTTTAATCCTTTAACATTCTCGCGCCATTCAACACTGATTTCAAAGATTCGTTATAAAATGTTTGATGAAAACAAAAAGGAGTTGATATACAAAGCTAGGTTGTAAATGTCAATTTGAAATCCAAAATGAAGAAAAAAACTAAAAATTTAGAAAAAAAGGTTTTCTCTTGAAATTCAATTTAAAATGCAAAATTAACTCAAGACATTTAAAAAATATTGTAATGAAATTGGAATAACATGTATTACGAGATGGTATGGTTTCCATTATTTGATTTTACTTATTTTGGAAACTCATGTTAAAAGTCCCATTTTTGGAACTAAGATAAAATATATTTTTTTTTGGACATACAAAGATAGATTATAAGTTATGAATTTTAAATCAACCCTATGCAAACGGATTCTGAAAATTCATCATATACAATTATATATAATATCTAACTAATAAACTTCCAAAATGAATAGAATAAAATAAAATAAAAATATATTTATTTATCTTTGAATTTTGGTATGATTGGCTTAAAGTGCAAAGTTAATAAGATGCTTAAATACCGATTGGACTTTGTTTCATTTGAATTATTAATTCTATACTATTCTTACGTAGTGTTGTTTAAATTGACATTGAGACGAATTGTAAACTCTAAATTTTGGCAACGTCTATCCATTTTATGAACATTTTTACTTTTAAGTAAAATTAATTTAATTCAACATAAAATATTGAATAATTTATTTTTTATGAATATTCAAAGATTTTCTTTTAAAATTTATTTACAAAGAAGCTAAATGGTTTTGATGATATTCAACTATGTAGATGAAATTTAGAGATTACACATCACCACTTTCATATTTTATAAACTTCAAATTTTTTCTAAATAACATAGTATAAGACATTTAGTTTGTAGCAAAAACCCTCAAGAACTTAAGGGTTGATTGGTGATAGCATTATAAATATGAATAGAGAGATATTTAAATTGAAAATTTAACAATTGGGATGACTCAACCATTGCATGATACCAATAGACGGTACTTCCATTTGTGTTTAGAAAAGATTGACTTGAAATTAAAAAACCAATATAAATAAATAAATAAAAATCCATCAAGTGGGCACTTAGAATCCAAAAATGAAGTCAAAATGAAGATTACAATAGAAATTAATGAATTTTAGCAACAATCCTAAATTTCATTACACTACTTGCATACTTGTAAAAAGATAATTGACAAATATAAATTTCAATTAAAAGTATTGCCAACTAGACAATAATTTGATACCAGAAAATAAAACTCTTCAAAATCAAGCTCAGAACTATTCACACTATTAAAAATACACTAAAATTGTGTATTTATTTATTCAACAACTACTTAAAATCAAAATGCTACAATCCTAACACACGTTTGATTTTATGTTTTGGCATCTTCATCAATCATTAAGCAATTCAATGATTTTGATGCGAGTTAATAATCCTCCCTCAGCTGCCTCTCTGATCTTTATTGAGGCCTGGTTCACTTCATAATCTATTGCTCGAGTATCTTTTTCTCTGAGGTCTTTATTCTCCATAGCTTGTTCCATCTGTACAAAAATAAATTTATGTAACTTTTATGCAAGACTTTGAAAGTACTCATTAAATTCATCGTAGATCATAATACTCAAATTGTCAACTAAATGTAACACGAAAATATCAAAAAGTTTAAAAAAAAAACTAATATGTATTTTTTATGCAAAGCATTGGTGATACTTAAATTACTCACCACGTATGTGAACCAGCCCGCTTGATGTAAAGTCATATCAAGAACCTTGTTCCGGTCATAATTGCGACCATAGTAAGCTATTGCAATAGCTCCGTGGAAAGCTGTTGATCCATATGGATCAACATGCCCATCTTCGCACTCCAACTTTCGCCACATGTCATCTGCCATGTGAATTTATTGTAAGTTTAAAATCATTTGAAGCATAAAGGCTTACATGGATTATTAATTTAAATTAAAAAAGATAATTCAAAATAAATGCAAAATAAATGAATTGTCATGTTTTACCTTTTTTGAGCTCCGCCAATTTGTTTAAATATTCGTGCTCCTTGTATAAACGCTCTGCACTTGTAGGCTTGACAACCTCCAACAATTGGCGGAGTTCATCTCGAACTTTCCGTGTGATCTCTCCTCTCATGACTCTTACTTTGTCTTTAACTAGAGACTTCATGCTCTTGCGCTTAGACCCCCTAGGTTGCTTCCCCCAGACTTCCTCAAATTCATCTCTAGTTTTCGCGTCTCCCTCCGGAACTTGGAAAGTGGTCAAGATTGCTAGATGTAACATGTCCTCTGAAGGGTACATGGTACAAGCAGCTGGATCCTTTCCAAAGAAAAATTGTATAATTATATTCGAGAGTTTAGCCTACATCAAAAATTAAATTACAGATAAGTTAAAAATATATATTTTGTTGTAATTAATCTAATATTTCAAGAAATATTTGAAAATGTTGAGATATAGGAAGATTGATTAAATTTGCATAATCATCATAATTCAATGCATCATAATTGTACTCAAAAAATCATTCAATATTTAAAACTTACCTCTACTTCATTCCAATCGGCTACTTTTGATGGAGCCCTTTTCTCGGCGGTCAATGAATGTACAATGTCAATAACTTTGTTTTGATTCGCCATTGTTTTTTTGTGAAACTCCCTTAGTCTTTTGAGTTCCAAGTACTCCGTCGCGTGTAAAATTCTCTCCGCTTCATCCCCAGAAGGATCTTGATGTGTTGGTTGAGTTTCAACATCTTCTTCGTTGGGAGACACTGGAGTATTTGTTTGCAAAGGCTCTTCCAATATCGAGTCTCCCAAAATCTCCTGAATAACATTGCTGTTTGGTTCAACAATGTTACTCGGTCCAGATGTGGACTGACTGAGCCTAGGAATTTTTCGGCTCGCACCACCAAATAGAGCTACAACTGCTTGGCTAGTAGGCGTCATAATGAAATCTGCATTTATAATAATGAAACAGAAATATGATTAAACTATTGCATTCAATTTGTTTAAAAGTATATTAAAAATCATGTATGTGCTTCAATAGTGACATATGTACAGTGCCCACCAACAAGTTTACGTTCATTCAACTTGTCATAGAATTGCCAATAAAATGTACAAAAACTATAAGCTTTGAGCTTAATTTGGACAAGTTGTATAATTACACAAGATGAACCACACATACAATTGATTCTTGATAATAATTGATAATTTTAAAATCTATTTTTGTTTGAAAATCAAACCTTCATTTTTTACCCTTAATTCAAACAACTATGAATATAGATTTTGTTACTTATGGATTATAAAACTTTCAATGAAAAGGATGCAAATCCTTTGTAGAAGCATGTTAAAAAAAAATTCATGAGTTTTGGGGTCATATTTACTAAAATATCAATGTTTGAAGTTTTTAGTTCAAAAATGTTCAATTTGAATATAAATATTGCATTTTTTCAATAACTGATCCAAAATTTGTCTAAAGAAGTAACTTTTCACACCTCAAATGGTTTAGTACATATTGATATTAATATTAATATTTTTATGTATTTATTTATTTGATTCAATTCTTTGAGAAACTAACTGAACGTAAACTAATTGGTGGATACTGTACACTCTCCACTCTGCGGTACAACAAATTAAGTGCTTGAATTGCATCTCTTTCATCATGGAAGCCCATCCAGCATACAAGTAAATCATAAGTGCAGAATTGCTTCAGATGGCTATTGTGATTGAATTTCACACATAAGTAGGCATACAAAAATGAAACATAACATAATAGGAATGGGACCATACATCTTGACGAGCCAACTCCAAACGGTTTCGAATGACGAGAAGTACAAGAGTGATGAGCTCTCCACTTTCACCAACTTCAAAGATCCCTGAGCAAGTAGTTGTTTGAGCAAAACAGAAGGCTTATTATGGGACAAATAAAGATGACTTCTAATTTAAACAAGGACTTTACTACTACTTTTGGATTTCTTTTTTGGGTTCTATCTAGAGTTCATCCCCAAAGTAATAGTATTAGTCACTCTAAGTCTTAGTACTCATCTTTATTTCAAAGATCGCCCACTTGGAGCTTTCTAACTATACATGAGGATTACTAGGGTGTAAGTTGAAAAGGAGTCAAGATATACAACTGAAAGTGGACTATAAGTTGTGTTTGGCAGTTGGAGAGCTTTAATCAGAAGGATGCCCCAATACAAATTTATTTTTAATAAATTTAATTTCAAAATTTTAAAATAGAAGGGGGATTGTAGCTCGAATTAAAAAGACTAAAATTTATAGAATTATAACTTGGAATGCCCATAAATTTTTTTGAGAAGATATAATTTATTTTCACAATTAAAATTAAAATTATTTTTTAAAACTTCTATTATTACTAACTGTTTGGAAATTTTATGATGGGGTGAACTTAAACATTTAAATTAATATACCGTTCTATAATTTAACTTTTAAAATAAGATTGTACTTTACTAGTGGATCCCGTGCCGTTGAGCACATTGAGCTTGGATTGTCTCCTCGACGGATTCCAGCGTGGAACGGTCAAGTGAGACAAAGCAAGTTGTATTGTATAATAGATTCCCGGGGCGCACTTAGGTTTAAAAGTGAGGTACAACGTGTGTACATCACTTCCAAATTAATACCCCTATATATGGTTTCTCTTCTTAAAAAAATGATATAAATACATATATATATATATATATATATATATATATATATATATATATATATATATATATACATATATACATAACAAAACATAAGCCTAATGTATATGTGCATGTTCAAAGTAAATTCAAAAAACAAAAGCCTAACATCTATTATACAATACAACATGGTTTGTCTCACTCAACCGTTCCGCGCTAGAATCCGTCGAGGAGACAACCCAAGCTCAAAAACAAGTGGCTTTAATGTGCTCAATGGCACGGGTCCCACTAGTATGTATACAATGAAAACATGGCCTAAAAAGTAAGCCTCATTTATTTCACTACAAATGTATGTATTTATCATTGATAAAATCATTAAAAAAATCATTTGTAGGATGTAATCATACAATTTTTTTCTTACTCCAAAAGTAAATGAAGCTATTGCAATGATAGTTTTTAAGTCTACCATGATATGATATGTCAAGTCATAAGTTTATAGTGATCCATGATTTATTTTTTTGTACTAAGTAATACAATCCAATCTCCATATGAGATGGTCGTATCAACACATCAATTTGGTTCTCTATATTCAACCCACCTATATGTGATTTTTCTACGCATTTTATAAATCCTTCCTAAATACCAAATTTGAGTGAATAGTTCTATATGCAAATCTACAATTTTTATCACATTAAAAATGAACTATGAGTATTTACAAAATTGAACAAAGTAATACCCTAAGCTTATGAATATTTTGTAATCCCACTCCACAATTAATACTCCTTTTGTTCACTCATGTAGTTCTATATAGGATGTTGCAATGCATCCCACGAGATTTTATTTCAAAACTCTTTTACAACAAAAACACATACAAGTAATCAACAGATCAATCATAACTAATGGAATTAGTTCAAGAAATGACTAATGAAATCAACTTCAAATGATTTTGAAAATAATTATGAATTAAATAGAACATGCAAACTAAACCAACTTATATTATTTTGAATTGATAATTCCTTGATTTATGAAGAATTTAAGGAATTTGCATCATGTATGTCTTTTACATTTATCTAGTATCGATGAACATTTTCCCGTGTTCTCTACATTCACCGAGTATGCATGCATGCATGTTTGTATGCATGAGTGTTTGTACGTGCTAACTAAAAATAGATCATAAAAGGGAAAAATTCAATTGAATAAAGATCTCTCATCCAAGTAAGAGTAAAAGAAAATAATTTAAAATAATTTAAAAATAATTATAATAATTATAAAATCAATATAAAAGCGTTTTAGGAAAAATTTAAACATAAAATATCTTTCTCTACATAAATTTAGAGCTTTAGGATTTGTTTTTATTTTTAAAATTTAAGATCCACGCTTTCATATTAGAAATATTTTGACCACATAATTATTTACCAAGAGAGTTTACATGGAGTTTTTGAGCTATTTTTAACTTTTTATAAGATCAACACCTTAGCTATGTGGAGTTGGACTTTGTGTACAAATGTTTATTTTTTTTATAATTTATAATTTTACAATTTGTAAACTATAGTTTAAATTTGGAACTACTTTTTCTTTTTCGTTTACATTTAATCTTATACAATATGGCCATATACATGAGTGCACTTTTCATTATTTCAAAGCAACGCCTCAAACTAGCGACTCCATCAAGTTGAGATGGCCCAACTCAATTGTGATAGATGTGGTGCGTTGAATTTCAGTACACGTAGTGCCTTTAAAAATCACCAAAAGAGTCGTTTTTGCAAAGTAAATGATCCGGATGAATACACTGAATTACCCACGCACTGGCTATATCCAAAATCAAAAGGGGAAGGCGAAGCCAAGAAAATGAAACCCATGCCAAGCGGTGAGACTGATGCTGGACCTTCTTCAACAATTCAAGAATCTCCCGACAATGATAACAATGATGATTTTTATACACCTATTCCTTTAGACTGGCAGGATGAGTGGATTGTAGAAGACTCTAAAGAGAAATCAAATTTTGATTCTACATTGTCATTAGTGCATTGGATTAGACATTGTCGATCATCTGTTGGTTTATCCAACTCAGATATAGAAAAATTGTTTCGTAGAGTTATTTTTCATCCTGCATTCAAACTAGAAGATGTGACCGTAAGATCTGTGCGTGAATTGGAAGCATATGAAGAACGACTAATAACATCAAAAGAAGGATGGTTACGGCATGTTGTTCATTACAACGACGGTGATGATGGAGAGACAATGTTCTACAAAGATCCACTTCAAGCTTTGGCCACACTATTTTCTTCACCTATAGCTGCCTCAGGATTTTCTTTTTACCCAAATAGTGAAGCTCTAGCACAAGAATCTTATTCCTCGCCTAATACTGCAAATTGGTGGAGTGCTATGCAGGTAATTATATAATTTCAAACAACATAAATGATAGGCTTTGTTAGAATAGAATTTGTATAAGTCGTCATTTGTTTGAAATCTTAGGCCTAAAACTGTATATTTGATGTTTGAACAAGGCTGGTGAATTAGGAACAATATTTTACATTTAGAATGCATGATTTGCAATGTTTCATTTAGAATCATCACTATTACATATCATTATTCTTAATTTTAGTTTGGTCATAATTAACCTTCATATAATACTAACAATCTTTGTATTTAGGTCACATTGATCTTATGAAATTAATTATTGTGGTGTACAGAAACATATAAATAAATTATACGTTGGTGCAGTGGTTGCTCCATTAATTTTTTTTAGTGATCAAGCAAGTCTATCAAACAATGGAAGAGTCATTGGATATCCTCTTATGATGTCCATTGGTAATATAGCATGTGAGGATCGAAGTTTGGAAGGAGGACATGTGTTACTTGCAACACTTCCCATATTATCCAAAAATAAAGCACCATATCTAAGAAGGCTTGAGATGTTCCATGAATGTTTGGAAATCATCTTTAAACCTTTGAAGGATGCAAGTTTCAGGTATTTTCCTAAGATCTTTTTTATTTAACAACTTTTATCAATCTATTACAATTAATATTTTATTTTATTTCATTTCAAAGACAAAGGAAATATTTTTTCTATTTAGACAATTTTGATGCAAATAAGTACTTCACTCGGCTGAACTAAGTTGCATTCTTATATTGATGTCTAGCGGTGTGGAATTATTGGATCCATTTGCGGAGGAGCGATTGGTCTATCCACTGTTATATGCATACATTGCTGATCATCCAGAGGGGTGTAAGGTAAAAAAAACTTGAAATTTAATATTTTAATAAATACTAGTGTAATAGAAGTTTCATAATTGTCTATGAATGGACGACATTGAAAGAGTAAAAACACTTTTTTTTGTTAAAGATTTTCTTTTTCTTTTTCTAAAATGTACATTTTTTGTAAAATTGTTAAATTTAAACTTTGATAAATTTGATAAATTTGACAAATTATGAGACATTCATAACAAACATGTAATTTTATTTTTTTTAAATAAAAAAATAAAAAATTCCCAAACCTTGATTTCTATCCAAGTCACCTTTATTTTTATCTACTACAATAATATTACTCTTGCAAATATTTTTTGTTTTTTGTTTTTTTTGTTTTTTTACAAATAATCATCTTTATCTTATGCATTTCTACTTGGTTGTTTGATCAATTAGGTTACTCCTACATTTGACACAAACAAAGCCGAATTTCCATGTAGCGTATGTTTCTGTCCAAAAAGCTCTCTCAATCAAGTTGGAGAAAATTTTGAATATAGAACAGAAGAAAATATGAAAAAGCTTGTAGAAGAAATAAAAGCATTGCCCAAAAAAGAAGCCATGGATCTTTCAAGAAAATATTCTGTACATCCTATAAAGGTTGGTTAGTACTTATTTGTGGTTGTTCTTTTCATGATATTTGCGAGTTTGATTTTAGTATTACTATGCCCATGCCCTAAACCCATGCCCATGCCCATATCCATGTATTGTTGTTGTTATACCATTGGACGCTAATTGCATCATTGTTGATACATTGAACCAGCACATGTTTTTAATAATTACTTTGTGGTCTAATATTGTAATTGTGTTTTCCTTATGAATGTGATAGTGTGCTCTATGGGGTTTTAATGGAGGAGATACGAAATGGGGAAATCCTTTCAGAGCTCTTCACGTTGATATGCTACATCAATCTGATTTGGGAATCTTTAAGACCCTTGTTAATATTTTAAGGTCAATTTCCTCACCAAAGGTTCATTCACAGTTAGATGAACGACTTCAAGAGATCAAAAAAAGGTCACGATTTTCTGGCTTTCGTATACCTGGCAATGATAAAGGGGGTTATTTCTCTTCTCAAGCCAATTTTGCAGCTTTTGAACATCGTGCGATTATGCAGGTATTTCATTCTCAAACTTAATTGTTATGAAATTTGTATTAAATTTTTTTGATCATAAATGATGATATGTTTAAGAAAATCAAAAGTTAAAGAACTATTTGAATATGTTTTTGACTTGTGGCATATATAAGTTTTGAAAATTTGAAATTATTTTTGCCGAACTTGAAAGTGAGGTGTGGTCGTTGGATCTTGTGTTGTGTGTCACTATGCAATGGATTTTTATTTTTACTGTAAAAATATGATTGGATGTAAATTTTAGCCTTTGAAACTAGTCTCATACAAACTATTAGCCCAAAAAAATGTAGGAAAATAATCATCGTATAATGATATTTATACAAATTTATTGAATTTAATATGTACTAAATATATGTTCCTTCATTTGTGTATTAGGTGATTGTTTTGATAATGGTGGGTTTATTTGAACCACCAATCATCGAATCTATGGTGAGTTTTTTAAAATGGTACAAAATAGCTTGTCGCACCAAAACACATACAAATACAACTTTGGCAGAGATGACTATGCTTATGCAAAAGTAAGTTGTGCTTTTGAAATTCTACAAACTATTTTAAATTTTTTATTGATAAAAATATTGAAATTCAATATTTTACATTTTAAAGTAAAAAAAAATTAAATTTAAAATTTATTTTACTTTATAATGAAAGAGTTAAAGCTAAATCAATAAATTGAAATTTTAGGTTTCCGAAGTCTATAAATTTTGAAAAGAAATTATATTTTAACAAAGAAAAAGTAATTATTTATAGGATTTTTTATTTATCACAAGCTAAATTTAGGTAAAATAAAGCAACATCATCTTGTAAAACAATTTTGATGTAATGATGTTTGTTCTCACAATCTAATAAATAGCGTGTCATACCATTGTATTTTAAAATATCAAACATTTTTTTTATAATTCTATTTCCAATTGGTAAACTTTTTAAATTTTTTTTAGTTTTTTTTAATTTTTTTTTTTTTTAATATCAATCAGGGCAATGGATAAATTAAACATAAATCTAGGTTCCTTCCAAGATTCCGAATTCAAGCTTATTAAGGTACATGCGATGTCTCATTATGGTGATTCTATTCGAAGGTCAGGCTCACCTTTTGAATACAGCACCAACTTATATGAGCACTTACATATAACGCTCATGAAGGCTGCATATCGTGGGAGCAACCGTAAAAACTTTTCTGCACAAATAGTGAAGCACAACAAGCGGCTACAAGCGCTTGGAAGGGTTGCAAGAGAGTCCGAAGGTTTTGAGGAAGTGATTGAAAAAACCACAGCTTTAGATATGGTAATGTTTATTTGATTATAATTTCATCAGCAACAAGTTAATATATTCTTTTGAATTAATAAATGAACCCACTGCACTACTAAAGGTTTTTTTAATTCTTTTAAAAAAAAAACAAATCACTTGCAAACTTTTAGATCATCGTTTCATTGACAAATGAACTCACTATTTTGATATTGTATAAATGTTCAGGCTGTGCAAACAGGATTAAATATTTTATCAGGACCAAGTGCCAATATACAATTGTCTTGGTTGCAAAACATTGATTTTTATAAGGATCATACAAACAAGCGGCGTATGCTTCCAACATCTGTGTTATCTATCATCAACACTCAATCTCAAGTTTTGAGCAAACTTCCACAAGCATTGCAAATGTATGCCCACGAAAATGAATTGAAAATTGAAGATGAACGGGTAAGAAATTATTAAATATTTTTTTTCCAAGTTTTAATATTTTAATTTTTTTAGTTTCCATTAAATTTTGGTTGTGTCTGACACGTTTTTTATGTTTAGTAAAATTTTGTTGTTGATTTAATTTTTTTTCTTGTTATGCAAAATATACTTGTTTTTTTTTATTGGTTTTTTTTTAAATTTTTTTTTAAATTTTTAAATTTTCATATCCAGGAATTTAAGAACAATTGACTAAGATTTATTTTTAAATTTTCATATACACAAATTTAAAAACAACTTACTAAGAATTGTTTTTGTATTGTGAGGTATGTAGTTTGTGTTGCATGTCTACAATTCCCTTGCTATACCTCCTGGACCGGGAGAACTTTTTGGAGATATCCCCATGTATGCGAGGGCAACTTCATCATTTTTTGGCGATTCATGGTATAGCAATTTGGCAATTCAAATGGAAGGTACGGGACAAGAAGAATCCACCTGCTATGGAAAGTCGTATGTTTTTTTCAAATCATCATTTGTGTCCACAAAAGACTTTGAAGTCATTGAGAAAGAACTTGTATTTCTTCAAATGTATGAATTCTGTCCTCCAACTCCTACAAGCCGCTTAACTGGTTGTAGAGAATTAAAATTAGGAGATGATTTCATGGTGGTAGAGTCGCAGAACATATTGCAAGCTGTTCACCTTATTCCCAATTTTCTCCGTTCAGAATCAACAGAGTATTTCTACATAAACATTTTTAAGTTTTAGTATTTAATATTTAGATGTGACAACAGTATTAAAATCATAGATTTTAAACCTGTGTGATTACATTGGCAACTTCACAACCATTGAATAAAAAAGCATGATTGACACAAAAGTACTTTATTGTGTAGTACTAATTGAAGAGTGTGGTGTACCATTTTATAGTAGACGTGGATATTAATTTTTGTTGTGTATGTGATTATCGTTCTCAAAATATAAATACTTCTTATTTAAAAAATCACATTAATTGTAAAATATATAAAGGTTGAATTATATTAATTTTGTTCGGTTAATGTAGTACTAATTCAATTGCAATCACATTATAAGTACTACATCATACACATTTTGAAATATAAATCAATTTTGAAGTGGTGATTTATAATTTGAGAGTGATGACTAGTATATTAAACTAATATTATTGGTAGTATGCAAATATATTTCTCTTAACCCCTCAAGAACTAAACCTTTTTTTTTACAACAACACTCCAAAACTGCTTTACTATTAGAAAGGGCAACAACTTCAAGACACAATCTAATTTTATGGTAATTTCAACTATAGAATTTGAACCACTAGTACTATTGTGCAGACTAAAGAAATGTGTGGAATATTTTGCATGATGTTTTGCCGCACAAATTGTAAGATGATGGCATTTGAAGTGAAAAAATAAATTATTTTTTATACCACACCAACCAAGATCAACACACCTGGATTACTTGTGTAATTGTATTTGTGCAATAAACTTATACGGCTTCAGTTACAAGTAATTAACATGGTTTACTTTGTGGAGGCAAAACAAAACTTCAAATATGAATACACAAAGAATCTTGCAAAATTTTTGACCTCCACAAAGTGTACCATATTAGTTACTTGTAGATTATATACAGTAAGTTAAATTGTTATTATGTTGTTGTTTCATTTAATAACTTTTTTAATACATTTATTTATGTGGTAGAATAAATTATCATCAATCATTCATATGTCACCTTTATCATTGTTAAATGGTTGATTTTCTATGAAAGAATTTAAAATACAATTATTATTGCGACGATATTGTTTTAATACTAATTTAATGCAATTTTTACAAAAATTGCATAATATATCAATGTCGTTTCAACATTGTTTTAGCGTCGTTTCAACACTAGTTGGACCTATGTTAACTTATCATCGTAACGACAGATGCAGTGACTTTGACCATAAAAACACTATCGTTTTATCATTGGTTCAATGGTTATCGAGCCGATGTTGAAACGAAGTTTTTTTTTTTTAAATTGTTTTTTTGCTTAAACGATGCCGTTTTAACATTAAGTTGTTGATACCAATGGTACGATGTCAAAACTATGCTAAATCAACAAGATAAAACCCAATGTTGTTCCAACGCAAATACAATGTCCATTGTTACGAAGCTTATCCGATACAATTCCGACACCAAATCGATATCAATTTTGTATCAAAAACCGATAGGCATAGGTAAACCATCGGAAAAGTGTCGGACCAACTACATTGGAGAATTCGGATGTAGTAATAATAATTATTACAAATAAAAAAAGGGTCATAGAAGGGTAGAGTACGACCAAAGGGATCATGATTATATCACAAATGGCCTGGAGAATCGGAGAGAAGCAAATTATGGAAGCAGTTTACTTACCCAAAGGCAGGCAGGCAGAGTGACCATGGCAGAGAATGAATGAATGCAGCAAGGCTCATCAACAATCAACAAACAACAACAACAACAGGGTTTGGTGGACACTCAAACACCATCCAGCTTGATGATGCTCAACTATTTGACACATTTGTCACCTATTTTGTAACTCTGGCATTCATCAATAACCCCATATTCATTAAATTGGCCAATCTCGATTATATTGGCCGCTCAAATAGTGTGATTTCAGTTCATTTACTCTCTTTATTTGAATAGTGTGGCGGCCAATATAAAAAAAATTGGCCAATTTAATGAATATGGGGCTCAATGGTGCAGCACAGTCATTGATAATTAGGTGGATGAATTGCACCTGGCAAGAGGTGATCATTTCCTTTCCGCAGCAAGTACCATTTACATGCTCTGTGGCTGACTTTCAGTTGCAGCAGTAGCAGATGAGTGGTTTGGAGAGACCCACCCACTAGGCAGAAGAGAGCCTGCTTGATACAGCAAATTTTAAAACCCAGCTGGACTGTTGCTCCCTCTTTTACTCAACCTGCGTTGGAAACTAAAAAAACAATTTTAAAGAAATAAAGAAAATTACACTGGTGTGTACTGTATTATTTAGTGCCGGCCCAGATCAAGTTGAAGTTGAAACGTCAACTGTCCAAAAGTTAATTATTGATCCAGGAAGAAGTCAAACAGAAAGTAATACGATCTAAGCCAGATCTTTGCGTTGACACATGTATCGTCATTCGAAAACATTCTCCTGCAACTCAGATAGAAGTGAGAATTGCTGGCCTGTTGACCTCCAGACATCCGAATTTTCAGCTTTGTTAACACTATGGAATACGTGTAATCAACTTGCTGAGCTTTTGATTTGAATCTCAACAGTCCATGGGTGCTCGGACTTAGCTTCTTTCAATTGGGTTTCACTAGCTAAGTTACCGCTCTGCATTCAGAAACATATACCAAGATTCAGAAGTTTTGCAAAATCGCCGACTGATCGACTTGTCAAATTATACTAATCATAGTTGTAATGTTAGAAACCCATCTAATGCAATCGGTTGGATGTCACTGACTTAATTACCTTGATAAATTGGTTGCAACCTTGGTTGCGCGTCTGTTGGAGAAGGCAAAGACACATTACTACAGCTGTACATTCCTCTGGCTGAGTGAACATTTTTAGACGGAAGTAGATAGTAATCGACTGGCTAATTAAGAGAATCAGTTGAGCCACACGTATGGTTCATGATCGAGCTGGCGAGGAGATGGACAATGCATCAAGTAACTCGTGGTACCTACAGAATCATAATTACGCCCAAGTAAGTTACACAATGAGCCTTGCTACTTACGATAATAATGGCTCTTTAAGGATTCTCTTGAGTTTGATTCCAAGTACCTGGAGCAGCTCCTTAATGGCGAACAATACCGACATCAGCAAGTTGCATTGAAGGAAAGTCCGTGAAGTCCACGTAAAGACGTTTTCTGACGACTACAGTCGTATTGCTGCAATATACAGTAATTATCAAACAGTCCTGCAACACCGTTGCAGGAAGGCAGGACTTCACTCTAGGCAAGGCATCAAAGGACAAGAGAGGGACGGACGTATAATCTGTCTGCCAGCGTTGAAAGGCTGCAGCCAGCAAGCCTGCAGCACCAGCCTGTGATGCACATTGAAGTCAGAGTGTAATAATACTTATAAAATTTATACATATACTACTAGTACTCAAGGCTACATGTAATTAGTATGCACATAATAATAAAATTATTACAACCTGTTTTCGATCGATCGGTTTGGTGGAAGAGAACGTTCGCTTTGATCCGATCTGACAGCGATGCTGCGATGGCTCGATCACTGCAGTAAGTGATGTCTCCAACATTACGATCGATCGGTACCGTAGATATTTTCTTCTGCACGATCGATGTATCCATCTCCTTCTCCGACACTGCATGGTTGGTGGCACCACGAATATATCGATCAATCAGAAAGAGTAATCTATTTATTTTCTAGTGATCGTAAACTAAGGACATGTACACGTGTCCTCATACGTGTGATCATGACCCACCTGATTATTTAAGCCCAATCTAGTCATCTGCCACAGTGTTACGAACTATGTTATTTCATCTACGAGAGCCATTACGGTGGGTAATGCACTCCCCACTACCTACCGAGTGCGAAGCACAAGGTAGGTAGTGGGGAGTGCATTACGCACCGTAACGGCTCGAGTAGATGAAATAACATAACGTGACCCACCGGCGTGCCCGTAGAGGGCGTATGCTCGGATTAGCACCTTGAATCTTTTGAAAATGTAACCTGTAGTTGGATTATGGTGAGTAATCTACTCTCTGAGAGCCAATCACGAGCCAGAGACGGGCAGGCCGGTGGGTTACGGCGGTATTAACTAGCTCTACACATTATGATCGATCATGTCACAAGCTAATTGATCAATTGGTAGCTCTACTAGCTCTTCGTACAGAGATAGAAAGTCAGAGACTAGCTGTTCAATTCGTTCAACATGTATACTAGTTAACAAGTTGGAGCTCTTAACCCTTAAACGTACCACTCCTTTGCAGGAAAGTCAAACTACACAATTTACTGAATTTTTGCCTTTAAGATTCATCAAAATATATTTTGTAATATTTTTCATGCGTGGAATTGAATGTTTCCTATCAGTCTTGAAATTTTCAGATTTTTTTGATTTAATACGGCATTTTTAACAAATTTTTAAGTCAAATACTTCAAAAAATAATTTTTATTACAAAAAAGCTTTAAAAAATTAATATTTTGGGAGCAGGTACAAATTACAATGGAGAATCACATGATATGTTTTCCATAGAAATTTTTTATTTCAATTTTGAAATTCGAAAGCTGAAAATCCCATCATTCCTATGTAGTTTAATTCAAACCTTGACCTACAAAGCTTGCACAAGTAATAAAATACTCAATAATTGGAATTTTTAAGATTTGAAAAGTGGAGTACAAACTAGACTTAATAAACTTCATTTTCTTAGTTGGGTATATTAGCAACAAAAGTCATTTTCAAGATCAAAATTGGGTTTGATCAACAAACATCCAGTAACTGGATGCGTGGACGTTTAGGGGTTAATCTCGGTGCTAGTTCAGCACCTCATTTACCTCTGTCGTGCACGACACAGTTGTCATGACTTACCATCAATCTACTGTTCACCGCGACATGGGCGACACCGACCCAGTGTCGTACGTGGAGATTAAGTAGACCTCGCCAGGTCGATCGGGTACTAATTAATTCGGTTTTCCTTGTTAAGTACGCTCTGTATTAACGAGAAAGTTAGGTGATCCTGTTGTAGGAAATAGGTGCATTGATCTTAATATGCTCTAGCTAGACAGAAAGACATACCTTTAGGTCTTAAAGGTAATTATTGATATCATAAGAAATCAGTTCGATCGGCTAGTATAGGAACTCTTAAATGATGCATGTATTCGGTACGTGGTGCGTCGGCACTGCCCGACCGCGGAAGATCGAGTGAGTTCGGTCCTTCGTGTGCTTCAAAAAATCCCACTCGAACTGAGAGCCATCGATTTAATTTGAAGGGACGACATGGATTCTGCATCCACCAGAATGATTAATAAAACGCTAAATCCATGCTTGAGTGGCTCCATGGTTACTCTTGGCAGGGTCGTTGTATTGAATTTTATTCTGTAATGATGTCGGACCAGGTGATTAGCGATAAAATTAGATCGAAATGGGATCGAAGGGCTCTCTTAGCTTGATTTATTGAATGCATATAAATGAGAAGTTTGATCTAACACTCTGGGTAATTGAATCCAACGATCTTCGAGTGCTCGCTCGGGCAGTCATAAATCTGTGTCAACAAGGGCTCACTGCATGTGTTGTACGCGAAGAAGCAAGATTACCTGAAAACAGTGCGCCGAACTCGTTCACCGACAAACGCATGAAGATTGATGTTAACGACATACAGTAAGTTGCGTCAGAGCAGCCAGAGTCGATGTGGTCCAAGACAATGGGGCTCAAAATCTAAACCACGTCCCAGGTGCAACCTGCACGTCCATAAGAACTGTTCCAATCGACTGAGCAACTAGCGCACACAGTCAGACGGATCATGGCTAAGCGCAAGATTAATCCCTTTTCAATGACAGATCATAATTCACAGAATAACAGGGTATACATATACTTGAAAGTCTTAAAAAACAGGCAGTTCACCATGATTCAGAACTCAGGGTAATCTGATTGGCACATATAATAGTGCGCATTCAGATTTGATTACAAGATATATAATCAACTTACTGTACTAGAAAAATAAATACAGGTAATCCATGTTGTACAGCTTGGGAGTGAGCGCAGTTCTACGTATGTTAGCGTTGCTCTACGACCTCGCAAATGTCGTGCACTTCCACTCCTCAATCGAAAGGGAAACCTGAAATGCCTTTCACAACAGACTTCCATGCATGGCAGCATTGCCGCATGGAGCTGACTCGGAACAATGTCGGAAAGTGAGTCGAGATATTTAAAGAATGAATAAGGTCTAAGGCACGTCGAATTCTAGGTCTCTAATTAAAAGCCGTACCTATCTTTCTCTTCTGTCCTTGGACTCTCACACTGATCACTGCAAGAGTACTTTACAGACACAAGTAATCCTTGAAAGCTGGACATTTGGCCAACTGATGGAGGAGCTAGCTAGTAAGAGACTCTCACCCCGGGTACGCAACTTCCGTATCAAATGACCCTAATTATATTGCATTTTCATCCAATATCAAGTGATATAATTTGTAGCCCTTCTAACAACGAATTCAAAAATTGTAATTATATACAGGAACTAAATATTTTCGTATACAATAATAGCATTAAAAAACCTAATTATATGAGTTCTTTTAATATATGTAGCATAGACCAAGCTATCCAACTTTAAGATTGATTTATTATAAGTAAACTACTACCAATAACTTTTAGTTCTAATTAGAGGCAACTTCTCGTTTGGATTTTTAAAATTATGCATAGGTGTTTCAATTTTTTATATATGTAGTGAAGCTTTTCTTTAATAAATATGCAACTCAACATTATCTACATCTCATTTTATTTTATTTCTTCACACTTAACTTTTTAGTCCTTTTATTATTATATAATTTGATATAATTTTTACTAAAGCCATCCTCTACACCGTTCTTAAACTGTTTTAATGCCAATGACCCTGCGTTTAATATAGGAGTTGCGTACCCGGACTCTCACTACATTGTTTAGGCATCGCTAATTCCATTATATGTACCTACGGGAAACCAATTCTGCGACTCTGGTCTACTTGAAAAGCCAAGTACATGATATTATTTGGTAAATTGACGTACAAGATTCAGACCTCCTCTGGTGTACCCAGTCTGTGGCCCCATTATTCAATCTTGGCGGCCTCGCCTTGAATCCTGTTGAAAGATGTTTCGAAGGTCCAACAGAAGCTGCAATGAAATGAAGAGTTGACAATATAAGAGTGACATCGATCGGCATTGTTCATTCAGGTTTCTTCCCAATGGTGTTCTTGTTGTTATGCATCCACACCTTGAGTACATGCCGCTTGACGCCAACCTCAGCACAAAACTCTTGCACCGCTGCCTCGTCGTGTTTCTGAATCTTCCAGCCCAACTTCTCTGCAAATGCAGCCATTCTTTCTTTTTGTTCAGTGGTGAAATTAGTACGGAACCTCTTCTTTATGGTAGACGGCGACCCGCTCAAGCCACCATCACCATCGTCGGAGTCAGCTGGTCCCGGACCCAACAGGTACGGCGCGGACTGAGTGACTCGGCTGACGATCTGAGCTGGGGATGGAAGAGACAACAGATGAAGAGCACCAGTCTGAGTCGAGGGCGCTCCTGGAGCCGTCATCAGTCCCCGCTTACGTGCATCGTTCCGGGTGTTTTTGCAATCACAAGTAGCCTCTCCCTCTATTTCTTGTCTATGAAAGTTCCTATGACAATCACAGGCCGCGCACTTGAGGCCTTCCTCTCCACCAGGCATGAATTCACAGCAGCCATCAACAGCATATCCTCCCGAGTTGATAGCATGATTTCGGTTACATTCTGCGTATCTAATAGACTTGGCCTTTGCTTTGACATTCGCCGCTTCTAAAGGCCTGAGTTCGTCCATACTGACAGCGTTTTCGCTGCTAAATTTATACTTCAGCTTACTGGACTCATGAAGGCCAGCGAAAGTAGCCGTGATTGGCATCGGCGGATAAACTATCTTACGAGAAACCACCGATCCTTCCATAGCGTGGCTCCCCTCTACCGGATACGACACATAACTTCAAACCATGTAGTACTTCACTGCCTTCAAATTTTCTCTCGTGGACACTCTGCATCAGTACGTTAAGATAGCACTTGCTTCAACCGTTGACAGGCGCTGTTAGATTTCCGGTCTCCCCGCTCAGACTCTGCTAAAATTGGAGTCTGATCCTCCGTACTCCACGGAAAAGAGGTATATATCAGAATCTGACTACTAGAATAGTATTAATACGCAATGCGGGAGAGATGAACTCATAATCCTGCTCTTCAAACCGCAGTCCCGAATCACTCTACACTATTTGCTACTGTAGCGTCTTCGAAATTTGTGTCAACAGGATCGCCCTTTCCCTTTGCTGATAGTAATACAGATATGTCCACTCTCTTCGAATTAAGTCCGTCCTAAATGGCTCCTGACAAGGATTGTTAAGATAACTGAGAGTTAGTTAACAACAGAAGATTAATTTACTCAGTGTCCTGAAGCACTCTCCCTATGAAGAACATTAATGTAATCTTTTCACGTAAAAATCCAGAGGACTTGTCATCGCTTGCAGGTATGGACGGAAGACTTGATCATTTGGATATCAAAATACTCAGACTTACCTTAAACTCAACCAACGGCGAATCGATTCAGATAGTCTCCCCTAGCTGCAGCTTCCACGATGAGAAAACAAAAAAAATCTCTCAAGGCCCTCGCATGACTTTTCGACAGCGCGATCTACTGAAGGTTCCTGAGAGCCGTCCAGCACACCAAAAGTCGATCACAAGTAAGCCGTCGGTGCACTACTCTCAAGAAACTCCACTCACGAACGCTCCTCACTTACATCACGAATTCTCGCTCTGTTCTGAAACCAAACGCCGCTGCCGTCATGGACCTCTCCTGCCCTCCCGCGCGCACAGCATCACATATAATTATCAAATACTATAATTAATCTCATAACCTACACAAACAACTTATGAGCTACAACAGACACTACTCCACGAGTTTCCTGGATCCACGGCAAGCATCGAGCCTGCCGTGGTAATATAAATATACAGCAGGTGAGCCACTACTACCGAGCAAGTGGCTCTGTCCACTTGGAGAAAATCGCAATGTAAAGTGCGCGCGGGAAGAGATAATTATTCTAATGTGAGATTTTCGGACAGAGGAATCGAATCGGAGCTTCATAAGAAACAGAGAAAAAGCAGATGAGCGCGGTGAATGGCAATCTGAGAAGCGAGAGAGAAGCGGAGACTGAGCAAGAGAGCTTGAACTACAGGGGCAAAAACACAAGCTACGGAGAAGCAGAGAGACCATACAACCAGACCGGCACCCGCCGAAACTCCAGGTGGACGGAGAGGGACGACGACGGGTCCCGTCCCGTCCGGACGAACAGAGTGTAACGAAAGCGACGAATGACGGCCGTTCGTTCCCCTGGCTCCGTTCGTTCGATTATGGATTACATGTTGTCGATGATTACCTTGCTGTACAAAGGTTAAGTTCAACTTATGTTTGTCAAGTAATTATTCAATTCATCTTTTTTTCATTTTGACATAGAGAACTCTGTTAAAAGGCGACAATTGTTTCTCTATGAAATAATTTCCAAAAAATAAAAAACTAAGTACATAAAATCATTGGTCTCCGTTTTTATTTTTGTAATTTTTTACTCTTAGATTAATTTTAATAACTGTCACTCCTCTTTATAACTCTTAGAAAATTTCTAAAACACATTGTGATTCTATCGAAGCTGCAACTCGTGTAAATTTCTTCTTTTTAAATTTTTTTACTATTATAAATTTAAATTTAAATTCAATCATTCAAGTTTAATATGTTTAAATTTTATGAACCCACCAATCACTACCCCCTTCTTAAGGATTCTCTGTCATCAATTTTTGATCCTCTGGTCATCACTACGGTAAACTGTAAGCCAAATTTTTCACATTCAAAATAATAATTTAATTAGAAACTTATTAGGGAGCATTATTGCAAAGAGGGTTGACACCTTTTTACCTGAATAATTGATTAATTTTCCTTGAGGCACATAAAATACTTCTTTAAAAAAAATCTCCTCACAAAATAATGGTCAAAAAAGTTTTTCAAACGATTTGACATTTTGAAATTATTCTAAACTTGCAGCTCCCCAATTTCCAGGACCTCCCCCCAGTTTCCAGGTAAGTCCACCGGTACCCTACGTCACGGTCAGCTCAATTAACTAATGTCGAAAACTGACACGTGACGTCATTTTCTTGGTTCAGAGTGACGTGGACCTGTTAAGGATCTGACGTGGATTTTGATTGACAACAACAGCAGACGGTACTGTTATATTGGAAAGACATTCTCTGCTGCATAGAGATTCGCATATTGTGGTCTCCTCGGTTTTGGATGGCTTGACCGTTCAGAATAATTGGGTGAATTATTCCAAAATTCAGCATCTGATACGAAAAATCTACCAATTTAAGCCATTACAACTGAGTGATTTCTGGGGATGGAATTGTTAGACAATTTCCATCCCACTTGATTGATTGGCATGTGCGCGGAAATACGAGCCTTTTGAACAATCCCGGCCTGGACAACTTCATTATACACCCCACATGTAGGCTAATTATAGTGTCAATTTCGGACAATGTTTTTTTTTGTTTTTTTTTTTCATTTTTCACACCAATGGAATGAACATTTATAGTGCTATTGTTGAAATGAGTGAACTCCACTAACTGTTAAAGAACTTTATGGCTCATTGTTTAACTCTTAATTTTTTTTACTTACACTAAATTTAGTCCATCAAAATGAGTTCTAATGCATTTGAGCTTAACTAACAAAAGGAAGCTTATTAACTCTAGTTTCTATTCCACTTTGAATTGAGTGTTTTATTGGAGTTACAAACTCTACATGTATTCTTATGGAGTAGCAAAAAGATCTAAATTTAGATACATGGATGATTTTCCTTTATTGTAATGTTCTTCATTGTAATTTACACCTTTAGTTAAATAAATTGGATTTTTTGGTGCATTTTGTTATTGATACGAATTTTTTCTCAAATCACTTCAAAAAATCATAGTAATTTCTGAAATATGAAAATATGATTTCATAGAAAATTTCATGATTTGTAGTAGACGTGCATGACTTCATCTACTAAAAATATAAAATTGAATTCTTATCTTTTTTTATAGTGGCAAAATTGAGTGTGACAAGTAAAACACGATTCCATGGTTATAGGCCATACGTTTAAGGGTTAATACTTTAGTGCCCATGTACACAGCAAGTGGCCACTAGATCACCAAAAATTGAAATGTTGTAAAATTTGTGGACCATCTCAGCTCAGTGTTTGAAGTTCATATGTGTAACTTTTGATTTTGCAGATAATGCATAAAGGAAAATTTGGAATCTAGCTTTATTAGATATCTAAATACCTATGTACAAAACACCAAAATACTACAAATGCTTCAAAATATAGAAAATACTTGCAAATAAAACACATGCACCATGCGGTATTTCTTGTGTTCGGAAGTCTGTTGTCTTATATTTTATTTATTTACATTTCATTGTGTTCTCTTGTTCATGTTCCATGTATTCCAATCTGTGGGCATTGGGTCATTGTCAAGACGAACAAACACTATATTCACGCCGGCCTCGCAAGAGGACCGGAGTTTCTATCTATCTACCAGCTCCTTTTTTATTTCAAAGTATAAATTTTTGTCCTAAACCATATATGGATAAGTCACTCTCACTCATAAAATTCACAATAATCATATGTGAGTCCATTGTTGACATGAAAGATTGTAATGGAGAGGTGTTGACAACGTCATTTCTAAAACATCTTCACTTTCATTTTTGAAAATTTAACCTAAATTCTATTTAAGTAATCTAACTTTGAAGTCACACACCTTATGAAATCTCATTATTTAAGTGTGTATTATATGGTTCAAAGACATACCATAATCTTCCAATCCAACGGTCCAATCTTACCAAGATTTAACCGACACTTGTTTCATAAACCCCCAAAGGACAAAGGGTTTATGGTTTTAAAATGTCACATTTAGTTGATCATATTGTGAAAAGTAGAATTCATATGAAACCAAACTTTATATCACCGGAATTAGTGGAGTAGTTCTTGTCTTAATCTCGTGACTCATGATGGTGCTCGTAGTGGACTTGCCAGTGCTCGATGAGGTCTCGTGATGCGGGCTCGCTGTGGTCTCGTCACGAGTAATGGCAGTTAGGTCATCCTTGCTAGAACATTGTATGTGTTGGTCAAGAAACAAATAAATTTGAACATGAGGAAAGTCCACATAGAGCCTACTAAAAACCGCTAAAAAGGACATGAGGCCAATTTGGGCTTCTTGGTCCTTTAGAAGTTAAGCTATGCCTACATTGATACGGTTGAATACTATTAATAATATTCTAAAAACCTTGGTTTCTCCAGAACCACCCTGGGCACTAAAGGGTTAACCCCGAAACGTCCCAGTGTCCAGAAACTGAATCACGAACAAATTCAAAGCCTTGTAACTTTCTCATACAACCTCGGATGATTTTCATCCAAGTCACCTTTGTAAGCCTATTAAATTCTCTACCAATTACAATAAATCTTTTGAAATGGGGAGCTGTAGATAATATTGGAGAGGCCTCCAACTACAAGTATGTTTAATTTGTTGGGTAGATTTTCTACTTGCAATGGTCTTCTCATGTACACCTCATGTACATCTAAGCCATGCTAATATCTACTTTTGAGGCTAGAATCTACTTCTATTCAAAGGGTTGGTACGTTTAGGGGTTAAAGGTGAATGATCACTTTCCCTCATGCTGCTGAATGTCTTGCTTGACCCGCAAAATAAGGCAAAGCCAAATAACAACAAGCCAGTGAAGAAAGCCACCTTCGAAGCCTAATTGGCCAAATAATGTTAGGGCCCCAGCAGCTGCCCATGTTTACTCTAATAATTCCATACACCGACTCCGGCCCGTGTGATCTTCATAAGAAATAGTCAAAAAGCATGCCTCTCTGCAATTCAAAGTGATGGATGAATTTACTCATTTGCTGACCCGCCACTCGGTCAGTGAGGCCAGTGACTGCCTCAAAATTTGCAAGAACTCACCACTGCTCAATCCTACCATACACAGTTTGGTCTTTCGTTTCAAAGTGCCAAGTGTCATCATTGGATTGGTCGATGGTGACGTGGACATCTCCAAAATATGACATGGACATCCCATTTTGACACTTAGACTGTAAAATCCAAGATGACGTTGGATGGATGCCAGTCACAGTATATGAACAGGACAATGGAAAGAAAGTGAGGGGCTCTTTACTTGACTGAGAACCCTTAGTGATCATTGAAGATCATTTTATGGGTTAAAGGCGGACATAGCAAGCGTAAAGGATCAGCTTTGCTCGTCTTCAATAGCGTAAATAGGGTTCAGCAGCACCCACGGTCAAATAATATATTATATATAAAAGTGAAATATATATATATATATAATATATAATATATATTATATATATTATATATTATATATATTATATATATTATATTTATATATATATATATATATATATATATATATATATATATATATATATGTTTCCATTGTTTAGGATTCAACAACCACAGCTGCAAAAAAAGTAAAAGAAAAAAAAAAAGACAAGAAGAGCGACAAAAAGGAAGACAAAAAGAAAGACAAGAGGAAGGCAAGAAAGAAGACAAGAAAGAAACCAAGATAAAAAAGAAAAGATAAAATAAAAATAAAAATAAAGATAAAAATAAGAATAAAAATTAATTAAAATAGTTTTTGTTTACAATGTAAGGGATTGAAGAGAGACAATAATCCTCGCAATAATCGTTGATTATTTTTTTGAAAAATTAGACAAAAAATTTATGCACTTGAGGACCAAGTGCATGATTATACGGCCAAGTGCATAAATAGTGAATTGTGTGTTCATAGTGCTTGGGGTCCACAACATTGAAGAAGCAAAGTCTTTCATTTTTAGGGTACAAAAAGCTTAATATGGGACAGAGGAGTACCATCATATATGGATTAAAAATCCATTTTGTAATGTATTTGTACATTTCGCCAACCCATTGAACTATATTGAAGTGTGTTACTTAACTTGTTACAAATAAACAAAACCATTTTCATTTGTAGAATTTCTCATTTTTCCCCCATTTTGTTTTATTAGCAATGTTTTTTTATTTCGCACCGACCCATCAGTTGCAAGAAAATTTTCAAAAATGATGGGGGTGTATGTTATATCACTTATATGATCAAGCGTGTGTGAGGCTGGGCTTTCAATTCCAGAGCTCGCGTGATTCAGAGCCTGCTGCTGGGAGGAGTCACATGAACTCAGAACAACGGCCGGGGAGGGAAATCAATCAATCAAAGTTTTTTTGTTGTTGTTGGTCAGTACACAAAAGGACTCTCTGCTTGGCAGGCTGGCCTGCAGCTCCGTCCACCAAAATTTCCCGGACTCTAAATCCCCTCAAAGTAAATGCAAGCACTAAGGTAACTATATCTTAACCCTTTAAGGTCCCAATTCAATGCTGTTTTCTAAGAAACATTATAAAATGTTAGATGAATACCAAAAATGGAGTTGATGTACAAAGAAAAGTTGTGAGTGTCAACGTGAAGATCACATCTGTACGGTTGGATTTATCATGTTTTTTATTAATTATTTTTAATTATTTTTGCAAGGTTTTCTCTTGAAATTCGATTAAAAATCCCACATAAACACGAAAAATAAAATAAAATATTGTAATGAAATTGGAATAACATGCTCTATGAGATGGTATGGTTTCCATTATTTGATTCTACTTATTTTGGAAAATCATGTTTTAGGTCTCACTTTTTGAACTAAGAATGAAACTCAAAACCTGCCAAACGGGCCGCAGATTTTCATAGGAAATTAAAGAAGGAAAAGTTCGTAAAAAAACAATTTTTTGAAGGTTTTGTAGCTCAGTGGATTAGAGCGCATGGTTCCGAACCATGAAGTCAAGGGATTGTATGATTTTTCCAAAAATCATAATAACCCATTTTAGACATCCAAACCGTACAATAGATAGGAAACTTGCACAAGAACCAAGAGAAATTTATTTGGATGAAAATTGTCCAGTTCGGATGAGAATCGAATAACTTGAATCTATCCATCGTCCAAATATTGGACGCAGGAGCGTTCAAGGGTTAAAGTGTTTACCTTACCAATTAAGCCTATTTACACATATAAAACATAAATGCATCTTTACAAAACTTTTGAATTTGGAGAGGGGTGAGGACGTTTATGGGTTACGTTTATCACCAAATGTACGCTCTCATTGTGGCTCCTTATGTCATGTGCAGGCAGGCATGAGCACAATCAAAGATCATGAAGCTGAAATTTGATTACTGGCATTTGTCTCATAGGATGAATGAAACACGATTCACAAGTTTCCAATGATGTGACACTACATAAAATAAGTGTACAAAATTATATGTAATTAATTACATGCCCAGTAAAGCACACCCATCATCCCATGTAGCTAGGTGACAGAACTCTTGTGAATTGTGGTTTGGCCATCGCCAAGAAATTAAAAACCGCATATGATTGCTCTGAAAATTACTACTTCGTGAAGCCAAGATGATCGAGAACTTGGTTTTATGGCCACCGGACAAAAATGGCTCCTGCATTGCCGTTGGTGGGGTAATTACTCCAATTCCATCGTCTCATCATGTAGGTGACAGAACTCTTGTGAATTGTGGTTTGGTCATCTTTATTAACCCTTAAACGTACCACTCCTTCGTAGGAAAGTCAAACTACACAATTTAGCCTTCAAGATTTATCAAAATATATTTTGTAGTATTTTTCATGAAAATAGAATGTTTCCTATCAGTCTTGAAATTTTCAGATTTTTTTGATATAATACGGCCTTTTTAACAAATTTTTAAGTCAAATACTTCAAAAAATAATTTTCATTACAAAAAAGCTTTAAAAAATTAATATTTTTTTGGGAGCACGTACAAATTACAATGGAGAATCACATGATATGTTTTCCATAGAAATTTTTATTTAGATTTTGAAATTCAAAAGGTGAACATCCTATGTAGTGTAATTCAAACCTTGAGCTACAAAGCTTGCACAAGCAATAAAATACACAATAATTGGAATTTTTAAGATTTGAAAAGTGAAGTACAAACTAGACTCAATAAACTTCATTTTCTTAGTTGGGCGTATTAGCAACAAAAGTCATCTTCAAGATCGAAATTGGGTTTGACCAACAAACATCCAGAAACTAGATGCATGGACGTTTAGGGGTTAATTCCTGGCCCCAGAAATTAGCAATCGGATTTCAATGACCTCACAGACCAAAACTAGCGGGGCTAGATACTCATGCCGGCTGGCTATTGACTTAATTAACTTAAGTTCACTTCCACGACGGAAGCAAGAGACTCGTGAGTGTATTTACTTCACTCCAAACTTGTTATTATCACAATTTCTAATATCACATTTTAGGGGCCGTTTTCACCATGGACCATGAAGTCGGACCATGGAAGATAGCTAAGTATTTTCCATGGTCTGACTTCCATGGTCCGAGTTATTAAAAAGTCAATTTACAAGGTTTATGTGGACCAAGAGGAATGACCATGTACCAAAAAGTGAATGTGCTGATTTTTTTTAGTATATGTCCAATAATGACAGTTTTGGAAAACAATAAAATAATCTTTTGTCTTCTCTTGAAATTTCTCATTAAAAATATTATAACTTCATTTAATCTCCCATAGGCCCTTGCTTTTTCTACAAGATCACCTCTTTTGCCTCTCTCAACGAAAAAGCCGTTGGACTGTTAGTGGATAATGTAGGCCTTAAATATTGTTTTTTGGAGACCTCAACTCCTTTGGTCAGTGTTCTTTTTTTCTTGTAGTCTAACCCAAGTCATCCCGGGACGAGTTGATGGAGCCAATCACAGATTTTAGAACTAATGGTACGAGCTCTTGGTCTGTAGTGTATACCGCCCCTTAGTGGTTGTAAAGAATATTTATTGATGTGAATATACATGTGATTGGTCACTTTCTACATGCAAAGTTGAAGCTTAGTATTTTCACTTACCTTCCAAACTCATTATTACCACACTTTTCAATTGCAATGTCATACTCGTCTGTCCTATATTAAGCTTTTTGAACAACTAATGAGAATTCCTCAAATCCCATTTGAACAATAAATGGAGTGAACAATGTCACTCCGAAAACAAATTAAAAAATTCAATGAGATTCCGACTCTGCAGTGACCTTAGCAATTCTTGATTAAAATTTAATAAAAACAAAAACGAAAAAATAAAAAATAAAAAATATTGTTGAACATTGCTAGGACTGCTAGCATGCATTGCTAGCTCTGGTATGCACCAAGGTCTCAAACTGCCCAACTCCTTCCCCTCCTCCCCCATCAATTCTCTTTCCAATTTCCTTAAAATGTACAATTTACTAAAACATGTGTATTTGCGGAATTTAGCCTTGCTTTTTCATCACCTTTCCGCAACAAAAAACCATTCTAATTTTGGTTGAGAAAATCCACTTTTTTCCATTATTCTCTCATAAACAAAGCCGGTGGGGCTTGCTTTGACATTTAAAGGTTAATATGGGATAGAGAGAGTATTTTATTATCTGCAATTCTTCATTTTGCAAATAGGTGGCACTATTTTCATCTAGATTTCATTTGAAGGACTTCATCAAAAATGAATGAGAATGCTCGGGGGGTTTGCTTCCAAAAAATTACAAATGACGTGCAAAAAAATATAGGGTCCAAATAAATCTTGGAAGGTAATTTTTATAAATGAATTACATTAATATAGGATGCTAAAAATTGATTACAAGAATAATTATGAGAATATTCTTGAAATATTACTTATTATGGTAAGAATTACTTTTATTTTTAAGGGTACTTTTAAATACCCTTTTTTCACACATGATATGCAAAATATACTAAGAGTCACCTCCCCGATTGAGAATGTTCTCAAATGGATGAAAACATGTTAACCCCTAAATTTCCTTGTGTTTTTGGGAGCTTGAAACCTCAAAACTGCGATTTTCTACCTCTATGTACTCCCGGGGATGTGAACCAAGTTTTTTTACTTCTTTTAGAATTCCAACCGTAAGATCTTGTACCTAAGCCTATTCATAGCTACTGCTTCAAAAATTGACCGTTAGATGTTTATCATTTGCAAGATCATAACATCCAAAGTTTGTGCAAAATTTTTTTGGGCATTGCTTGGGAGGCATTGTCTCCATAGTGCAAAGGGGGACTTGAAGATTGTTACTCCAAACATTTTTCTCATATTTTTTTCCATGTAGATAACTAAGTTGGGTACGCTCATGCAAAATTTTAGAGACTCGTTACGCGTTTCAAACCTTCATGCAAATTAATTTCCGGAAGAAGGTATAAAAATGGCAATTTGGTGAAACATGCATCACATTAATTGTATTTGATTTTTGGAAAAAATGAACGGTGATTAGGTACCTCTAAGATTTTATAAATTTTAGGCGAAATTATTTTAAAAAAATTTCAAAATCTCAAATTTTGACAAATTTCGAAAGAAAAGAATGTGAAATTACAAAAAACCTTGGAGGTTGCTGTTCTTTATTTTGGAGGCTGCCCTTCTCAAGCCAAGAATATAATCAACACGGGTCACTTGAAATTCTGAGCCTAAATGTGGTGAAGAGCATGTCTCCAAAAAAAAAAAAATTGAAAAAATGATTATAATAAAAAGTTTTTTTCTGCCCCAGTTGGGCTTGAAACCAAAAATTTCAATAAAAAATTTATAAAATCCGAATTTGACTTTGTAATTTTTACCCCACACACCTTGTATGTATAACCACGCCCACGCCAAATTATAGTCTAAAATTCTTAATTTAGACCTTCCATCTAAGCTGCCCGAAACAGCAAAAAGCCATTTTGGTTTTTAAGGGCCTTTAGGGGTTAATATAAATGAATAGTATGGCAATGAAGGAAAAAGCTTTGGGTCCAAATTTAACTCTTTTTAAAAATAATGTCACTTTTTGGCTATATTTTTCTAGCTAAAAAAAGGTTGAGTGGGTAATCTCACTAGAGGTTCCCATTAACACGTGGTCTTGGGGGCGGGGACACTCTACATTATGTTTGAGAATCACGTGCGTTCATGACCCCCTCTAAAAAACCCTATATGTATGAGGGGTTATATGTTTAAAACCTTTGTATATAGATCTATTCCGTCCTAAAAATACGTTTAATGTAAGTATACGTCAATATTTTTAACTTTAAATATGTTTATTGTATGTATACGTAATACAAAAATGTTCAAACTAATACCCCTTCTATGCACTCACGTATACTAGTATGTATTTAGTACAGTGCACCCTTCGAGCACCTGGTAAAAAAGGCACAAACCAATAAAAAATCTATACATTAAGATAGGTTGTTTGTTTGTTTTTGTTACGTTGAGATCTCCTTGACCGTGTGCCCGCTAGCCGCATTCTTGGTACTATCAAAAAGATTTTAACGAGGAAGGGTGCATGGAGTTTGTTTTGTCATGGTTAAACATGCGGTGTGAAAGTTATGGATTTTTCATCAAATTTTGTCACAATACATTGAATTAAATTATGTAAAATGGAATATGATTGAGAGGTTTGATGCCATTTTTGGCATTGTCGTAAAGCTCTTGACAAGTAGGGATGCACCAAAGTGGATTTTAGCTTTTGGACCTACTATGTGAAAGTAACGGATTTTAAATCAAATTGTCACCATAAATTGAATTAAATTATGTATAAATTATTCTAAAAAACGAAAGCAAAGCCGGGGAATATAGGAAAACATGGTAGCATGGGAAATACGGAACACTAGGAGCATGGGGAATACTAGGAGCACGTAAAGGGATAACATAAATGTACAACCATATTTTTAGGTGTTTTTTGTATGTATACATAGTAAGGTAGTGTTCAAATTAATCCCCTTTTTGTGAACTCACGTGATTCCTTACACACATAAAAAAGTGGACCCTCCAAGATCACTGAGATGAGGCACAAAATTTTCACAAACCATCCCCTTTATAATCCAATCACACATGCATGAAGCAAACTTCCCATAAAATGCATAGTAAGAAAATCCACATTGCAATAAGTGCATGATGGATGAGAAAAAGAATTGTTTGATTCTATACATCATTTAGAGAATGGATGGTTGGGCATTTAGGAGTTAATTAAGTTGTTCATTGAATTTCAATATCAAACTACTTAGAATATAAAAAAATCTGTAGGTTTTAGAAAAGTGATAGAATGGTGACTCTTCAATTTAAGATATACATACATATACACCTCTAGTAGAGAAAGTGCATGTGCTAAGGCAAATGCCAAGGCAATGTTGCCTAGTTCTAAGGCAAGTGCTGCCAATTTGCCTAGGCGTCTCCCTCAACACAATCACCTTTTCTACTAGTGTACAAACACATAATTATACATTTATATTAGTAAATCCCCTTGCATCATTTGCAAATAATTCATATTGCATAAAAAACAAAATTTCCAATACTTTGCGAGACTTGAAATTTACAAGTGTGCGTGTATTAGACAGTTTGCATTTTTGACTAGATAGATAGATAGATATGAACACCGGACCCCTTTCGAGGCCGGTGTGAATAAAGTGTCTGTTCGTCTTGACAATGAGCCAATGCCCACCGGACAAAGGTCCATTGGTACAAGACTACTCACCTCTTTCGAGAATAGACACTTTAGTGACCAGAGACTTTTTTGACTGATCAGGATTGCAATTTGACATATTGTAGCCCAATAGCACCTTCAATATAAAATCTTTGGGATTTTGAAGAAGAAGACAACAATCATGTTGTATGAAGGGTTTTGCGAAAGGCGAATATATTGAATGAAAAAGATAGGATGTATGAAAAAATAGAGATTTGTTGCCCATGTTTTCTAAATAAAAATATAAAAAACAAGGGATCAAAAAGCCACCTCATTCACTTGCGTGCGAGTTTTGTAACCTAAAGTTAAATGACCCAATAACCAAAAAAAAACCCTTTTAACCACGCAATGAATTCTCTTTTCAACAGAAACAATATCAACAAAATTAATTTAAAAAATCTTAATTTGCAGTACAATTATTATAACATTCTTCAACCCTCGTTGAACCACACCCTATACACTATACCAGAAACTACTAATAAAATAATTCAACTCTCCAACCCTCTTTGCTTGACTTAACCGAAGTTAGAGAAAAGTCTCTGCGATTTCTCCAATCCCTTGACATATACTTGAGTTTCGGAGGTGAATAGTAGGGGACTGAAGAACGTTATGATCGGTTGTTCTCCTACTAGCAAGGAATTATTTAGGATTATTTTTCTGAATGATCATTATATTGATAGAAGACATGACTGTGCATTATTATTAAGCCATGAAGGGACTGAGGGGCATGGGGAATCAGTTGGGTTGGCTGGCCCTACTTAATCGCACCAAACATAATCGACAAAACCGTGGGTGGTACGTGGTACGTGGTCTGTGGGCATGCAGCATTTGCAGCTTTTGATTAGACCTGTACTTCGTTTACCTGCAACAGATTATAAACATAGTATTGTTACTCCAACTGCAGAGGGAAAATTAATTTATAATAATAATAATAATAATAATAATAATAATTTGTTATTGTTGTTGTTTGGTTCCCTGATATATGCCAGTCGATCATCATTTGCTGCCTATCAGCTAGCCCACTCATTGTTGGGCATTGGGGATCAGTGCTTTTCCTGTGATTTTTTCTTGAAGCCTAAGGGCCTCTTTACACTAGAGGTGAGAAGCCGTGAGGAGAGAAATTTCAACTTTTAGAAATTTCAATTTCAAATTTTAAAAACCGAGAAGACCAACTTCGCATTGGTCAAAATTTCTTTCCTCACGGCTTCTTGCCTCTAGTGTAAAGAGGCCCTAATAGGCAACGTAGAAAGAACTGGGAAGAATATTTGTTGAAATCTTATGGTTACAATCATATTTTGATAGAATTTCTTCATATTATGGTAGTTTTCTTCACAAAATTTGGCTATCTTCACTAAAAATACAGAGAATATCTGGCCAAAAAAAAAATCAAAATTTTTTCTCAATTTTTCTTTAACAAGTGAGAAATGCCATATTTTGTGGCGAAATTTGGCAAAATATAGCCAAGAAAAAAATGTTGTTGGGAATAATTAGAGCCGTTTTACATGACGAGCCAAAGCTGATTTGGAGTTTGATTGTTCTAATGCACGAAATCAACCCCAAGGCCTTTGCATGATGGAATCAAGGTCATTCCCTAAAATTCATATTCGAATAAACTGAAATTATATTCTAAGCCAAAATTTGACACGGCTCCCAAAGAAGAGAATTGGGTTGTCAAAAATGGAATCCCAATTCATGAGGCTCTTAGTGATGGCTCATTCTCACCAAGCCCTTGCCACGCTTGCATCATTTGCATTCCCGAAATGGAAAAAAGGTAAAACCCGAGAAACAATATTCAAAGTCTTGTTTTTTCTTGTTGCAACTACTATTCAAGCACTATGCAACTACATTACAGTGCCACAAGTAGAGCCATGCTCCTTTTTTGCGTTGCGTTCCTTTTTGTCATGCGTTAGAGTAATTCCTAATTATGAATAATTTTATACTTCTTGGTTGACAACAGATTCCCTCAAAGTACCTGATGCATGCATGCGGCAGCATTGGTGTGGCCATCAGTAAGTGAGGCCTGCAAGTAAGTGCGTGGCTCTGACGTCGTGAAAATGATGCCGCTACAAAAATCAATAGCACTTGTAGTAGTAGACGGGTGGCAGTTAAATTTTATAATTGTTTCCATAGCGACCGAGCAGGTGGAATAAACATAAAGTTTGCCATTAATATTCTCCTGTTCATACTTGTGGCCCATGAATGTTTCCCAGCTACGTTAAAGGCGGGCTTCCATGTATGATCGGTTCCGGTGGAATCAGGAAAATGACAAGGATTGAGGTCTCAAACTTCACTGGAAGAGGGTGAGTGTAGGAGGAGGACATTGAGTTTCACTGCTCTTCGGTGGCACCTTTCATCAGCTCCTTTCTTTGTTGCGTTTAAGTTTAGGTGCATGTCAAGTATATTTGAGTGTACAGATTGGTGGGGCCCCTCTCTACCAGTGCACATGGAAGTCTTTTGACAAATTTTGGCGGTGGTGAAGTCACTGTTTACTGCCGGACCGATCCAAACGTGGAAGGAGGCCCTAAGTTATGTTGCCCAGCATGGGCTACCAGTACTCCCAGTGAGTGTTGTACTTACAAAAAGAACATGTATGTAGAGATGTGCTCAAAAAGATGTGCTGAAAGTGAGCTATAATTATTGTCCAAACATGCCTCTCACTGAGCATGGTTTCCAATATTAACCCGCAAAGGACAGAAAAATTTAAACTTATATGACTTGTTTGTAAAGTTTGCATTTTTGTGCATGATGTTGTACAGTTTATATTTTTGTGTGATGATGTAAAGTTTATATTCTGTGTGGAGTGGAGTCTTTACATGCATATAGCAATCGACAAACTTGCATGACTTGTTCCATAACATTCAGTACTGCCTTCACATATTCTGCATTTATTGTCATCAAGGAACAGTTAGTAGCTACGCATGTTTTATCACAGATGGAGGTTTTGAAAAATGGAAAATTAGATGGGAAGGTGACCATGTATGATCTTTGTTGACATGTCCCTCACTTGTCCACGCTCACTTTTAAAGGGAGTAACATTGTAAGTAATAATACTTTAATCCAAGATATGTTAAGGTGCACGGTTAACCAATAAAAAATCAATAACCTAAATAAAAATTTCCTTGAACATTGGGCCACTTCTTTTGTCTCTCCATTGACAATGGATCATGACCTTCCTGCTTTCTTCCCCACCTTCTCTACTCTTAAGAAATGAAAAATAAAGGTTGCACTTAATGCACAACATAGATGGAATTCACATGATGCACTATAAATCACATGATGGATGAAAAGGCAAAGTGGTTGAATGCTACTAAATGTTATGCCACTTTGTAAAGCTTGAAAGGTTTTGAATAATTAATGTGAAAAAATAATGATTTTGAGAACTTAGATCTACCATCATTCTACAATCATAGATTCAAGATACATACATTAAAACATTTCTAACAAGACACTTTATAATTGTACAATATGTGACATCGAAAATGCATACTTAATACAATATTCTATTTTAAATTTACTCATGTAAAAAAGATATTGTAGTGTTGTATTCCTTTGTCCCATAATAAGCTTTCTTAAATCTCATAATAGAAGAGTTGACAAGTCCAATGGTGTGAACCCTCAGCACAATAGTATGGAACCTGAGCTAGTAGGAGTAGTTTGAGCAAAAAGGAAGCTTATTATGGGACAAGTTCAAAAGAAAATTATGAAGCTTATGATGGGACAAAGGGAGAAGACAAGATACACTACACATATAATTGAGTTTTGATTTAGAAAATAGAAACTTGTATTTTAATTGAAATTCAAACCCCCTCTTTTACCTACTTTTACATGGGAGCACCTTTTGTTTCTTATAATATATCAAACTGTTTATTAAAAGAATGCACATTCCTAGTAATATATTATGAAACTTCTATAAATTTTGAACTTTTTCAAACTGAAATTCTCATCAATTGAAATAATTTGCAAAATTTTAAAAGAATTCTCAATTCTAATTTTTTTAATATCAATTTCAACAACTTTTATGAGTCTTTATCTTCAAAGCTAGGCATTGTCTGTGCATTCCCAATATATATTTGTCTCAAAACTCTCTATTTTCAAGTTTAAGTCATTTACTATTAAAGCTTTGAATGATGAACCCTTACAACTTTTCCATACGGTATCCAACAATGCATTCCTTAGCGCTTTGGAATTTCTTAGCAATAATCTATAAAATCATTTGAACTATTTTGATACAAAATCTATAAGCTATGTTTAATTTTAGTAGCGATTAATTATATTTATTGCTATTGTTTTCTCTCTGTATTGTCTCTCTTTCTGATTTGATGTTTTGCAAATAGTCGCATCATAGTACAGTAGTAGAATTATGGGTTTAAATTTGATTTACAAAAATGAATCGATAAAATGTAGAAATGTAGTGTATCATTCAGAATATATATAAAATAGATACGAATATGGATACATATACATAGTAGTATAGTACAGATATGTGTCTATTGACACGAATCAATCCTTCAAGGGTCAAAAGGCGCACGTCCATTGATGACTATTTAAAGGGATTCTTCCCTATTAATATAGCATTCCATTCATCGCTTACCTTGCTCATGAGTACTTAAATAGATTTTGCCTCGTTATGTCTTGGCATGTGGAAAGTTTCGGGATTTAATATAAAATTTATCCAGTGTCTGTATGTAAGAAAGTAATTGTTGGAAGTCGGAATTCGAGGTATGGAAGTAGAGGTTTACAATCAGCTCAATCTTCAAGAAAACGATCTTGTCCGAACTTGCCTCTCAAGATTTGGTAAGTGTCAGAAATTTATTGAATTTATAATTTGTTAGGTGCAGCAAATTCCAATCCTGAAATTTAAAGGAGAGCATAGAAAAAATCTCGCAGCCAATATATAGAGCGTGGCTGGTCTCATATCTATGCATGATTTGCCTCCGAGGGTTGCACTATGTTAAATTTGTGAAAGTATATGTGAGTGCACAACAGGTGTACATAGTATAATTACATACTATTTAGAAAAGCATTGTTTCTCACTCATTTAGTGTCAAACGGCACCTCTTTGCACTCACTGCCCAGGCGCTCAAATTTGGTGAGTGGGAGTGAGAAGCAACACCTTTGTTAGTAGTGGTGGACTCTGGTGAAAAACAAAACATGAAAGTTTCTCCCTTATCACGTGAGCAGGAGTATGACAAGTTTGACCATACGTGGGGCAATTCAAACATCAGCTCCTCTTCAACAGGCAGGAAGGCCAAATCACTTGGGTCTCATTTGATCCCAGTCACTTCTCTAGTTAGGCCGGTTCTCTTTAGCCTCGCCTCGTATTTTGACGTGGTGGCATTGTATTTTATCTTCTTGCAATTGACCATGTTCAATTTGTGCCAAAAGAAAAACACACAAAGTATACATACTAGACATATTTAGAGTTGAAAATATTGACATCTACCTATATTAAACATACAGAATAGATCTATATACAAAGATTCTTAGACATGTAAACCCTCGTAGGCAGGGGTTTTGAGAGGGGGTCATGAATGCAGATGATTCTCAAAAATAATGTAGAGTGCAACCCCTAAGATTTAACAGGGAAGCGTAGTGCACAGTTTCAACTATTATTTTCAAGTGGTTGGAATGGCTTGAAAAGCCTTGTGATTGAGGCGGCTGTTGTATGGATTATCCATTTCAGTGTTTTTTTCTGGCTAAAAAAAGTTGCTGGCAACTGCTTCTAAGTAGCTGCCAGCAACTTTTTGTAGCCAGAAATAAAAACGCTGATCCATTTGTTGAAATCAAAAAAGAAAAGAAAGATTATGATAATGTGGACAGACTGATTGATGCTGCAGGTGCAGAGAAGGAATACGTGAAATTTAGCGGACATGTGGTGAAATTTTATGGTGTGTTCAGTGGTCACAAATTTCTTCAATGGCTGTTCACTGGAAAGAGAGTGCTTCTTATCACCAATGCTGCATTATACAACTTGAAAGGCGAAAATTTCAGCTGCCATCGCCGCCTGCCGCTCGCCAAAATCACGTCTATCACACGCAACTACATGAGATACCAATTTGCAATAAAAATAAAACAGGTACGTTGAAAAGGTCTTGGAATCACCTGCAATATGACTCACCTGCTTCCAGTGCTGCCTCTTAGAGATTGCACAAGCACTAAGAAATGTCTTGTTTTTCACTTACTATAAATGAAAAAGGAATGAAATCGCTCGTGACACATGTATTGTGTCAATGCTGGTGAGTGCTTTTGGTCACAAGAAGACAGAAATATAATCACAAGATTCCGCCACTGCTCAGTGTTATCACGAAGTGGGGAATGAAAAACGACATGTGCTACTAGTGAAGCTTAAACTTTGAACTCATGTCATGTGCCACTACTAGCAAAGGCGTCCCTTCTCACTCATAATAGTGTAGAGTTCACTATACACAATAGTCCTACGTGACAAATCGCACTCACCAAGTCTTGAGCCCTGGGCAGTGAGTGTGAAGTGGCGCCATTTAACTCACCTACCGAGTGAAAAGCGACGCCTTCTCTCCTTGTAGTGTGCAACTAGGGGTGAGGTAACAAGCGTAAAATAATTCATTGGAGCATTTATGACACAGTTGAAGTAGCAATTTTCCAATCCTCCTCAAAGAGGTGGCTTGAAATCTTGTTGTCTCAAATTGATTTTTAGCATGTCACACAAGAGCCATGTATGCGCCATCTCTTCATGCTCATTCTTGTTGCTTGCACTAGTGTAAAGTCAACCCGTAAAGAACATTTCATAATTTAAAAAGAAAGGAAACTTAACCTCAAGTAATTTACATTCTAAAAATGTAGGTACATACTATTCTTGTCACAGATGATGCTTGAAAATTAAAATCATGAAAACATGTTTCCATCATTAGCAAGACATGGTCAAACCAAGAAAACTAAGTCCGAGGTGCTTGGTATGTCCTTTAAGGGATTAACATTGAGTAGAGCAAATGAAGTTAAGATTTTTGTACAAATTGATGTGTCGGATATATCTTGATACACTTGTTGCTTTTATCTGTGCAATCTGAAGTGACTATTGCAAACTCACTTTGCAAGACGAAGAGTATTTATGAGTATGAGAAGATTTGATAGAAACTCCGATCCTTTTTTGAGGGCCAGTGTGTACATATATATAAAGTGTCTGTTCGACCCATCCATGGAACAATGTCCACTGAACAAAGAACCAGTGGTGTAGGACTACCCCTTTCGAAGGTAGACTCATATATGCCACATTAATAGTACTGTTACAGGAGAAAGCACGACATTATTTGAGCGCAGAGGTGCGTGAGATTTGTGATAGTATCCGGGCTGCTCAAGCGATCAAATGCCGTGCGGCATGTCCTATCAAATACCAGGTGATTTTTCTTCCCAGGCTTGCAAATTCCTCTTTGGAATAATATAATGGTCCAGTCCATGCAACTCTCCCTTCCCAAAGAGCTTTTCTCACCTCTTCCATCAGGATGATTGAGTTAACCGAAAACAAAAGAGGTTGCAACAGGAGTCAAACAAGAGTCTTGTCAAGTGCTATAAATAAGATCCACTATCACATATTCTCAGTGAATAGTAACTTGGTCTCAAATTGAATAGCAATTGAGGGTTGGAGGAACGTGTTCGCAAAGTCTGAGGGTCTCGCATTTAAGATACTATCAGGTGCTTGTTTTAGAGAATTTAGAAACCCGGCTTAGTTTCAGTTTTGTAGCTTTCTTCAACTCAAAACGAGTCTAACATGAGTTTGAGCTGAGTTTCCTCTTTGGGAGCTTCTTTTCGGTTAACCCTAACTGCTGTCTACCAATTCAACGGGTATGAAAATCTTAGAGTATAGATGAAAAAGTGAATTATGGTTTCTAGATGTTGTGGATGTAAAAAGCTAGTTACATCTAGCTTTTTATTAACAGAGTTGATTTATTAACAATCAACAATTAACTCTTGGTTAACACATCTATTTATAAATTACCATTTTCTTACTTCCAATTGCTAACTAATATAGAGGTCCTACTGCAGCTTTAACCCCTAAACATCCCAGCGTCCAGAATGAATTCAAAGCCTTGTAACAATCTCGGATGACTTTCATTCAAGTCACCTTTGCAAGTCTATTAAATTCTCTACCAATTAGATTAAATCTCTTGTGATGGGGAAATGTTGATAACATTGCAAAGGCCTCCAAATGAAAGTATGTCAAATTTGTTGGGTAGATTTCATGCATGCAATGGTCCTCTCATGTACACCTATTGTACATCAAAGTCATGCTAATATCTATCTATGAGGCTAGCATCTACTTGCGTTCAAAGGATCGGTACGTTTAAGGGTTAAGGAAGTGAAAGTGAGTTGTCTGGCTTCATGTTCAATGAGCTGAAAAATTTAATAAACAAGTTTATAGTTGTTATGCACGTTCCATGTAACCATGCAGGCTATGAATCCCATTGCAGAAGAAACAGGACTTAAATAAATTTGTGCTGCGTATGGCGCAACGTACACTCAACTCAATAAACACAAAGGTACTAGATGCAGCCTTTCACCAATTTCACGTCACCGAATTTTGATTTCCTGCATGGCTAACTTGAGAGTCTCACTTCTGTTACGAAGGCCATATTCGTTATATTGAGACTTTTCGCAGTCTCATTTTTATCTTCAACTTAAAGATAAACCGTTTTATCTCTTTACTAGTATTTTTTTAATTTTTTGTTTCAATTATTATTTTTAAAATGAATGCAAGTTATTCAAAATAACGAATATGGCCTTTACGGATGTTAATCAAGCTGGTTGAGGTTGTGTAGAATTTATAAAGGGAACGATGAAAGATGGCCTTGAATCCCCAGTTGTTTTTATGATGATCTGTCAATTTTCTGAAGTGAATGTTAGAAATATTTTAAGTGAGTTTTTATTTATCGAATAGAAGTTTTGAAATTGTTCCATAATTTATGGGCTCGTCTTTGATATTCTGTGCACGTTTACTGCAGGAAAATGAGGCTCAGATGAAACGTGCAATTGATGATAGAGAACCCATGGGCGAGCGCATTGAGACGTTGGATGCTGAGGCTGTTATCTCCGAATATATCCGAAGGTGAGTCCTCAGTTTTTATTGCTGTACTGTACAGGAGCTTCTTTACTGTTAGACATTTGGGTAATTGCAAGCTACGGTACACTGCGTTTTTTTTTGTCACAATGCACTAATTGCTGCACCTTTACAATCTTTCAAAATTCATCAATTTCGAAAACTTTATTGTGGTCGACATCTTAACCCTTTAACGTCCCAATTCAACACTGTTTTCAAAGATTGGTTATAAAATGGTTGATGAAAAACGGAAATGGAGTTGATGTACAAAACAAAGTTGCAAATGTCAATGTGTAGATAACATCCGTACGGTTGGATTCATCATATTTATTATTAATATTTTTAAAGTAATTTTGCAAGGTTTTCTCTTGAAATTCAATTAAAAATCCAAAATTAACACAAAAATATTTAAAAATATTGTAATGAAATTAGAATGACATGCACTACGAGATGGTATGGTTTCCATTATTTGATTCTACTTAGTATGGAAAATCATATTTAAGGTCTTTCTTTTTGAACTAAGATTGAAACTTGACATTAATCACTTTTGTACTTTTTCAAAAATTCACATTATCTTATTTGAAAGATCCATACCGTACAAATGGTATTCAACTAGCACAAGAATGAAAAATAAATAAAAATGGATGAAAAACATCCGGTACCTACAGAAATCGAGCTGCTCAAATTCATCCGGCGTCCAGATTCTGAACGCCAGCGCACTAAAGGGTTAAAGTTGGAATTCTAAGAACAACGTAATTTGTTTTGTCACAAAATTATATTTTGATGATTTTTCAAAGATTGTAAATGTGTAGCAATTCACTCAATTGGGACAAAAAACGTGGTGTACCGTAGCTTGCAATCACCCATATTCTTTACTCTGATTTTGCACCACCAGAAGACATTAATCACTAGTATTTTTTCACGACTAAAAGTCAAGTCTTAGATCCATTCATTTGATGTGCACTGTCTTACTATAAATAGTTTCAAATTCCTATGGGTCTAATACGAGTCATATAAGCAACAAATCAATGGATTTCCAGGACAAGGTATTTAAGAGAAGTGCTGCATATATCCTCATGTGTGCATACACCATCAGTAGGAAGCTGAGGGGGAGATGATAATCAATCGTGCATTCACACCTACCATTATTAGCAATTTTTGCTTGAAGCCACGTTTTGATTCATGTAGAATAATTAATATTTGTGCTTGTAACATGTCCGATTATGTATGTTACTGCACAGGGCCCAAGCAAAACCAAGTGGTTCATAGCAACCAAGAATATAATTGGAATGAACCTGAGGACCTCAATTGGACTGCAGCATTCCTCCACTGCAAATCTTCAAACGCGGTGATCACCTTAAATCCTCTTCACTTTCGTACACTAAATAATTAATAAGCACCTAGAAACTAGCATTCTAGACAACGGATTTTTTATATTTTTGCTGGGATTTTTTCAACCTTTGTGCTAATTTATACTAACGATGGAAGCCATGGCAACGAAGGAAAGTTTGAACCACGAGAAACTATATTATTGTTCAGCTTCAACCGATCTCCTTCACTGCAGTCAAGGTTTAACCCCTAAAGGACCAAGGTTGATTTTCCAAGTTCGGTCAGCTTAGTATGGAATGAGTATTGATATTCAATTATTGAGATGTTTTGTGGTGATTCTACTCTTTGTAACAAAGATGGGGTGGTAATTTGCGTATGTAGATGATGTATAGATCAAAAGATACAATCATGCAAAGGTGAAAAACCTAATTGAGGGCAACTCTTGAAAAAAATTATACAATGAGCTATGCAACGGAATTTTTGTACACAATGAGCTAACGCCCCCATATATAGAACTGCCAAATTCATTTTAGCAAATTTGAGACTGAATTTTGCATTTTGGGCATTTTTAGAAAGTTTCAAACTTGGGGCAACAAGCCAAAAAAAAAGTACAACCAACTTTGAAGCTTATAATCTTACTATTGAAGAACCCTAAACGGTTGAAATTTTTTAGGTTGTAATAAATTCAAGTTGGTTGAAATATCCTACGGTTGGATTGGTCAAAAAGGTTTTGGAACTCAAATTAACCCCTACTTGACCACAACTATGTTTCTTTCCAAACACTCCAACTCGAATACAAATTAACCCCTACTTTGCATTGTTTTTGGAACTCTAACTCAAGCATAGAGAAAGTTCATGAAGTGTGTAGTTGTAGGAAAACATCACGTATTTAATAACGTGCTGGAGAATTGGTCATTCGACTAGTGGGATACAGTGACGTTTTTCACTCTGAAATTGAGTTTGAGACGGCGCCACTTCTCACTCGATATAGTTATGGGATACTTCGAAGTTGCTAAGTGCGATTTGTCACATAGGACGAGCCTCTACAATGTATCATCAATTTTGTGTTGAACCGTCTACAATACGTAAGGCCCTACGCAAAATTAGGAGCGCAAATTTAAAAAGTTGTGAAAACATGCATCCTCGTGCCAATCATACCGCGTGTATCAAGGTAGTCGAACTTGAGACCTCGCGTTTGTGGAGCTGCTACCTTACTAAGCTCTCAAAGTTCCAATGTGGATTCCAAATTCTGTTGACAAATCAATTGTAAATTTCTTTCAAACATTAGCTTGTGAGAGGCCCCTTCCTACATCCTAAAAGTCACGATCGATCAACAGGGGTTATGCAACCAATACTCTAGAGTACAAAGATTTATGCTTAACCCTTAAAGGGTTGATGGGGATAGTAGATACGTTGACGTATATTTGACATTTGTTGTGAATAGAAAGTTCCAAATTGAGACTCCAATAGATCATTAAATTCATGTCGACTTGAATTTTAATTTCACTTTTGCCCATAGAAGGTGTAGAACCATGTCAAATATTATGGAATATTGGTGTATAATACTGGTCGGAAAGGGCTCTTTGGACCTTTAAGGGTTAAAGTCCTCTATTCCAAAGAACGGTATTTATATTGAATTCTCAAATTCAGACGTAGTCATATATGTTTGATGAAGTCTTGTTACATTTGTTAGAAACCTATGTTTGTTTACTGCAAGTGAGGTAGCACTAGAGGGACCAGACCTTGTCGGAATTCCAAGGAAATCCTACTATGCAATTGGACAAGGCTCGAAGACTCCAAATTTCTACTTTCTCTTGTTCTACGGAGTGGACAATGCCCACCGAATGCTTTTAGTGTGGGTCTCCCATTGGCTAAGAGAAAATCTTTGTTTAGAAATTGTACTAATATAAAGAAATAATATGGATTCCTATTGATTCTTCAAAAGTTTCTTGTAGTGTTCAAATTGATCCTCTTATAGCTGGGTTAGAGCGTTGTATAGTAAGAACCATCAGAAACGCCCCGTTTTTTGTAGTGAGAAGTGACAATCTCCAAAGACAATATTGAGGTCTTTGTTTTTGAAAATTTCTCCTTGGTGGAGTTTAACCCCCAAAAGCCCAAAGGGTATTGGACAAATCATAGATGTGTTATAATATGTACCTTTTGTATGTTTGATGAAGTGTGGTTCAATAGACAAAATGTAGGGCATCATTTATAAAAATTATCCGTACGGTCAAACTTCCAAAAAAAACTTTAGATATTTTTTTAATGAATTTAAAAGCAATAACCTTTGAAAATTTGTATAAATTACAATTTTCACTTTTAGAGTTTAAAATTCAACATGATTGGTTAAAGTTGGTTTATCTATTGCAAACTTCAAAAAGAAAAAGAAATAATTGCAGTAACATCATTACTTTCCCCAAATAGCAAATTTTATGACACAAACAATGTTGAGGTGATTTACTTTGGAAAATTCTTCCAAGTGGAGTTTAACTCGGATTAGCATAATTCAAATTGGGTCGGAAAGCAGACATGATTTAGTATTTTTATTTTTATTCTTAATTCCAGACATCGACTAGAGAACTCATTTTATAATACATTTAGGGGCTAACCCTTTAACATTGAGCCTTGTTTTAGACCTAGGTTATTTTATTTTTTAAACTCTTCCTCTTGAAATTAGGAATACTATTAATAATATTCAATTGTATAAATGTAAGCATAGCTTAATCAAGCAAGTGCCCGTTAAACCTTGGTATAATTGGATTGTTGGATTGGAAGATTACAGTATATCTTTGAACCATATAATGCACACTTAAAAATGAAATTTTGGAAGGTCGGTGGGACTTCAAAGTTAAATAGAAGTCGGGTTAAAATTTCAAAAATGAAAGTGAAGTTGTTCAACAATGACCTATGTCAACACCTATTCATTGCAATCTTTCATGTTAATAACATACTCACACATAATTATTGTGAAATTTACGAGGAATTTATAAGTGAGAGTGACCTATCTACATACGGTTTAGGACAAAAATTTATATGTTAAAATATGAAAGCAGTTGGTACATTGATTAACCCCTAAATGTTATCACCCTTTTCAGATTTGGCAGTTTTTCAAAGATGCATTATAAAATGCAACTGAGAGGGATATTTTCAACTTGACGAATGAATAAAAGTTGTACATTGTGAATTTTGGATTCTATCCATACGGTTAGAGTTGCGATTGCTATCACCAATATTTGTGTATAAATTTTCAAACTTAAAATTTAGAGCTCTTTTGTAATATGATTATGAATAAGATATAGACAATCTAATAATGAGAATTGTTGGGATGGGTTGAAATGTAATACTTTAAGTGTAGTGATTTTTGGAGATTTTTTGGTTGATTATTTTTAGTGGTTGACTTTTTCAAGAGCACTTTTAGACTAAAATCTTCCAAATTTGGGGTGGAACACTACAACATGAAATGAGGCATAAAATTTTCACAAAGCATCCCCTTTCTAATCGGATCACACATGCACGAAGCCAACTTCCCATAAAAGTTTCAATAAAAATTTCACACTACAAAAAGTGCATGATGGATGAGAAATCAGAGTTCAAATCTGTACATCATGCAAAATATGCATGGTTGGGCGGTTAGGGGTTAAGATCGAAATACATACACTAATGGAACATAAATAAAGAACATGATATAAATAAATAAAAACGAGATAACAAACTTCCAAATACAAGAAATACCACATAGTACATGTGTTGTATTTGTAAGTATTCGTTGTATATTTAGGTATTTGTAGTGTTTTGGTGTGCTGTACATTAGTATTTTGATAGTAGATCACTTCAAAATTATCTTTTTGCCCAACAGGTGTGGTATACAATAGAGGCACACCTAAACCTTGCAACTCAACTTCAAATATGGAATACAATGGAGGCACACCTAAACCTCGCAACTCAACTTCAAATATCTCAAGAATTAACCCCTAAATGTTCCAGCGTCCAAAAACTAAATTACGAACAGATTCAAAGTCTTGTAACTTTCTCATACAACCTTGGGTGATTTTCATCCAAGTCACTTTTGAAAGCCTATTAAATTCTCTACCAATTACAACAAATCTTTTGTGATGGAGAGTTGTTGATAATATTGGAGAGGCCTTCAAGTGCAAGTATGTCAAATTTGTTGGGTAGATTTTATGCAAGCAATGGTCTTCTCATGTACACCTCATGTACATCCTCATGTACATCTGAGCCATGATAATATCTACTTTTGAGGCTAGTATCTACTTCTGTGCAAAGGGTTGGTACGTTTAGGGGTTAAGAGATATGCCAAAGTCCAAGGGGGTTAGTGAGCATAATATGGTTAGCTGGGCTCTAAAGGGTTAAGGGGGTGAGAGATTTTGAAGGAATTTAGAACCGGAAACTCGTGTATACACATTCCGTTGCAAATAGTTTGCACTTTTTAGTCTTTGTCCCGGGTCTGCTATAATTTCTAGGTTGTGATTCAGTGCTTTTACAAGATGGTTTCTAAGAGTTGGATTTCTAGCTTGCGGTGGAGTTGACTTTGGAGGTGATGCATCTGCACCGACATATCAAAAAGCTCCATGAAATGGTGAGGAAGCCTCCACGTTGTCCCATTCAAAATCGGCGCTGTCGTGAACGAGGTCTGCCGTGTAGTGCACAGGAACTTCCAATGGAGGCGGGGTCTGACATGCCATACATTCACCGACACAATTAGAGTTTTCCTGAATCTTGTTAAGACACGATGAATGTCATCCATTCACTCTCGGGTTTCTCGGGTTCCATCCATACTTAGTTAGCATACCTATCAAATTAGATCTTAATGACAGTAGGTAACTAAACCCAGGAGTGGTTAGTTGGGCATTTACTGCCTAACCAATGTAACGGCTGTCTTCACCCCTGAATATAATCTCAATAGAACAGAGCTCCGGCTCATTCTTTGATGCTCATACTTTGTGTTAGTGCTCATCTCTCAACAAATCTCATTCAAACTGGAGGTGCTAGCTAACCTTTGAAAATGTAGCCCTGGGTGAATCTAATTGTAAATCGTGTGGACTTCTTTTTATTCAAATTCATTTGTGTTTCTGACCTAGACATGCAATGTTCTTCACTCACTACAAGGAGAAGGCGTCGCTTTTCACTCCTTTTGTGAGTCAAACGGCGCCACTTTGCACTCACCAATTTTTTGGTTGGACTTGGTGAGTGCGATTTGTCACGTAGGACAAGCGTGTACAGTGAAAAGCGACAATGAACATGATCTTCCAGAGTGAGAAACGACGCCTCTGCTTGTGGTGATATAAAATGTGGTCTCATCTGAATCATTATTTTTCTCAATATGATCAATTGGATTTGTCATTTCAAAACCATGTCAGTGGTGAAACTAGTAGAAGACCTGTCATTTTTCATTCCCCATCTCGTGGGAACAGTGATCAATGGCTAAATATTGTGCTTATATTTTTGTCTTCTTGTGACCAAAAGCACTGACACAACCGAGGACACAACCCATGTGCCTCGCGTGATTTCATTCCTTTTTCATTTATAGTAAGTGAAAAACGACACACTTCCTAATAGTGTGAGGGTAAAATGTGTACATACCATGCAGCGGAGGAGAGGCCATTTGAGGTTTCGGAAGAACGGGTGGGACTTGATGTCATGCGCACCGAGCGTGGAGCCCAGTCTGTTGATGGTCTCTCTCGCCAGCAATCCTTGGATCAACTGCCGGGCTTCCAAGCTCACCTGCAGCAGTTTTACTACACTGATTATTGCCATTACTGTGAGTCACAGTAAGCAATTCAGTATTCTCACAGTAACTGTTGCATTAGAACAAAGTGTGACTCGCGGTAATTGAGAATTCTCACAGTGAGGATTGTGTGTAAAGCCTCACACTAATTGAGGGGAATCTCACACTCACTAGTAGCAAACCTGTCGTTTTCCATTCCTCATTTCGTGGGAACAGTGAATAGTACCAGAATATTATACTTACATTTCTGTCTTCCTGTGACCAAAACTACTCATCAGCACTAATACAACCCATGTGCCTGGTGCCATTTCATTTCTTTTTCATTATTAGTAAGTGAAAAGCAACACATTTCCTTCTAGTGCACTAATTCTGTGACTCACAGTAATGGCAATAATCGGTATTAGTAGTAGTGCTTGAATCATTCACGAGTTAATTTACTGGACTAGTAAGGGTGAGCTTAGTTTTAGTCGATAGAGACTTGCTTACAGGAATGTTGGGAGGGAACACGAGGTCTTTTGCCAAAATGTTGGCGAATGTCTTCTGTCGGTTACTGCCTTTGAAAGGAGTGCGCCCGAACAGCATCTCATACAGTAATATACCTGCCACCAGTGCAAGAGCTACTTTAGATTATCCTGCCAAAACTCACATTATGTTCTATTTACCTCATTCTTATCCAATGTTGACTTAACCCCTAAAGGACCAAGGATTGATGGTTTTAAAATGACAAGTTTAAACGATCATATTGTGAAAATTATAATTTGAATGGGACCAAATTTTATATCACTGAAATTAGTGAAGAATATTACATATGTTAAATAATTAAAAAATTTAAATTATCAAAAAATAATCTACATAAAATCTACTCAAAATTACTGGAAAAAAAGGGAGGGCCTTATGGTCCTTCAGGGGTTAAGAATGAGCATGAAGAAGTGGAGCTATGTGACAAGCTAAAATATCTGACATAACTTCGACACTTGCTACTTGTTATGAATAGACATCATAAGGTGTCAAGATCATTGTTATCTCACCCCTAACAAAGGGTTGTTATTTCAAGCATGTTGTGGGCTAATTACAGTGTATTAAGGTTCTGGGAGTCTGTTTCAGAGAGCTTAATTTATGTTTTGAACATGGTTTGTGAAAAGCGTACCCAGCGACCACCAATCCACTGCACTGCTGTGTCCATGTCCTGTGATAATTTCCTGCGTCAATAGAGTAATCGGCACTTGGAATCAGGCTTCCAAATTTGTATTTATTTTTTGACCAACACATGCAATGTTCTTCAGTGTTCTGGTGATGTAAAACTTGGTCTCATCTAAATCTTATTTTTCACAATATGATCAACTGAATTGACATTTTAAAACCACGAAAATCTTGGGTCCTTTAGGGGTTTTAGGGTTTAGGGTTTAGTGGAATGCACAGTCAGCTTGCTTACAGGCGCAATGTACTCCTCAGTTCCTACGAAGGAGTTGGATGAGGCCACTGGCTCGGCGAAGAACACCGTTTGCGTCGATCTCTTCCTCTTCGTTAGGCTCATCTTTCTCGTCCTCTTCACCTTTGATTCCGGTGTTTCCATCATCTGTGTCCCGCACTTAACCATAAGTATCCATACTAAAATAGAAAATTTGATTAGGAACTTTCAAAACTGTTCGTGATTTCTGCTCCTTTTGTTACCTCCTAGATTGATAGGTATGGAAGTGGTCAACCTCTGAACCCGGACCGTATAATTGTAACACAAACGTCCCTCTCCAACCAACCTTGGAACCATGACTTGGCGACCACCAACAAAACAATCACCAATTTATACCCACACAGGATCTAACTAAACAATGTTACTAGTGTTACTAGTACTTAGGCCCTCTTTACACTAGAGGCGGGGGGCCGTGAGAAAAGAAATTTCAGCCAATGGGATGCGTAGAAATCGAGAAGACCAACAAAGCTCACTTTATACCCGAAATTTTCAGTCCAAGGGACAAAACGAGGAGAAAATGACATGGACAGCACTTTTGTCCTAGGTGGCAGCAAAAAGGCACATTTTTCAAGTCCCCCGGATTTTTCGTCAGGCCCACCTCAAGAGGTGGGCCTGACGCAAAATCCAGGGGGCCGTTTGGCCAAAATTCTCACAGCCAATCATTTTTATTTTTTAAATAATTTTTCAGAGCGGCCACTTTTACTGATGGCTAGTTTTTTGACCCGTTTTCTACCTACAGCTATTACTGTTCATTCCCGATTTTTGTCCTCTTACATTACAATTCATTAGTGCAGTCATATACAAGCATATGATAGTGAAAACATCCTTAAAAATGTCAAAAAAACAACCGGAAGAGCCTCATTTGAGGCCCTAAAGAATGGGGACAGCATAGTAAGTGGCCGGTAAACCCATAATGTTTGGCAAGACTCGTGTATGCCGGGTATAAGCCCCCCTAAGGCCCCCCAGTGTCAAGACAAACAGACACTTTATTCACGCCGGCCTCGAAAGAGGACCAGAGTTCATATCTATCTATCTGGTCAACCTCTTTAGGGTTACATTATTATATTAAGGAACACACCGGTAGGCCTGAGAGAGAGGAGATGGAGGCTTGTGGCTCACCTGCAAGTTGGCGGAAGAGTTGATAGACAAGTCGAAATCAGTGAGCTGCACATGGCCATCGTCTTGTATCAAGATGTTTTCGGGCTTCAAGTCTCGGTACACCACCCCTGTACTTCAATTGCTGTATGTCAGACTCGACAACTACATAAGATGAAGGATACTAAACCCTAAACCCTAAACATATTTAGGAGTTTTAAGAGGTTTCTAGTGCAGTAGAGAAATCTTTGAATACAGAAACTATGTCAGCTTGCATTTTCAAACTGGAAAGTTGACAACCCTATTTCCATTCAAAGATTAGAGACATTTAGCCAAGTCCTGCTTACACCAGACGGCCATGGAGAGAGTGGGTGGCGCTCTTTTTCCATCAATGTACTTACCGAGGCAATGTAGATACTCTAAACCCTAAACCCTAAACCCTAAACATATTTAGGAGTGTGAGTTTTAAGAGATTTCTAGTGCAGTAGAGAAATCTTTGAATACAGAAACTATGTCAGCTTGCATTTTCAAAGTGGAAAGTTGACAATCCTATTTCCATTCAAAGATTAGAGACATTTAGCCAAGTCCTGCTCGCTACTTGACGGCCATGGGTGGCGCTCTTTTCCCATCAATGTACTTACCGAGGCAATGTAGATACTCTAGAGCGACGATGATCTCAGCCGCGTAAAATCTGTCAAGAGCATCAGCAACGAGAGACTGAGCAACGATGATGCAGGAATGAAAACTAGCTGCATAAATGACAGGATTCGAGCTGTAGATGGAATTACTTACCGAGCTGATTCTTCTCGGAAGTGCTTCTTGGGTTGCCGTTCCAGGACCAAGTAAAGCTCACTGCCCGGACAGAAGTTCATGATCAGGCACACATGTGTCGCGGTCTGCACAATTCACAATGTGATCCACAATTCATGCAGTAATTCTTCTATGATACACTATTTTAGTAGAAGCGTTCCCATTCTAAAAGCCTTTGCTAATGCAGGGATGCATATTAGAGATTTCAATGTATTGATAATGCTCTTAGAACCCTATGTCATCTTGAATACAAAAAAATCTCACAAAGAGTTCAAAAAATATGAATCAAAATGGGTTGAATGCAACTTTCGTTTGTCTTTTGAGAAGCGTTTACTGAAAAATCCCGAAAATCAACTTTTAAAAGAAAGCTTCTTAAGGCTTAGTGTACCTTATTAGTTATTGATTACAAGTTGTACATAGTTTAGGTTTACAATGTCATAGCCTACTCCAGGAAACCAGGTCCAGTTCTGGCAGCTTCAGATTGGTTACAACCCGTTATGTATAATTTCCGTGTGCATGCACACAATCTTCGTAGTGTATTCCAAATCTTCGTAGAGTAAGTTACTCCTCCTCGTCTCTTTCTATTCTCAGCTCTCCATAGTGCAGTCTTCAAAAGAAGACTTTACTAATGTGTGACATGTGTCGTAGGCTATGCTAGATAGAGTACGTCATGGGTATTCTCGCCACGTCGTGTAGTGGGTGCATGCTACCACCTCGTCGCTTCGCGACTCAGAGATAGCAAGTACCTGTACTACAAGGAGAAGGCATCGCTTTTCACTCAGTAGGTGAGCCAAATGGCGCCACTTTGCACTCACTTCCCAGGCGCTCAAGACTTGGTGAGTGCAATTCGTCACGTAGGACAAGTGTGTACAGTGAACTCTGACACCGTTCTCAGTGAGTAGTGCCCAATAGCCCATGGAGTACTCCATCTAGTACTTAGTTCACTTTTGTAAGTGGGCATCATAAGTACACCTCACTACTAAAATGGTGGCCAAAATTAACCTGGAATGAAGCGTATAACGTTGGCAGAAAAGGATGGTCGAGGAGCTCCAGGATCTGCCTCTCCGCACACGCTCTGTGCACCTTATTCCGGCTCAGTAATGCGGCTTTGTCCATGGCCTTCATCGCAAACACCTGCCCAGTTCCACGAAGCTCCACGAGATGGACACTGCAAAAATAACAATCAATTCCCACAGCCTCTTTTATTATCCTTACTAGAATCTATGATGAATTGGGATCACTATTGAAATAACAATTTAGTAATGACACTTTTCGAGTGGGTGAGAGGAATATGTTCATGAAATGAATGGAAACATCTGAGTGGGGATTATGAATCAAGCACATTTCTCAACCTACTGACGCAGCTAAACCCTAAACCCTAAAGCTACGTAGAATTTTTATCAATGCATGATTTTCACCTTCCAGTGTCACCACATCCGAGAGGTTTGATGGGCCTGAAGCTCTTCAACCCCAGCTTCTGGCCGTTGCTCCTCGCCTTGAGAATCTCTTTCCACTCTGAAGAGCGCTGCATGTGAGGTTTGGGAAACACGGGCTTCGAATAAATGGCCCATAGCTTTTCGGGACTCTGCAAATCACATAATCAATTCTTAACCCTTTAAGGACCAAGAATTCATGGTTTAAAAATGACAAATTCAATCATTCATATAATGAAAAGTATGATCCATATAGGACCAAATTTTATATCACCAGAATTAGTAAAGAACATTGCATGTGTTGACCAAAAACATAAATAAATTTGAACAATAGAAACTTCACATAGAACCCACTCAAAATTGCTAAAAAAACATGAAGCCAAATTTGGCATTCTTGATTCTTAAAGGGTTAACATTCTTGAGTAGTAGTAGCAGCATGGTAGCCTGTGTTACCATGAGCATGCGTGAACAATGTACAAGGTTCCTATAAAATGTTACGAAAACAATGGTGCATTGACTTAACTCCTATAGGACCAAGGATTCATGGCTTTAAAATGACAAATCCAATTAATCATATTGTGAAATATATAATTCAAATGATACTAAATTTTGTATCATTAAAATCAGTGAAAAATAATGCATATGATGGTCAAGAAACAAACAAATTTGAACAAAAGCAAGTTCACATAGAACCTACTGAAAATTGCTAGAAAAAATACAAGGTCCAATTTGGACTTCTTGGTCTTTTAGGGGTTAAGAAGCTCTTGCTTGTTCAAATTGAATTCAACTTTACAAACAAGGTTGAAAGTTTTTGGGAGGTTACGTTGTAAAGTATCTACCTGGAAAGTATGGCTGAAAATTGTCTATCAACCATTCAATCTATAATTATCTTTGAAGTGTTCTTAAATTGAATAAAAGGGCTCATGTTACTGTAGAGCATGGGTGTTGTACAAGGCTCCTATTTAATGTTATGAAAACAATGGCACATGGACTTAAGAAGCTCTTACTTGTTGAAATTGAGTTCAACTTTTACAAAACACGGTACCAGTGAAAGATTCATTTTGATGGATCAGGGATTCCTTCTCTAGAATGTTATGTTGTTCTCTTCTAAATGCTACAAATGAAGGAAGAAAAATGCAACGATTACATCAAGCAGGTGATTGATGATACTCACCAGATTTGCATCGGGAAGCTCACGAACGGCTGCGTTGATGGCTATGGCGGTCTGTTGCACCTGAAGTCAAAACATATTATAAATATATCCTCCGATGAAATATAAACTCCTAGAATGAAACTCCATTTAGAATTGGAACTGATTGGTACCAGATTGGCTCGGTCTCGCTCGGTCTGATCAGACAGCCGCTCGTGCGGATTCTGTTGCACTCCGATGAAGTATTGCAACTCGCCCTGTCACAATCAATTGCAAATTTTTATCGAATAAAAAAAATCAGAGCAAGCTTAAGGATTGACCACATTCACTTCTGGTATTTATGAATGCACTGACCTTGGGGTCACGCACAGCCTGTAGGTGGAAGAGGTTCCAAAACGGCGTCCCTGCAGTGCTTGCAAAACATTCATTCAACACACTCCATCACTTCCCATTCACAACAGAATTCAGTAGACTCAACACCCACACACTGATTCACTAGCAGAAGGTGAAAATGAGAGGATATATTGGTGATAATTGAGTTAACTGAAAAGAAGGCCATCTAACCTCCTTTTTGCTCTACTTCTAACCTCTCCTTTAGCTATACTTGGGTTGAATAGTGTCGTGTCATAGCTTGTCCCCTTGTGGGCCATGGGCTTGGAGCTTTGGTAGAAGATGTGAGAGTCATTGCGAGGTGTGGAGAATAATGACAGTGGCTTGCTTTAGATTGTCTCCCAACTCCTCATGAACTAGTTTTTTGGTTTATTTATATTTCAATATGAGTTCAAAAGTGAGTTTGCTAAAACTTTTCTCTTTGAGCTGACTTTTCGGTTAACTCTAATTTGCAGGGGAATTGAATGGTTACATACCACTCTTGGTGTAGTTGAGCAACTGCACAGTGATGTCCCGGCATTCGGTCACGGCGTCCTTGATCTGCCGCACGGTGGCTGGATCCGTCTCCGGTCCTTGCAAGAGGCGGCAATTGCGCCCCAGCACATCCTCGCGTGCGTACTCCGTCAGCTCCAGAAACTGGTCGGACGCAAAGATCTGCTTAATTGCGTTACATCCAACAGAAGATCAATTAATGCCAGCTCCTCCGAGGACTACATAACCAACAAGCCACAGGAGCAGCTCAGATTTTTACTTTTTGTTGATAGACGAGCTCATAAAGATGAGAATGAAGAGCAACAGTTATGATGCCTCTTCTCATTAGTAAACGAGAAAGAAGAGTAATGCTCATCACTGTTTGAAACTTGAAACTAAATAGCCTTTGATTGGGGAGGTAATTGAAGGTGCAGTGCGTAGTTCTTCTATTGAATCACAAATGTTTACATGATGTAATTTGGGTTGGATTAAGGGCTGCCATTGAACACCAAGACCATAAGAAAATAACCATCTTCTAATCCACCAACTAGAACAGAGCGCTAGATTCTATCACAAGACCAAAAAAATTCTAGTCCCATAGTGGTGGATGTGCCATGTAATTTGCAAGTACATGAGACATATGATTTTTTTCTCCTGTGTATTTCTTCATGAATGAAGGCAAGTGAAATCTGTACGTGGGGTGAAAGCAAAATGCCACGTGGCATTGTTTCATTGGTTGAGACCCACGAAAAAGTATACGTGGAGAGTCAGTGCTTACGATGGGGTTATCAGGCAGCCGGGGATCAGTGATGACGAAGTTCTTCTCGATGCGCTCCAGCGATGTGGCCAAGTCCATTGCTTTCCGAATCACCAGAGCTCGGCCGGCATCGTCGTCGTCTTCGTCGTCGTCGTGAACGTCGCTCCATGAAATCCTCGGCGTCGCCAGAAGCTCCACAGCCGACGTGCCGTCGTGCAGCACCTCAGGCTCTCGTCGACTCCCAGCTGATGAGCCTGCCTTGAATCCCAACAAGGACATGAGCTTAAACCCCCCAGGGAACAATCTTCTTCTCCTTTTCGGAGCCTGTCCGGGAATATCAACAATCTGCGAATCACTAGTATGTCCAGGCTGCTGCAGATCGAGCCTGGCATTGTTCGGGTCCAGCGACACGGATGGTTTGCGGAACGCTGCCACGATCTCCGACACTGCGTCTGCGGCTTGGTCGATCTGCCGAGCTGTGCACATCCACACAAGGTCACAGCCATAGCCATGAGGGACGGATCAATTGCACAGGAGAAAACAGGGATCTGGGACATCGACAGTAGTCATACAATGACCAGTAATCTCAAAACTGACTAAAGTTAGCTGGATTTCTACCCAAAAAATGAGGCTGCTAAAATGAAAAAAAAATTGAAATGTAGCAAGAATGCTCATCGTGATATAAGGGGCGGTTTACACTATGGACCAAGAGCCATGACTATGGAATTCTAAAATCTGTGATTGGCCCAAAAAGAGCTCTTGGTCCCATTTGGCTTTACACTACCTTGAAAAAAGGAGAATGACCACTAACTTTGAGGTCCCCAAAAATGCTAAAATTTCCCAAATGGATAATGTAGTCATGGTCTCCATGATTATAGTTGAGTTGAAGCAAATGCCTCGACTCAACTATAATCTAGGAGACCATGGGGCTCAAAAATCATTGATTGGCTAGTGTTCAATTATTTAAAGAGAAAGGAGGAAAAAGGGGAGGATAAAAGAGAGAATGATGAGCTTAAAGAATCTAAATTCACTTTACACTACAAAGAGTGACCAAGTCATTTAAAATTGCATTTTTGATTTTTCATGGTCACGGCTCTTGACCAAGAGCCATGACCATGAAAATGATTTAATTTTCTTGGTCATGGCTCTTGGTCCATAGTGTAAACCGCCCCTAAATATGTAGCAACTTCATGAGGTGATATTCGCGGATATCATCATGGTATCACCTTAATATATCAAGGGTATTGCTGGATATTATAGAGGTATCGTGAGTATTATATGCATTGGGTAGCAACAGTAGATACCATTTATGTTGGAGGTCGCATAATGTTCTAAATGTCATAAAGTGGTTCTGAGATCGCTGACAATGACCTTCCTAACGTGACAGTAGTCATACAATGACCTTACAGGAGTCTAAGGAATACATAGTTGTTCAATGACATAAGGAGAGGTCTTTGTACGCTTGCTTTCACTATATTCCCTCTATTGTCAAATTTGGTGTTTCAATCCTAATCAATGCCTCATTGATTAGGATTGTAACCCAAATGTAATCCTTAGGCTCTTCATTCTAAGCCTTGATATCAATACAAATCTAGGTATTTTTGAATGAGCCGAATGAATTAGCATTATTTCATATTTTCAAATTCTAATTATAGGGAGACCATCATGGGGCTCAGATCTTCATATAATCAATGTGACCATAAAGGTCCAAGTGACTTCCTCATAAAACACGGAGAGGTCTTTGTATGTATGATCGCTATGCATAGGCCTTCACTCGTAAGGTTACCTCCTCACTCGCTCGCTATACTTCCGCAATTTAATCAGCCATATTGTTGAACACAAAAAATTCAACTATGATTATAGTGAGACTTCTCTTACAAAGATCTCTTTCATTCATGATGCAGTTTTTAAAATTCCTCATTTGAACAATTTAATTTTATTAGGAGTGTTGAAGAGATAGAAGCCACAGACTCACATTCGTAACGAATGAGCGACGTAGAGAGGCCGTTGGGACGAAGCACGTTCTCACGACACCCCTCCGTGTGCTTGCTCACCTCCACCTGCACGCTGGTGATCATCCACCGTTGCCATTATCAAATCCGAAACCAAGTAGGAATTGCAATTGATAGCTTTGCGGGAAGAAGTTTAATTCAGATGGATACCCGATGCTCATGATGACGCGGTCGTGCGCGTCGCGGATGGGAGTGATGGTGAGCAGGTTCCAGAACGGGCTGCCATCCTTCTTGTAGTTGAGCAAGCGCCCGGAGTAGGCGTGGCGCTCACTCCGCAGCGCGTCGCGGATTCTCGCGACCTCGCGGCGATCCGTCCCGGGCCCTTGCAAGAACCGGCAATTCCGCCCCACGACCTCGCCATGGCTGTACCCCGTCATGGCCAGGAAGCAGCTGCTCGCGAACAGGATGGGGCAATCCGGCTGCGTCGCGTCCGTCACCAGGAACGTCTGCTGGAACGCCGACAACGCCTGTTGCACTTGCGCGGAGATCCCGTCTTGCTCGTATCCCGAGTACACCACCACCTGCTCAACATCCCGGGAGAATCGACCTTTAGTTACAGAATTGCCTCAAAATCTTAGTACAACAATTGATCATTTGAAGGGGAAATTCCCAATTTCTTCCCGGACTGTGCACCTGCTCCGCCGCTTTATGGCCGTCCTCCAGCGAGTACCGGCGATGCGGATGCGGCACTTCCCATTCCTCGTCCCGGATGCCCGTCAACGCGAGGTTGCGGCTGCTTTGGGCCCGGGCGATTGCCGAGTCGATCCGCAGGCTCGCTAACAGAGACGACGACCCATTACTAGTCATTTCTTCCTCTTCTTCTTCATCTGGTGTCACCTGACCGAACACGCCGGCTTGCAGGAGCCGAGGCGCGCCACCGAAAACTTCCAGTGATTTCTTGCGCCCCGAGTTGCACCTCGCATTGTCCTTCCCCAGATTCATGACGCCCGAATAATTAACTCTAGCTACCTGCAATCGTGTATATCACACAAGATTCTTCGATTCTTCCCCAACCATGTAGAATGAATCGCTTTATCTAGAACGGAATAAATTGTTGAATTTAAGCAGCTGTACGCGTTTCTATCTGTATGATTGGTATAATTCCCCTCGATTTGGATACTAACCCAATTGCGTCACGGAGTCTAGATCGATCGATCGATCGAAGAGACAGTTATCGAGCTCGTGATCTTCCTGGATAAATAATCGAAATGCTGTGCATGTACTGAGCGAGGGACGTACGACGCCAGCTCGGTCGCCATCAACCATAGCTTTCAGATACAGGATAGAACCGTACTAGTGCACAGGACCACTAATGGATAGGTTTACATGCTTGGAATGAATCCAGGCGTTGTCAGTCGTGATCGATATCCCAGATCGTAGAGCTCTACAAGAGCTTTGGAACGCTGGCCCCTAGCTAGCAAATCGTCGGAGGGCATGAATTCTGTGCTAGTTCGATCAGTTCGATCCTTGAAGGTTCATTGAGATTTCTGTACCTAGCGTCGGAGGCTCCAGCGCCAGTGATCGAGAGTGGAAGCGATTGAAGCAATGCAAGCTCAGCTTCATCGATCGATCGATTGCTGTCATGCCTTTTTCCTGGAACCGCAAAGCTTGGACACGAGTTCAGCCAATCTGTGCTCAGTTCGCCAGTTTCTGCTTCTACGGACCAGCCAAAAGGTGATGCGAGACATGATTGCTTTTGGAGCCCATGCCATTTTTCTACGACAAGATATTAAAATATGATATGAACTTACTTTGCTATCCATGTTCTTGAGGCTCAGATAGAAGGGTCAACCCTGAATGAAGAGTCTAAGGTTTAAAGCGTTCGCCTTACCAACTGAGCCTATTTACACACATGAAACAGAAAATATTTTCAGTGGGTCTTAAAAGCAAGTTTAAGAGGATTCCAACGCACTTTAGCATGCATTATTTGGACACCGTATGAATAAGCTATGAATTTCCAAAGTGCTCACTTTAGGTTGACCTTAAAAGAATTACAAACCTACAAACCCAAGTAGAGTCTTACAAATTTCAAAATTGAAAATATTACAGCCATTGTACTCCCGTTGATTACTTCAAGAAACTTTCATTCAACTCTCATTGGTTGTTCTCAAAAACTGATAACAATTTCAGGTGAACCAGAGTAATTCCAAGTACATATCCACTAAGATAGGAGGCTCTAAACCAGCCACTTTAAGGGCTGTGAATTTCTGAGGACATAAGGAGAACTGAGCATGATTTTTCATTGGAAGACAACTCCAAGCAAAGACCAACATACTTTGAATCAAAAAAATTGGATGTTCCTAAAATTAGTTATGAATTTTTGAAGTTGAAATGACATGGGTTCTAAAGTGGTACTCTTCACCATGGGTACATTCAAAATTTCAAAATGTTCGTCTTTGGTAGAGTGCAAGTTTAGAACTGTGGCGGTTTTAGAGCCCTCTACCTTAGCACTCTGGGTTGCACTGTGAAAGTCATTCAAAAAGTCAAACCTCACCATGAAGTTCCTCCACCTACATCACTCAATTAGACTCTCAATTAGACTCTTGATTAGATTCTTGAAAATAGTAAGTGAGACACTAACAAGTCACCACACAAGGATTGTATAATTATGATGTGCAATTAAGAAGAGAAGATACACTAGCAAGAGCGATTTTAGCCCTTGAACGTCCCTATTCAACACTATTTTCAAAAATTTGTTATAAAATGTTTTTGAGGAAAAAAAAATGGAGTTGATGTACAAAGCAAAATTGTAAATGTCAATGTGAAGATCACATTTGTACGGTTGGATTCAACCAATTTTTTATTAGTAATTTTCAATGAATTTTTCTAGGTTTTCTCTTGAAATTCAATTTAAAATCCCAAATTAACACGTACAAAAAAATTGTAAAATAGTGTAATGAAATCGGAATCACATGCACTATGAGATGGTATGGTTTCCATTATCATGTTTAATGTCTCTTTTTTAAAACTAAGAATGAAACTTAATATAAACCAATTGTGTTGTTTTTCAAAAAGTCACAACATTTTATTTTTGAAGATCCATACTATACAAATGATAGTCAACTAACACAAGAACCAAGAGAAACATGGGTGATTGAAAAACTAGCAGGATGTAGTGTTGAGAAAGGTTGCAATATGTTCATCGTTCATTATATGAATGCAGGCGCGTCAAAGGATTAACTAAGGGCCTTGATTTTTAGTGAATTATACAATGTCATACGCCAAGTAAATTGTTCACCAACCCAATCTCATCCATTTTTCCATAACCAGAGCTATATAAAAAGTGCTAGTGAAAATGCTCTAAATTCTAAGAAATAAAAGTTAGAGTTGAACTGTGGCCATTCAAATCAATTAAAAAGTGGCATGTTTGGGTACAAGAAAAAGGGGCAAAGATGGCTGAACATGGTCAGCCTTTTGAAACACTGACGATTCTCTTCATGAACGCCACATGTGTGGGTGTGACAAGCTGGTGGTCCTCAACACCCAATTCCTTTTGTTTCTCCGTTGGTAGAGCAACACGCACCTTAGAATGTACCCGTGTATGGAAAACTGGGTATAACCCGTAAACGTACCAGGGTGTCCTTGGAATTGACAATTTGAGAAAAAAACATCATAAACTACTATTTAGAAGAATATTTTGGAATTGATATACAAATGAAAGTTTCAGATTTTAAATTTTAGATTCCATCTATACGGGTTGATTCACTAATACTATCACCAATATTTAATTATAAAATTTGAAAGTCTAAATTAAAAAATCCTTCTAAATTCGATTACAAACAAAATTTTAATATTTTTTTGAGTAAAATTTGTTGGAATGAGTTTGAAATGAGATACTCTTAAACGTGGTAATTCTTTGAAAATTTTGTATTTCTTAAATCTATGACCTCATTTTTGCGATTCCACTTTTGAACTACAGTCAATGCAATTTTGGCTTGGTCAACGATTTCACATACTTCTACATTTGTAATTTTAAAAACATATGTAATCAAGTATGACTAAATCCAACCATTAGATAGGACAACAACTCAGTGAAGAATATTCAAAAAATTGGATGACTTTCATCCAAGCATTGATGAGAACATGAGAAGGTTTTGAATATGCTAGTCGTTCACTTTCTAGACACTATGACGTTTAGGGGAGAATCATCCATACATATATGAGAGTTTATTGAACAAAATTATCTATTATCATCCCTGGCCGTTGAGGCCAACAAGCGGGGTTTTATTTTTATAGCATAGCAATGCTCTATGCATGCAGTGGAGGGTGGTCCCTCTAAATTTAAACCATTGTGAGGGTGATTGCAAGCTACGGTCACCTAACCGTTTTGTCGCGGTCTACGAATTGGTACACTTTCCCAATCTTTGGAAAATCATCAATAAATATTGGGATGGAATTTTGTGACAAAAAAATTGCATTGTTTTTAGAATTCCAAAGTTAAGATGTCTACCACAATAAAGTTTGCAAAATTTCAATCTATCTATCCAAATTAAGCATTTCTACTTGGATTTGGTAGCATGTCGCTTGCCAAAAGTGCACCTATTTTATGGGAAATGCTAGAAGGGGGTCAAATTTGAACTTCAAAAATTTATAGCAACATACCACAAGTGTGCACAAAGCTACCATGTTTTATTATTTTTGGTATTACGCTTACTTATTTTTTTAATTAATTGTTTTGTGATGTTTTTGTTTTTTAAGATTTTCGTGCAGTTAAAACTTTTTTTTTGGATTTTTTTTTTTGGAAATGAAATAATGGTTCAATTTCAGAGGCGGCATATGAAATACATTTTTCATAAAACCTAGCTAAGGATGTTATGTAAAAAAGGCTCTAATTACCCTTGCTAGGTAAAAAACAAGAAAGGTTGTTGAGTAAAGCCCAAAGTTTTGAAATTAACTTAACAATTGCTAAAGTGAAAGTATTAGCGTAAACCCTATTTGGGATGGTGAAATTTTTTATTTAATTGAAAGTTGAGAGGTGCACATTACAACGCTAGTGCATGAGTTGCATAGCCCTTAGTTGCACAAGTTGCACTCCCCACTTGGTAGACCGTAGCTTGCAATCACCCGTGAATGTGTCACAACATTACAGTCTAGCTTCAAGAAGCCATGGAAAAAAATCTTGTTGACATGTTATGTCGAATAATTAATTTTTTGCCCAAATGATACGGATATTCTATAAAATCATGTGGGTATTTTTTGATATTTCCTTTTTCACCATTGAAAATAATTTTCTTTTGAAAAAGTAATTTCCCAAAGATTTGGTCTTTTCTTTTTATAAGTACTTTTTGATGACCCTAATAGCCTCGTACAATTTATAAAGCATTTTCATCCAAATACTAACAACTTTTAAAAGAAAAATTGTTTTTAAAAGGACTTTGACATTTTTCATCCACTTTTTTTGGCAATTTTTTCTACTATAAAAGCAAAATCAGAAAATATTTGGTTGGTGCTCAATTGCGCTCCATCTAGCCTTGAAGCCTTCTTCACGGCTGCCTTCAGTTAGTTTCATCCGTTACATTAGCTCACAAATCATTGGTTAGTAAACAATCAATTAGCTCACTGATAAGCATCAATTAGAGTTAACCAAAAAGAATGTCTCAAAGTGAATAATCATCTTAGACTCGATTTTAGCTCCAAAAGACTGCAAAACTAGTCTAAGGGGGTCTTTACACTAGTGACCAAGGGCCGTGGCCAAGGGCAATTCTGCACTATGATTGGAGGATAAGAGCCGGCCGGTCCAAGTACACTTTACACTAGCCAAAAAAGGAGGAAGTGACCAAGACTAAAAATGAATGAGAAAATGACATGGAATCCTACATGTCCAGAAATGGATAAGGATTTGTGGTCACCCGGATAATGCGGCGAGACCACCAAAATAGGTTCTCTCACCGCAAAATCCGGGTGACCAAGAGCTTAAAAAACCCTAAACCAATGGAATTTTTTTTTTGGGCAGTTTTCTATTTTAATTTTTAAAAATTCGGCTTAAATCCTATTTAAGTTTTTAACATGTACAACTCTCTTGCATTGAATGACAAGTAAGTTGTGAGAGAAGAGAGGAGAACGCTCTCTGCTTTATGCAAGTGGAGTGGAGTTGTGTCCAACAATGCATATGGGATATGTAAACTTTGAGGTGAAGCACCTAGTTAGTCTTCATTTTTATAACACGCATAACTTTTGCATAGAGTCTTCAAATGACATAAAATTTGTTGGAGATGAAAGATTACTTGATTTCTAAACTTTTCTTAGGCAAACAAAATTCCAAAAAAGTTGATCTTCTATGCATAAATGAGCTCCAAAAAACTGTTATGAACGCATTTTAATTTTTTGATCTTTACACGGCTGCAATGTTTTGACCATATCTTTTGCATTAAGGCGTATTTTGACACAAAAATTGTTGGAGGTGGAAGAAGGATTGATTTATCAACTTTTGTTAGTCGGACAAATTTCTATAAAACTTCATCTTCTATGCTCAATTGGACTTCAAAAATCTGTGTACAACACATTTGAAAAACCTCACCTAGAGTCTTGCTACTTCTTAACCCATATTCTTTGTGGACTAATGTAAGTGAGCTTGATTACAAAAGGAGCACCTTCTCTCCTCTAGAATTCACGAAAGCTTCCATTGTAAGTAAAATTCTTGTTTGAAGTAGAAATTTCTTGCTTTTCGGCAATTTTGAAAAATAACTAATATTATAATCGGCAAAAAATGCCAATAATATTTCAAAATTTTAGGCATCTATTTTTAGAATTAATTTGTGCCGAACCCGCTATTAAACTACGGTAATTTTGTTTCGCCTCACTAAAAAAATACATTAAAAAATTCAGCCCACCTTCCCTTTGGTCCAAGTTCACTTTACACTATTGTTGGTGACCAATGGATGGGAAAGTTGGCTCTTGGTCATGGCTCTTGACCAAGGGCCGTGACCAAGAGAATTATCCATCCCGGCTCTTGGTCACTAGTGTAAAGACCCCCTAAGGTGAGTTGGAGAATAATCTAAAGCAAGGCCTTATACCGCCCATGGGAGTGAAACTCAAGATCTCCCCAATGCTAAAGAAGAGTTCTCACAAGTTTCCCCAAGCCTAATTTATTTTGATGAAGGAACCAAAAGACTATTCATGAATTTAAGTCTTGTTAAAATCTGATAATATTGGATGGCGGACTTCGCATTGGCTCAATAAGGTAAGATGTTTGTTTTTGGTTAATTCAATCAACTCACAGATAATCGAGTTAAGTGAAAACAAAAAGCTCTTGTTGTTGAGACAATGCAGAGTCAAAAAACCAATTTAATCCATTTTTTACACAAACTCCACATGAATAGTCCCTTGGTTCCCTCATGAATAGTTCCTCACGCTTAGGAGCACTTGTAGGAACTCTCCTTTAGCATTGGAGAGGTCACAAGTTCCATTCCCATGGGTGGTGCAAAGCCTTGCTTTATAATATTTCTCAAGTCATCATAAACTGGTTTTGTAGTCTTTTTGATCTAAAAACAAATTTAAGGTGAGTTTGAGGTTTCTTTCTACTTTGAGACACTCTTTTTGGTTAACTCTAATGAATTAGTAAGTTTTAGTAAATCGTATTAAGTTACATTAACCTTTAACCATCCACACTTCAATTATCCGGTCAAACCTCATCAATTCCTCACATTTTAAAATTTATTTATTTGTTCTTGTATTTTTCTCATATAAAGTATTATTAAAGTGGTTTATCCAGATTTTATCATAATTATTCAAACAAAAAGTAAATAATAATATTTAGGTAAGTTTTCCCTTGTAAAAGTCACGTAGTAATTACAAAATGCTTTTAATAGTATGAATTTTTGTAGGAAAATATGAAAGTAATAGTGATGAACGACAAGGTGTAGATGGCATACTTCTTGAGCTTACATAAAAAGTGATTTGATAGAAAATCATTTTACATGTTTAACAATTTTGAAGAACAATAAATTGGACTAGAAAGTAAGAGGTAGCCCTACACTTTTTCAGTTGGAACCATTTTCATTTAAAGTTAGGAAAGTCATTGTTTGTCTGAAAAACAATCAAGCACGATCCCACAGGGCTCCTTGCACGCTTAACCCTTCAACGACAACCCCAACCCCAGGGACAGGGTTTTAGTGGCATCTTCCTTCGCGTGGAAAGTATAGTGAACCACTGTTGACAAGAAAGGTACCGTTCGGTGCAGGATGGAGTGGGGATTCCAATTAGCTTTTTCTCGGGGTTTGTATTGCTGCGCACAATCTGTGAGTTGGTTTGCTAGTGTTTTGGAGAGGAGGAGGTCTTGTTTTCGTTTTTCCCGTTTGCTTGCCTATTACTCTCAACTACTCACGAAACCACGTAAGAGGACCTGCACAGTTCGACTCCCAACCTCTAAATTCCCTCGCAGATACCCCGGGCTGCTCGGCCAGGCCCTAAAATGACGTTTAAGGGTTAACCCTTATAAGTTCAGAGAATCCTTTTTCGACCAATATTATATGGTATTATTCTATTGTATTTAGCATGGTTCCACAATTCCTATGGGTTTAAGATCAAAAGTGAGGTTAAAATTCATGTTGACATGGATTTAATGAGCTATTGGGGTCTCAATTTGGAACTTTTTACTTACAACAAATGCCAAATATACACCAATGTATCTACTATCCCTACGGGACCTTTAAAGGTTGAGGATTAAGTTACATTAAACAAATCTCTAAGTGAGCCTAAGTAGACCAATAAGCACATTTAAATACAAGTTAAACCCCTAAACGTCTAAATGTGCCTTTGCGGCCAGTAAAATACAATGTATTTTGGTTGTATTTGGAATGAATCCATACTTTTAATGGATTTCAATTCAAAGAGAAGTTGGAATTTAAATCAATGCGGTTCTAGTGAGTTATTGAAATGCCAATTTAAATTTTCTTGTTGATGGCATATCCCAATCATATGTCATCGTATATACTATCCCCGTGGGACGTTTAGGGGTTAAGCAACTTGACATGATGTGTGAGAATGAACATGAGCAGATAAGTTAATGTCTCTCAAGGGCTTCATTAGTGAGAGGGACTGACGCATGTCCTCATAGCTATTGATGTCTCAATAAAATAATGAGGGATATTCCTCATCATTTCGTTGGGGTGGATGAAATGGTGAGGGTTATTCCTTAGAGCATCCCCACTCCTACACGCCAGAGATGACTCGCTCAAATTATTCATTTACATTTGAAGGGCCCTTGCACTCACACTCACACTCCCCCACCCTTGGAGGGGCCTCACACATCAAAAATGCACATTAAATATTCAATGGACCAATCACAAGTAGAATGCGGGGATTTAGTCAACTGAATAGTGATTTGGAGGGCCATTTCTTGACACGCTAGGATCCAGAGTCAAGAGCCATTTTGGAAGGGCCCTGGGCACTTTTCATTTACTTCAGGAGTTGGGAGGGCCCTGGGAGGGCTGCGGTGGAGCTGCTCTTATCTTTTCATTGGAAGTGAGGCAATGTCTGTGAAGGCTATTGATTGTTATGTGCATCCACCTCTGCAAATCAATTTTTTTTTCCCTTTTGACTTTTTTTTGAAACAAATGGACATTTTATTCCACTGCAAAATAAAACATACATCAAACCAAGGAACGGGCCCCAACGGAGGAATTTTTTTATTTTTTTCCAATTTAACCCCTAAACGTCCCAGCATCCAGAAACTGGATCACGAACGGATTCAAAGCCTTCTCACGTTCTCATCAGTGCTTGGATGAAACTCATTCAATTTTTTGGAGATTCTTCACCAAGTTGTTGTTCTATCTAATGGCTGGATTTAGTCATACTAGAGTACATATTTTTCTAAAATTACAAATGTAGAAATATGTCAAGTCATTGACCAAGCCAAAATTGCATTGACTCTAGTTCAAAGTGGAATCGTGAAAAATGAGGTCATAAATTTAAGAAACACATAAATTTCAAAGTATCACCACATTTAAGAGTATCTCATTTCAAACTCATTCCAACAAATTTTACTCAAAAAATATTGAAATTTAATTTGCAATCGAATTTAGAAGGAATTTTTAATTTTAACTTTCAAATTTTATAATTAAATATTGGTGATTGTATTAGAGAATCAAACCGTACGGATGGAATCTAAAATTCAAAATCTAGAACTTTCATTTGTATATCAGAGTTATCCGCAAAGTGCTCTACAGTTGGGTGACTGGACCGCAGATTGTGAAAAGAGAGGTTGAGAAGACAATAAAAGTAGACATGTCAGATGCTGTAAATAAACTAGAGGTCTGAAGTTTGAAGGCACCAAAAACGGTGCCCAAAAACTTCCCAACTTTAGTTTCTATTCTCGTGGATGTTCTGTCACATGGGCTTCCTTGGCTTGACACGTATCTACATGGAGTGGGTCTTTGGAGTGGGTCTATTCACTGAAATAGAAAAACCAGTAACTGACAGCCCCTGACAGCCCCACCACGGGCCAATTTTCATATACTCAAAAAATTGCCAAAGTAAGGCTCTGAAAACCCATGAGTTTGCGGAAAACTTTATCGATTCCTAAATATTCTTTTAAATAGTAGTTTATAATGCTTTTTCTCAAATTGCCAATTCTTGAGACACCCTGGTACGTTTAGGGGTTAACCCACTCAGGCTAACTGAAGAGCCAATCAAACTAAAAATACAAGGCCACACACACGGAGACCATCAGTCGAAGGAACCCAGTCTGGGGTCTACAGGTCCAAGTCTCCCTTTTTGGTTTTAAGATTGTTGAGCGATCCTTGACTCTAAATCCCCCCACCTAAACCCCCCCCCTAAATCCCCTGCCTAAATCCCAAAAACATTCTCATCCTCTTAAAATTTGGCAGTTTTTCAAAGATGCATTATCAAATGCAATTAAAAGGGATATTTTCAATTTGGTGAATGAATAAAAGTTGTACATTGTGAACTTTAGATTCTATCCATATAATTAGATTTGCAATTGCTATGACGAATAATTGTGTATAAATTTTCAAACTTAAAATTTAAAACTCTTTTGTAATATGATTACAAATAAAATATTGACAATTTAATAATGAAATTTGTTGTGATGGGTTGAAATGTAATACTCTAAGTGCAGTGATTTTTGGAGATTTTTTGGTTACTTAATTTTAGTAGTTGACTTTTTCAAGAGCACTATTAGACTAAAATCTTCAAAATTTTGGGTGGAACGTTACAAAATGAATTGAGGCATAAAAAAAATTCACAAATCATCCCCTTTCTAATCGAATCACACATGCACGAAGCTAATTTCCCATTAAAGTTTTAGTAAAAAATCCACTCTGCATAAAAGTGTATGATACATGAGAAAACAGATCTCAAATCCGTACATCAAAACAGGAGGCATTTTTTGTCCTCTTGCATTAATGTCGAGGCGGACTTAGGGCCGCTTCACACTATGGCCAAAGGTTGAGAGGTCGTTGATTTCCACCAATCAGATTACAAGAAACCAAGAATTCGGCCTCTCGACCCTTCACACTAAAGGCCAAAGTTCAAAGGCCGTCGCCCTCCAAAATGCCTATATGGCAACACTTTTTGACCAAGGCAACGGCCTCTGGAAAGGAAGTTTGGGTTGGACGAGAATGGAAACCCAAACTATGGTCGAGAGGCCGTTGATTTCTTTTTGTAAAAAATGAAAACTATATTTTATTGCCTATTTTCAACCCATTTCTTTAGATTCTCAACAAAGTTTGATCACTCAGTCCCCTGCCTCTTGACTTGGATGGTCATAGTGGGAAGCGGCCCTTATAATCAGCTGCGGATGGAGCTTTTAACCCCTAAAAGCCCGAGGGGTATTGGACAAAACATAGATGTGTTATAATATGTGCCTTCCATATGTTTGATGAAGGTTGGTTCAATAGACAAAATGTAGAGTATCATCTTTACAAATTATCCGTACGGTCAAACTTCCTAAATAATCTTTAGATCATTTTTAATGAATTTAAAAGCATTAACCTTCGAAAATTTGTATAAATTATAATTTTCAATTTTAGAGTTCAAAATTTAGTACGATTGGTTAAAGTTGGGCTATCTATCGTAAACTTCAAAAAAGCAAGAGAAACAATGGAGGAATCATCATTACTTTCCCCAAATAGCAAATTTTGTAACACTAAGACAATGTTGAGGTGATCTACTTTGAAAAATTCTCCCGGGTGGAGTTTAACTCGGATTGCCATAATTCAAATTGGGTTGGAAAGTAGAGTTGATGTAGTATTTTAAAATATTTTTTATTTTTTCAAAAAAAGATTTTTTTTGTTCCGGGCAGCCCGTTTTTTCCGGGCAGCGACCAGAAAATGGTCGCTTGGGAGCTTAGGGGTTAAGGTAATGTTTTTTTTTTGGTGAATAACTTACCACTTTTGGGCAGCAGATAAAAAAGCACATGGTTCTAGCCAGTCAGTCGGCCAGCCAATGGATTCATTGTACCGTATCACTGTGCCCCTATCCCTTCTTTTATCCACCTCGGAAAATACCCAAGTTGACCAAAAATGATAATTCAAAATGACATAAATGTACTCCCTCTATTTGGAAGGGAAGTGTTCAAGCATGAAATCAAAAAAATACTCAATGTAGAATACGTTGACTAATAACATCTGTCAATAGTTATTTTTTGTTCCTTATTTTAGCCAATTTGCTACATAAAATTTGGGCTATCTAATTGATACAAAAGATTTTGAAAAAAAAAAAAAGAAAAAAAGAAAAAAAGAAAAAAATTCTACATGGAGCCGAGATGTGTGGCTTAGATATCACCCATGTATTGCCTAAGTATCGCCTAAGTATCAGCTAAGTAGCACGTGTCGGTATTACCTTAATATTACCTATATATTAATATGAAAAGAGCGTCCAAAGAACCTAGATTGTTCTTCAAGCCATGGAAAAGTAGAAAAAAGGCTAAACTATCTCCTAACAAAAAATCAATGTTTGTTGATGTGGTACTTTACCATTAAAACTTTGACTTTTGGTAACTTTTGGAAATGGTACACAAATGATGTGTTTTTCTGGTGCATCAAAATCCTCTTTTAAATGCCAACAATGATATTTTATAAATTTTTATCACTTCAAAACGTTTAAAGAGGGGATATTTCATGGTTCCAAGGTCCAAATGTCAAGTTTGTTATATTAGTGGAAATTCATGACAATGGTAATTTTCTAGACAAGCATTTGTTAACTTAAATCTAAATACTAGTCCTAGTTCTTTAAGTCGTATACTCCCTCTAATCCACTAAAAATTTGTGATTTGGGCTTAAAATTTGTCTCAAATTAAAGTCTTGATTTTTGTCAATATGGTGTATAACCATCACTTGATTGTTTGTTCCGCATGTTGGATCACATCCTAAATGATCAATATGAATGAGTATCAATTGTATGAAGGTAGAATGATTTGTATAGTATGGAAACGAAAAAGAAGATGGCCGCACCACCGCTCTGCCGCTCCTCCACCCTGTCTACGCCGCCGCTCCGACGATCCTCCGCCCTGTCGACGCCGCTTCTTCACATCATCCTGTACTTGCTGCTCCATACCGCGACGACAAATTTTCGCCGTCTCTCAACACTCACCACGACTGTGCACACAGTCCTTGCCCTTCGGTACAGAGACCCCGGAGATTGTGTTTCTAAACACCACCGACACCACTCGAGCATTCTACTCGAATCCAAGCCAACGTTTACCGCAGGATGGCAGCCATGGCGAGTATTTCGACTTCACCCTCATGCACAGGCCACGAGATGGCCTTCTCCCCGTACACCCTTTGCACTTACCCTACTTCATCTCCACTTATTGCACACTCCCCTTACCACATCTTTCCCTCACACAACACCACCTGACGCTACAGACACCACACCACACCGCCTCAACAATCACACCTCAACACACAACCACACACCATTCCATAGCTCTACAGCACACCAAACTTCACACCCTTGCACATCCTCCACAACACCAAACTACCACAAATTCTATAACCCCATCACACATACTCAAGATCATCACACCAAATTTCAGCAAACCCAAGCTTTATTTCTCAGCTCGCATTACATTTCAAGACTACTGCCAGAAATACAACCTGGCACCCTATGTTATCATCCTACATCACACTTCTTCTATTCCTATCCACATACTCGCTGCCCACCATCACTTCGCAACACCGCCTGCAGATTTCCAAACACGCCGGAAAAAATTCTGCACACCACAAACCCTAATTTTTCCATGCCTCGAAACCGCTCACTCCCTGATATGCACACCTGGCTCCGCCCACCCTCCTTCCACCGCCCATCCTTCTGCCACCGCCCATCCTCCCTCCACTGCCCACCACCCTGCTCGGCACAACAGCCCTATTAGCCGCCACTCTGCCTGCTTCCGACCCCCCCCCCGCTTCCCACGCCGCCTGACAACTCTGTCCCGTAACTCACGGCACTCTTCCACGCACATTCCACCGTTCCTATTTTCATACCACCCGCACACCATCAGCCCACACTGCCCCCCACGACACTTTCGCCACACCACGGAATCACCTACCACTTGCCTATGCTACAGCTCCACTAACCCACGATCCCAAAACTCTTTTCCCAAATTGGTCTACTTTCATGCGCCACCTCAATTGCCCTACACCAATCTAGACACCTATCACACTAAGTCCAGACTCACTCGACCATTACATAACACAACCCAAGCACCAAATTCCCTCACCACACTCACACAGCAAGCATTAGCATTACACTTCCCGCCCCCACTTTGCCTCCCCTCTCTCACCATGACGAAAGCACGATCTGCCAGTTCCACCCAGCCCTCTAGCTCGCAGAAAACCATAGCCAAACCCGCACAATCGGCAGGCACAGCTAGACGCAAATTAGTTATCAAACTTGCAGATCGCATCACCAATGCCACCCTCTCCAATGCAACCGGACTAGCTCCCATTGCCATCGGAGATTACCCTACTGGATGCAACCCCGCACCACAGATAAAATCCACCGGCAAGTCCCAGCAACAGACGAGCTCGGCCAAGCGTTCAATCTCCCAGCGACGCCTTCTTGAGGGTGATGAGAGCAGCGACGGCCAAGACTCGCCTCCCAGACAAACGCGATCGTCATCATCCAGGGACTCTGCACCGTCTAGCCGCCCCAATACTCCCATAAGTACCAACGCCCCTGCTCCGACACCTCGACCGCCAACAGAAGCTGTCCAAGCAGAACTGCCGCCCCCACACTCTGCTCCAACAATTCTCCCGGTACCCCCAGACATTGTTGCCTCTACAGGATTGTCACAGAGTTATCAAATTATAATACGATTTGACGCTGATTACCACCGGATGACCAAGCAGCAAGCCCAAGAAGCTGCCGTCGCTCGCTTCGCACAAATGAAGATCCCGCTGGCCAATCGATATAGGGAGCCCGTCTCAGCTATTGTCAACCGTAAGACCCATGGCTGGCTAGGGTTCTTACGCGTTGATTTACTCAACCCAGAAGTGGACGCCATCGCATTGCTCAAAGGACACCGTGTCTTCACCATGCAGCTGCAAACTACCGAATTTGTGGTTGGTAACGTGGAAAAGGGCTATGAGTTCCTCTCTACGGCCAATAATCGTCGGCTCCAAATCAATGGCCCAATACTCTCTACGTACAACTCCAGACAGCTGCTAGCGGACCTGATCGTGATTTGCTACAAGAAATCTGCCCGTGCAGAAGTAGTAGGAGTCGCCAAGAAATTCACAGACACCCCAACGGCCGACATCACCGTCACCAGTTCCCTCTCCAAGCAGTTTTTACTCAACATGCCGCAATCTTTACTGGAACAACCAATTCGCATCACCGACATCTCACCAACTGCTACACCAACCCACAGCACCACACCCGACGCACTCAGCACCTCCGTGATCGTCCGAGGACTCAACATACAATATTCGCAACTCCAAGTCTCAGCTGCATTGCACAAGCTCTTGGGGGCCCAAAATATCCTCACAATTTCCTACAATCGTGCCCAAGATGACTCCCTCGGACGTCACGACGGTGCACCAATGCTTCGATGTCTAAATAGTGCCGTTTACACCACCTGGTGTACACGGCGGGCTATTCCACTTCTAGGCAAATTGGTGGATTTTACTCCACACCACCGCAGCATCGCAGGCACCTCTCCTCCGGATACCACAAGAGCGCAAGATTCTCGACCCACTCGCGAAATCATCCACGAAGCGATCACCGCCCTGAAGAACGAAACTCCACAGGGCCCCTCCTTGGCCCAGCTTCGTGACACTTTCAAGGAAGGAGTAGACAATCTCCAAACTCGTCTCACGACTCTCAGCTCCGATATTAACACACACACCTCCTCCACAGTTGCAGCAGCGGCACAGGCCCAGCAAGTTCAACATCAACACTTGCTGGAATAGCTTCAATTGCTCTCTACAGCTTCTAGTACCTATTCTAAGCACATGAGTGGCATATCTCATGCTCTTCTCTCTGGGCCCTTACATCAGGCCCCAAATTGCCCCCCCGGATTCCCACCTGCTAACCGTCCATGAAATACACCACATTAGCGCTAGGGTTTAGCCCCTACCACCTCCAATCCAGAGTAACCCGTTGTATTGCAATCAGAAATACAAAACTTAGTATTCTGCTCATCCTTTCTGTTTTCTCCCACTATCTCGCAACATCTTTGTGTACCCTCCCAACCACTCCACAACCTCACACACCGGCAGTACACGCCCCCAGCATTATCTCGAACATTGATTGCCCTCCATACGGTCCCCGCACCCGCCGCTGCAGGTGCATGAGTCCCTCTCCACACCCTGCACACAGGTGCAGGAGTCCCTCCGCCTCGCTCAGCAGCCCGCACTGTGCGCCTCAGTGGCTGCACCCTGTCCTCCGTCCTTCACGCCTGCACACCCTGTCTGCCTCCCTTCGTCCCCCCGAACCCGCTCTAACTCTGTCGCCCATACCCTCCACGCCAGCTCGGCCTCTCTCGCCCTGCCACATCACCTCCCTGCGCATGCCACTTCAGCACACTCTACCTTGCCCACCAACACACGTCAACTACACTCCCAGTCCCAGCCAGCATACTCGCTCTTGCCCAACCCGGCTAGACCCCAACACACACACCAGGTCCAAACACCAAATAAAATATTTCCCTCTGGCCTATCTTACACGGTCCCCACCACACCAAAAACATCCCCTGGACAAACTTTTACTCTCACATGCTCACACACCAACACAGCCCCAGACCCAAAATATAACACCCCTCCATCATCCCCCCAAATGGATAGGATTCCTAATTTCGCCCACAAATCACCCTTTCAAAAACCCAAAAACACCCCCCACACACCTTTACTTCCCAAAAAGCACTCTTCTCAGTGGACTCGGCCTAACAGCCTTGTCCAAAAACAAAAACCCCCCGACAGACAGAAAACTACCTCCCATTCTATACACCACCAAATCCAAACTCACACCCCAAACTCACCACCACCACGCCATGCACCAGCTCACCCACCAAAAATATCGACACCCCTAACAACTTATCCTGCCCATAACATACCTAAACCTCCCCCATACTCCACAATTGCACATCACGCCAATAGTAAACAAAATTTCCTACTCAACACAATACATATAAAATCTCTAGAAACTTATCTAGCTAAACATGATATCGTACAAAAGACTCGGCCTCCCGTCCTAGTCCAATTTAAATACACAAAGAAAAAACATGAGAAAACACCCCAAAAACCCTCTATAAACAGAAATTCCCTACTCCAAATTTTACTTCTATGTGGAGACATCGAAACAAACCCTGGACCCATGCCCGACCTACTTAAAACACACCCACCTCCCCATCGCAGACGAAACAAAACATACTTTATACCAAGCACGATTAAACTACACCCAGAATACCAATCCCTAGCCAACCAATTCTCCCCCATTCTAAATATAACACACCCAAACCATACAGAAGCTAACAATGCCTTTCCACACATAACAAGATACATCTACCAAAACCATCACCATCCATCACCTAGGATTTTATATGCACTCATAGTTACAATAAGCCCGTCAAAAGAAACATGTGATCACCTCTTAACACAAATCCCCACCCTCGATTGGACAACTCTATTACTCGAAAAAATGTCCCTCCTACAAAACCCACCAGAAAGGCATATCTCCATCCCACATCCATACATAGAATTCATAACCAACAATCAGTCCTTAATAAATTCACCAAACACCATTCACAGTGAAATCTACTCCTTTATCCATCACCACAATGGTTCAATAACCCTTCAAAACATGATCGATAAATTCCCATTCCTTCCTCTCACATTTTTAGAAGAAACTCTAAAAATACACGAACCCTTACCTGAATACACCCACCCCCCACCACTCCCAAACATCCCTACCACACAACCACAAAGAATACATACAACAACCCATAATACACAATTTATTACATGGAATGCCTCATCACTCAATACGGCCCTCTCCAACCTACATGAACTAATTACCAACGCACGTGCTGGATCCGCTGTCATCACTATACAAGAAACTAAACTAACTGCTACAAAATCCACCAAATACATACAAAATCTATTTCCAAAATACAAATTAATTTTTAACAATACACATGCCCTCACCTGATGTATGCAACAAAGAATGCCATACTCCCCCACAAAAGGAGGGCTCCTCACACTAATACATCACAAATACACATACCCTGGCAATATCACTAAAATACCAACTCCCAAAGAAATATCTCCGTACCTACAACTAATAAAAATTGCCAATCAACCACTACAACCTTGGCTACTCATTCACATGTACATGCCGTCTCATGCAGACGACATACACTGTATACCAATAATCCAACAAACCATAATACAACAGATCAACGCACACCCAAATACCATACAAATACTATGTGGAGACTTTAATAGAGATATAGCACTCATAGGGCGACAAAATAATACCGACATCACCCCACCACAACAAGCAGACATAGAATGGAGAACATTTACAAATAACCTCCAATTAGAATACATTCCAACAGACCACCCATTCACCAGACAAGGAGGACTCAACTATAACCAAACTAGTCTAATAGACGGTTACTACATCAAAACATCAAATAACACACTATACACCTCAACTACAAATAATGACCACAACCTTAACTCGGACCATTCACCAGTAACGTTATACATCCCACCAAACACACTACTAGCAAGACCTATACCTATATCAAATAAAACCACAAGAATTCTAAACCCCATACCACAAGAGAACATAGAAAAATTCAAAATAGACTACTTTGAAGAAAATGCATTGCAAATAAAGGAACTCATCACAATACTATCACATGATCAACTAACAGCTGCCCAATGGCAAACATCTTGTTCAAAACTCGATCAATTGATTCAAAACATATGAGACAAAATTCAAGAAACATGTAGTGCACCACCGCTACCAACATTAACACACCATACTTCCCAACATGGAGGCTTCTTACCAAGAAAACTACAAAAATCATGGAAAAAACACCTCTCTACCTACCATCTCATAAGAAAAACAATTTACATAACAAAAAATATACAAAATTGGCAAACACATCCTATAATCGAAGAATTAAAAACCCACACAAATGTAACCATCCCACCACTCCCAACCCAAGAACATAATCAAACAGTATGGATTCAATCACTAGTTGACATAGCCAAAACGGCAAAAATACAAGCGCATAAAATCACCACAAAATATACCCAAAATTGTATAAAAAAGGCTATTCTAAAATACAGACAACTTTATGACAAAAGCCCTAAAAAAATAAACAAGAGAGTTTTCAAAAACCAGGAAACACCACCATTAGACTGCATTATGGATAGAAACAACAACATTCTAACAAGCCCAGAAGACATAGCAAATGAAATCCACATACAACAATCAATTAGCAATAGACCTACAGTACCAACATGTTACTACCAACCCGAACACCCAACACACTGCACTTGCGGAGTGAGGCAATACCCATGGCATGACCTTGATGGATTCGAAATAGAAAAAAGAGGAAACCCACAAATCCCACTACATAAACACTTTGACAAAGAAATATACGAAATATGTCTCAAACATCTTTCTAACAACAAAACACCAGGCCCAGACAAAATTCCCAACTCTATACTAAAAAATATGCCTGAAAGTTTTCACAAACTACTCTTTTTATTTTTTACCCATTGCTACAAACACAAACAAATCCCAGCTTCATGGAAAATAAGTCTAACCATACTACTTTATAAAAAAGGGAATCCTGCACAACTGCCAAACCATAGACCAATAGCACTTGCAAACACAATTTACAAATTCTTCACCAGTACACTAACATACATACTGTCAGCATATGGCGAAAAATTTCAAATTTTGCACGATAGCCAAGAAGGATTCAGAGCAGAAAGGAGCACAGCAAGACAATTACAACTCCTCATTGCAGCACTAGAAGACGCAAAATTTACAAACCAAGACATATAACTACTATATATAGACTTTAAAAACGCATTTGGCTCTTTAGATCATGCACGACTCCTTGCTATAATGACAGACCTAGGCTACCCGGCAGATGCAATAATGTTAGTCGGAAATATCTACTCCCATTTACACACCATATTCACCGGAGAACACTTTGGCAAAACAAAACCCATACCAATTCAAAGAGGAACCATACAAGGAGACACACTTAGCACATATCTCTTCTTAATTTTTCTAGAACCACTCTTGAGATGGTTACAAACAGGCGACAATGGATACACATTTGGCACATCAGCAATAACAATAAGTTCTGTAGCATACGCAGACGACCTTGCAGCTATATCCAATAATACCAAATCACTACAAACACAAATACATAAAATCGACAAATTCTGTGCATGGGCAGGCATGGACTTGGGAGTCACAAAATGTGCCGTCACCGGTTGCCCAAATAAATCCAAAATGCCACCAAACAAATTCAAAACCCACATGACAAACCAAAAAATCAGCTACAGGGACCAAACACTACCAGTACTCCATCAAAATGAACCTTATGTCTACTTAGGCATACAATTAGTTCCATCACTAAAATGGAAACTCCAAACACATATCACTACTACTAAAATAACAGACCAATGTAAACAACTATCACAAAGCCCTTCCACTATCAAACAACGAATCAATATGGTGGACACAGTAATCCGAGCAGGCATAGCCTACAGCTTCTTTGCAGTCCCATATTCACTACCGACGATTAAAAAACTTGATAAGAAAATTATTGCAATCCAAAAAACAATATGTGGACTACCTAAAAGCACTGCAAACATAATAACCCAACTACCCCATGATTTATTTGGACTAGAAGCCTTCTCTCTAAAAAACGCCTACCTCAGATGCATTGGTGAACAACTTCGAAATGCACTTAACGACAAAGGGAGACTTGGAATAATCTATAAAGGACTAATCCAACACATACTCGTTAAAGCCGGCGGTGCCGAAAATATCCCCCGCATTAAGCGCCAAGATTGCATTACATCACCTACAACACGTACATTATTCCTTCTAAAAACAGCAGTTGATATACATTTAAAAAGCACAGCAGAAAACTTCCAACTTCACATGACTGACCTAGAAAAAGAATGGCGACCTGCGGTCATAAACGAACTTCCACACCTAGACCCAAAGCTCTCCATAAAACTACTATATAAATTAATGGCACACAAAATTTACAATATCCAACAACTCACCCTGCCCAACGGCACAACGCTAATGGCACCAGAGGAATTTAAAATCTACTATCAAAACCCAACTAAACTAGACAAAAGTGCACTAAATATAGCAGAACAACTCTTCTGTGAACCAAAATGTACCCCAGCCTGTACAAATCCATGCCAATTCCATCTACCACCCCGTACACTCAAAGCAAAATATAAAATATATAACCACAGAATAATACCAAGAACACCAACAAACCCCGTGCAACTCCCTCAACCACCTCAACCACAACTACCAGCCCCACCCCAAAACATAAAAAACAACCCCATAAGATTCCCCATTAGCACAATACTAAACCACAAAACAACTACAACAAAAGACAAATATAAAATATCTAAAAAATACAACATCTACCTATGTCAATGGATAGACTCAAACCACATAACATACAATAAATGGATACAACAACGAGACCTATTTCCACTAAACCTACCAACAGTACTACACCATAATCTAAACCTACTAACACAATACTACACAAATCATAAGAACAAACAATATCAAAATATCATAAATACACAATTTCAACCCAAACAAAATAAAGACACAAGATACATCCCACCACCAGCACCAACCCTTTACATCAAAACATCCACAATTGAATGTAACCCAGAAAGAGGCATCGATACAAACAAATGCACCATTCAAACACAAAATGATAAAACCCACATATATAACGACACCGGTAAATATATCGCCACCATTCCTACTACAAGAATCCAATGGTTATGGCAACAATATAACAACAACAAATACAACACCCACAGACTAATACCTGCTACACAATCATTTGAAACCGAAGTAGTATGGTTATACCAAAGATATGATCACAAAAAACATAAAAAGAATACAGTAAAAACACCACACCATACCATTCCATCCGCCATTCTTGACACACTAATAACAACATTTAATATAACGCACTCATATTTTTCCTCACCAATTACATGTTCCCTGAAATCTACCCAATTCTTCTCAACATTCGCTAGAGATAGGATTTTTGGCTCACTAGGAACAGCCTTTCAATACAAATGGAAAGGTATTGGATATGCCCACCCAAATGACGCCAAAACAACACAACAAGCATTACACTGGGCACGACTAGCAGCAAAACAAGATCCAGAAACTGTCACCATTTTAGTAATCCCGGACACCAACTGGTACCAAAACCTATCACCGTACAACGGACCCTTCCCAGATACGCACTCCATTCTACATTTTGCCGCGGACACCATTACATATGACGAACCAACAATCCCATTAGTACCCAACAAAACCCGGAATGAACCACTTGCAATGCACATATGGTGTATTCACCACCAAAATAACACCATTGGCACACCAAACCAAATAGACACTATAAACACAATAATCGAAAATCTACAAATTTCGCAATACCATACACAAACCGCACCACCCACACCAACAAACACAAACGTTAACAAAAGCAAAACTTGGAACAAACTCATCTACCCACCCCATAACAATCTACAAAACATGTGGATAAATCCCCTTCCAAATTTCGAAATAAACACTACACTAAAATTCCTACCACAATACAGTTATTACACAGATGGTTCCTTTTTACCTCCTAAAGAAGCTGATGATGGCCATTGGAAAAAAGAAAAAGCTGGATATGGAATCTACAACTCCTCTAAACCAGATGTACAACTCTCAAAGAGACTCCCTGGACTCCAAATATGCTTCAGAGCAGAACTTATGGCCATACATGAAACACTCTCAATAATCACCACTAAATACATAAATGAACCTGCACACATTTTTACCGATTGCCTCAACTGCATACATGTCATAAACACACAACTAAAACACCCAACCCAACAAAACAACCACGCCGATAAAACCATCCTACAAGAAATGGTGGCAATGCTAAAAAACGAACACAACCCACCACAATATACAAAGTAAAAGCACACGCCAAAATCACCGGCAATGAACAAGTAGATCAACTTGCAAAAGAAGGAACCATGAAAAGAGATTATCAATTTGCAGTAAATCCACACGAATTTGCACATACCACACCTTACTACTTCCAAAAAGACACATGGCCCGGTCGTATCAAAAGACCAGACAAAGGCCCAGTTAGATGCCTGGAGGAATACATAAAGAAATATGACCGTGAAAATAACCTAGAACTATTGGCGTCATATTTCCCCAACATCAACAAATGGACAACAAACCCCATCATAAATAACTAACTGTCTAATGACTTCTGGAAAAATCTAGAAATAACAGACGCACAAAACACAAGCATACTAAAATTCCGAACTGGCCAATACATGGGAAACGCCTGAAAGCAATTAATTTTTGGCATATAAAGATTCCCCTCAAAAACATGTCCTATTTGTAACTCACAAGATGCCGATACATGGCTACATGTACTTTTACTATGCAAACAACACCACCTACACGCACTAAGAACCAAAAGACACAACAAAGCCGTAGGGGAATTACGAAAATTAATACTATCCTCGAACAAATCACGATGCTACACACTCATGAATGCGGGCACATTCAACAATAACCCACAAGAAAATACAGTCCCTCCCTGGTTATTACCTTGTACTTGTGACCAACGAAGATGTCAATGCAATGCCAGATTCAAACCAGATATATTATGCATTAAAGGCCTCCCCTACCAAAGTCCACCCCCTTTACACCCAAATGATAACCTAACCATCCAATTTCTAGAATTCACATACACAAACGACAGATTTTCACCAGAAACAATTGGCAGGAAAATAATGAAATATCAACCTCTGATTAATAACATCATACAACACGGATGGAAAGTAGATCTTATTATAGTTATCACAGCTGGAGCCAGAGGAACCACACACGCCCCCTCAATGAAACAACTAGAAACAAAATTCAACATTTGCGAAACCTCCATAAAACACACATTCAAAGCAATTAATACCATTGCAATACAGTATGCCGGATCTATCCTCTTTCATAAAAGAAGGATAGAAAATAATCAAACAATCCCACCGGACATAATTCATTAAAAGGAGGGGGAGTAGTGGTGGAAACCACTGCTAGCCACTCTTCTCACACAACTAGCTCAGCTTGTCTCAGAGGATAGGTGGGGCCGGTTGGTTGGCACAACTTCCCTGCCATGATAACTCACTAGCAGCACCAAGCCATATGTATCACACCACTGCTCAAACGAGCCCAACAGGTTTCGAACCCGGACCACATAACTGTGATACAACGCTCTTCACCAACCAACCAAAGAACTCATGACTTGGCGATATTACTTCACTTTAAACTGACCTTTATACAGAAACACATCCACCCACCATTTCCCCAACCTAGTCCTCTTTATTGTTACTGTTACTAGGCTACTCCTTGATAAGATTTCTATAGCGTCCATCCTCGAAAGGGGAGAGTAGTATTGGTCCAATGTCCCTTTGTCCGGTGGGCATTAGGTCATTGCCATTACGAACGGACACTTTATTCACGCCAGCCCAGTCTCTTTGGGTTGGTGTTTCTATCTATGAAGGTAGGAATGCTAGTGTGTAAGCGTTGGGCTCGATGTTGTGAGCGTTGACTTTTTGTGTTGACCGTTTAATTTTGTTTTGTTTTTTGGCACACCCATTGCCCTCTCCTACAACGTGAGGGCTTAATTGCAAAGTTTTAATGAAATCACAACTTTTCAATGGGACAAAGGAGTATAGTTTAGTATCACAATTTTGACCCTCGGAAGGTGCATCTTTTAAGTCATGCAATGAGCTATGTGAGTTCCGAAAAACTGATTAAATGGAACATCGTTGTGTAATATAAATACACACACACTCGCGCACACCCATATATATATATATATATTGTTTATAATATAGTTCGTAGTTGTGTAGATACACAAGGAATTTGTTTGATGTTTAGTGTGATTGAATTTGTATGTAAAGGCTTCACAAACTCAAAGATTATAGTTGTGTTTACGTGTTATTGGCTAATTCTAATATGTGAAAAAAATGTATATATATATATAGGATATATAAAATTACAACATTTTTAAAAAGAGTTTGAAAATCCTTATGTTTAGTGGATTTATTGAATGATAATTATCCAATCTCTAATGCACAATCAACAATTTAACTCAAAATGAATAAAATCTAAAATTTACAACTTAATCATTTATTTTGAAACAAAACCTAGAGAACATGCATACATACATGCATACGGGGGCTTAATTGCTAAAATATAAAAGATAGAGTTTGAAGAATAAGCAAGCAAATGCCGCTCAAGATCTTTGGTATATTGCATATATTGACACACATGGTCTAGGGATGGGGTATCTAGAAAGATAAACGGGGATACTTTATAGCATTTATCTCCTTGAAGCTTTGTAGTGTTAGAATACTTTAAGGCACGTGATGTTACATTGCACTCCTTGGGGTACCCGCTCTCTAGAACCTTGTAATAAATAGCATTGTAAGTAGAATTAAAATTTATTGCACAATGACCTTGTAACAATTGTAACTGGTGAATTCATTGACCACAAGAAAAGTTGTAAATCTCAATGTATGGATCACATTTGTATGGTTGGGTTTATCTTTTTTTTATTAATAGTTTCCAATTAATTTTTCAAGGATTTCTTTGAAATTCACTTTAAATTTCCAAATTACCATTTTTTATTTTAAAAGCATATAACAAATTTGGAATAATATGCATTATGAGATAGTATAATTTCCATGATTTGAATCTACTTATTAAGGTCTCGCTTTTTGAACTAAGAATGAAACATGACATAAATTACCTTTATATTTATTTTTAACCCCTAAGCGTCCCTAGCATTTTAGGCTTAAAACCATCATTGCTTTTGATGTGTTGTAAGTCTAAATGTAAGTGGGTTATAGGAATCTCAACCGTACAATCTTGTAATATACATATTGTAGACGATGTGGATCAAATTTGGGGTCATTTGGCCATATCAATTGCAAGATCATAGTGTTTTAGTGCTAAAAAAGGATGCTGAAAATTTCCTAGGAACACAGTTAGAGGTGAAATTTGTTTTCAAAATTACTCAAATGAAAAACCTTTGAACTATAAAGTAGTTCAAAATCATCATATAAACACATTGGTGCCAAAAAAACTCATGAAAACTTTAATGTGCCCTAAAATGGCTTGCAATGTTTAAACGTAGCCCAAAAAGTGACCCATTTGACCCAAAAAGCAAAAGTGTCCAAAATAGACCCGTACACTAAAATGACTCCCAAAATTCAAAACAACATGAATTGATATGAAACTTTTATCATAATAACTAGACTTCAAGAGGAATCCAACGATGTTTTTTGAAAACGGACATGGGATGAAGGAGATATAAGCCCCCAAAGTTGCAGCCATCAAAATGCACAAAAACTTGAAAACAAAAAAGACTTTATTTTCAAGTGATCACCAATAATTCAATACATCTTGGATTGATCTGAAATTTTTATAAACTGAAACTATACATCATGCAATTGATTTTTCCAAAATTTCATTAAAATTGAACAGTTTTTGCAAAAGTTATAGCTCTTTGAAGGTGAAAGTACCCAAAGAAACGTCCAAATTATGAACGTCCATACGGTTAGGAGTTAAATCACAATATCCTATTTTGAAGATCCATACTATACAAATGGTAGTCAACTAGCACAAAAACCAAGGAAAATTCGGATGGATAAAAAAATTGTACAAGATGTAGTCAAGTGAACTTTTACAATCTATTCATCATACATTATATGAACGCAACCACATCAATGGGTTAAGCTTGAGTTGAAAGTACTAGTAATAAATATATGGAGTTAATCAAGTTAACCAAAAAAGTGTCACGAAGTGGATCCTCACTTCAAACTCGTTTTCAGTTAAAAAAGATGGCAAAACTAGTCTATGGTAAGTTGGAGAATAATCTAAAGCAAGGCCTTGCATCACCTATGGGAATAGAACTCGTGACTTTTTCAATGCTAAAGAAGAATTCCTACAAGTTCCTCCATGCCTATGGGACTATTCATAAGGGGACCAAGGAACTATTCATGCACAACGTGTGTCATATATTGATAATATTGGGCATTAAACTCCGCATAGATTCAATAGAGATGACTGCTTCTTTGTGGTTAAGTCAAAGATGGGCAGTTTTTTATATGCTTCTTGAAAGCACTTGAATACTATAATGATTTCTAAATCTTAGTCATAGTACCTCTTCAACTATTACACCACACCTAATTAAGTCCCCATTACGTTTATAAATGGCAATCAAAATTGCTACTAAAAAAAACTTTTGGAATGTACAATATATGTAACAAGAATCAAATAATGTTACATACCATTGCAAATAGAAACATATTAACTCACCACGATGCAAAAGTGTTAGGTTGTCCCCTAAAAACGTACCAAACTTGAAAGGACACGTAGAAGACACAAGAGGAGAGCATTATGATTCCGTTGGCCAACGTATGTTGAAATACAGTCAGATCCAGGTGTTGCTTTTTGGAGTTGAAGACCGTGCTCTTGAACAAAGGTAGCAGTTTTATGGTGTACTTCCTTCAATGATTATTTTTCCCCATGCAAATAATAATAATAGTAATAGAGTTATCTATAAATTCCACAAGAGGAAAAGACAAGGCAATGGAAAATTTATGTTTTATATTGAGGAATTTATTCTTCCGACTGTGCCTTACATTCATTACAAGAAATCATAGCCCTCTACGAGGCCTCGAGATTTTATTTTATTTTAACTTTTTGAAAATTTTCAAAAATATTTAATTAATAAGAATATTGAAAATATGACATTTGATGGATAGAAAGTAAAAGAAAACATCTTTGACATTTAATTAATAAGAATATTGAAAATATGACCATTAGATTGTTCATTTTTCTTCTAACGCAAAGCAATAATAAAATGTGGCGTGTTAAACATAGAACCCGTCCATAGAAAACATGCATAAACAAGAGAGATCCAAAAGACAGATTGTGCCATCCATGTGTATCTTTTACTTTTTATCCACCAAATATTAAATGATAAAATTATTTCTTTTACTTTTCATCCATCAATTAACAAATGGTCAAAGATGTTTTCTTTTACTTTCCATCCCAAAGATATTTAAACTGAGTGTTTGTGTTTACTTTCATTCTTCATTATTGTGAAAATTCCCCTTGAAATTATTTCAAACTTGATGTTGCACTATTCTATTTTTATTTCATAATGGTGCTACCATCTAAAAAGCGAGTTCGTGACAATGTCAAGAATAACAATGAAATAAAGAAAAAAAAGACATTGAAGCGGACGGAAGATATGATGAACAACGACCTTAAACCATTACCAAAAGAATGTCCAGATTGTGGATCAGGGAATCATAGGTTTTGGATGTTTGCAAACCACAATCTATCACAACCTCGTTATAAGTGTTTAAACAATGATTGCAAACGAGATGGGTACACGGTTAGTGGCAAAGAGAAAAAAAAGAGGACTAAAGTTAGTAGAGTAAAAAATGCCAAAACTAATAAAACCCAAGAGAAAAACATTGAAAATAGTGACGAGAGTCCATTTTATTTTGGTGATTTGGAAAAAATAAATGATTACGATTTGGAGTCAAAAACAATGGGCATGCAAAGAAATACTAAAAATGTAGATGACAACATTGATTTGGATGAGATTGTAGATGATGATGATGCAAGTGACGAGAGTGAGAATACGGACGATGACAAAGAAACATCCAATGATAAAGAAAGGTCGAATGACGAAGAAACATCTGATGAAGAAGAGACATCCAATGATAATGAAGCATTCGATGATCAAGAAACGTCCGATAAGGAAGAAGCGTTTGATGATGAAAAAGTTTGCAATGATGAGAACGATACATACGAAATGAAGACGATGACGGTTGAGGAGAAAAAAATCATTGAAGAAACCGAGGAAGATTATTGCAAAAAATACGGAGATGAAAATGGCATAGAGGTAGAAGAATTTGTTTGTCATGAAATCGTGGACCCGGAAACATTTGACAAATTACAATGAAGTTTTGTTAAAAACTAGAACATTATAGATTGATATAGATAGTTTTTTTCATTTGGCAATTAGCATTGTAAATCTTAAAGCTTAAATGTGTATTTTTTTTTTAAATTCCGTCAACAAGAGTATCTCAAAGAGGGTTTTTACACGAGAAAACATTAAGAGAAAATTGTTGGCGTCGGTGTAGGGATCGACGCCAGGGTCATGGTCGTTGTGGTTGTCATGGCTACATAATTAAGTCGCTTTTGGTTGCAAACCTTATCATACTTGTTGCACACTCACTTAATTTTTTAAAGATTTTTCTTTTGAACCTCAATTGTTGCACTTTGCCTCACTTAGGATTGGGTCCTTGAGTGTTTTGTGGTAAGAATCAGTTGTTTGAATTTGTGTAGTGAGATTTTTGTATGACTCAATAATGTCCTTGTTCGGGAATTTCTTTTATGGTGAAAGTTGGAGATTCCTACAAGTCACAAGGTGTCCTTGGAATTGACAATTTAAGAAAAATCATTATAAAGTATTGTTTGGAGGAATATTTTGCATTAATGTAAATTCTCAAGTTCTAAGTCATAGATTTAGTGTAATTAATTTGATTTTTCATGAACTTAGGCCCACTTTTCATTAGGGCTTAATTAGTGTACTCCAAAGCATAAATTTGACTAGCAATTGTCCTTTAATTTCACAAGAAGATTCTAGGACAAGATTCTCAAGCTTTTGCTTTTCATGAGAACAATCTTTTAAGAGAAGTTTAGCTTTCATGAGTCTTAAGTTTAAATATCCATTGATTTTTGAACATTGATACTATTTGAAGTTAACAATCAACCATAAAATCGCAATTCAAGACCAAGAGACTCTGAGAGGCGGTCAAAGTCTCAACCCTTGAATCTTGACTGAGGGCTCTCAACGAATCTCTAATCATATGTATCATTGGAATTTGGACAAAACTTAGAGGGGATAAGATTAAAAAAAAAACCAGTTTCCATTGACAAGATTTTTGCAATGGAACAAGCAATGACTTGTTGAATTTATGCCCTTGCCATATTATTGGCCTGAATAAAGAGTCGGTTGGGGGTAATTTGTTTAGCCATGTCTTCAAATTATTACATAGAATTTAATCCCCTAAGAATTAAAGATTTATGGGTTTAAGATCGTAGCAAGTTCAATCAACCACATTATGAAAAATATGATTCACAAAGATCCAAACTTTATATCATTAGAAATAATGAAGAACATTACATATGTTGGTCCAAAACAATGTTTTGAACAAAATTGGAATTATTCAAATTTGCTTAAGAAAAAAGACAGGAGGTCCAATTTAGACTTCTTAGTTCTTTAGGGGTTAATAAATCTCTAAGTTATGTGATTTTGAAAATGTCGGTATTACTAATTTGAATTGATTGTGTACAAAATTGACAGCCATATAGGAAATTTGTACACATGATAACACCATGATCTCTTTAATACCACCTTCTCTAATAGCACATTTGTTGTTTTACCTGAAGTGTATTTCCACTCCATTCACAAAATAGCCCCCCCTATGGAGAAATGTAGCATTGGGAGAAGTGGGAGGGGTTGTTCCCAAAATCAGGCTATCTCAAAGCAAGTTGTTTCATATTTTTTTCATCACATTATTAATATTTTGAATAATAATAATAATATTATTATTATTATAAACAAATTACACACATCTCATTGCAAAGAACAAAATAAACATCATCATAACCAAGCGGAATCACCGTCGGCGAAAGAAAAAACTTAACTAGTTCAAGTTACCAATATTAGGCTTGTAAGAGCTCCTGCTAATTTTCATGCCAACCTTAGTGGCAAACATGACATTCCTAGATCGTTCATTAATATTTTGCAAATTTTAAAGTTGAGATGATAGAAGGATTTACTATTAATGCTAGATTTCCTTTAATCAAACATTTTTTGAAATATATATTGCTTTAACTTGCATTAGTTGTTTTAAAGAACTCTTCAACTTTATTAATTGCTTCTAAAAATTTGTGATAATTTTGAAGAGTATTAATAGAGTTTTCTTTTAGATTTAAAACTACTGTTGTCTACAAATGGATGGTGTCTATTTTATGATTGGTTACCTTATACCGTAGTACCACAGCTCAGTCACCACTCCACATACAAATATTTAATATTTTTTGAAAACTAAGGTTCGTTCCTCAAAACATGAATTTCTTGATTTTTGTTTGTTAGCAAAAAAAAAATGGCCCAAAATGACTAAATGGGTCCAAAATAGCTTAGAAATATCAAAATATTGCTAAAAATAATTTATTCTATTTTTGTTTTAGTCCTCATAATTTCTAGCTTTTCATGTTTTTCTTTTTTGAAATTATTTTTTGGCGGCCCAGCCATGGTACTACAGTATTCTCAAAGTTGTCAAGGCTCTGGAATGTTTGACCACACTAAATATTTTTCTTGGTTTGCATTAGAGTTATTTGTAAAGGCATTCGGTCTTTTGTCCTCCTTTTTTCATGGATCAGAGCTGGTCGTCATCAATCTGACACCACTCCTCCTCACGGTCCCACCCATTACCCAGTTCTTCTCCCTCCCTCCAAATTTTTATGAATAAAAATTTCAATCTATCCAATGTTCTATTCTGGGTCTACAGTGAGATCATGCCGATCGTGTCCTTTCCAAATTACTGGTAAAAAATTCAGGTTTTGAGGGACTTTACAAATACTGACTCTATTGTGCAGTTCTTTTTGTATCGTGTTAAGGTGTTGCTGTAAAGAATGGTTGAAAGCCATATTTTCTAAAGAATGCACACTTGATGAACTAGAATTTTGCATTTACCTAACTCTAAAGAATGGATGTATATAGTCCTAAGCTCACTAAGCACCTTTGTGTTCATATTTTAACGTGTCACAAGAAATAGTGACGATAAATTTAGATGTATACATTAACTCCTAAAAGCTCGAGGGATATTGGACAAAACATAGATGTGTTATAATGTGTACCTTTTGTATGTTTGATGAAGTTTGGTTCAATATACAAAATGTTGGGCATCATCTTTACAAATTATCCATGTAGTCAAACTTTCAAAAAATAAATTAAATATTGTTTTAATGAATTTAATAGCATAAACCTTTGAAAATTTGTATAAATTATAATTTTCACTTTCAAGGTTTAAAATTTAGCATGACTAGTTAAAATTGGTTTATCCATTGTACACTTCAAAAAAGAAAAAGAAATGATGAAGGGAACATTATTACTTTCTTCAAATACCAAATTTTATTAACAATGTTGAGGTGATCTACTTTGAAAAATTATCCCGGGTGGAATTTAACTAGTCTTGACATAATTCAAATTGTGTTGGAAAGTAGATTTCACGTAGTATTTTATATAATTAATTTTTTTCAAAAACTAATTGTTTTTGTTTTGAACAACCCCATAAAAAATGGGCAACGACAAAAAATTGGTCATTTGAGCATTTAGAGGTTAAAATAGGTTGTTTGTTTGTTTGTTTCATTGAGAACTCTCCAACCATGTGCTTGCAAGTCACGTTTCTAGTACCCTTGATAAGCTCTCAACGAGGAAGGGTGCACGGAGTTTGTTTCATCGCGTTTGAACCTACGATGTGATATTTTTAGTCATTGTTGTCCTTTTAAATTGAATTAAATTGTAAAAATGAAACATGGGAGTTGTGGATGTCATTCTTGTCATTGTTGAAAAGCGCTCGACGAGTAGGGGTGTACAAAAGTTGTTTTGTAACTTTTGCACCAACAATGTAGAAATTATGGATTTTAATTGAATTTTGTGATTATAAATCAAATTAAATTATGAATAAATTATTTCAAAATTAAAAATTAAAAGAAAATCATAAGTAGAGTCTTTTGAAACTCAATTTTATGTAGACTTTATCATTAATTAGAATTATCTATAAAATCATTTTGAGTTTGAGGAATTTACCACTAATTTTGCTTTAACCCTTTGACGCGCCAAGGTCCATATTCTGGACGCTGGATGATTTTTGACGCGAACCTTTACCACATATGGTGATGTTTTTCATCCATTCAACATTCTCTTAATTCTTGTGCTAGATGACTACTACTTGTACGGTACGGATCTTCAAAATAAAATAATGTGAATTTTTGAAAAATAACAGAAGTGGTTTATGCCAAGTTTCATTCTTAGTTCAAAAAGTGGGACCTTAAACATGATTTTCGATAATAAGTAGAATCAAATAATGGAAACCATACCATCTTGTAGTGCATGTTATTCCAATTTCATTACAATATTTTTTGATTTTTTTGTGTTGATTTTGGCTTCTAAATTGAATTTCAAGAGAAAACCTTGCAAAATTAATTAAAAAATATTAATAAAAAATATGAGGAATCCAATCGTACAGATGTTATCTTCACATTGACATTCACAACTTTGTTTTGTACATCAACTCTATTTTTATTTTCCTTTAATCATTTTATAACGAATCTTTGAAAACAGTGTTGAATCGGGACCTTAAAGGGTTAATATACTCTTATTTGTTCATTGAAAATAGTTAAAAAGGTATCAAAGTTCTTGTAAGTTTATCATTATTAGGTGTGTAAGAGCTCGGTTGTTGTCAAATTTATATGAAAACTTTTTGAGCTCCTTTCTTGGTACCCAAAAAGTTTTTCATATGAGTAGATAGTTTAAAGTATATACACCCAATAATGATAGACCACCAAACTCATCTATACCTTTTAACTATTTAAAGTGAACAAATAAGAGTATAAGGTAGAGGGCTCCAAAACCAACAGGGTTCCAATTCCAACAAAATCTAGGCACAATAATCATCCTGGAAACTAATTAAAGGTAGACCATAGATAGATTATCATTTTGGTCAACATCCAATAAGAGCTCTATGACGTGCCTAGATTTTTGTTCTAAAATAAATGTATGGTTTAGATTCTGTTGGAATTAGGACCTTGGCCCTCTACCTTATTAAAGCAAAATTCGCTTCAAAATTAAAGTGACTATAAGGAGCATTTACTTTAAGGTAACTACATTTAAAGGGGAGCATTTACTTTAAAGCGTGCGTATCTATTACGGTGTGACATTTCAGTTGTCAAAGTGCAGTAGACATGCACGCTTTGACCCCTAAATGTCTGAACATGCCTTTGCGGCCAATAGAATACGTTTTTATTTTGGTTGTATTTGGAATGAATCTACACTTTCAGTAAGTTTGAGTTCAAAAAAGAAGTTAAAATTTAAATCAATGCGGTTCTAATGAGCTACTGAGATCTTCATTTAGAGTTTCTTGTCGGTAGCAAATTCCAATTATACGACAGCGTATATACTATCCCCATGGGACGTTTAGGGGTTAAGATAAATGTTCCCTTTTAGGCCGGTGGTGATGCTCGGTCACCGGTAAACAATAACATTAAGAACAGCAGTGTGAACAGAGCCTCGAAATTAGGGTTTGGAGCTCAACGGAAGAGACTAAAGCTCAGTTAGGTTACTCGGGCTTTCTCTTTTCGAGTGCCCTTTGCAGAGAAAGCTCTCTCGTGCATCGGGTGTCTGCAGCCATGGCTGTCGGGAAGAACAAGCGCATCTCCAAGGGGAAGAAGGGCGGCAAGAAGAAGATGTGCGTACCCCTAATCACGCCTCTTTTTTTCCTCGCGCTTTGATTTAGGGTTTCGTATTAACATGCGGCTCTGTGTCTGTGCAGCGTCGACCCTTTCTCCAAGAAGGACTGGTATGACATCAAGGCGCCTACCACCTTCACGCAGAGGTCGCTGGGCAAGACCCTCGTCACCCGGACTCAGGGCACCAAGGTACTCGTTCCTTCCTTCCGCCGCAAGCGCATATTTAGGGTTTAGGGTTTCGCAATGTGTGTTGATGTGGGAGAGTTTTTGCAACAGATTGCCTCCGATGGCTTGAAGGGGCGTGTCTTCGAAGTCTCCTTGGCTGACTTGCAGCAAGATGAAGACCAGGCTTTCCGCAAGATCAAGCTCAGGGCTGAGGATGTGCAGGGCAAGAATGTCCTCACGAACTTCTGGGTATGTGTCTCGTCTACTTTTTAGGGTTCATGCTTTAGGGTTTATGTTCTGAATTCCCAACAGAGAATCACAAACAATTTGGTATTATAGAGTCGAGGTTTGCTTTTCATTCTCTGGCTAGTTTGTACTGTAGAGAGGAAACTATATGTCGTTTGGAAGGCTGCAGATGAAATGCCCCATCTTAGCTTCAGGAAGACCTCATAAACAACAAACCCTATGGAGGGATCTCATCAGGAATTTGGAAGAGGGATTGATCTTTGGTTTTTAGAACTACACTAAGGTCTCCTGTACCTTAGAACTTTGTTAGCTTAGATAACGCTCTACTGTGCTTCTGTCTGATTGCTTTTTCCAATAGCAGGAAAGGGGTAATGTTTTAATTTGAGATACTGAGTAAGGTTCTGCATTTTTGGATTTGAATGTATACAGGGCATGGACTTCACCACAGACAAGCTGCGCTCTCTGGTGCGCAAGTGGCAGAGTTTGATCGAGTGCCACGTGGATGTGAAGACCACAGACAACTTCCAGCTTCGCATGTTCTGCATCGCGTTCACGAAGAAGAGGCCGAATCAGATCAAAAAGACTTGCTACGCACAGAGCAGCCAAATTCGTCAGGTTTGTACAACATCCTGTGATCACTAGAACTTTAGCCTGTGATTTGAAACTGTACAAACTGAGCAAGTAAATTCAAACTGAGCGAGTAAATACTCCTGGCTTCAGAAACCTGTGCTTTTAACACCTAAAGGATTAAGAAGCCTGAATTGGGCCTTGTGTTTTTTTTTTAGTATTTTTGAGTAGGTCCTACATGGAGTTCCTTCTGCTTAAATTCGTTTGTTTTTTTATTAACACATGCAATGTTGTTCACTGATTCTGCTGATATAAAATATGGTCCGATCTTACTGTAAGTTTTTACAATATGATCAATTGAATTTATCATTTTAAAACCATAAATCCTTGGTCCTGTAGTGTTTAAGGATAGTGGTATTTTATGCGCCGCGTACCTTCGTATGTAACATGTTTGCTTTGTCACTACAGATCAGGAGGAAGATGAGAGAAATCATGATTCGTGAAGCCCAGAATTGTGACCTGAAGGAGTTGGTTGCCAAGCTCATCCCCGAGGTGATTGGAAAGGAGATTGAGAAGGCAACTCAGGGCATCTACCCTCTTCAGAGCACTTTCATCAGGAAAGTGAAGATTCTGAAGGCTCCCAAGTTTGACCTCATGAAATTGATGGAGGTATGATGGGTTATCCTTGTTGAAAGCACTTTGTGTATGAATACAAGTGAGTTAGTTTTTACTTAAAAATTTAAATTTTAAGAGTCGCAATACGTGATTCATGCGCAGTTCATAATATAAAAAGTAAATGAGGATATCCATTTTCAAATCTAGTGTCTCTTTTATGTGCTTTTTCAAATGGCTAACTGGAACACTTGTGATTTTCAGGTCCATGGAGACTACAGCGAGGAGGTGGGTGCTAAGATTGAGAGGCCAGTTGGAGATGACGCAGCACCAGAAGCTGCCGAGCCTGTGCCTGGGGCTTAGATTTTCATTTGCTTTTTCCAGGAATAGGCAGCATTTCTTGCCAATTGAAAATGGATTGTTCTCCAGTTTGGAGCTGCCTGAATGTGGTTCATTAATTCAGGAGAGTAAATCTCATTCAAACAAGTCCATTTGTCTTCGGTTGAATCATATGAGTGTTCCTATATGCCTAGTTTGAGTGCAGCTGCTCCTCGGTACACAAGCCACACAAATCCTGTTGCAATGCCGCCTGAACTTTGGAAATCAGACTTTTACCCTGGCTACAGCAACTCAGTCAGACCTTATCAATTCCTATATTTTTTTCAAATAGAAGTTGTGTTTGAATAAGATACAACGTGTTTTGTTTTAACACTCTAAATAGCTATAAGGAATATAAGGAATGGAAGAGCTTAGTGGCTTCTCATTATGAGGTGTGTAAGAGCTTGGTGGTCTTCAAACTCATGCACAACTAGTTTAGCCGTCTGTTTTTGAAACTTTTAAACTACATTAAGGTTGATTGTCCTAAAACTACCAACTTAAGCAATCTGGCTTATTTTTGGCAGTCCTAAATTCGAAAAAAATATATGACCGCATTGAAAGTAGGCTTTGATGAGGATTGCAAAAATTTGTAACACCTAATTCGCATTTGTCAATTTTATGCAAAATTCCAATGTAGAAAGTAACCTGTGACCCAAAACCGATCACATGCTCTAATGTACAAATGAGGTATATCTTCCCTAGAAATTAGGGTGATTGGTTTTGGGGCAGTGGGTTGGTAATAGGACAACCAACCGTATTAGCCAAATGGATTACCGATAGCAAAAACCCTAGAAGAGTGCATTCATCGTAATTTCTATCAATTGTTGCTGCTATGAAAGTATCATCTGAAATCCAGACTCTTGAGAACATAAAAAATGAGGTTTATGTGCAACTGCACCACCTTAGGATGCAAGACTGCTTCACAAAACTTAGTCAAAGTTCAACCCTAGTCCATAATCTCATCATAAACAAGGGAATATCTTTAGCAAACGAGAGTCTAGGAGAGAAAGAAAACAATCATTTATATATTACATAACCGACATAGCAATGAGTAGGTTAGAATACATAACCGGTTGTTCACTTTTCAATCACAACCCTTGATCTTCATGATCCAAGGGTGTAAGATGCAAGTTGAATGGAGCAAAGGTTAAGAGTTGCAACTTTTATAGTAGGAAGCCCTCACCCAAGGGAATATCGCATAGGAAAACCACCAGAGCAAAGGCTTGCCCGAGGTTGAGGGCTTTTCCTACACGGTAATCACGAGGGTGAGGGCTTCCTACTACGTGAAGTAACGAGGGAATTCCATTCCACCATTTTCCCTCTCAAGAGGGCATTCCATTCCACCGTTTTCCCTAAGGGAATTTCGCTCTTTGAGCTCCTTCATTTTCTATTGGAGCAAACCTTCCAAGTGCTTTACGTGATGACGATGGTGACAAGTTGCGAAGCCACACTAGCATTGACAAGTCAACAACCAGCCACGAATGTCAGAATTCTTGAGCACCAAACTTATGGTAGAACGTTCAATAATGGCGCAAAATTCAGCATGGAGAATCTAAAGCAATTTTAAGCGTGTGAGCAATTTTCGTTGATGAGCAAGGCACGAAGGAGCCAAGTGGTTCAAAAATTATAATTTTTTAGCAAACGAGGAATTATCTACAATTAAAAGAAAGAGAGCTACTAGACTCCCCAATGTGGCGCATAGGGCCCATGCGTAAGCGATAAGAGAGAATCCAGGTAGAAGACAAAACTAGCTCCAAAATGGAGCAAATGACTCACTGGAAAAGGACAAACGAGATCCGAAAACAAAGGGAAAAGAACTACTTTTGTGCTAAAAAGGAGTCTTGAAGTAAGCATTTAGTTCCCACGTAGAGAACATCACTGTCCTATTAGAACTCCTTTTTGTTCCCATGTGGTTCACCAAATTCTATTGAATAACACGATCTCTTGACCATCATCGTGCAACATGTATTCTTGAATCACCCTGCTGGCAACCACTACTGGCGCGCTTTTGTTGCAGATTCTACCCCGCATTACTGTTGCTTTCACATCCATTGAAACTTGCCGTTGTAGGAGGAACAAATGGAGTCACAAGCATTGGATTGTAAAACATTGGTGGTGGAGATGGCCACAACTGCGAATCGAGTTGTTGGAATGCAGTCGATGATGTTGGCAACTGCAGCTGCGGGTTGAACAACGTGGCATAGCTATGTCGGGGAAGGCCCTGCTCTCCTGAAGGCCTTGCACTCCTGAAGGCGGCCTTGCTCTCCCGAATGCACTTGACGGAATGCAGCCCTGCTCTTCCGAAGGCAGCTGTCGACGTTGAGGTGGCGGATGCCGCGATGCTGCCGATGCCCCGACGCCGCCGATGCCGTTGCCCTCCTCCGTCGCGATGGCAGCCGTGCCCTCCACCGCCCAAGATGTGGGTCTTCAGCCGTGCCCTCCACACCGCCGAAGCATGTCGGTGTCAGGGACACAAGAACTCAAGAACAAGAACAAGAGAACAAGAACAATAGCATGAACAAGGACCCAAGAACAAGAAGTGCAATAGTACACAAGAGTGGTTATGAAGAAAGTATATTGAACTAAATCGATAGTTGAACAAGACAAGGCATCAAGGTTGCTCCTAAACTGGTGTTGACGAGAGTGAGGAGTCCCTCATCTCGTCTCCTATATATACTAGCTTGGAGGATGTTCCAAGAGAAGCTTCTAACTACTAAGGAAGCTTCCGGCGAAGCTTCCTATAGACTAAGTCTTACGTCCGTGGCAATACCCATCACGAACTAGTTTCGACACAGTAATTATATCTCTGTGACTTTACTCAATATCCATCACGAACTAGTTTCCACACTATAATTATATCTCTGGACAATACCCATCACGAACTAGTTTCCACACAATAATTATATCTCTATCTCAAGACCTAGTCTTTGCAATATCCATCTATGTCCGTGACAGTTGGCAGCAGTGCCGTCAACCAAACCCTCCTCATCGCCGAAGCTCCGCCGCTCCATGCTCGCTCTGTCGTCTGCCAATTCCAAATCAACGCTGGTCGGAGGAGGCTGGCGCCTTCCTTGTCGACCACCACCAGCCCTCTTCTCTGCCTGGAGGCGCTCCTTCTCGAGTCGCTTGGCTTGTCGTCGAGCCTTCCTCTCATTAATACCTGCAATGCGCTCTTCTTTTTCTCTCCTTCGTGCTTCTTTGTTTGCAGCTCTCTCTGCAGCTCTGCGCTTTGGTGCTACCTCATTCTCTTGTCGCTTTGCTAGAAGTTGTTCACATGCAGAAATGTACTCCTTTGATGTCAAGATTTTGGATTTTGTGAAATCCAGTAGTAGTTGCTGACGCTTCCTTTTACGGGCTGGAATCACCTCCGGGAGGGCAAGAAATGAGCTGAAATTCTGTTCTTGGTGTTGCTCCTACAGGGTCAACTTAAAATCTGGATCAATGTTTACAGCCTTGTCTTCCACTTCGTGAGTACTTTCGTCTGCATCAGGAACATTCACGTAGTAAAATGGTTCCGGATCTTGCTCATGTAGACCTCCCTGAGGCGAGAATAGCTGTGTGAGGTTTGCGTCGTCATTAACGATGTTGCTCCTTGCTGCAGAGGGGTGGGATGGGTCTATTGTCATAACTGAATTTGTTTGCATATGTTAAATATAATATTCTACACCACATCGTTTTAGCTTCGAAGAATCTTGCAAACGTAATGATTCCTTGATTTTGCAGCACAGACAAATGAGAGTTTTAAAAACAAGAGGGTTAACTGTGTTTGCAAGATCTAACTCTAGAGCAGTCCGAACTTTTGAAAAAGAAAAATTCACATAACTCATAAACCTAGCTTTTACTGTCACGTCTTCAAAGCACGATAGGTTCATAACTGAAGGACATGATTAAGGGTGCCGAGAAATTGAGTAAACAGAGATGTGTCTTCTAATTGGTAAACCTGCGTTCTGTGTTGTAGCATGTTCTACTTAAGTCTATCTGCTGACAAAAGAGGATACCGTGGAGTTAAGAGGATACCTTGTTCGGAAGTTGATCCCAAACCTTCTGCCACAGAAGCTGTGCCTGCAATTTCGGTGACTGGAGCTTCCCGCTCGATACCTGCTGCGCAAACGTCAAAGTCATCGAAAATGATTTGTATTGCAATCAGAAAACCGAGGTAAACTGAAAATATTAGGGAATCCTAAAGACTGCTTCTTGACACTGAAGAAATCCATGCTTCCCATTACGCAGGATCGATGATGTTGAACATCGTCCGGAGTTGTATCGGCACAAAATTCACAAGCCGTTTTGGAACCCTAATTGCTGTAAGTTCTTGCATTTGTTATATATTGAATTCTATGTCTATTTAGTCCTAATGTTATGTTATATTTAGTTCTGTTTTGGATGTACTGCAGATTGTTGGTCGATGTAATTCATTCCAGCGCAATCTACTTTATATGCTTAAGAATCTACACTGAAAGATCTTTTAATGCAGGACTTGGCGATTGATTTGGTTGCTACTATATCCGTTGATTTGGAAAATGGTCTTCGAGAGGTTGATATAAAGAAATACATTAAGACGGAAAAGATTCCTGGAGGACAGTTGGAAGATTCAAAAGTTCTCAAGGGAGTGATGTTCAATAAGGATGTTGGCTTCCCAGGAAAAATGCGAAGGAAGATTTTGAACCCTCGTATCATCCTACTGGATTCTCCCCTTGAGTACAAGAAAGGAGAGAATCAGACGAATGCAGAGCTCATGGAAGAAGAGGATTGGTGACTTTTCTTGAAACTTTGTCTAATTAGTTGTACTCATGCTGTATGTACGGTGCATCTACCACTTGGCACGGCTTTACGTTTGTTGGTTTATTGTCATCCCTTCCAGAGCTTCAGCCATTGTTGCTGTGAATTTGGATTTCTGAATCCCTGTAGCGAGGTGATCACAAACCCTAAGTCCCACAGGGATAATCTAAACCCTAAGTCTACATTGATCACGCACCGGGAATTCATTCATACAGTCACGGTCAAAAGGAAGCTCTCAAGAGTGAGAGATTCAGTGTCGTGCAAATTCATGCTGTTAATTTCAATTAACGTACGGATTGCATACTTACCTTGAGCTACTAATATGTATTGAATTAATTGTTGGCGGTGGAAAGGTTTGTTCAGCTACACTTACGAGAGGCATGTTGAAGCACACACAAGAGGCAAAAAAGAGTTTACCTGATGATGTGTTGATGGTGCAAGATCAGACTGTGTAGTAGCTGATTGAAGTCCAGCAGATCGGTGATGAGGTCCACCTACACGTACTTCTCTTGTATGTCCACCTTCAAGATAGTCACCTTGATCGCTTTGAGACAGTGCAGGACCTTCAAATCGTCGTTGTCCACACATGGATGGGTACTCTACAGATTCAATCTCCTCACTTTCAGGTGTATTATCTTGCGTAGGCACATCTTCCTCTCTAGTATGCAGTCGTAGTGAAGGAATTCGACCTCTCTGCCTTTGTCTACTTTGCCTTGCCCTTTGTAACATCATTTCATCAAAATCAAGATCATCATCTTCCTCCATTTGTGTACCCACGACTGAGTGGTGTGTTTACAATCTAAAGCTCGAACTGAAGCACTCTAAACCCATAAAACAAAATAGCTTGGAGCAATTTGAGAACAATGAGAAATTGAACTTGGATACATAACAATGGCAAAGCGTCCACTACATTTCAAATTAATGTGCATGCCACATTGATTTATGAGCACACCGCCATTATTAACCAATTGAACCTACTTAATAATTTATTCTGCACCAAGTAATAAAGTAAACAGATTTTTCTCATAATTACCCCACCCATCATCCTAAAATTAGCTCACTAATCTCCTAAAACTGCTCGTTGTCATCCAATAGCTGTATACTTTCATCCAGAAATCCCGCAATTTTCATCCACGCTTGCAGGCCGTCACTTTATGCATATTTACTCAACGGTTTTTGAACACCCTAAGTTGCTTCTAGAGCTCCATTATCGGCACTGCGCCATTATTGAACGTTCTACCATAGTTCATAACCAATGTTCTTAACCCAAAAACCATTATTTCAAATCAACCCATCCAACGATATGAGACAAAGCTCCTTAATTGCTTGAACCCAGGTTAAGAGAGGGAACTTTGGTATGACTTGGCACAGTAGTTGCTCTAGTTGCCAACCAAAACACATACAAACCCCAAGGACAAATGTTCATACAAGAAAATTGAATCCTCACACAATTATGGATACAAAACTTTACATAAGCAACAGCAAGCCCTAACCGTAGCCGGATGAGTCTAAGGCTTGCCCTCACACACGGTCGCCCAAGACGACGTGTAATTTCCTTTCCTTTCCACGTCATTATCAACGCCCCGCCACGCAAGAAAATCGCTTTTACCTCGTGTACAAAGGTAAAATTCTCAACCCTATTTTTTACAAGTTCATGTCGAGCATACTCAACACCCATCGAAAAAAATACTCAATGTTTGACGTCGAATATGACAGATATTAGAGTTAATCGAAAAGTCAGCTCAAAGAGGAAAGTTTTAGCAAACTCCTCTTGAACTCCTCTTGAACTCCTAGTGAAATATAAATAGACCAAAAACTAGTTCACGATGAGTTGGGAGACAATCTTAAACAAGCCACTGTCATTATTCTCCACACCTCGCAATGAAAAAGTGTCGAACATGACAAGCCTGTCTAAGCTCTGACAAAGATGCGAAGCTCCCCACGGTCCCCTCGGCTGATCCTAAAATCCTCGTCCAAGTAAGTGGTGTCGAAAGTACCGGCGCCCCGGTCACTGGACGGTTGCCTCAGAAACTCGGGGAGTGGCGGTGTGTCGAAGGAGGGCAGCTGGGAAAGTCCCCCACTTGGTTTCACGGTCGTCTTCTCAAATACAATGCGGATGCCGTTGCTACTTGTGACCTCGAACGTGTGAGCCAACGTTGCCGTCACCTCCAAGGAAGGAAGCGGCCAAGGAGTGCCTATGCGCAAGTCCACAATGTTGTCCAGCTCTTTACTTGGAATATCTATCCTTTGATAGACCTGCAACAACAGCAACAACAACAATGCAACCCCTGAATTTTGGAACAATGGCACTGTGAAAGATCTACACAGTTCTCTAGTCTTTGAGATTTCAATGAATTGGCCAGTATCGTCTTTATTTCGATACTCATGTTGAGATGTTACAAATCAATAAGCCACATATGAAATAACATAGCTGTGATACCAAGCTGAAAGCATTACAATGGCAATCAAGGACACAGTTATCAAAGATAATTAGGGCCAAGTTCCATAGGTGAAGGATCTCACTAAAAGACAAGTTTTTAGGGAGTTCAAGGGACCAAGTTCCACATTTCAAGTGAGATTTTGAGAAAAAAGTGATGGAGAAGTTGTCATGGAGTATGGAGCATCCTCAAGCCCAAGATTTCATGGCGACTTCTCCCTAACCAATCAAATTTGTTCATGTTCAAGTCCATGGAACACACACAACTTCATGGCCAGGTATGAGACAAACTCAAGTTCAACTTTCCCCGTCATCTTAGCCTACTTCCATCGGCAACTTCTCAAACCCATGGAACTTGGCTCTAACACGCGCAGAAAGCATTACAATGGCAATCAAGGACACGGTTATCAAAAATAATTAGTATCTGAGGAGCCAGGTGGCAAGGTAGATACTAGCTTGCAAAGTAATTTGATAACTGTGGCCTTGATTGCCATTGCCAGATATAATGCCAATGGAAATGACATTTGATGCTTCCAAATTTAATTTTGTAACCTAGTGTACAAAATTCAACTGTAGAATCTTGAAGATCATGTTATGTTTATGCTACCGCATAATTTTCAAATATTGATTCTAAGTATGCTAAAGATCATAACAGTCAGCATTCTAGACTTCAAAATTCAGCACTGCTCTCTGACCTTGATGCAAGTTCTAAAGCAGATTCTTTAGTGGGCTGTAAATACAAATAAGAAGGGCTAGCATTGTGAGTTGTGATGCTCCTCCTCTAAACCACAAATCAGGCAATGGCATTACGGTAAAGAAGAGGTTTCACAGACCTGGCCTAAGGTTAGAGGAAGAAGACGACCCACGGGAGGACCTGGTCTTTCCCCTCCAAGGCTACCAGTAGCGAACCCGCTGGAAAACACCAAACGCCATCGGCCTTGTAGCATCTCTAAGTCCCGCGGCAGCTCGACTGGATCTCCTGCTGCTTCCAGTTTGCGGGCTGCCATGTCGGCCGCTGTTTCATCGTTTGCAGTAGCCAATAAGCCCCTGTCCAATCCTGCAATAATACTCTGCATTGCCACATCTCGACATCAATCACTCACAATGACTACGTGACCAATCCAAAAGGTACAAATCGAAATGAAGACTCACTTAACCCCTAAGCGTCCACTGTGTATTTTCTGTAGTGTAGGAAAATTGGACCCCCTGCTGCAAATCATCTGTTTGATGTTTGACACGATTGACACTGTTAATCTTGTAGTGTAGAACAAGAGCCTTAAAATGATGTATTGCAATCAGAAAACCGAGGTAAAATGAGAAACTGTCACCGTTGCAAAGTTCAGTGGTGCAGATGGCCATATTGGTCGTTTTAGACGCTTAGGGATCAAACTCCAACCCTAACTCAAAGGATTGTCACAAGAATTGCAGCCATCTATGTATTACACAACCGATGAGGTTATCATACATAACCGATTGTTCACTTTTCAATCACAACCCTTGATCTTCATGATCCAAGGGCATAGGATGCAAGTTGAAAGGAGAGAAGGTTATGAGTTGCAACTTGTGATGGCGACGGTGACGGGTTGCCAATGGGATGGAGCCACATTGGCGTTGAAAAGTCAACAACCGGTTATGACATATTACAAATAGAAGGCTGCATGTGCATTTAGGATTATCCAATACACAATCAATAATAAGGTTTGTATTAGAAGACCACAATTTCATTCATCAACATGATGCTTATGACTCCACAACATCTATAAAAACGAAAGAATGATCAATATTAGCAAATCTTAAGAGGAGCAGAGTTGAGACCCCTCCTGTAACCCTAATTCAAAGGATGAAAAAACTACACGAGAATTGCAGCCGTCTATGTCGTATTAGAAATAGAGAGGTTGTAGGATGATCAGAAAAGAAGTATTAAAACCGGATAATAATCAATTGACTCCGGTTTTAAATACTTGAAATCTGTCTGAAGAGCAGAATTTCAAAGCATGACGCTCAAGACAATTTATAACATATATACAAACAAAAAGCGTAGCAAAATCTTACAAGAAGCTCCGACTTGAGACCCGAATTATCATCCCCTCCGGTCTTGGAGAATGGCGGATTGGCAGTGAGAGGCGCGCTTGTCGCCGTAACCTGAACTACTGGACCAGTTCTGCAACCCGACGTTCGGAACCGGGACTCGCCTACAAAGGAGAATCGTCTGGCCGTGACTGCACCTACAGCGGCATGTTCTTGTCCATTGCTGCACCGCTGCACCGCCGAAGGGACGCCTGTCAGCGCCGTAAGAGACATAGCCATAGCGAAAAAACACCTTGAATTCCACCAACAATGACACTGGAATGGAGAAAATTGATAAGGAAACTTGGACTGCGAATTGCTCGAATGAAGAATCCGTTCGACTATCACATGAAGGAGGAAAAACAAAACAAAAAAACAAAAACGGTACAGGAAAAAAGAGCTTTGAGACTCAATTGCAGAGGAGATTGTTTCCTGAAGGAGGTGAGGCGGTCAAGTGATGAAGCTTCGGAATGGTTCCGGAGAGAATGCCCTATTGGTCTGCTTCGACCGACGTTTTTCTGTATTCGAAAGACACGTGTCATCTATTGATTGGTTTCGGGTGATGTGGACCGTTCAAAAATCTGACGTGGAAATTGAATTTTGTGTTGTATCTCCATTGATTTACAAGTGTTGATGGAAAACGGAAGAAGAAAGGCAGGGAAGCAAGGAGCGTGGCGCCCTGGTGATCGTGGATGAACGTGGGCACAAATGGATGAATGTTGGCACAAATGGATGAATGGTGGTACCAGTGAATGAACGTGGGTATCAATGGATGAACGTCCCTCACAGATGAATGAATGGACCAAGGTTCAAGTTATGTATGCACTCTGCACAGTCTGCAATGGCTTTAGGAAGGCTTGAGGATAAAGTTTCCAGTACAGCGCAGGTATTAAATTTTATTATTGAATTTGTTGGCTCTGACCATAGGGAAAGGGCATTCCAGGGACACATTTTTTTGGGCTAAATATCACTGTAGCGAATATATTCCGTCCATGGTTTCACTGAAATAAGATCAACAAACTCATTCCAGCCTTTCATTCAAACAACCAACTCCAATTGCAAAACATTTATTAGAAGACTTAACCCTTTAGCGCGTCGGCGTCCAGATTCTGGACGCCGGATGAATTTCAGCAGCTCGATTTCTATAGGTACCGGATGTTTTTCATCCATTTTTTATTTTTTTTCATTCTTGTGCTAGTTGAATACCATTTGTACGGTATGGATCTTCCAAATAAGATAATGTGAATTTTTGAATATTTACAAAAGTGATTAATGTCAAGTTTCAATCTTAGTTCAAAAAGAAAGACCTTAAATATGATTTTCCATAGTAAGTAGAATCAAATAATGGAAACCATACCATCTCCTAGTGCATGTCATTCTAATTTCATTACAATATTTTTAAATTTTTTTGTGTTAATTTTGGATTTTTAATTGAATTTCAAGAGAAAACCTTGCAAAATTAATTTAAAAATATTAATAATAAATATGATGAATCCAACCGTACGGATGTTATCTACACATTGACATTTACAACTTTGTTTTGTACATCAACTCCATTTCCGTTTTTCATCAACCATTTTATAACAAATCTTTGAAAACAGTGTTGAATCGGGACGTTAAAGGGTTAATCCTAAGTGAGGCAAAAGTGCAACAATTGAGGTTCAAAAGATTTTTTTTTCAAAGAGTAAGTTGGTGCGCAACAAGTGTGATAAGGTTTGCAACCCAATCATGGAGCCAAGACGACCACGACCCCGACCCCGACGCCAACTCCTACACCAACACCGACAATTTGTTCTTAATGTTTTTCATGTAAAAACCCTCTTTGAGATACTCTTGTTGACAGAATTAAAAAATACAATTACACATTTAAGATTTAAGTTTTACAATGCTAATTGCCAAATAATAAAAGCTATCTATATCAATCAATAATGTTCTAATTTTTAACAAGACTTCATTGTAATTTGTCAAATGTTTCCGGGTCCACGATTTCATGACAAACAAATTCTTCTACTTCATTACCGTTTTCATCTACGTATTTTTTGCAATAATCTTCATCGGCTTCTTCAGTGATTTTTTTCTCATCGTGACAAGTTTTTTCACCATCAGATGTTTCTTCATCTTCAAACGTTTTTTCATCCTCAGATATTTCTTCATCCTTGGATGTTTCTTCATCATCCGATGTTTCTTTGTCATCGTCCGTATTCTTAGTCTCATCACTCGCATCACCATCATCACTAATCTCATCCAAATCAATGTTTTCATCGACGTTTTTAGTATTTCTTTGCATGCCCATTGTTTTTGACTCCAAATCATAGTCATTTATTTTTTCCAAATCACCAAAATAAAATGGACTTTCGTCACTATTTTCAATGTTTTTTTCTTGGGTTTTATTAGTTTTAGCATTTTTTACTCTACTAACTTTAGGCCCTTTTTTTTTCTCTTTGCCACTAACCGTGTACCCATCTCGTTTGCAATCATTGTTCAAACACTTATAACGAGGTTGTGATAGATTGTAATTTGCAAACATCCAAAACCTATGATTCCCTGATCCGCAATCTGGACATTTTTTTGGTAATGGTTTAAGGTCGTCATACATCATATCTTCCGTCCACTTCAATGTCTTTTTTTTCTTTTTTTCATTGTTATTTTTATCATCTACACCAACTCGCTTTCTAGATGGTAGCGCCATCATGTAATAAAAATAGAATAGTGCAACATCAAGCTAGAAAGAATTGCAAGAGCAATTTTTGCAATAATGAAGAATGAAAGTAAACACAAACACTCGGTTTAAATATCTTAGGGATGGAAAGTAAAAGAAAATATCTTTGATCACCTATTGGTTGTTGGATAGAAAGTAAAAGAAAATATCTTTGACCATATGTTAATTGATGGATGAAAAGTAAAAGAAATAATTTTTATCATCTATTGTTTGATGAACAAAAAGTAAAGGACACACTTCTAGGTCTCTCGTTGTCTGTGCATGTTTTCTCTGGTTGGGTCCTACTTTTAACACGCCACACCCTTTTATGGTTTTAAAGGAAAAGGCACAGTTGGCAAAATAAATTCCTAAACATAAAACATAAATTTCCCAAAAAATTTCAACTCCAGAAAGCAACACCTGGATCAGGCTGACGTTTCAACATACCTGGGCCAACGTGCTCTCCTCTCGTGCATGTTTCACTTGCAATGGACAAACATCCACAAAGAAAACACCTCTTGTTGAGTGCAATGCGCCCAATTTTTAGTACCTTAAAAAACCAGAGTACCTGTAGGAGGCACATCCTCTCCTACTACAGTAGAGCAACTTTACGGTATCCCTAGTATGATTCTATCCATAGTTCAGAATTACAAGACAGGAATCACACCTACGTGACCCTGGTCGGTAACAATGGAGGAAACCTTCTTACAGTACCTTTTGTACATGTGTACTTTCTACATGTATTACGGTAGTGTACCTGGCTTTGCCATTGGGAGTAGGGAGGTCCGGCAGCCTCCGAGTTAGAGGTAAGCAAAAAAAGGGAAAACTCCTCCACTTGGAGTGAGTTTACACTGGAGCCTACCCTCACCTGGAAAGTACACCCTTAAAACTGCTGTCCTTGTTCTATGTAACAATGAAGGAAATTTAACGATTGTAGGCAGAAATAAACCCAACGTCTGGAGGAGGTTCGGCTTGTCTTCTACTGTACACATTCTTCTGGGCCACATTAATAGAGGAAATCAACTACAGAAGTGGTCATTGGATGATCATTAAGCCTTCCTTTCATGGGGTAGTCGCTATGGAACTATTACCTGCGAAGACATCACGGCCGCTAACGGACATGACAAGTAGCTGGGAATCGCTGTCTTCATAAGTTTTCTCGAGTTCCTGCATCGAGCATGGAGTTCCTGCATCACGTTCCACATTGAGTTCCTGCAGTAAAATAGTAGCCCCAAGGGTCGATTGAAAGGCCTAGGATTAGTGACCTGACAATAAATGGAAAATGAACTTTATGATGGACATGCAATTGGTCCAAGGAATCCTTCTCGAGACCCTGGCTCATGGGTCTCAATGAAAAACTTTATAGGCTAAGCGCGTTGCAGATTTCTGCACAATAAAATGGTGTTCAACCCGTTCAAGCATGCTCGCTGCTATCCACTCCACGCTGAACGCAGCCTGCTCTTTCATACTTGTTACAGGATCAATAGCTTTCCTAAACACATCCTAACCCGACTCTCAAGGGTCAAATTTTCCTACCAAGAAGCTTGCATGACCACCAATCAATGCTACGACCGTGAGAAAAAGTCGTTCAGAGCCAGATTGGCGTCGCCGTGGGGAACCACGTCCTCCGGCTCCGGCATGAACAGGCTCGTCGAGCTCAACTTTGCTTCCACCACTAGCTCGTTGGAGCTGCTGTCAAACTGCACCTGGGCACCGTGGGCTCTCAACCAATCCTCGCACTCCTCCATCCCCTCTGCCTCCCCTTCTGACCCTGCCTCCATGCTGAACCCCAGAGCCCGTGCCACCAATGCCACAGGAATTGTTGGACGGTATGACCGTGTCATGCACTTCACAGCTTCAAATCGCATCTTCTCCACGTGGATGTCCATCAAGCACGGGCTCAGCACTGGCGCTCTTCTGTACAGCCGGAAGAACGAAGTGTAGTTTCCCACTGCCAGTGCGTGCCGCACTGCCAGCGCGTGCTTCACCACCTCGTCTCTCCTCCCATCGGCCGTCAGCCTTGCCATCGCAGACAACAGATCTCTGCTGTTGCCGCGGTTGAACAGAATGTACAGCAGGCTGTAGGCCGCAAACTCGTTACTGCAGCCCTGGATGCCTTCCCCGTACAGGGCCTTCAGTTGCGTCTGACACTGGTTGTACTCCGGCATATCCCCCGCCTCCAATGCCATGCGAGCGTGTGTCTCATACACCTCCACCGTGAACTCGTCTCTGATCCGCTGCACCGTCAGATCCTGTCGTATAGACTTCAGCTGCTCACACTTGAACAGATAGCTCTTCGTCGTGCTCTTCACCATCTCCAACGCTCTCCTCAACACATCCGCTGGTCTCACCGTGGCTGGATCTGGGGCTGAAGTCAGCCGCAGATACCGCTTCTCCACCTCTTGACATGTTCCTCGAATGGTCAACGAATCCCAGTCAATGTCCTCCACCGCCCGCCCGTTCTGCCCGTCCCCCGAACCCAGCGCCAGCTGCAGCGCTGTCGCCCTCCGTGCGCTCGCACTTCCTGCTGCCGCTCCCCTCCCCCGTCCCAACCCCTTCCCGCCTCTCCCTGAATGCTCCTTGCCCCGATCAAACCGTTTGAACCGGTTCTGCCGTCTCTCCTTCTCTTCTGGAGTGTCGGCCGTCGACACTGATCCCAGATGCACTCCATGACCATGCTCCTCTTCGCTCTCGCTTGAAGGATTTGTGTCGCCCCACTTCAAACTCAGACCCACTTTGCGGAGCCTCTTCAACCCCCTGTTTGACATGTTCTTCACATCCACATTACCTGTTGTGCTCGCTGGTTTGTTCCACGTGTCCTCACGCTTCTCCCATTTGCTCTGCAACTGCAGGTTGTTCTTCTCTTTCAACACATCGTGCCCGCCTTCTCTGGCACTACCGTAAAAACCAATACTCCGTCCTGCTTTATCGTCTGACCCATCTGCTGCTGGAGCCTCCCAACGAGTTCTTGCCCGCCGGGCCGGGCTCCATTCTGCCTTGCCCAAATTGCTCTGCTGCTGTGAGGTCTCTTTCTTCGTCGCCGAAGCCAAAGATGAGGCCGGAGGTATTGCAAAAAGTGGCTCCGTGTCCCAATCCCTCGTGAACAATGTCCCATCCATTGAAGCACTCGTGATCATGTCCTTCATTATGTCCTGGCAAGCAACTTTCTGCGACTCCTCCTTGCATCGCGACAAAGCTCTTTCCACATAGGCCCGCAATGATGACGGAAACATTCCGGGCTGCAGCGTAGCATCCGCCACAGCGTCCGTTGCAGCGCTGGAAGAAGCCGCCTTCTTGGCAGCCACGCTCACATAAGCTGGCTTCACTGTCTCCTTGCCAGCACCCACACCACCAACATTCCCAGTGATCCGTGGATTCGTCACGATGTGCAGCTTCGCTGCTTTGCTCACCAGTTGCTGCTGCTGCTGCTGTTGCTGCTGAATGCTGTGCCCGCCTTGAATCTTCTGAAATTCCAGCGGTTGGTTCTGATGCTGAGCTGAAGCTGGTCTAGTCTGAGTTGGCAACGGTGGGAAGTAACTCTGGCTGAAATGGTCACTCTGGGAGCCCTGACTGGCGACACCATTCCAAGCCGCCCCTGCACTCTGAGCTTCCATGCTCGAAGAAACCTGAGCGCCCTGCGACTCACCACCGTATGCTTGTTGCAACGCTGGACCAGCTGCCCAAGAAGTTACAGGTGCTGCAGTGCCAGGAGGAGGCGGTTGCTGAGAGCTTGGCGCAGCCACAACATTCGCATATGTTGGCGCTACCACCTGAGCTGCACCTGCTGCTACTGTGGGAGCTGCTGCCTGGGGAGCACCATTGCTCTCTCCATTAGCAACTTGAGGAGCAGCTTCCAAACTGGCGTAATACTCAGCCCACTGCTGTGAGTAATCTTGCGCTGCATACTGCATGTTGCCCTCCGGCTTTGCACCATACCCCGCGTTTGCGTACCCTCCGTAATTGTACTTCCCCTGGTTGGGATCGCTCCATGAGCTCTGAGCCTGTTCGCCATCACCAGGATGTCGATAGCCGCTGGACTGGTAGCCATTGGGATCGTAGTAGTTGCCACTGTTCCCGTAAGATCCTGCATCCGTGGGATGTGCATACTGAGCAGGAGGCGCATATGGAGCAGGGGCGTTGCTGTACATTGCCGCATTCTGACCATACGAATTCTCTCCCTCCTTCTGATAGCCCTGATATCCCTGATAGTTGTATGCATTCTGGTCGCCCATGTAATTGTACCCCGCGTACCCCTGCGCATACGCCCCATTCGCAGCCACCGGATTCGGGTTTCCATAGCTGTTGCCTGCTTGCATTTCCCCTACGCCGTATCCCACATACTCTTGCCCTGGCTGCTGTGCGTAATTGCTGTACCCCGCGTATGGATCCGTGCCACCATTTTGATCACTTCCCGTCCACGCCGCGGGCGTTGCCAATCCTGGTGGCAAGGGGGCCTGCGGAGGCGGCATCGCGGGCAATGGAGGAGCTGCCATCCCATCTTGCTGCCCTCTGTCCTCCGCCGGCTGCTCCGCATAATACCCATACCATTGCTGTTGTTGTTGTTGCTGCTGCTGCTGCTGGGACGCCGGATCGTAGAGCTGGCCATTTCCCCAACCGTTTCCCGGATCGGAATACGCCACAACATTGTTGTCCCGCGAGGCATACAAATTACTGTTCCTCCGGCTGTTGTCATACTCATCTCCGACCCCTGCCATGAATAGGGTTCAACTCAATACCGCCTCTTTAACTCGTGGTGACCTGCTTTTTCCCATCCTCGGCCTCGCCTGACCGAGTCTAGCAAACTTGCAGACCCCCCGCACCGACGAAGCAACAGAAGGCTCAGCACCTAAAGCAATAACTCGCTGCTGGAAAAAGCATTTCCTCCTCTGAATTAGGTTACAAAATCACAATACCTAATCACTACTCGCGATTGATTCCGGGCAATCCAAACCAATTCAATGCCGTCCTCACCCTCCACAACCCTGCCACAGAAACCTCTTCCTTTGGCAGCCTCCAAGCTCAACACGAGGTCTTTCAAATCTTTGAATCATATCAGCGCGTGGTGGAGAATTTTGGCTGCTAAAATTGCTTGCCCGCCTACACATGATCCACTGGAATAAGTGGACACCAACCGACTCTCAAATATCATCACAGAATCCTTCATTGCACTTATTTGACCTAATCTCGCTCAAAGCACACGGTCTCTCCATTTTGAGCCTCTACACTTACCAGAAGGAGTCGTCGCAACAAGTGACGGTGTGCGGTCATTTCCGAGTCAAATTGAAGCGTGAGAAGCGTAGAAAATGCAGATTCAAAATTTGAAAAGACGAAAACGCGGGAAGGGACAAAGAAAAATACTCACCGATTAGAAAGGGCGGAGAGTTCGGTAATCGAATGGAGGTGGAAACCCTAACCCTGAGTGAGGAAGGGGTTGAGAGAATGATCGGCAAAGCAAAGCTGCAAGCGAAGGTGCGCTTGTTGTTCTCGGACAGAGTGTATGAGCGTGATAAGGGTCGGAGGTGATGACGACGACGACCGGACGCGGTCTTCGATGCCCGTGGTTCACGGTGTCAGGGCCGCACTCCCTGGAGTTGTTTTCCTATAATAAGGGCCGCTTCACACTATGGCCGTCCAAGTTGAGAGGCCGTGGAATTGAGAGTCCAAACTTTGTTGAGAGTTCAAAGAAATCTACTGAAAATAGGCATAAAATATAGTTTTCATTTTTTATGAAAAGAAATCGACGGCCTCTCGACCATAGTGACGGGTCTTGCAAAATGTAGGACCCAAACTTCCTCTCGAGAGGCCGTCACCTTGGTCAAAAAGTGTTGCCATGTAAGCATTTTGAAGGTCCACGGCCTTTGGACTTTGGCCTCTAGCGTGAAGGGTCGAGAGGCCGAAACCATGGTTTCTTGCAATTTGATTGGTGGAAACCCACGGCCTCTCGACCTTTGGCCATAGTGTGAAGCGGCCCTAAAACGAGCTGAAGGTTAGATGTCGGCACTGATCTCAAAACTGGCTAAAATTAGCTGGATTTCTTTAAAAATAAAATAAAATGGGGCTGCTAAACATACAAAGAAAGTAAATGAAAATAAGATTGAAATGTAGCGAGAATGGTCATCATACAAAGAAAGTAAATGAAAATAAAATTGAAATGTAGCGAGAATGCTCATCATGATATAAATATGTAGCATCTTCATGAGGTGATATCCGCGGATATCATCATGGTATTACCTTAATATATCAAGGACATTGCCGGATATTATAGAGGTATCTTGAGTATTATATGCACTCGGTAGCAAAAGTAGATACCATTTATGTGGGAGGTCGCATAATGTTCTAAATGTCATAAAGTGGTTCTGAGATCACTGGATGTCGGTGGTATTTGAATAAAGTAGAGGTACTTAATTTTGACCCATTTAAAGATTTTTTGACAATGAAAATTGATGTAATAAAATTGCATATTTCAGGGATCGTTGGAAGTAAAAAATGATTGATTTTAAGAAAAAAAATATTAGCGATTTAATTTAATTTTTGAATATATAAAAATACTTAAATTGATATTTATTTATGTCCTTTTGAACCAATCATACAGGGTGTCCGAAAACAAGAATATTATTGGTCAACGCATTTGGATTTGGAGCTGGAAAAGGATTTGAAAGGGAAAGTTTGGTCATGCAGGGTGTTTGAAAACGAGAATTTGATTGGTCAATGCGTTTGGATTTTGGAGTTGAAAAAGGATTTGAAAGGGACAGTTTGATCATGCAGGGTGTTTGAAAATGAGAATTTGATTAGTCAATTCGTTTGGATTTGGAGGTGGATAATGATTGAAAGGGACAGTATAAAGGGAATAGAATGAGGTCCCTCTACCTTACACGACTTCTACAGTAGTCAAAGAACAGAGTTTGTAAACGTTGATTTGTCAATACCACAAGCCTTTTATTTGAAATAGAATGGAAGTTTAATTGCAAAAATTCAACATCACTAAAGTAGGTGGAGGGTAAGGTTGGTAGAAACACACAAAAATAAATGCCAGAGTTTTTGGTAAGTTGTTTGTAATATATAATGTATGACAGAAAGAGAATTTTAAAGAATATTTGTGAATATTCAATTTTTTAAACTTTATTTTCAATATATATATATATATATTTTTTGCCCATATGTGTTACCTTTGCCATTAAAAGAAAATGCCAAGGTTGAAGCTTTGACCATCCAAAAGACTCAAGTTTCACAAGAAAAAATAATTACAAAGAAAGGGAGGTAATAGGAGAAAAGATATAATAAATGCCAAAATCCAAGAATATACTAAAATCTAATGCCATTGGGAGGCTTTTGTGAAAACTTATATTTTCAAAAACTATAAACCCTTCTCAAAAGTAGCTAGAAACCATATTCAATGTTGAATATTCACAAGCATTTTTTGAAAGTTAAACAAATTGAATTTCAAAGAATATTTATGAATATTTAACACTCTTTAATCTCTAAAAGTTCATGGACCTGAACTAAAACTAAGATGTGTAATAAAATATGCCTTCTACAAGTTTGATAAAGTTTAATTCGAAAAAAAAAATGTAATGCTTGCTGTTTACAATTTATTAGTACAGTTAGATTTCCAAACTACGTTATTTGTTTATGCAATGAATATAAAATCACCAAAATCACCAAAATATTCTTAAATTCACCAAAATCACAATTTTAATTTTTTAACATTTGAAATTTCATATAAATGAATGTTATATCAAAATCATCATTAATTTTTGAAAATTTCTAACACTACAATAATATTGAGGTGTTTCCCTTTGGAAATTCTTATAGATAGAATTTTCCTTCAAATATAATTCAAATCGGGTTGACTCAAATTGAGTTAATATGATTCAAATTGAGTTCAAAAGCATACTCAATTTTCTACTTAAAAATTTTTTGCTTTTGAGAAAATTGATTTTTGAATTTCAGGAAATCCATAGAAGTAAGGTGACAATAGTAAAATTGTTGATTGAACTCTCAGATTGAACTCTTGTGGATAGAGAGTTAATTCCAATTTCTTTTTATTGAAACTAGTGTATCATAAAACACTCTTAAAATAACTAATCCCTGAATGGAACATATTGCATTCATTTCAGTTCAAAGGTTTGTTTTAGGTACCCCTAACTTATGTTAATCCCTTTTGGATGTTGGAGCCTAAAATGGCCCGCTATTTGTTGTATTTGTCCATTTAAGCACCTTCCTAAGCGTATTGGTCTATAGGAAAACTTAAATAGATAGTAACTCCGGTCCTCTTGCGAGGCCGGCATGAAAAAAGTGTCTGTTCGTCTTGACAATGAGCCAATGCCACTGGATAAATGAACATTGGTACAAGACTACTCTCCCCTTCCGGGAATAGACACTTTAGTAACCAGAAACTAGTAAAAGTAACCCATAGTAGCCATTATTAGGTATTTGCATCATTTGTAATGGTATAAAACGAGGTGTATCATGTTGATGGTCGCCAAGTCATGGTTCTTAGGTTGGTTGGAGAAGGATAGGAAAACTTACAATCTGGACATTTCAATAGAAGACATTTACAAATTTTGAAATATTTATTTCGAGATTCTGGGTGTAAGGTAGTAACACCTTAAACCGACAGAATAAGGGAATTGGTAACCGGGGAGTGCAAAAAGCATGAAGTGAAACCGTGAATGTGTTAGCAAATTGGAGACGAAGTGTTGGGTCTTGGAATCAAAATTTTTGGACGCATGAGCAATTTTACACGAATTTTTGAAGTGAAGGTGTTGTAGACACCTAATCAAAATTGTAGACTTACCCAAAAGAAACAGAAGGAACACATGGACAAAACTTGTCAATGCTTTCATCTCCATCAGGAATTTCGGACCCCACTGATTCTGCACTAATTCAGTGCGATTTCCGATATTTCAAGGGTTCGTAGGATTTTCGCACTGATTCCGCATCGTTGCATCATCCATCGCAACTACACTGATATGACACGATGTTCGTACAAGCGGATATAGTACTGATTCGACACGATTGATACATCCATTGAAAACGTATGAATTCAGCACTCTTTATAGTCGTCAAATGTCGTATTTTAATCGTCTTTAAAACTACACTGATTCAGTGTGTTTTTCGTGCGACATCATCTTTTCCATATCTAGATTTTATTTTCTTTCTATATTTAAATTTGATCAAAATAATATTATTAAAAAATATAAAATAAAATAAAATAAAATAAAATATAAAATAATTACTTTCCTCGCTACCCACTTCAACTACACGGAAATTGCCCGCACGTGCGGTGGGGCCCACTATAGCTTCCTAAGCTCTATCACCAACGGTGGGATTTGAACTCTCGACCTCCCGGTTGCCAATCAAGTTCCAAACCACCAAACCACCTCAAACTCTTCATGCATAGAATGGAACTCTTTTGGTAATTATCGAACTTTTTTTTTCAGCGGACTTTGAATGTTTTTAATTATGTGAAAAAAAAAAAAATTCCAAATTTTTCTTTTGCACTAGATTATGCAGGACTTTTTCTATATCTATGATTTTTTTCATAATATTTTGAATTTTTGAATTTTTTGCCAAAATTGTGATGGCAGATCATGGCTGTGAGCTGTTTTTTTTTTGCAGCGGACTTTGAATGTTTTTAACTATGTGAAAAAAACGTTTTTTCCAAATTTTTTTTGCACTAGATTATGCAGGACGTTTTCTATATCTAGGATTTTTTTCATAATATTTTGAATTTTTTTATTTTTTGCCAAAATCGTGGTGGCAGATCATGGCTGTGAGCTGTGTTTTTTTTTCAGCGGACTTTGAATGTTTTTAACTATGTGAAAAAAACTTTTTTTCCAAATTTTTTTTTGCACTAGATTATGCAGGACGTTTTCTATATCTAGGATTTTTTTCATAATATTTTGAATTTATTTATTTTTTGCCAAAATCGTGGTGGTTGTGAGCTATTTTTTTTTGCTCCTATGATGAAAAGTACAATGATAACCAATAATACCAAATTTGAATTCTAAAAATATAAAATATTATTTCTTTGAAATTTTAATGTGTATTGCTTCTAAACTCTATAAATGTAGATCTAAAAATATTTTGGGAAATTAAACCGTAAGTATAATTTAAAGAAGATTCTTGGAATATTCCAACATATTCCAAAATAATATAAAATATTTTCAAAGATTCCAAAAGATTCCAAAAAGAATATTAAAATATTGTACACGGATGTCGTACGAAAATAATTTGCATTATAATAGATACTGAAATCGCACGAATATAATAAATGGCATTAATATGATACGTATACGATACTGAATTCACATTAACTAAAACCGCACGTTATCCGTGTCTTATCAGTCATGTGATGTAAATACACGATTAACGCACGGATTCCGTCAAGTACGACTTTCGTGCGGAAACAACACTTTTTTGATAATCATTGAAAAGACACTGCATCGACACTCTAGTAATGCATGTCACTTCTGTACCGTAACGACACTTCTAAATGCACGTATGACGTGCGGAATCAGTGTTTAACGATAAACGCACTGAATCAGTGCAGAATCAGTGGGGTCGGAAATTCCTGATATCATTGGTTCCATCTCATTGGTTCTCGTGAAGTTTTAGTGAAGTTGTGGTCCATATTAGGTACACTCTCAATGACTTTGAGTCAGATTCTAGGAGGCAGGAATGGGTAGTTGGCAGTTTAAGGTGTTACTACCTTAGTATTTGCCTTGAGCAATATTGCATTCTACATAACATTCAGTATCCTTTGTCACTATTGCCTTCCTCCAACAAAATGATGTGGAATATCCCTCATCATTTCATCCTTCCAATGACATGATGTGGGATATTCCACATCGAATCAGTAGCTATGGGGGCACGTGGCATTAAGCAAGAGCAATCAACCATGGTGAACAGTCATCGAAAGCACTCATTCAATCACAATGCAACAATGTTTTGTAATTGTTTATTAGATTCAATAGTTCATTCAATTACAAATCACTGGTCACTCCATATATAAAGGTGGATGAAACTAAAAGGCACCCTCTTAGAAGGCTACTGAATGTTATGTACGTATTCCTTATGAATATATACGTCACCTAAACCGCCCTTCTTGGTTGTAGAATATTTTGCAAAAATTTACAAAGCATTACATTCTTCAAAGCCCCACAAAAATTTCAAACTGGGAAAAGAATCCCTTCATCTTCTAAGTGAGCTTTGTACAAATTCTGACACAAGTATCCAAACCATATATTTCATCGCAACATCCTAAAGAGATTAATGTAACCCACAATATTGGAGAAGAATGCTAATGATTGTCCAAATTTTATTAGAAAATGATCGTTTTTCATCCAATTTTTGTTGTAGTAAAGATTCGAATGCACAAAATTATGTGTTATTTGGGATACCGTATTCAAAAGTATAAAGAGCTGAAATAAAGTTCTTTTGTTTAAATAAAGTATAAAGAGCTCTTTTGTTTTCTTTGGATTCTTTGTGATAAATTAACCCGTAAAGGAACAAGAATTCATAGTTTTAAATTGACAAATTCAGTTATCTACATTCTGAAAGTTCTCAATTCACAATATAGTTCAAATTTTTTTCTACCGGAATTAGTGAAGAACATTGATTGCATGTTATGGTCGAAGCAACAAATAAGCTTGAACAAATAGAAGTCCACATAGGAAATACTCACAACTACTTAAAAAAACATGAAACCCAATTTGGGCTTCTTGATCCTTTAGGGTTTAAATTTCTCTAAATCTAGTATCCCTCCTGTTACATGCACTGTCATTGGCTCTAGACTGTAAGCAGCTATAAAAGAGTATCCAGAATGAGGGCACAGGTTTGATCCAGCAACCCAGAATCCTCAGCTGTAATAGATCTGTCGGTGATACTATAAAACCCTCTTTCTAGTTAGCACAGTCTCATCTTTCAGTCTTGTTTCATCAGCCTTTCCAATAGAAACATATCAGGGTAAAGAAATCTCCTGACTACCATCACACTCACACGGGTGGTGTGGAAGTTTTGAACCAACTTCAGTGCAGAAATGGCTCAGTCATTGTTGTTATAGCACTGAATCAGTGACCATATTGTGTTGCTTTCGTGTCATTGAAACACAAATCTATGACCAACTGAAACAACACGAACCTATGTTGGCAATCAGTGGGGTGGCAAATTCGTCACAAGGTTGTAGAGAGGCTCCGACCTTTTCGTCCGGTGAATGACTTGCTGTCTGTCTTCCGGGCGAGGGTGGCAGACAATGGCTCATTTGTAAGAGGGAAATGATTCTCAAGTTGCGCTCCAACTATCCACTTTTGCAGTGCTGGTGTCCATGTGATGATTCTTCCTTCATTCCATTTGGCGAAGTCAAAAGGTGCACCTATCTCTGTGAGAGCACCCAGCACTGCTCTTGCCACAGGAAGACTCTTTAAATCCCTGTTTGGATCCTTGTCACCCCACCTGCTCACCAACAAAAATATAAATTTACTGCAATGATAGATTCAACTAGTATCTTCCAAAGAGGAGCTTTTGCTTTTAGCTTGGGCATTTTTAGCTTAAGAAGAAATCATACGCTACATTATTTGACAAAAGAGAAATATGTTTCATGGATCATTCAGCTATTATCCTCCAGAAAGGAGTTTTTATTTTTAGTTAGGCAATTCTAGCTTAACCCTTAAACGACATATGCTTTCCTGATACCACACCCAAAATCTCTTTTAAGTTTCATTTTCAGCATGATTTTGTTTTTAATTTACTTTGGCTCTATTCTAAAGAAGTATAGATCTCTCTAAGGTGCTCGGTTTGGCATTTTAAAAACCCCCATTTGGTGCAATGGAGTAAAAGTTATGAGCAAGATTCTCCCAAAATATAACCAAGCCCGTGGGGCTTGCATTGTCCTTTAAGGGTTCAGAAGAAATCATACGCTACATTTTTTGGTGTTTTAAAGATCAACTATTAGCTTCCAAAGAGGAGTTTTCACTTTCCAAAGAGGGCACTTAAGGTTAATACAAATTGAAAAAAAGAAGAAGAAGAGAGATCAACTGATTAAAAACCATCAACAAAAGGTTTGGAAAATATACTTTGTAACAATACTCAGAAGAGGAGGAAACGAGGTCTCTTTCTTGGTTTCCGCTTCCAAGTCTAGCAGCCAGACAATAAGCGTAGTCATCGCAGCCCCCACTGACATCCTGATAAGAAACCAAAAAAAAAGTCGTTTAATTATGAGGTCTGTGTGACGATCTTCCAAGCAGTGATTTTTTTTTCTTGTCAGGAGACAGTTTAGCATTTTTGCTACTTTTCCATGGCTTGAAGAGCAATCTAGGTTCCTTGGATGCTCTTTTCATATTAATACATAGGTAATATCAGGGTAATACACATGGGTAATACACATGTGCTACCTAGGCAATACCTGCGTGATAACTAGGTTTAAAGAGGCTACACATCTTGACTCCATGTAGGAAATCTGGCTATTATTCCTTCCATTTTTTGAAAAATCCTTTGTATCAATTAGCCAGCCCAAATTGTATGTAGCAAGTTGGTTAACCCCTAAACGTATCAACCCTTTGAACAGAAGTAGATTCTAGCCTCAAAAGTAGATATCAACATGGCTCAGACGTACATGAGGTGTACATGAGAAGACCATTGCAAGTATAAAATCTACCCAACAAATTAGACATACTTGTAGTTGGAGGCTTCTCCAATATTATCAACAACTCCCCATCACAAGATATTTATTGTAATTTGCAGAGAATTTAATAGGCTTTCAAAGTTGACTTGGATAAAAATCATCCGAGGTTGTATGAGAAAGTTGCAAGGCTTCAAATCTGTTCGTGATCCAGTTTCTGGACGCTGGGACATTTAGGGGTTAAAATTAGCAACGAAAAAAATCACTGCTTCCAGGCATGCCCACGCTAAACAGAGAATTATTACAGTCAAACGTAGGAGATCTTGAAACTTGTCTGATAAATTTTGTAACGTGTCAGATTAACAAACCAATTTCCAAATATCAACTATGTGTGATTTAGAAAGGGGAAAAAAACGATAGCAGTAATAGAAAGATTTGAAATGACCTGTGCACATCAATGGACCACATCAAGTCGGAGCGGGAGAAAGCTTCGGCAAACACTCCACGCTGGCGTGCTTCAGCGAAGACTCGGCAAGCTCTCTGCCGTTGTCCTAAGCACCAAAGCGCTTCCAACAAAGCATTATAGAACGTCAAGTTACTCCCCACCCCCTCCACTTTGAGGCCATCCAAGGCATACTCCACCCTTTGCCAGTTGGTACCCTCGTCCATCTCTCCCTTAAAAATTCCACCCACCGCTCCATATATACTTGGCATGCTTGGCTCCAGCATTTCCTCCAGGACCTTGCTTGCATCTTCCCACCTGACAAAACAAACAAACAGATTCGGTAAGCATTCTAACACTTTCAGTACAGTCCACCCTCTATAAATGTTAGGCTCTGGAGTAAAATTTTCCTAACATTTATAGTGAGTTAACATTGTAACAGTTATAAAGGGAGCTTTTTGAATGCTTAACAAATATAAAGACGTTCTGAACCCTCATACGGTACCCTCCACAATATAGTCCAAATGAATAATTTGATCACAACAATGGATGTCATCACACAGTATTGGATATATTTCGTAGGTTAACATTTATAAGTGGCAAATTAACAAAGAGGGGAGTAAATTATTGTTAACATTTAACATAGTTAACATTCTAGTTAGCAATATGAGGGGAGTACGATTTTGTTAACAAATATAATGAGTTAACGTTTATAAGTGTAACATTTATCGAGGGTGGACTGTAAGCAATAGAGCGTGTCAACCACTCTTCATGGTGATTTCTCTAGCCTCCAGTAAACCAAGATTTAGAGCCACTTAACCCTTAAAAGGACCAAGGATTCATAGTTTTAAAATGACAAACTCTATTGATCATATTGTAACAAATATAATCCAGATAGGACCAGATTTTTATCCACTGGAATCAGTGAAGAGCATGATCAAAAGACAAAAAAAAATTAATAAAAGGAAATCTACATAGGACCTATTCAAAACTGCTATAAAAAACATGAGCCCCAATTCGGACATCTTGATCCTTTAAGGGTTGATCTTGTACAGGTTAGAGATAACAAAGTAATCCTACACAATGATTGGTGCAAATATCATTTTTTGGGGGTTTGTTTTACTTCTTTGGTTCAATGTCGACTGTACACTACTGTGGTCTGAGCATGAAGAAGTGGCGTTTACATGGCTCCTATGTGGCGTGCTAAAAACATTTGAGATAAGGTTTCAAGCTCCCTCTTGAGGTGGATTGGACACTACACTAAAATTGTGATTTAGGAATTGATGTCTTTTACCACAATTCATTCAAAGGTGAGGAGAACAATAGTGTCCCTACAAGTACATAGGAGTTTGCCACTTGTCATTCTCACTTTCATTTCCTTCCCGAGTGATAAGAATGACATGAGGTGGCATACCATGGTTATAATAAAGTTACCATTTGTCATTGAAACACTATATCCAGTTTTTTCCTTAACCCCACTAAACGTCCCAACGTCCAGAAATTGGATCATGAACAAATTCGAAGCCTTGTAACTTTCTCATACAATCTTGGATGATTTTCATCCAAGTCGCCTTTGAAAGCCTATTGAATTCTCTACCAATTACAATAAATCTCTTGTGATGGGGAGCTGTTGATAATATTGGAGACGCCTCCAACTACAAGTATGTCAAATTTGTTGGGTAGATTTTATGCTTTCAATGGTTTTCTCATGTACACATCTGAGCCATGCTAATATCTACTTTTGAGACTAGAATCTACTTCTGTTCAAAGGGTTGGTACGTTTAAGGGTTAAAGGGACACTATCTCCAAGAAGTCTACTGTAAGATTAATGTATCCACATCTCTTAAAACAGCAGATTTAAGTAAAATAAAAAAAGAGCTGAGGAAATACCTGTTGCGGCGAGCACAGACAGACAGCATGAGGCAATAGGCATCAACGCTGGGCAATCCACCGCCAACTTTCAGATCCAGGAATTGAGCTTTGGCTTCATCAAACAAGCCTGCTGTGCAATAGACTCCCATCAAAGCTTCATAAGTTGGTCTGTTGGGAGGGCAGCGAGCCTCTTCCATGTCCCGACTCACTTCAATGGCATCGTCGAAAAGACCTCCACGGCCGAATGCTTCAATGAGAGAATTGTACGTGGATACATCTGCTGGAATGCCTGCATCGCTCATGCTTAAGTAAGCACTTCCAGCTTCACAATACAGACCACCACCTGCACACACAGTGAGAAAAAAAGAATGAGAAACTGATCAGAACAAACCCTCAAACATAAACAACAATCCTTCAGCCTAATTACTAGAGATTAACCCCTAAAGGACCAAAGATTCATGGTTTTAAAATGACAAGTTTAAACGATCATATTGTGAAAATTATAATTTGAATGGGACCAAATTTTATATCACTGGAATTAGTGAAGAACATTACATATGTCGAATAATTTATTTTTCTAAATTAACAAAAAAAAATCCTACATAAAACCTACTCAAAAGTACTGAAAAAAACAGTAGCCACCAGGTGGCCTTATGGTCCTTTAGGGGTTAATGCTATAAAATGAATGGAAAATCCTCCATACTTTGCTTCCTGTAAGAAAAGAACTAAAAGAGTTGAGCCCTATGCAGAAGAGAAATGCTATGTATTGGTAGCGTACATATCAAAAAAATTAAATGTAAAACATACTCCCTATGTCCCACAATAAGCTTCCTCAACCCCTTTTCAGTTTGTCCCATAATAAGCTTCCTGTTGCTCAAACTAACTACTCCTATTGGCTCAAGGTCCACGCCGTTGTAGTTAATTTAGGAAATTACCTTCTATGGGACAGAGGAGTACTAGTGATCATAAATAGGCACAAATAGTCACATGGCACAAATAGGATGGTTTTCCTTTACACCACAAATAAGAATAGGTGGGAACGTGCCTGTAGTTTACTAACTTCGCTAAGGTTTAGGTTCTCAAATTCATTTTTAACTAATATATTGAAAACAATGATGTGTAACCACGTTTTACTATAAAATACGATTTAGTTAATTCAAAAGTGGCCTCACAAAATTGGATCATAAATTAAAGCAAAAAATCATCAAATTAGGAATTTCACAAAAGGGACCTTCTAGAGCTATGAGTCTACAACGACAGGGCATTTCAAGAGAGGAGAACGGTTATAGGACCTGCATAGGCCCCAATCAAGGCATTGTAGGTATCCTGGTCAGGTTCGCATCCACTCTCCTTGGAGCTATTAAAAGCGCCCGTGGTTTCGGAATACAGAGCAGCATTTCCGTAAGCTGCAATTAGACCTGTACAACCAAGCAACATTGATTAGACCGCATCCATAAAACCTAAACCCTAAACCCTAAACCCTGACTTTCAAACACTAGAGACATCGAAGCTCACTTCCTTACCCGTAAACCCATCCGAAGTGGGCGTGACATTGCTTTGAAGCATGTGACGGTGTATTTTTGTAGCCGCCTTGTGAAGTCCTCCTTTGCCACAAGAATAAAGGAGGCCAGCGTAAGTTGACATATCTGGCTCCAATCCACCGTCCTGCCATGCACCGATATCAAAAATCACGTCTTCACACCGAAAAAGAATTAGAAAAGAAAATGCAGTGCTTTCATTTCAACATAAAATGATAACCCCTGAAGGACGAAGAAGCCCAAATTGTGCCTCCTGGTTTTTTAGCAGGTCCTACGTGGAGCACCTTTTGTTCAAATGTTGCACTTTCTTTTGATCAACACATGCAATGCTTTTCACTGATTCTGGTGACATAAAATTTGGTCCCATCTGAATTATTGATTTTTCACAATATGATCGATTGAAATAGTCGGTTTGAATCCTTGGCTCCTTCAAGAGAGCCTCAAGACGGTGGACATGTAAAGCAAGGGAAGAAAATATATGTTTTTCACTGACTCTGGTGATATAAACTTTGGTCCCATCCAAATTATTGGTTTTTCACAATATGATCATTGAAATTTTCAGTTTAATCTTTGGTCCTTCAGGGGATAACAAGAGAGGCATCAGCAAGACAGTGGACATGTAAAGCAAGGGAAGGAAATAAACATCAAAAAGGGGGAAGGGAGGCGGGAGCGCGTACAATCAAGTCCCAGAAGAGGTTGATAGATTCTTGAAAAAATCCTCCTTGCCCAAACACTTGAATGAGAGTGTTGTAGGTGGTGATATCAGGCTCAGTACCCCTGGCTTTCATGTCCGTGAACAGATCGCGAACTTCGTCGTAACAACCATGCTTGCCATAGGCCTCTAGAAGAGAACTAAACGTGACCACATTTGGTGTGCACCCAGCCTCCTGCATTTGCTTGAACACTTTGGCCGCGGCCCGGTATTTGCCAGCCCTTCCATACGCATCAATCAAAATGTTGTAGGCCACGACATCCGGCGCGTTCCCGGCCTTCTCCATCTCTCGTAACAACTCTGCAGCGCCTTCGTGCTGGCCTGCTTGCCCATACGTCTCCACCAGCGCATTGTACGTGACCGTGTCCGGCACCACACCTGCCTCGTTCATCGTCCGAAATATCATGCCTGCTTCTTCCACCATAGCCCGGCTGCCAAACGCACACAACATGCACTCATCAACACCACAATCCCGTCCTTAACCCCGAAAGGCTTCATGTTTTTTTTAGCAGTTTTGAGTAGGTTTTATGTGAACTTTCTTTAGTTCAATTTTTTCTTTTTTTTCACCAACATATGCACTGTATTTCAGTGATTCTAGTGATATAAAATTTAGTCTCATCTAAGTTGTATTTTTCACGATGTGATCAATTGAATTTGTCATATTAAAACTATGGATCCTTGGTCCTTTAGGGGTTAATAAGAATCTAACGCACACACTTAATGTTGGCAGCGTGGAGGATTATTAGGAAGTCTCCCTATTGTTATACTTCCTCTGTCTACACAACATGCGCTCATCAATCATATTGTGAAAAAATATCGAACTAAATTTTATATCACCGGAATCAATGAATGTGTTAGTAAAAAACAGACAAAAGGAAGTCGACACAAGACCTACTCAAAACTGCTTAAACAAAACATGAGACTCAATTCGAGCTTCACGCTTTCAGTAGAATTACATTGTTGCAGGAACTTTAAGACTATCAAAAAATCTTATAGGAAGTCTCCCTATTGTTATACCATTGTGGCCATAGAAGACTTCCCTATGAATCATGAATCATGAGGAAGACGATTTTTTTTATGAAGTTGTTTAAAAGTTCCTGAAACAGTCTAATTTACTGAAGACCCTGTCTATAACACCCACTCAAAGAAACACACACTAATACTCCTGTTCAGAAATAATTGTCCTAGTTTTTGGCATTTATTTTTTTGCAATTTTTTTCATATGTTTTATACTTCAAATGTGAGCCATGTCCACTTCAAATGGGGTGGACAATGAGAGTGGCACAAAAACTACATATTGACTGCTATTAAAGATAGACCATTTTTCAAGCACTGGGACAACTTCTTTTGGCAAAAAAAACAGCGTTAAGTTAAAAAAACACACACCAAAAACTAGGACAGTTATTTCCGGACAGAGAGTACCATTGTGGGCAAAGGAAAACTTTCTTATGAATCATGAATCATGGGGAAGAATCTTTTTTTTTAAGATGTTGTCTAAAAGTTCCTGAAACAGTCTAATTTATTACTGAAGAACCTGTTTATAACACTCACCCAAAAAACACACATAAAATGTCACATTGGATGCATTATGGATAAACGAGATAACACAAATTTTCAAGTGATCATGTTTTCAACACATTCAACGGGATATTTCCATATTATCTCTAACAGGTTTTTCACTTGTGACAAAATAGACTCCTCAGCCACATACTTAGAGTATTTTGCAAATTGACACGTGAGCATTGAATTCAGAATACAAAGGATTGAAAACCACCAACCTGCTGCAGGCGCTCAGAAGCGTATTGTAGGTGATAATGTCAGGTTGAATACCCTCATGTCGCATTTGAGCGAACAGTCCGAGAAGACCCTCCCACTCCAGACACCCTTTGGCACAAGCGTTGATCACAGTATTGTACGTGATTAAATTGGGTGTCACTTTCTCTCGTTTCATCCGAGACAACAAATGAAGTGAGGCTTCATGTTGACCGTTGCGTCCGTATGCGTTGATCAGAGCTGTGAAGGAGTACACATTCCATTCCACATCATTCAGTGGCATATCTTCAAAAAGCTCCGAAGCCTTGTCCAGCATTCCTTCCCGTCCCATGATTCCTGTCGCCAATATCAGAAAAAAACACAGTCTCAATTATTTTTGCAACAGAAACTAAAACAAAAAAAAACCTGTCGCACTTGTAACACAAACTGTGCAACTCTCGATATCTCACCATGCAAGTCTCTCTCTATGCAAGTCTCTCTCTAAACTTTTTCTTTCGTTCTTTTGTCTTTATAAGCAAGGTCATCACACCAACACTTCAAAATCTTGCACAATGAGTACATATTGATTTTGAGAATGTTAACCCCTAAGCGTCTAAAACGCCATCTGCATCACTGGTGGCATTTTCTCATTTTACCTCAGTTTTCTGATTGCAATACATCATTTTCAACCTCTTGTTCTATACTACAAGATCAAGAGTGTTCGATCGTGTCAAACAGAATTCATTTTCACACAAACAGATGCTTTCCAGCAGGGGGTCCAATTTTCCTACGCTACAGAAAATACACAGTGGACGCTTAGGGGTTAACGACCTCATAACTTGTGACGGTTTTAGAAGAAAACCTTTAAACCGTACAACTTTTGCATAAGGTATCTAAATGATGCATTCTTTGGTGCGTTGGAATCCTCTTTGCTTTCCTAACAAGAACATTTAAAATTTTGACCATTCTAATAATACTCGAAACGATGCTCAAAGTGTCAGAATTACGGCACTGATTTTCCAGAAACCAAAAGGTTCAAAATGTTACTCCCTCCGTCCCAAAGTTATTGTCCAACTTGTTTGCTTGATATTTCTTTGAGCCAATGTCATTGATCATATTGTAAGAAACATGATTAGAAAAGGATCCAAATTATGTCACTAGAATGATTGAAGAACATTGCATGTGTTCATTGCAACCCAAATAAAATTAGCCACAAGGAAGTCTTTTTTTTACCTACTTAAAAAAGCACTTTCAAACATGACAATAACTTTGGGACGGAGGGAGTACCTATCATGATAGTGTAGACGTGCTCATTGGGCTTACACCATTGATGGCGCTGCATGTACTTGAACAACCGCAACGCTTTCTGCCAGTCGCTGCGCTGGGCGAATTCCCTGAAAATGAGGGAGAATTCGTGCATGGTGAGCTTGTTCTTGAACCCTTCCATGGTCCGGGCGATGCTGCCGCGCGGCGCGAGGGAGGTCAGGTTGTTGATGGCGTTCTCCACGTCGTAGCTGTACTTGCCCTTCAAGATCTCCGGGCTGTCCGCGGCGCTCGCCACCACGGCCACCTGCTGCGCTTGCCGACTCAGCGACCTCCTCGCTCCTCCGCTGGAAACCGGCGCCACTTCCATCACGAACTTGCGCGAGAGCTGGTAGTTCCACCGGGACAACAGAGAGCTCGACAGCGTATTCATCCCGCATCGTTGCGGTGCTTGCGTTTGCACTGCGTCGCTCAACACGTACCCCGCTATGCACTGGCTCCTCGCAGCCATCGCCATTGTCCCACTCCGAACAATTGAACTCACTCGGAATCAAAAACTACACCGCCTCATCATCCCAACGCGAACAAAAATCTCCTCCCTCCCTCACCACGCCACCTAAAATTTGCCAAATGACCTCTCCGTGAATTTCAAAAGAATCCACAAAACTCACCACGCAACCGCGCAAATTCCAAGTAAGCGTCCCACTCAGACCATCAAATACCAACCCTAAGGCTACAAGAAACAATCCTGCGACGAGGACAATCAACAAGTCGGACGAAGTCAACTCACTCTGAACCCAAAACCCCAAACCCTAAACCCTGAGAACTGGATAAGGCTGGTCAGTACTATTTTTTCTTGGGGCCGATTCAACCAAATTTTAGCAACCTCGGAGAAATTCACAAAAAACCACGACGCAAAATTGTGCAATTTTCAACCAGGCGTCCGACTCAGACCATCAAACACCAATACAAGAAACAATCCAATCAGCAAGTCGCGTCACTCTGGCGAACTAAACCCCAAACCCTAAAACCCTGGAGAACTGGATAAGGCTGGTCCCAGTCAATGCTCGAGACACCATACATGGCCGGATGAACTTTCGATAACTTACTTTGTCATCCCATTTCAAGTGCACAACGACGCAGAGAGAAGAATCCGGTGAACATCATGACAGTACGTTATTGATTTGTATGAAACCGGAGCACATGATTTGTATTGATTTGTATGAAATTTTTGCACATTCTGAGTGTTCGGCACCTTTTGCACATTCTGAGTATTCGGCTCCTTTTGCACATTCTGAGTATTCGGCACCTTTTGCACATTCGGAGTGTTCAGCAGCTTTCGAGCGTTCAGGGGTTTGGGGTATGAGAGAGGGGGCAAACGGCGTTGAGGAGGATGTGCACAAGCATGAGATCCACGAAGTACTGGTGCCCGATTTGCGTACTCCGCCACGCTTCTTTCTCCGGGCGCCACGGCCACGGCGTTTTCGAAGGCGCGCGGCCATAGTGCACGCCGTCAGTATGATTCAAGTCATAGTGCCAAGGAAACGTCAAGTCGAACGCATCCACCACTTTCACAGCCCCCTTCTTCTGCTGCAGCTTCTCCACGAAAATACGGTTATAAATCTCCATTTTGTGCGGGTTGGGCAGGCCATCACGCGCATGACCAGACTCGCCCCTGGCGTCCCCGGCGCCCGTGATCGTCGTCCGGTACACCACAGCCGGATTCGTCCCCCTCCACAGCTCATTCCAGAACTTCACGGCGTAATCAACCCCTTTCGCAAACTCTCTCGCGGTTTTGTACCAATGCGCATCGTGAAGGCCGGAGTTCATCACCATCGTGTCGGGGAAACTCGTCTCGTTCCAGAACGAGGTGAGAAGCTCCCTGTAGGAACTGTTTCGCAAACTTGACAACCCGGCCAAATTCCCCGCCTCTTCCGCGTGGCCGTTGAAGATCTTCGTGATGGTAACCGACTGGTCTGTTCCGTTCCGGGAGAATGTTCCGTTGAACCAGCGGCGCATGTGGTAAACGTCCTCCAGAGGAAACCCTAATACGAAGTTGAGCAAGTTCCGCACCGTGTCTTCGTTGTTGGAGTCGCCCCAGAAGAACAACCACCGCCCGTTCAAACACTCCCACGCCTCGTTTGTCGTGAAGATTTTGAACTTGCAATGCGCGGAGTACGTCCAGCCGTTGCTCTCAAGCAACCCGACTTTGCCTTCACACCAGCTCGCATCGCAGGGCTCATCGGGATCGATGCAAACGAACCGCCCGTCGTCTTGAATCTCGCACGTCTCGTTGTGAGTATGGCGGTTCCATCTTCCACTCCACGCTTTGAGCCCCCAATCGCCATCGCCGCACGTTCTTAACGAAAATGCTTCGAGTACGGGCGCGACGAACTCGATTTCTACTGTGAGAATTTCTTCCAGGCGCGTCCAGGCGAAGCAGGTGACGTCCAGGGCGTGGAAATTTGCGAACAGGAGGATGACTTTGAAAACAAAAGTTCCCTGAAAGGCGGAGTCGACCATCAATTGGACGCCATAGCTGCCGTCTTTGTGGTCGATTATGGGCGGCCGGGCTTTCCAGTTAGGTCCGGTTAGATCTGTCTCGAAGAAGTCGCCTCCTGCACATCGCCTGCGCCCGTTTTCTTCGTACGAGACGATCAGAAGCTCATGGATTTTGCCAGTTTCGAGCTGAATGGGCTTGCCGGTTTCTGGCTTCGGCAGGCCGAAAACCTCCGCGGTGAACGTTGCTTGTTGGTAACACGGCAGACCAGTGCGATTCTCGTCTACTTGTTGCAGCATGCTCTCACTCTCATTTGGTAAGCTTGGGTACAGCAACGGCCATGTGTCTCTCCTGCTCCTCTCGCCTTCCTGCAATCAGTGTGTTCACATTTACAAGGTAGAGAATACTATCAAGCATATGCAGGAACTCTGTGCTTTCAAGAGCCAAACTCTCTTGAGATCAAACTGTAACAATTTCTTATGCAATGGTTTCTAGACAACCTCATCTCCATTAAAAACATGTTTGCGTTTGCAGAGACGTTTGCTTACATTCAACCAAGTGTATTGGAAGAGATGAGTTTCTGTTGGTAACAGGAGATGGCATCAGGTCCGTAATGCTTATGAATGCAATGTTGGACATGATTAACACCTACTCTTGCAGCTTGGAATGCATCCAGAAGGCGAAAAAAATCTATGTATTCAAGGCTGCTGTATGAGAATAGTGGTAGGGCTTACTTTTTGCAGCTTGCAATGCATCCAGAAGGTAAAGAATTCTATCTATACAAGGCTGTTATATGAGAATAGTGGTAGGGCGTACTTTTGCGGCTTGGAATACATCCAGAAGGCGAAAAAAATCTATGTATTCAAGGCTGTTATATGAGAATAGTGGTAGGGCTTACTTTTGCAGCTTGGAATGCATCCAGAAGGCAAAAAATTCTATCTATACAAGGCTGTTACGGTATATGAGAATAGTGGTAGGGCTTACTTTTGCAGCTTGGAATGCATCCAGGAGGCAAAAAATTCTATCTATACAAGGCTATTACGGTATATGAGAATAGTGGTAGGGCTTACTTTTGCAGCTTGGAATGCATCCAGGAGGCAAAAAATTCTATCTATACAAGGCTGTTATATGAGAATAGTGGTAGGGCTTACTTTTGCAGCTTGCAGTGCATCCAGAAGGTAAAGAATTCTATCTATACAAGGCTGTTATATGAGAATAGTGGTAGGGCTAACTTTTGCAGCTTGCAATGCATCCAGAAGGCGAAAAAAATCTATGTATTCAAGGCTGCTGTATGAGAATAGTGATAGGGCTTACTTTTGCAGCTTGCAATGCATCCAGAAGGTAAAGAAGATCTCACTAGTAGCAGACCTGTTGTTTTTCATTCCCCACTTTGTGGGAACAATGACCAGTACCGGAATATTATACCTATGTTTCTATCTTCTTGTGACCAAAACTACTCATCAACATTGACACAGGCCATGTGCCTAGCGCGGTTTCATTTCTTAGTAAGTGAAAAGCGACACATTTCCTACTAGTGTCTATTCAAGGCTATTGTATGAGAATAGTGGTAGAACTTACTTTTGCAGCTTGTGATGAAGAAGGATCAGTGGATGTTGCTACAAGGACAGGTTGCAAGCTCGCCATGTAGTCTTGCAGAAACACATTGCGACTGATAGCAATGACCATTTTGTAGCTGAGGAAGAGCAGCATGACGACGAAGCCCAGTCTGTAAGCCACTCCCATCACTGCTCCCTTGTCTAGCAGCTTCGACTTCATCGTTGCCACTGGAGAGTCTACACAAAACTATACCTTCTCCAGAAGACACCAGGTGTGCACTGAATTTATAATGTGTACCGCACTAATTTTTGCTAATAGTGAGGGTGGGTTTATACTATGGGAGGGTAATTAGTGAAGGTGACACTAATATGTAAAATCACTAAAATGTAAAATCAGTGCGAAATCAGAAAAAGTTTCAGCCCTCGTCAATTTCATGATTTTGTAGAATAGAGTGTGTCTTTGGAATTAGTACCAGGTGCTCTTATTAGCACAAAGTAGTGTAGTGTCAACAATGAATATGGGATATGTTCATCGGTTAAGCTCCTTTACAAAAATGTGCATATTTTAAGCATAAGATAATTCAAATCGCAAAATTCTTTTTGGAAGTGAAATATTGCTCCAATTGAGCATGTATTCTTAGTTGAACAATACTCAAAATAAGTTAGTTTACTATGCACAATTGAGCCTCGAACGTTTAATCACAACACATGCATTCAACTCGTGCATATTTTTCACAACCTTACTGAATTTTGTTCATATCTCATGCATAAAAACTTCAAATTGCAAAATTAGTTTTGGAGGTGCAAGATGACTTGGTATTCTAACTTTTCTTAGTTAAAAACATATCAAAATAAGATCATTTGTTGTGCTCAATTGTACACCAAAACCTACTGAAAAATACGGTGTAGTGAGAATTTGCAGGAGCTTGCAAAGTTCTTATCCCATATCATTTAGTGGAATGAATTTGATTACAAGATCAACTTTTTCTTCTTCCAGAGTTCACAATTGATCATCCAAATAATATTACCCTAATTGCAAAAAGGTTTTGACAATTTTCTGCCGGATATTTAATTTATGGCTTTTAGTAATTTTACAATTAACTAAATTTTGGCAGTAAGTCTCTTGAATATATTGATTTTCCAACAATTTATATAGATAATTTCCTGAAAGTGCTGATTCGTTATTTCAAGAATATTTATCGCCAAACCTTTTTTGTAATTACGATAATAAATATGAAAAATGATAATTTTTCAAACATTTTGACAGTTTCAAAAAATATTTTTTTGTGAAATCTGGCAATAACTACTTGTAATTTCCAGAAAAGATGGGCATGTTCTTTTTGAAATGTATATTTCCGAACGCAATGTGCGCCAATGGTATACATAATTTTATTGGACCAAAATGTTCTAAAAACTCAGTACCATGAGTGTTGGTATTTTCATTTCCATGAAGTTGGCAGTTTCAATTTTATTGGTATCATAATTTAAAGTATGATAACTAAAACTATTTGACTCAAGGATTTTTTATTTTTTGGTTTCTGGAGAACTACTAAATTGGCGACATAAAATAAAATGGTGTAGCCAAATATTTTCAAGATTCATCTATATTTTGGATAGAACTATCTCTTCATCTACATATTAGGATTATTTTCATTTAAAATTGACAATTTCATCCTAATTGTTTTCAGAAATTGGAAAAACCTGGCATCTTTGTCCTTTTCATCTTGAGGCTTGGTGCACCCCAATTACTTTTGGTGCTTTTTGGCATTTAAAAGCCTAAAAAATCATTAAATTATTATTATTTTTTAAACATTGCCCATTATTGGCATGAGGTCACCCTTGACAAAAATGCCAATGAAAGGTCAGTCCTATTAGTGTAGCCACAGATTCAAACCTCAAGCTAAATAAAATAACTAAATTAATTTAATTCAGGCTTTTGTTCTCTATGGAATTCAGGTGCATCATGAGGGACTTGTGGGTTTGTGAGTTGGCAAAGAAAGCATGACATCCATGCATGTGAAATTATGATAGAGGGGAAACTTGAATCACACCACTGGGCCTTTTCAACCACACTCATATCAGCAAACTTCTGTGTTTGTGTGTCTTCATGAGGCGCAGTTTGGATTTTTTTAAACCCTTTAGTGCCCAGCTGTCCACATTATGGTCACTGCACCGACGGAAATGCATATATCAGAGAATTCGTGAAGAATTGGAACTTCAGTTTTGAAGTCCGGATGTGACCATATATATTACACACCTTCCAGAAAAAGAAATTTTCAATTTCCAATTGTACAACTATCAAAATACCTATTAATAGAACGCAAAAATACTGCAAATACTTGAAAATACAGTAAATACTTACAAATACAACACATGTATTATGTGCAGTATTTCTTGTGTTTGGAAGTTTGTTATCTTGTTTTTTTTTTTGGGATTGTGTTCTCTTCTTCATCTTCCATCAGTGTGTGTAATTCGATCTTGACTAATGTACTCACTCTTGTCAATTTTCAACGTATAAAGTTTTGTCCTAAACCGTATATGGATAAGTCACTATCACTTATAAAATTCACACTAATTATGTGTGAGTCTATTCTTGATATGGAAAATCGCAACGGAGAGGTGTTGACATAGGGCATAGATGAACTTCTTTACTTTCATTTTTGAAAATTTAACCAAATTCTATTTAACTTTGAAGTCACATACCCCCCCAAAATCTCATTTTTGAGCGTGCATTATATAGTTCAAATACATACTATAATCTTTCAATCCCAACATTGGATGATTCTCAAATTTTAATTAAATGTGTGCTCTCCAGTTGAGAATAGAATTGTACGACTACTTTCTAATTTAATCCATTCTATTTCAGGTAGTCTTAATCACAGTGGAAAAATCCACTGAAATCTAGTGCTTCTAGCTACAGTACCCTAGGCCCTAAAGGATTAATGTTGGTTAGAGAAGAGAAACTATGGTAAATAATTGTATTATAGAGATGTGCTAAAAATATATATTTCCAATAAAATGCGTTGTCTATTAACTCTTAAACGCACCAACCCTTTGAACAGAAGTAGATGCTAGCCTCAAAAATAGATATTAACATGATTCAAATGTGCATGAGGTTCTATGTTCAATTTGATGAGGGTATTCACAATGGAGCCTAAAACAGCCACGGCGCCATAGCTTCATTTAGACTTGTTAATTTTGAGCAATCGCCACGTCGTGGTAGCTTTCAGGGCAGGAACAACATCAGAGCATCTGCACCCCAACGCGCCAAGAGTTTGACACATGCAATAAATGGATGATAAATACTGCGGGCCCTTCAAAAATGCCTCTTGGCCGTGAACTTTGGCGAGTCAAGAAATGGCCCTCCAAATTTATGTTTAGTTGATTGAATCTGACATTCTACTTTTGATTGGTGCATTGACTATTTGACGTGCACTTTTGGTGCTTGAGAGGCGTTCAAGAGTGGGGGAGTATGATTTTAACCCTTAAACGACACAGCAAGCCCCACGGGCTTTATTTCCAAGGAATCTTGCTTCTAGCAGGAACACTACTTAACTCCTTTTTACCATACATAGATCATTGGTTGCTCAACAAGGTGAGGCATCAAATGTGCTCAATTGCTACAACAAATTCTTCCGTGCTTGTTTGCAATGTCTAGATCAAAGGTTTTGGAGGATCATTTGATTCTTGCCCAAGTACTCAATTTATTCCTCATGTGCTTGTTCCTTTGTTGTGATTGGTCATGCACCCATGCCCGGCCTAAATATATAACCCTTATTCTTTGAGAGATGCTCGGGCTGCCCACCCAGGACCTGAAATGTCGTTTAACGGTTAAGGGCTCTTCAAATATAGATGAATTAATTTTAGTGAGTCACCTTTAACGAGCATGGGTGCAGATGCTCATCTACGAGTTCCCTGATTGAGCCCCCAGCTTCACCGTTTTCGATTCTCCTGAAAGAGCCACCGAGTCCAGCTTCGGAAGTTGCGAAGCTCTGCTGCCGGCTCGGTCCCCTTCCTGAAAGCCGGTCAGATCTGTCATCGAAGGACGAAAGCCTTATGCTTCGCTCGTCGGAATGGCTCGTTTTCTGCAGACGAACAAGAGCGGCGTAGACGCCGATCTCGTGCGCCATCAGCGTGTCGTGACTTCCCATTTCAACGATGGTTCCATTCTGAACGAATATGCATTAGCCGCTTGGCAAGCATGCTCTACCTCCTAGCTCATCAGTCCCGTCCGGCTTGCCATACAATACATTCTCCTTAATACAAGTTGTGGCAAAGAGTGCAGGCTCGTGATTCACGAGCCCGATTTGCTCACGAAGCCACTTGAGCTCCAGTTTCTAGATGTTCACCCCATCCAGACACACGCCCCCTGAAATGCAATTCAAGACTCTCAAAAGTCAGTAACCGAAATACCTCTTCAACACGGTTCCATCCAGGCTCAGAAACTCGAGAATGCTAGCCTGCGCTGGGGTCGTAAAACCGCTCGATCAAAGCGATGACCGTGCTCTTCTCCGACCCCGGAGCCTCCACCGTCGAGCCTGCGGGAACGGTGAGCGAAAAATCTCGGTCACCATATACTGACATGGGTGGATATTTGTTGTAGGCACGTTCTTCCATTTGGACAAATTGTCGACAATGTTTCATCCATTTGAACAACTCTTCATCAAATTTGTATAAACTTTTTCATAGTACCCTACGTCGTGGTTGGTTTCAACATTAATTAACTATTTTTTGTCCAAAAGTGCCACATGTCATTTTGTGATTGGTTTATGGTGACATGGACCTCTCAAAATATGATGTGGAAATAAGATTTCGACACAATGTTGTCCGAATCTGACCCTCACGTATGGTACTTTATGAAAATAATTGTCAATGTGGTCGTTCATAAATGCAGTGGGTCACAGTATATGGTGATTTTAGTGCACTACAAGCAGAGACGTCGTTTCTCACTATGGAAGATCCGGTGCATTGTCGCTTTTCACTATGGAGGATCTAGTGCATTGTCGCTTAAATTCACTGTAGAGGTTCGTCCTCGGTGACAAATCGCGCTCACCAACTGAAGTCTACCAACTGAAGTCCCACCAAATAATTGGTGAGTGCGAAGTGACACCTTTTGATTCACCGAAGGAGTGAGAAGCGAACGCCTTCTCCTTGTAGTGCTGTACTGATCTCCACCTGATGGACAATCCCTTGGACCTGATCGAATGAGTTATCGGTCGATCTAGACTCACCGATCCAGCTTGTGAACATTACATCTTCGACACTGTTTATATAAGTTTAATTTAACACTACCGAGTACGCCAGCCCAAGCTCAGCCGGAGTTTTCAGTCTCTCTGGCTTTAAGTATGATGCTGAGTAGCTAATACATTGAACATCGATGGAGTTATCCGTAAAGTCCATCATATTTTGAAGAATCATCAAAGAATTTTCTTTATTATATTCTTATTTCTTCACTCCAAATAGTTAGAAGGTGTGGAAGATCTTGGTGGTTTATCATTCTTAGGTGTGTAAGAGGTGTGTAAGAGCTTGATGATCTTCAAAAGTTTTCAAAAGTTTTTTTAACTCCTTTCTTGGTGCTAAAAAACTTTTGAAAACTTTTGAAGACCACCAAGCTCTTACACACCTAATAATGATAGATCACCAAAATCTTCCACACCTTTCAACTATTTGGAGTGAAAAAATAAGAATATAATAAAACAAAACTCTTTGTTGATTCTTCAAATCCAAGGTGACTTTACGGATAATTCAGATATCGATCAATCATCTTTAGACAATCGTGAGTCTCATGTTCCCCGAAGATCGGCACGGCACTGTCAAGCGCGCATTGTGATTATCAAGCTCATAGAAAGGTGCGCGAGTTACCTTTGTGCCATAGTTGGGTCATCAAAAAATAATTCAAAAAATAAAAAATCGGAAATTATGAGCCAGGACCAAAAAAACAAAAATAGAATAAATTATTTTCAGCTATATAAGGGCATCCGCACCCATACGCGCCAAGAGTCTGACAGACGGAATAAGTGGATGGAAAATGCTAAGGGCCCTTCAAAAATGCCTCTTGGCCCTCAACTTTGGCGTGTTAAGAAATGGCCCTCCAAATCTATGTTTAGTTGACTGAATCTTGACATTCTACTTGTGATTGGTGCATTGACTATTTGACGTGTACTTTTGATGCTTGAGGGGCGTTTTAGGATGGGGAAGTATGATTTCAAGGGCTCTTCAAATATAGATGAATAATTTTAGCGAGTCACCTTTAGCGAGCATGGGTGGAGATACTCTAAGCCATTCTTAATCACCGTTTAATTAAAATCGAAAACAAAGAAATTCATGTTTAGAGGAACGAAACCTTTATTTCCAAAAAATATTAAATATTCGTTACTGTGTTGGCAACCCAGCTATGGTAGTAATGGTACTACGGTACAGTTCACATCCTTGTGGGTGGCGACCCAGCTATGCTACTACTGTACTCTTCTATTCACATCCTTTTTTGGTGGCTGCCTCCACATTTTCCACAATGCTGATCTTGCATTCCTTGCTATTGATGCGCATCATTCACAGAATAGCTCATTGGATCAACTTTCATGGTTCGGAGAACTGTACATGGCACTTATTAATGGATACCGGTGATGAAGAATTTAGTCCCATCTTAATTATAGTTTTCACATTGAAGGGCCAAACGTTGAGGTTAAGTAAATGTGATACATGCCTACTGATATTTGCCGCATGGGTTGCACGAGGAGATTCTACTCTACACAGGGTTACCTTTGCAGCAAAGGTAAAAATGAAATAAATAAATGTCCCCTTTTCAAAAAAAAAAATTTACACAAATAAAGGGGAGCCCTTTCCTGCAGAGAGAAATAACATACAAACCCACCCCGCCAGAGCCGGCGAGGCCGGTGGACCACAACTACTCGTTAATCGAGCTAAACCTAGGACCACTAAGGGACCAACACGGCTGAATCCCGTCCCATTTAGCGAACAGTTTCTTTCTGCACAAAAGCGATTTGAACTGCAACAGAAGTTGGGCAGTCTTCGTCCCTTCTCTCTTTGTCACAATTAATTCAGGACCAGCTAGAGGTTCAGTGCAGAATCACGTGGCTATTAAAAGTTAGAGAATTTGGGTTCCGACATTTTCATGTTGATCAATTGCGTTTTGTTTCAATGTGTGCTCCGATCTATTGTATTATATCTTTCCATTTACACCAAATGTTGCTTGTTACAAAGTACTTATCAAACCCACACCTGGGAACCTTACAGTCCAACTTGGATAAAGTTTCATCCTGGAAATGTCATATTTGTAACAGAATTCTAATCCTCGTTGAGGTCGCTTTACATATGAAGTCAAGCCTGTTTTTTCTTGGGCTTGATTCAAGCAAATTAAACTTTGTTGTTTCTGTTTAAAATGTTGGTTTCGGAATTTTGATCTCAAGTTTTGGTGTAAAGAGGTTGGAGTGGATTTTGGGATTTGAACCAATGAGAGGTGAAGTATCAAGCCTTTTACGCACATCAAAACAACCTCAACTTCACATGTAAGGTGGCCCTTATGTACAAACTTTCAAAAATAATTGAAAACTCACGAATTCTAAATACATGAATGATTCAAGGAAATAATTGGTTGGAAAATTACTCAACAACTTGATATGAATATGCATAATTTGTGAATGGCCCTTCATCGGTGAACACTGGCTCATCGTCAAGACGAACATACAACACTTTATTCACGCGCGGCCCTGAAAAGGGTTCGGAGTTTCTATCTATCTGCATAATTTGTGAATCTTGACATTAGAGTTAACTGAAAAGTCGGCTCAAAGAGGAAAGTTTTTGCAAATTGCTCTTGAACTCCTCTTGAACTCATATTGAAATATAAATAGACTGAAAACTAGTTCAAGATGAGTTGGGAGACAATCTAAAGCAAACCACTGTCATTATTCTCCACACCTCGCAATGACTTCCACACCTCCTACCAAAGCTCCAAGCCCATGGCCCACAAAGGGACAAGTTATGACACGACACTATTCAACCCAAACATAGCTCAAGGGAGCTCAAAAGAGCGCTTGAAACTGGAGGTTGAAAAGGCATGTTCCATGGCCTTCTTTTCGGTTAACTCTATTGATGCACTAACTTACCTTCCTACAAGGTCAGTTTTGACATGTAAAATAATTACTTTCTGTCACAAAGTGCCACATGTCATATTTTGATCGGTGTAAAGTAACATGGAGAAATTCGATTCTGACACAAGTTGACTAAAACTATTAGAGCATTCCCACCCATGCACGCTAGGACTAACCCTCTCAAATTATTCATCTACATGTGAAGGGCCCTTGCACTCACACTCCCCCACCCTTGCACTCCCTTCACGTATCAAAAGTGCGCATCAAATAGTCAATGGACCAATCACAAGTAGAATGAGAGGAATAATCATCGAATAGTCAACTCAATAGTGATTTCAAGGCCCAATTTCTAACACGCTAGAATCCAGAGTCAAGAAGCATTTTAAAAGGCTCCTTGAAACTTTTCATCCACTTATTGAGGTCAGAGACCCTCTGAGGCCATGGGTGGCCATGCTCTTAGTACAAGCATTAACTCAATCATGCGTCAATGATTTGGTTGAGCATTGATGGATATAAACTGTATCTAGGGTCCGAGGGATTGAACCGAAACTGAGTCGAACAGACACAAATGGTGCAGCTGGCACCTGATGATCCGTGCCCAGTGAGTAAAGTCAAGTATTTAAGCCACTCGCGGTTACCGTAACCTGCATTGTGCAAGCTCCCATCTCAGCATTTATATCCATCAATCATTGCAGCTGGAGCGAGACTCGTGCCCTCTTGCTGTCACTAGTAGCAGACCTGTCGTTTTTTATTCCGGGCCACTTTGTAGAAACAGTGAATAGTGAGTAAACATTATACTTAAATTTTAGTTTTCTTGTGATCAAAACCACTCACCAGCACTAACACAACCCATGTGCTTGATGCGCTTTCATTCCTTTCTCATTTACAGTAAGTGAAAAACTTGTACCAATGTTCCTTTGCCTGATGGGCATTGGCTCATTGTCAAGACGAACAGACATTTTATTCACGCTGGTCTTGAAAGAGGAGTCCCGGAGCTTCTATCTAAACGACACATTTCCTACTAGTGTGTATATCGATCGAACCTGAGCTAGCTCCAAATTCATGCGAGCAACGGGGGACGTATGATTGTAGCTGAAGATCGATAGATAGAATTATGTCGGTGTCCATCAGTAGTCTCTGCGGGAGCTCGCAGGCTGCCGCAATCTCACGCCGATCTGCGAACCCAGTCAGATCTAGAAGCTGCAGCAGCACAGGCGATGGCCGGCTGCGACAATCCGTGCCGCCGCGAAGTTTACACGCGGCTAACAATTCTCGCATGGTCTCGAAATCCACACCGATGTCCTGGGCAGCTCTGGGTACGCGTGTCTGATGTTTCTATCTATACGATGGTGTTAGCTGAGATCACCGGGAGCTCATATGGTTCCCCTGTGTTGATTCCCACGTGACTGCCACTTTTCTCTGTGATTTTAAGTTTTGACATGTGTACAATATCACCTGCCTAAGCTTAGTCACCTACTTGTAGAGGGAAAGTTTTTAACATGTGTCGAGCTCTGAAGCTCATGATCAGAGGGGCAAGTGGCACTCACAGGGGAATCACACAGGGATACCATTAATGAGACCCCTGTCGAATTCGTTGCCTTGATTTCATCATTCAGTGTTATGTACATGATGTACAGTTCCTTACCAATGATCGATTTTACAATGTCTTACGATTCTGGCCGTCGAGCCATTGATTTTCAAGCTTATGATCGGTATATGTGGAATGTTGACAGGAGTAGCCGGATACCCGCACTGGAGGACCGGGAACTGGACGTGCAAGGCAGAGGTACGAGGATCACCAGCTGAGGTTGTGGTGGAACACAACAACGATGGCAAAGCTGCAAGTGCATCGGTGGAGATCGCTGCGCCTCTTGCTCTCGGTAGAATGGAGACCGGCGGTGAGTCATCGAACTCCAGGAATGGAAACTGAGAATTAATCGATCGTGTCTCTAGATTTTGTACAAGATGAAGTAGCGTATGTTTCATTATAGTCACTTTTGTCCTGGATCTCGTCTGCTCATATTTGCTTGGAGTCTTCACTATTAACGTGTGTGGGTATTCGTTTCGTAGATGTGAAGCTGGTAGACAAGGTGCGCGGGTTACTCTTCTGGTTCACAACAATTGGGGTGGCTGCCTTCACATTTTCCGCGATGCTGATCATGCATCCCTTGGTGCTCACCTTCGATAAGCATCACAGAATAGCTCATCATATCGGCTTTCATGTTAGTTTTCATGCTCTACTTGGATCGATCCCTATGTACATCAAGTCCATAAATTGTCTGACTCACCGTTCTCTTCTTAGGCACATAATGATACGCTTGCTTCTTGATTGTTTTCATATTATTTGCCTTGGAATTTCAAGTGCTTACGCGTAATACTGGCCTGATATGGGTACCCCTCCAAGAATAGTGTGGTTTCAGAGAAATATCCATTTTGGTAAGAAAAAAATTAATCACTGGAAAATTACAAAAATTAGAGGGTGTTATAGACACGGTCATGCCTGCAACAATATACATGCTGTTAAAGGCGGAATTTCTAGCACACATAAAATGAGAACATAAGTCACACTGTGTGAGGCGCGTAATAGTGGTACCCCTATCAGGCCATTCCCCATTAGGCATTTTAAACTGTGAAATCGATTGACCCCAATTCAAACCGTCAATGTGCATGTGTGTCTATCTCACCAAGGTCTCATATGTGATTTCCCTGCGAGTCTCACTTTTCCCACTGAGTCTTAAAGCTGCTTATCCACCAGTTTAATGTTGACTCACCTGCTTGTAAAAGGAAAGTTTAACTTGTAAGTGTCAACTCTTGGGAAAAAGTGAGACTAAAAGGGAAACGCACACAAGGAAACCATTATGAGCTCCCTGTGTCTGACAGTGCCGGGCGACTGGTTTGCTATGAATGAGATGGTGTGATCATTTTGTTTCTGGGAATGGCATGCAGGTGTGGGGAACAGTGTCGACAAACTTGTTCTACAGAACTGAAATTGAAGGTGTGGAGAATCTTCCACCGGCTGATGCCGGTGCAGTGGTGTTCGTGGCCAATCATCAAAGCGTCTTGGACATTTACGCGCCGTATCAGATCAGACGGCCATTCAAGTATGTGAGCACCACCGGCGCTTTTCAGATTCCTTTTGTTGGAGGGATGATGCACCTGGCTGACTACATCACCTTGGATCGCAAGTCAACTAAGAGCCAAGTGGTAAGTAGCCATAGTCTAACTTTCCATCGATAAGCTTCTTTTATGCTGCCTGAAACAGTGAAATCAGAATGAGCAAGGGCCGCTTCACACTACTATGGCCGTGCAAGTCGAGAGGATGTGGGATTGAGAGTCCAAACTTTGTTGAGAGTCCAAAGAAATCTACTGAAAATGAAAATAGGCAATAAATATAGTTTTGTTTTTTATGAAAAGAAATCGATGGCCTCTCGACCATAGTTTGGGTTTCCATTCCCATTCAACCCAAACTTCCTTTTGAGAGGCTGTCGCCTTGGTCAAAAAGTACCGCCACGTAAGCATTGTGGAGAGCGACAGCGGTTGGACTTTGGCCTCTAAGGTACAGATACCTATAACCAATAACTTAAGCATTTCAGCATAGCATATCTTGGGTTATTAAGAAGGAGTTATTTTTTGTGCGTAGGAAAATAAGGTTCATGGAGAATGAGCTTTTTTCCAAAATTAATTAAGTAAAATTAGAATTACTACAAATTTTATTGTTCGAAAGTTGGCCAGAGCCCATAACCAACATATAGCTTCACCCATGACCGACATCAACAAGAGTAGTGAACAAACATAAGTCTATTTAATTCCGTAACAGTCACAGACGAGTTCTATTGGAGGACGCATCCTGAATATCTTGGATATAAATACCGGCTTCTGGTTTTCCAATGCGCAGCACCCAGGAAATCTACTTATCTGTGATGGGTGCGTTATCGGTTATGGGTGTCTATACCTTAGTGTGAAAGGTTGAAGGGCCAAACCCATGGTTTCTTGTAATTTGATTGGTAGAAATCGACGGCCTCTTGACTTTCAGCCATAGTGTGAAGCGGCCCTAAACTTGTACTGTACCTTGTACTGTACCTTGTACTGTACCTTGTACTGTACCTTGTACTGTACCTGCTGAAAATTGTGATTAAATAATCCAGTATTATAAGTACATTAAGTGAATTTTTGAATGGGTGGTCGCAGCTGTGCTTGAAGAAATGCATGAAAGATGTGAGGGAAGGATCCTCCGTAATGCTCTTCCCTGAGGGTGGTCGGTCCAAGGACGGCTCCTTGGCTGCCTTCAAGGTATGTATATGATCTCAGTCATACCAATTATCAAGGTGTCTTTGCTATCGTAGTGTGCATTTCATTATATTAATTTTTTGTTCACATTAAAAGAAGTGTAATTAGCTGGATTGTCATCCACATGCAAAGTATAGGAATGAGGTTTCTTATATGTTTCTTGGACTCCTCGTTAATTGTTGAATAGGGAAGTCTTGATTAGGTTCCAATCATGTAAGGTAGAGGGCTCCAAAACCGACAGGGTTCTAATTCCAACAGAATCTAGGCACAATAAACTAAATCTAGATAGATCGTAATTAGATAGCTTATCATTTTGGTCAACATCCAATAAGAGCTCTATGATGTGCCTAAATTTGTGTTTAAAAAAAAATACATGGTCTAGATTCTGTTGGAATTAGAACCCTGTTGGTTTTGGAGCCCTCTACCTTATCATTCATCAAGGACTGTGCTTTTTTGCATCATGTTTAGCTAGTCTATGTCAATGTAATCTTAACCTTATATGGTGCTTTATGTTACAACAGAAAGGAGCGTTTTCGGTGGCTGCAAAGGAAGGTGTTCCAGTGGTACCTATCACTATAATTGGTACAGGCAAGCTAATGCCCAAAGGTTTAGATAACATCTTGAGGTGTGGAAGTATTAAAATGGTAGTTCACCCACCCATCCGTGGTAAAAATGCTAATGAGCTTTGTGAACAATCCAGGAAAGTTATTGCAGAGACTTTGGTAAAGCACGGTCTTCCTGTGCAGGATCCAGTGTCATTGTAAGTTGCCTGTTCAGAGAATTGAATTCTAATCTTTGTTCGCAGTTATAGAGATGACAGAAGAAATTTCAGTCACATTGTTAATTAGGGCATTCTTTTCTCAGAGGAATAGGAGACTTTATGTAGTATGTACAGAAGTCTATATACGTATATATATTACCTCACAAAACTATTCCAGTGTTGGAAAAATCTACCTTTGATTAAATTTGGCAAAAGCAAATGGCCATGTCTAAGTTCCAATTAATTTCTAATGCAAGTTTAGAGGCCACATGTTAGAAGCAATGGCATGCAGAAGGACACATGCACGATAATCATAAGTTCAAAGCCAGATAAATCAATGGAACAATTTTGTGAGTGCATTGTGTACAAGAACCTGCTTCGTTGTAGAGTAATGCAAATTGATTAGACTTGTACTCTTGCTCCGTAGAGTTGTGCAATATTGATTAGACTTGTATTCTTGTTGTAAAGCTACATGTGCACACCATCTCTTTTGATTTTTTTTGTACTTTGAAGTGCCAACTCCCAAGTAGAAAAGACGGTTTGTCCATTTTCTTCTCAAAAGAAATCACATGTCATTTCCATGTTGCAGAGAGGGGTTGGTGTTAGAGATGTGTCAAGGAGTTTGCATGTAGATGTTGGAACTGTACACACGCTTCGAAAGAAATTTGTTTCTAGTGTGGAATTATCACATGGAGGTACACCAAGAAAATTGACTCTTGCAATGGAATGGTCTTGTGTGTTGGATATGAGTAGAGGAAAGATTAATTATATTGTTGTAGAGGCTACAAAAAATGTACAAGAGGCATTTGGGATGCGAGTGTGTGTTGATACAGTGAGACATAGTTTGAGTAGAGGTGGTTTACAATCACAAGTGAAGGAAAAAAAACCAAGTCTCTCAATCAAGAATGTCAAAGCACGTTTAGACTTTGCAAAAGCCCATTTAAATTGGACTATAGATGTTTGGAGTCGTCTCATTTTCTTTTATGACTCTAAAATCGATCAATTTTGTTTAGATAAAAACTCTTGGTGTTGGAGTCGTGATCCACATGAGTTGTCAACTTGCACTATTATAAAGACAGTAAAGCATGGTGGTGGTGGGATCATCAATATGGAATCATGGTCTCATAGACACCGAAGATTTTTAGAGCAAACAATAGATGGTACAATCAGAAAATATAAATTAGATAATACAAAGGTCATTTTCCAGCAAGATATTGCTTCTATTCACACCACAAAGATTATACAAGAATGGTTTTCAAGGCAAAGTTTTAGTCTTCTAACGTGGCTAGGCCAATCCCTTGATTTAAATTCAATAGAACATCCATGGGCAATCCTCAAAGGAGATTGAATCTAAATATGATTCACCTCCAAAAGAAATGATTGAATTATGGAAACGTGTAGTTCAAGTTTTTTCTTCTATCACTACATATGATTGCAGGAGACTTGTAGAAAGCATGTCCAAAAGGATAGAAATAGTAGTAACTTCAAAAGGGAAATGGACAAAGTATTAGGTAGTTTAGTTAGAACACTCACAAAACTATACCAATGTATATATTGATCTTATGCCTCAAATTACTATTTGAAAGTTTAGACATCCATTTGTGTAAAACTTTCTCTTGAAATTTAGAAGTTCTAATGATTGGAACGGTTTTGTGAGGTACTGTATGAAGTGACGTCAGCGATAGGGACTTGAATATGAGCAAGCTTGATCCGGACTTGAAGAATCTGAATAAAAGACTCGGAGATTGTGGTAAGATTGCAATCGTGTGTGTGGTTGTGACTTGCCGTCTTAGCTAGAATCCTGCCAAAGTGAGACATGCTAGAGAACCATGTAGATGAAGTCTTGCAACAGATGATACTTCAAGCATTGACAAAATTTACTATTAGTAGAAGAAATGTAGGACTTTACTACTACAAGCATATGACTCAAATAGTCCAAAATCTACTCTATAATGACTATCATTAGTCATTATGGACTAGTTTGAGTCGTATACTTGTAGGATTTTGTAAAATCTCACATTTCTTTTAGTGTGTAGCAACGAGACTATGCAAAATAGTATGAACACTCTACCCAACATCTGCCTTTTGTTGGTTGGTCGAGACCCTTTTATCATGACTAAGAGTTTGTTAACCCTTAAAAGTTAAAGGGTGCATGGAAGGACAGTCCAAGAGAATCTTAACTCCTAAAGGACCAATGCTGATTTTTCAAGTTCGGTCAGTTTAGTATCAAATGAGTATTGATTCTCAATTATTGAGATTTTTTGTGGTGATTCTACTGTTTGTAACAAAGATGGGATGGTAATTTGCGGAGGTAGATGATGTATAGATCAAAAGATACAATCATGCAAAGGTGAACAACCTAATTGCGGGCAATTCCTAAGAAAATTCATACAATGAGTTATGCGTCTGAATTTTTGTACACAATGAGCTAACGCCCCGATAAACACAATTGCCAAATTCATTTTAGCAAATCTGAGATTAAACTTTGCATTTTGGGCATTTTGAGAAAGTTTCAAACTTAGGCAGCAAGCCAAAAAAAAGGTGCAACCAACTTTGAAGCTTATAATCTTACCATTGAAGAACCCTGAACGGTTGAAAATTTTGAATTTGTAATAAATTCAAGTTGGTTGAAATATCCTATATATGGTTGGATTGGTCAAAAAGGTTTTAAATCAATGAACTATTTGTCTTTTTATGAGAAAGGATATTTTGGAGTGTTTAGAGAGAAACATGTATATTGTTGTGGTCCTTTAGGAGTTAAAAAAAATTGACCCCCGGCTAGGCACAGCCATTATGAGATTGATTGTGTTCAAACTGTTGGAATTTGGAACATCGGATTGTGAGCCAACTAGGCCAATGAACCATGCCAAAAAAAACTTTAGATTTTAAACTAATTTGTTGTGCCTAGCCAATAAAAAAAACTTCATATTTGAATGAGGCCTTGTAATGGCCAATAAAATGGCTTTAGGCTTGACAAATGGTTAATCTCATAGGCCTGACAATAAGATTGATGTTATGGATCTTACTTAATAGTCAGTGAATCCATTTAATTAGTTCACAGGATATTGTTGCAGGGCGGATGTGCTAGTGCCCACGCCAAAGGAACGCTAAGCTCCAGCGCTCTAACAACCGATCAAACTTCTCCACTCACTCTATCCCAATGCACATTTGTCCCTTGCATGTGTTCTGCATTTGTTTATTTCCGGCGCAAGTTGGGAATCTAGCCTCGCTTTTTCATTACCTTTCCAAAGCATCAATTCATTTCAATTTTGGTTGAGAACACCCACCTTTTTCCCATTATTCTCTCATAAATAAGCCCATGTAGCTTACTTTGACGTTTAAGGGTTAAGTAAGCTGTTAATCACTATGAAATCATGTGCGACTACATTCTCATTTGCTACATTCTCATTCTCAGGATTACCGATCACAGAGGAACTTATCCTTACAAAGGGAGGCGGTTGTAAGGTGGTTACCCCATTCCCAATTGGCGCCTTAAACCAACAACTAGGGGCATTTTCCACAATCAATGCTACAATGATGTTGGTTGTAGCATGAATTACAATTGGTAATGAATTCTCTCTTGTTGGTTTTAGTTTATGTAAGTGTGGTTATTTATTTGTCGTTGTTAGTTTAACCCCTAAAGGACCAGGGGTGTTTTTAGCTTAGCTCTTGTTTTCTTGACTAGCTCTTATAACAAGCTCAATTCTTCATTGGTGTGGGATAATTTTGACGATCGGCACCGTTGAAATCAAAGAAGACTTACATTGCTTTTGTATGAAAAGAAGATCAACAAAATCGCACAATTTTTGAGAAAATGCCACCGTTGAGAAGATTGATGGAACTTGTTTAGGGTGTTTTGTACACATGCTGAAATCTGATTGATCAAAAGTCCTCCAAAAATTCTGAAATTTTTACTGTGAGCAGAAATCATCATTTTAAAATGTGGAAAAAATTTCAAGTGATTTGGAGGTGCGAGGAAGAAGATATGAGGGTTTGAAGTGACGCCTAAATACCCACCGTGCAACTCAAAAAAATTACCACAAATTGCACACTTCATGAAATTTCGATCAAGAAGTACTCACGAATTCAGCACTTAAAAAGAATTAGGGTTTCTTTGTTGCTCACTTTACAATTCACGGTCCAACAACTCAAAATTCCTTACTTTCTAGTTCCATAAGCCACGTGGTGGCCTCGTGGTCCTTTAGGGGTTAAACATCTTTGGTGTGTGCAATACAAATCTTCTTTGGACAGAAACAACTCTACCTAAGGTCGAGGCACCTAAAACCGATAACTTAAGCTATCTACACTATTTTTGGACCAGCGATTAATAGGGTGATATTTTCCCGGGTTGGAAGTTAGTTTTCGCGGAGAATGCAAATTTTTCCATGAATTATTTCCCAATTTTGAAACTTGTACAATTTTTCAAAGTGAAAAGTACTTCAGGACCCAAAAACCGATCACATGCTCTAATGTACAAATGAGGTACATCTTCCCTTTCAAAATCTAGAAATTAGGCCTGATCGGTTTTAGGTACCTGGTCGGTTTTAGGTGCCTCGACCTTATGTGACGTGAATGGGATCTCGGGGAGGTCACTCCCTTGTATATTTTGTATACACGTGCGATAATGACCTATTTATTTGGGGGGTTATTTTAGCTAAAAATTTTAGCAAAAAATATTATTAGGTGATGGTATTTTACATATAAAAAGCCTAAGAATATTATATGTGATGGTATTTTACATATAAACATGTTTTATTTTTTTAAAATCCCCTATTTTACATGTACGTTTTTTACAAAATTTATTTACAATGAATATATTGGACCCTATTTTTTATCGCACGTTGTTTCTAAAATTTTCGCCAGTGAACCCCCCGAGAATGGGATGTGTCATACTTCAACTTTGAAAATTTATAACTAATTCATTCTTCATCCAAAAATTATGTTTCAACTTGTGTTGGAATCTATTTCTTCTTGCCTAACTCTTAAATAAAAAAAAATACTAAATAATATCAATGTCTCACATCGGTCTTGCCTAACTCTAAAAAGTAATAATACTACATAAAAATAATATCAATGTCTCATATCAGTATTTCTTATTTAGTTGGGGAATGGGGTAAGGTAGGAAAACCAAAAACGGTTAATGCCCTCAAGGCGTGCACTAGAGTTTTTTAAAAGCAGGAGGTGGTAGACCGAAAATGGAGAATTTTTGCATGACGAGGATTACTAAAAACTTACTAAAAATTACTAATTTTTTTGGAATCTTGTGTGCGGTTTTCTGTGATATTAGTTAACCGTTTTAGGTGCTTTCATGTGTAGAAAAGGAAGAGTCTAGTATACAAGAAGGGGGTTTGACAAACTTCCCACTTTGAAAAATTGTAGATAATTATTTACGGGGAATAAAAATATGAAACAACTTGCATTCTTCATCATTTCTTCTTCTTCATCTCAAAAAAATTTCACATAATTTCTAGCTCCATTCCTTCTGGTCAAATCACCTTATTTTCACCGTTTTTGGTTTTCCTACCTTAACCACCTAAAAATCCTTTGTATCAAGTACGGTAGCCAGCCCAAAATTTTACGTAGCAATTTTAGCTCTGACCGCAGTTTGGATGAATGAAATATATCTCATCCAACCGTGGATGAAAAACATCTACGTCATCATTCCACTCGGCACGCCTCGTTCTTCGCTCCCCCCATGCAATCAATCCTCACTTCCCTCGAATGATCAACCAACGAGCTCATTAAGATTGATCCAGCATGCTTTTGTTGATCCATCAATGGCTCTTATAGCCAAGCACGGCAACAGTCTCGCCGCCGAATTCACTACAGTAATTAATAGGTTCGGTTCAAACAGGGCGCCAAGCGCACAGAAGATGGAATGGAATCCTTTTTCTCGGATAGGAGCTTGGATTACCGAGTTCTCTAGTTGCACGCAAGATTCTCCCGAAAAAATAGCATGTAACCGACAACAATGTGTGTGAATCCAGGTCTCGGTCAATTTGTGTCAAAAAAGAAAAAGGAAAAAAGAATTCAGGTCTCGGACGTAGGTTGAATTTGGTCTCGGACGTAGGTTGCGGTAGTGCAGTTTTATAAATTGCGGCGGTGGAGGGAGTTTTTGGTGATAACAGAGTTAGGGCTCGGGATTTGCACGGAGTTATTAGGGTTTGCATTTTTTACTTGTAAAAATTAGTATTGTATTGTAGTTTCGTGGATCTTTCAGCGCCGTTTTTTTCGGTGCCGACACCGTGAAAATTGTCTGTGGACTCGCTGGAATGCCCTTTTCCTTCCTGTGGTCATGTTCGAGACGTTTCACAGTCCGACAGTTGAACTATTGGCTTCAGTAGGTAGCTTGTGACAATTAGGCTGCCGTTGTGATGTGTGTTAAAATTATATAGCTATATTCAGAAAAGAATTCTAGAGTATCAGGAGATACCTGAGGGAGGGAGTGTGTGTGTCGTTTGACAGCTTCTGTTTTGATGTTTCGACAAACTTACATGAGCATGGCTATGGCCGCTCCGCCCGGACCAGTAGTCTGGAGAGGAGCATTGTATGCCAATGGCAAGATTATCAACTGCGTGCAATGCCTGGATACGCCTTTTCCACTGTAAGTGCATGTTTTTCGTTCAATTACTATATTGTGGTGAGAGTTTTAGGGTTTTGTACTGAACCATTTTCGCATGCAGGCCAGAAGAGCTTCATTTGGAGAAGTCATTCAAAGAGCAACTCCTTTTCGACTCCAGTGGTATGAAGATGTTTGTATTGAAGCCGCTGGGGGACTCGCCCAGGTTTGTTCACAAGTGGCTGGAGTTTAATAGGTATTTACTTGCGTCGGCGAAGGTGGCCGTGATCAAATTGGACGAGTGGGAGCTTTTGATCCCGCCTCCAACTTCTGCTCCTGTGCCGAATCTTTGCCTCTATGTTTATTACCGGCCGAAACCGGCACCTCAAAGAGTCCCTGCTCGTTATGTTGGAGTTGCATCTCAAGCTCAGGGTGAGCGTCTGTCTCTTCCAACTGCTGGGTTTAAGATTTCTGTCTTCAAGCCTAAACCACTTTCAGGGTTTCTTTGCACAACATTCTGACACCATTGGAATCAATGATCAGTGAACCGAGAAAAGGAATGCAGATTCTTTTTTAGTACAAGCTTGAGCTCATGTTATGTGTGCAAAGGTTGCATGCCTGGCAATGAAAGAAATTGCTTCAAAAGTGGGGCAGTTCTTCAATATTAGTGCTCGAGATTCGTTTTGTGCTACAGAGGAAAGTTGCAAGCTGTATACTCCCTCCGTCCCAAAGTTATTGTCCAACTTGTTTGCTTGGTATTTCTTTGAGCCAATTTCATTGATCATATTGTAAGAAACATGATTAAAAAAGGTTCCAAATTATGTCACTAGAATGATTGAAGAACATTGCATGTGTTCATTACAACCTAAATAATATTAGCCACAAGGAAGTGTTTTTTTGACCTACTTAAAAAAGCACTTTCAAACATGACTTTCAAACATGACAATAACTTTGGGACGGAGGGAGTACAAGCTTGAGCTCATGTTATGTGTGCAAAGGTTGCATGCCTGGCAATGAATAAATTGCTTTAAAAGTGGGGCAGTTCTTCAATATTTTAGTGCTCGAGATTTGTTTTGTGCTACAGAGGAAAGTTGCAAGCTCTATACTACTCTAGAATGTTCTGGGTGCAATTGGGGCCAAAACATGAGGTTTATGGTTAATATTCTGCCGAATGGGACAATCATTTGATTTATTTAATGCAGAATTATGAACTTAAAAAAGAAAGGTGGTTTGTCCTCTGAGGAATACATGTGGGGTGAAATTGCTCTGATTCAGTTCCTCAACCGAAAGTGGAAAGCGTTGCCCGTTCTGGAACCCATGTGCACCCAAGCCACCTGGAAACACTGGAACAGATGCATTCTGCATGGGCGTTTGGAGCTGTTGCAGAGCTGATTGACAATTCTCGTGATGCTAAAGCTACACGGTAGGGTTTCTTTGTATGCTTTTATCTCTTGTTGTCATAGTCTTCCCCCTTTTTGTGACTTCTCAGGATTGATATGCCCTGCTTGTGACTTCCTTTATTCGTTTGCCTTCACTTTGACCTACACTGGCTTTTACACATTGGGTTGAGAGTGGGTTGGCTGTGATTTTGCAGTATGGATATAACGGTCGAGGAAATGGTATTAGAAGGAAAAGAAACTATCCCTGTTCTTCAGGTGGTTGACAACGGGCGTGGTATGAACCATGAAGAAATTGTTAAGATGTTGTCATTTGGTCACAAAAGACCCGAGGAAAGTGATGCGGATCAGATTGGGCACTTTGGGGTTGGGTTTAAGGTATGTAATTTTATAAACCTACATTTGATTTATGTATCGCAAGCCACTACGAGATCATTCAGGATTTAGTTTGTTGTTGCTTATCATTTATAAGAACATAACCTTTTTGAAGCCCATATTATTGAGCAGTGGCAGATCCCTTCGTCCTGTTTCCATTTTAGTCGTGTGCATTGAAGTCCTCAAAAAGTGTTGGAGCTTTAAATATCCCCTGGGATTTGACCCTGGTTGCTTTTCCAATGTGCAGACAGGCGCAATGAGAATTGGCAAAGATGCTGTGATACTTACGCAAACTAAAGACACGTGTTCCATGGGTTTCCTTTCAAAATCGTATAATTCCGATCTTGAGGTTCGTTCTTTGTTGAATGTCTCATGTTTTACTTGATTCCTGCTCTATTTCCTTCAGCATGAAGTGAGGAATGTGTCGGGCTTTAAATGGTCAGTTTGTGCACACATTAGCCATCAATTCTCATACTTGTTCTTTCCAATCAGGACCTAGAAGTCCCAATCGTAACGTACAAGAGATTTGCAAGCGGGCAAATAACTCTAGATGAGAGTGTGTGCACCAAAGCAGATGAAGAAAAATGCAGAAAAGCTGTTGCAAAGTATTCGCCATTCAAGAATGACATGAGCATTGGAGCTCAGTTTGCCAAAATTGAGAACACAGGTACACGCATTTTTGTGTATAATTTAGAGCAATGGGACGGCAAGTGCATCTTTGAATGGACAACAGGCGAAGATCTTGAGAATGCAACCCCAGGTGAGAAAAAGCCAGATATAAAGATACGCTCACGTCGTGTTCGAGTTCGAGCTGGACAGACCAGTAAGCAGGTGCTAATCTCTTTACTTTTTCTTTATTTTGACAATTCTACTTCAGCATTCTCATAATATCATCATTGAATGAAAACTTGTGTAGAGACAAGTTATTGGTCAGTGTATTTAAATTATACATGCATGCATGTCGTTATTCTGCATCATGTAGCGGTTCGATTGATAAACAGTTTTCTTGTTTCAGGTTCCACTTGACTACTCATTGAGGGCATACACCGAGGTCCTATTTTTGGTCCCCAGCATGAAGATCTTCTTGCAAGGGACTCCGGTATGGATTTAACGACCATTCACTGAATTTGATGATAGTTGCAAGCTATACATTCTCACTTTACCAGAATTTGTACCAAAGGCTGAAAGAGTAGTACTTTTGTAGCTGTTACTAAGAACTCTTGGATAGGTCTTGTTGCGCTATAAATATTTTACTGGTATTTTGTAGGTGGTTGCAAGAAATTTGTCCAAGACTTTCCAGAACATGCAGAAGTATGAGTATCCTTTTATTGATGAGAAGGATCCTAAGAAGAATAAGATGATTCCCCTAGTCCTTGGGAAACGACAAGTTGAGTACACCCGTGGCAACTGCGGGATCTTTCTTTATTGGCATGGACGGCTTATTGAGGTTACTCCATCTATCTCTTGGTGTCAGTATTCCTTTTTCATAGCACACCATAGACTTTTCTTTGTGCTTGTGCATTGCAGGCCTTAGGTTGATAATGCTTATCTGTGTACATTGCATGCAGCGAATTCCTTGTTGAAGAATTGGAATGGCTGGTGAGTGTGCAGGCTTACAAGAGAGTGGGGGCGATGGTGCATAGTGCTGACGTTGGTCGTGGTGTTATTGGGGTCATGGATGTCACGGACGTTATGGTATGCACCTTCATAAGAATTTGACTGGTGATCTGATACGTTTATAGGATTCGTTCTGAATGTCAGCCTATTTTACATTATTGAGAATATTTATTTTTTCCTCAACCCGTTTTAGTCTGGTGTTATGGATTACGTTTCACCAAAAAGATAAATTATCCGTGGTCTACTCGGGTATTACAATATTCTACTTCATTATCGTAATCCAATAAATTTTGTGGAACTATGTTGTGGTGGCAGGATTTCGGTAATGGGAAAGTAGGAGTGCTGAACAACAAGCAAGGCTTCACTGATAGTGATAGATTCTCTAAATTGGAAAAGTGGCTGGAGAAGAGTTTTTGCGAGTACTGGGACAATAATTACGACAAGTTTGGTCTGGTTGGTGATACTCTTCTATTTCCAGGCATTAGATGGCTGTATTCTTGTTGATATATCATTGTAAGCTGGGAGTTTTATATTGAAAAACTGATTTCTTTGGGTACTGCGGAAGAGGAATGCCCCATAGGAATTTCACCAGACATGAGGCGCTATTGGTTACATCATAAATCGTGTTGGCTCTTTTGTATATTTTAGACCTTCGTTAGAGAAAATACTGCATTTCGGTAGAACCTTGATTCTTATAATTCTTCGGAATTTGATTGTGCAGTTTCAGAAGGAGGATTTAAAGGAGGGTGAAAAACTTGAACCAGATTCGGAATGGGTTCAGTGCCAAAAGTGTGAAAAATGGCGGGAGCTGCCAGAAGGCGTGTTTGCTGATTCTTTGATTGGTGCCTGGTGAGTGACTTCCTTACGGCATATATTTATTAAAAATTTCTTTTCTGAGTTAACCCCTAAAGGACCATAAGGCCACCAGGTGGCTCCTGTTTTTTTTCAGTAATTTTGAGTAGGCTTTATGTAGATTTATTTTTGTTAATTTAAAAAAAAAATTCATTCAACATATGTAATATTCTTCACTAATTCCAGTGATATAAAATTTGGTCCCATTAAAATTAAAATTTTCAAAATATGATCGTTTAAACTTGTCATTTTAAAACCATGAATCCTTGGTCCTTTAGGGGTTAAACCCGAAGTTCCCAAGCTACAAATAGAAATCCTACTTTGGAAGCTAATGGAAGTTGATTATAGTAACTTTGAAACTTATTTCTGTCATCCAGAAATTTAGGGTATGATTTCTTCTTTGGTACATTTTTTTTCCCTCTTCTCAAATGATCATTTCAAGTCGGAATTAGCCACTTTTGGCCATTTGGATAGGCTCTGTCATATGTTTACCAACCTTTCAATATGTGTTCATACAATTTCTACCGTGAGCACCAGGATGGTAGTATATTGATGTACATGTAGTGACGCCAGTACCATGCTTTTTTGAGAACCATCAAATGCTGCCGTTACAGAATGTCGTTGCCTTCAGGTTTTGCTACATGCCTCCGTTCGACGGAAATTGTTCAATACCAGAGATGAAGAAAGAGCATCTTGTCACAGTGGGACTAAATCGTGATGGTAACAAAAAGGTGGCATCGGTGATGGTGGCAAATGGATCGGTGGAAAATCCAGTGCCTTTTAAGACAGGTATACCTCTAGCATCTCTTGAACCTGATTTTTCTACGTCAACAGGTAGTATTCTTTTGCCCATTATGGTTATCTTAGTTTTAACCCCTAATGATGAATTCAAACATATCGTACAAAGATTTGCTATTTCATTTTTCCAAATTTTAAAAGATTCTTGTATTAGTTTTCCATAATTACTCTTCTTTGCAAATATACTTACCGCCTCAAAAATGGCCGTTTAAAAATGACTTCATTAAAGAAGGAATATTAAGATGTTTAAAAATCACCATGATTAGAATTTTACAATTCAAACTCACAGCAAAAAAAATTGTGAAAATGCACCAAAATTTAATTCACAATCAATTTTAGGAGGAGATTTAAATTTTTGGCTTCAAATTTTATTGATAAATGATGGTTAATGCAATAGTAGATCCAACCATATGGATACGATTTATGGTCATAGTTTACAATCACAAAATTTTCTTCTAAGTTTCACTTTACAGCACATTTTCATATTTTCATATTTTCAAATGATTTGTACTTTAGAAGAATCAGACATGTTTAGAAACTCGGAACCTGATTTTTTTGTGTTCCAGAATCATCAAGCAGCAGTCTTGACGTTGGAGCTGCAAGAAACTTTCAGCGCCTGAAGCGTTTGAATCCAGGCCCCAAGACCGTGAGTACTGAACCCAAAAAGCCCAAGTCTTAAATGCTGCCTTGAGACGTGATATTTTGTGTAAGGATTTCGGTTTAGAGCAGCCAAAGGATATGTCCTGGTTTTTTTATACTTTCAACCCGCTTTTCTAATTTTGCTTCTTAAAAAGCCAATTGTACAAAAAAGAAAGGAGGCTTTGTAAATATGAGGTGATGAGAGTAGAAGAATGTCTACTGCTCTGCACGATGTACTGTGGGTGTTGTAAAAATTGATGAATTTTGCGGCAGTTTCCAATACCCAACCATATTTATACCAGGCAGAGATTTTAGAACCTTAGATGTAGGCAGGTGGTAGATATTGTTGGGTATGGGACTCAAAGCACAAGATAAATATGACTTGGTGTTTGACCAGCCTGACTTGACCATGGTGTGTTCAACTTCATGAAGCTTCATTTTTTAATCTTAAAACATAAAATTGTATTCAATTTTATATTTTAAATGTTGATTTCTTTTATAGCGATCAAACTCATGAATGCTCAATTTATTCAATTTTCAAAGTAAAAAACTTATGTAAAAATTAAGTCCTTTTCAATGTTAAGATGAGAAAGAGACTCCGGTGTCTCTGTTGAAGTTCAGTTGGCGTGCCTTAAGAGTGTGTTCATTTAAGTTTGTATTCTACACAGTATTATTTAGGCTCATTACATGACTTTGATTGTTGACAAGATATTTTGCATTCATGTCGGTGGAATTAAATTATGTAGTCATGGAACGGAGAACATTTCTTCCGTGGAGTTGTATCTAGAAGAGTTTCATAATATTTTCTCCATCATGCTCAAAAACATGTCACATATGATTGTAGATGTTAAATTAAACCTAGAGAATTGGTGCAAGACACTTCCGTTCCTCTCATATGGTCATAGAGTGTTTATGACCAATTGACTCCTTTTGTGTCTCTTCTTTTCTTCTCATATAGCAAAGTATAAGGTAGTATAAGGTAGAGGGCTCATAAACCGATCAAATTTCAGTTGAGCAAGTTCCTCATGGAGTGTTCAAAAGAGTTTTTTTGGAAGAATGTGAAAACTTTGTCGGAGAGCATTGATGATGGAATCAAAATTTTCCAATTTTTCTTTATTTAGTTATGAATTTTGGAAGGTGATGTCATAGGTGTTCCTTAAACCAATCAAGCTGTGGTGTACATCTGAGGGTGGGCTTGAAGGCTAGAATCTTCTTTCTGAGAAGATTGGCCTAGTGCACGGTTTTTGGTCTTGCACGGATTATGAGCCCTCTACCTTATGTACCCATAAACATCCTTAATGCAAAAAGAGACTCTTATATTTTAATCCAGTTACTAAAACTAAATATACATTATGATATACCATCAAAATACAAGAATTGTTGGTATGCTTGTAGACACTAGTTTGAAAATTTATAACTCAATTCATATAATGTCCAAATAATGCATGCTAAAGTGCTGTCCAAATCCTCTTTCCCTTGCCAATAGCTTCAATAAAATTTAAAAAAACTTTTTTCAATAGTACCGTATTAACTATCTTCAGTTGGTACTAATGATTATTATGAGTGCACATCATAATAGGGACATCATAGCATATTTTCTTATATCGTCCATGTACTAAAATATGACAATATACTCAAAATACAATGTTATACTTAAATATGTTGTAGTGAAGTATAATAACAATCATACGATATACGTGTATGCAAAAGATACATGGTCTAAAAAAGGTCTTTGGGACGATGAAAGGTTTAATTGGTGAAGTGAGGACATCCGAAAACCACTACTTTTTATTTCTAAGCACAATTACTATTATTAAACTTGTCAATTTTTTTTTATATCTACTTGTTGGCATTTAAAAAAGAATTTCAACATACCAAAGAATACGTCATTTGAATATTGTATACAAAAGTTAAAGTTGTTTTTGATAGATTTTCTAAAAAATTCTTTAAGACAAATTAAATATTGATTAATGATATATATATATATATATATACTAGTAGAGACAGTACATTTTTGTGTGACGTTTTGTTGATTCAGAGATTACTGGATAATCAAGAGTCCACTTTTTATTCACAAAAAATGATTCAAAATACACCTTTTTCACTCAATGCTAACTAAATTAAGAAAATAATAATTTTGGAAGCAATTATACTTTTCAAATTCAAAACAAGCAGCTAGTCACATAGTTTCTGCCTTACTATTTACACCAGATTTAGTTTTACGGCTTATTTTTACTGTCCAGCCGTGTAACTCCTAAAAAACGAAGCGTTTCCGTAGTCTCTCCCCGGAAGGGTACAGACAATAAAGGTAAAAAAGCTTACAGGAATTAACTTACCGTGATCGCATGGAAAAGCAAGCGCGTTTTGGAGGGCAAAGTCGTCTCCACGTGGCACACAACCCGTGCAAAAACACAGGTGGCATAACAAAGCAAGCCAGGTGGACTCCCGCCATCGGTCACAGCACGCCGTGAGAAGAATTCCGACAGACAGACGGTGCAGCATTGCAGCACCAAGCACGCGATCACCACACCCGCCATCGCTGCATCGATCTTCACTTCTGCTTTGACCGGATCCATCGCCCCGTACTATTAATTTCCTCACCCCCCTTTGAACAAGTCTTCACTCACATGGGCATAGTCCCGCATCCCACACAGCAATTCCTCATCGGTAATCTCACTTTCACTAGGGTTTGTTTGGGTGGAGCGCGGTCGGTGCTTTCGAACCTCAAGTCACTTCGCGTGCAGCCACATGCTCAAGTCCGTGAAGAATTTGTTATTTTTCGAGCGTTTCACGAGTTTCTCATGAATTAGGGTTTGGTGGTGGGAGACAAGGGTTTGGGTACTCACTAGGGTTTGTTTAGGTGGAGCGCGTCGGTGCTTTCGGACCTTAAGTCACTTCGCGTGTGGCCACAAGCTCAAGTCGGTGAAGAATTTGGAGAGTTTCACGAGTTTCTCAAGTGTCGAGGTGAATTAGGGTTTGGTGGTGGGGCGTGGCGTGAGTTCCAAGGTCGAGTCGGTGGTGTGTTTTTTGAGTGATGATCATGAAGTGACTAGAGGTCTGTGAATTAGGGTTTGGAGGTGAGAGACAAGGGTCGAGTCGGTGAAGTGACTAGAAGGTCTGTGAACTATTTAGGGTTTGGAGGTGACGAGTAGCGGTGAGAAGAGGATGGAGTATGATTATGGAAGAAGCCAAGGGCAAGGGGGGTATGAGTCGAGGCCCGTGTATGGGAGGACGAGTAGTAACAACAACAACGCAAGCAATTTCGCACACTATCCGAGAATAGGCCACGCTGCAGGAGCGCCGGGGTCGCCCGTCACTCGGGCACCGCCCCCGCCACCTCCTGTATCAAATCCATCGTTTCCTTGTAAGTGTGTCGAATTTTTGAATGAAACAAAAAAATTCCAACATCTCGTTAAATTAAAGGTGTCCAGCTCTTTCACAACTCAGTATTACTCCCTCCGTCCCAAAGTTATTGTCATGTTTGAAAGTCATGTTTGAAAGTGCTTTTTTAAGTAGGTCAAAAAAATACTTCCTTGTGGCTAATTTTATTTAGGTTGCAATGAACACATGCAATGTTCTTCAATCATTCTAGTGACATAATTTGGAATCTTTTTTAATCATGTTTCTTACAATATGATCAATGAAATTGGCTCAAAGAAATACCAAGCAAACAAGTTGGGCAATAACTTTGGGACGGAGGGAGTAGAATGCTTTTTTCACTTTAAATAAAATCTACTTGCATTCTCCACTGCTGAGATCGAGTGTTGGACGTTTTTGCAGCCGGAGCAGCGATCAGAGTGGCCGTTAAACCTATGTATCAAGTAGCTCCACCTGTATGTATCTCGATCCCTCTCTTTGGTCGACTGCAGAATGGATGTTTATCAATAAACTCTAAAGGACCGTTGGACCTGATATTTGTTTTAGCATTTTTAACCCCTAAAGGATCAAGAAGCCCGAGTTGGACCTCATGGTTTATTGAGTAGGTTCTATGTAGACTTCTTTTTGTTGAAATTTGTTTGTTTAATGATCAACATATGCACTGTTCTTCACTCATTCCAGTGATATAAAATTCAGCCTCATCTCAATTATATTTTTCAGAATATGATCATTTGAATCTCTCATTTCAAAACGATGAATCCGTGGTCCGTTGGACCTGATATTTGTTTTAGCATTTTTAACCCCTAAAGGACCAAGAAGCCCGAACTGGACTTCAGCGGTTTTGAGTAGGTTCTATGTAGACTTCCTTTTGTTGAATTTTTTTTGTTTAATGATCAACATATGCACTGTTCTTCACTGATTCCAGTGATATAAAATTCAGCCTCATCTCAATTGTATTTTTCAGAATATGATCATTTGAATCTGTCATTTTAAAACGATAAATCCGTGACCGTTGGACCTGATATTTGTTTTAGCATTTTTAACCCCTAAAGGACAAAGAAGCCCGAACTGGACCTCATGGTTTTTAGCGGTTTTGAGTAGGTTCTATGTAGACTTCCTTTTGTTGAAGTTTGTTTGTTTAATGATCAACATATGCACTGTTCTTCACTGATTCCAGTGATATAAAATTCAGTCTCACCTCAATTATATTTTTCAGAATATGATCATTTGAAAACGATGAATCCGTGGTCCTTTAGGGGTTAAGTGAAACTTTCTTTTGTTTATTTTTGACAATGTTCTTCACTGATTCTGGTGAACTACAATATGATCGATCAGATAGGTCATTTTAAAACCATGAATTCTCAGCTCTGTAGGGGGATAAGCATAATTCCATGTCGTTTAGATTAATATACATGCTTATTTATTGCCACCTGTTTTTTGGAGTGTATCACCTCTGATATGGCCATTGGTTTTGTGGTTTTGTTTTTTCCAGCCTCAACTAAGGATGCAGAGCAGAGAGGTGCCCCGTAGCTTATTCCAGTTTGATTTTGATTTAGAGCGTCGCATCCTTGCGGAGGCGGAGGTGCAGGGAAACCCACATCTTAGAGCGTCCAGTAAAAGCCAAGCCAACGGAGATGCTAATCTTGCTGAAGTAGTAAGTACCTTCATTAGGACTCTGTCTATCTATTAGGTTTGCTGTATACATTGATTTTGTGAATGTACACCACCTCAACATAAGAGCTTTTGTAGGTTTTTTTATGTCATCTACCAAAAAATAAAATCCTTGCTGCACATTAAAAAGGCACACAAACAACCTCTAGACTGTTTTTGAATAGTTTTTAAGGTCTCGGTAGCTAGCACTCGAGCAGGAAAAAACTTTGTTTATGGTTGTTATATTTGAGTGGAGTACGCGTTTTCTCAGTCCCATTGGCGACTGTGATGACAGGAGGATCTCCCTAGAGTAAAAAATTGGGGTCCAAGAACTCCAAGAATCCAATTTCCGTTTTGCCAGAAAATGTGAGAACGACCTGCGAAACTTTACTGAACGCTCCATCACTCTAGTTTTATATGTTTGATATTGATCGTCAGTTTCTATAATAGTTCGGAGTACATCTTTTGAAGAGGCCAGTGAAGGTAGATTGTGTAGATATAACGATGGAGAGGTAGTGAAAGGTCGATACAAGGACTCTAATTGTACTCCTGTAACTTCCCTTGCTAATCTTCAGGGTTACCTTTTTTGCGGAACGATGGAAACAGTTTCTATTACTTGGGCAATTCTGCCTTGTTGTTGTCATTGTTTCTATTGTGTTTTTATGCATGAAATTCATCAGTGGTCATTGATGGTTTCTGATTAATACTGCAATCTGGTTTTGTGTGAATGGAACTGCATATATGATGGCGTTCATTTTGTAGGTAGAAGATGCAACGGTAGCCAAATATCTTGCCATGGGTCATACTAAAGAAGCTGTACAATATGCTCTCCAAAATTTTGGAGACGACCAAACCAAGGTGAGTTTACTGCCGTTTAGGTTTCTTCACAAAACAAAGTTGGAACATGGTCACTGTCATGTCTTTGGTTGTGTAGGTCACAAAATAGAGCAAAAAAGTGCGGTTTCAAATTTTTGTGTCAAGATCAGATATAAACCTGGCTCTGAACAATTACCGATTTTCTGTATGAATGCAATTTAACCTATTACACATTCTTCATAGCCTTAGATAGGATGATGATGCCGCCACTTGGTAATGGATACTATTAGTCTATTGACGTTGTTGGGATGGCATCGTGTTGTGTGACCAGTATAAGGTCTCAGTCTGGATCATTACGCAGCTTTAAATGTATTTGAAAGCTTTTATTATCGATTAAGCTAGTGTCTTATGATGTATACATATTCATTCAATTATCCCACTACAGTCCACCCTCTATAAATGTTAAGCTCTGGAGTAAAATTTTCCTAACATTTATAGTGAGTTGACACTGTAACAGTTGTAAAGGGAGCTTTTTGAATGCTTAACAAATATAAAGACCTTCTGAACCCTCATACGGTCCACAATATAGTCTAGATGAATAATTTGATCACAATAATGGATGTCATCACACAGTATTGGATGTATTTCGTAGGTTACAATTATAAGTGGCAAATTAAGAAAGAGGGGAGTAAATTATTGTTAACATTTAACATAGTTAACATTCTAGTTAGCAATATGAGGGGAGTACGATTTTGTTAACCCTTAAACGTCAAGAGGGCCTGAACGGGCCTAAATTTTTTTGGGGAATTTATTTATTTATTTATTTATTTTTTCCTTTTTGCAAAAACGGCTCTGCAGTGCACTGCTGGCTAGCACCGTAGCACTGCTGCATTGCTGAACTTCAGCTGCCCCAACCTCAAAACTTGTTCACTTTGATAACTTTGATTGCTTACCAACGATTCCACAATCTCTCAAATGAGGCGAAAATTTGGAATCTAGATCGCATTTTCAATAGCTTTCCAATGCAACAAGTCTCGCTTGATTTGGTTGAGAAAATCAACTTTTTTCTTCATTATTCTCTTTTTACTAAGCCCATGGGGCTTACCTTGACGTTTAAGGGTTAACAAATATAATGAGTTAACGTTTATAAGTGTAACATTTATCGAGGGTGGACTGTACACATATGAAAGATTCCATATGATATGCTTGTTTATTGCTGCTTTGATTCTGCTGATCCTTTTGTACAATTAGCAGATTAAAGGCAATAATCATCCAACCTAACATAATCGATGAGGGCTTCTTCATCCAGTTTTTAATATTTTACCAGTTGAGCCACTGCTTCTGATTCTGGAATATCCACTGCGTGCAGATTCTTGACTTTTGTCCTGCCTTTTACAAAATTCGAGACATGGGATTTCCAGCTGACCGTGTTGCCAGGGCATTGGCTCAACATAACAATGATGAAGAGCAAGCGGCAATAGCCCTTGTTGGTGGGTGAGTTTTATTATGTGCCATACCTCCTCCTGACATTCATTTACGGCGAAGCCAAATTCTTCTCGGGAGTGATCATGAAACACTTGTGTGTTGTCTTGCCTTGGTGTAGTAGGGTTACCTTTACATGTGTTGCATTCTGGAGAACCTCATTTTTTGGCACAGAGAAAGGCCAGGAGCTTTATGTGGGATTAGCCCCTCCAGAATGAAGAAATTTGTGGACTATAAAGTGGTCCCTTGATAGGAAAGGAGTATGTACAGTACAGTGGAGACTCTCATGATCCGTAGATGTTGAGGGTGGTTACAAGACCTGCAAACCACACTGATTCTTGTCCCTTGTCTATACAGTCCGTCATGCTCATTTAAGCTCTAAATGCTACTACCTTTATTGAATAAAGACACTGTTTTATGACGTTGCATTCAGGTCACTGTATCCTGGTTTCAGGTTTTGTCTCTCCTTTGAGAAAGCCATGTCTGAGTATCTGTGAATGAAGGGAAATTTCTAATTTTTTATTGAAACACTGATTGTGATACTGTTTTCAACCCTATTTCAAAAACAACTTAAAAGAAACGTACCTGAAAATACCGGTTGCATGGGTTAGTGTCTGTGTCAGTCCATTAAAATTGCTGCGACCCTCAACTTTGAGGTCGTATGTGTCAAAAAAAAAACGTACCTGTGGGACAATTTTAGATTGATACCAGAGGTAAACAACGTTTTTCTTTTTGGCTATATTTTGCTAGATTTCTCTATTCGCCACATTTTCACTATAATTTTGTGAAGATAGCCAGATTTTGTGAAGAAAACTACCAAAATATGAAGAAATTCTATCAAAATATGATTGTAAGCTTAAGATTTTGCCAAATATTCTTTCCCAATTTTTTTCACGTTGCCAGTTAGGCTCCCAAGGAAAAAAAACATTGGAAAAATATTGGAGGTAAACATCTCCACTTTGAGACATTGGGGGTATTGACACATGCTAGGTGACATGGATTGGATGTTTGCATGAAAATTTTAAGCATAGTTTGCCTTGCCTTGTCCAATTGGAGGACTCTAATGGCATGTGCATTGCGGACTCCCTTTCCCATGCTTTGGTGAAATCATCTTGGATAATTCAATATCGCTTGTTCAAAAACTTGGTAAAATTTTGAAAATGTCCTACTACAAGACAAGATTTTGAAACCATTATGAAAACAATCCATTAAAATCTTTTTGAGAAGGTCCACGACCTTATCAATAAGATTTGAGTACTGAAAACCCAAGGTTCCAGTGGTTGTACTACTTAGAACTAGAATCAAGTGGCTCATCTAATGGTGTCATACCCCATTTTGATCACCCCTATTTAACTCCAAATGAATAGCTGTATGGTTGCAACTTATTTTCAACTTTCATTTTTGACTTTCATTTTCCAATAAAGTTTAAACCTTTTAGTCTTTGAATGGATGAAAATTGGGTTCCCAAGATCAAATTTGAACTTTGTTGGATGATACATTGTAATGGTATGAGTTGGTTGGACATCAAAAAGGATTAAAGAAACCATTACATTTGCAATATGCTGCAAAAAGTACTTCCTACACGCATTATCCTTTAATTAATCTCCTTTGACAATTTGGAAAAAAACATGACAAAAGAGATTGTGTTTAATCCATGGCTTATAAAATGCACATATTGTTTGAACATTAGTCTAAAATAGATTGTGTGCAAATCACCTTCTCAGGAGTATGTGTTTGTAAATTTAGTCTTTGCCTTGTAGTTAGGTAGTATAGAATCTATCTTCTACTAGGCTAGGTATGTAATTTTTATGGCATTTTCATTGTCATGTGGTTTTGATGAGAGACCTTGAACACACTCTCAATGCATGCCAGTTTCATCAAAATAAATAAATTATAGTTATTTCTTTCTTTGTGTTTCATTAAATGAGGAAACACCATGCTTCAACCCATAACTGCCTAAGCCCTCATTTTTTGCATGATGTACATAATTGAATTTCGTTTTCTCATTTGTAAAAAAGGGACTAAGTCATAGTAGTTCAAGAATATTATGCATGACATTTCTATCCCATGAGCAACAATATTGTAGATGATCAGCACATTAGTGCCAAATATTTTTTTAAATTCAAAAAAAATGTTAGACAAATAAATATTCTTGAATGTTTTCTTAGATTCTCTTTTTCACCGTACCTTATCTTCCCCCAAAGTTTTGACACTTATTTTTTAGAAAAAACTTTATACCAACCTTGCCCTCCACCTATGGTAAGCACTTGACATCAATGCATGATGTTAGTGGGTATGATACACAAAAACACACAAATATATCATGATAAAAACAGCCTTTTGTTCTGGGTGCGCATTGGACTGTGAATAAATAATGGACAATGTGCAAAGAGTCAGTCAATTGGGTTGTTCCGATTGACAAATGATCTTCACGGGCATGATACACAACTTTTGCAGTTCCCCCAGCTGTTCGAAATTCTCCTGAAACTCCTTTCCTATAATGATGTCAAATTGGCTCACTTGCATCATCTTCTGCATTGATCAGGCTCACATTATTTGTTGGAGGCTCCAGAGCCAGCCATCATAACACACCCCCAATTTACCATTAAATAACACTGTTGTTGATCGTTCTTGCAACGTTCATCGTGGATCTCTATCGTAGCTAGCATTGTGTTCCATGCTCTTGCCATTCTAAGCATTATTGGTCGCCACTGGAACTAATTTTTTGAGCTCTTTAAGGTGTTTGGAATCACCTCCCTCATAGTTCTTAGAGCGGTGGAGGATGAGAGAGCATTCTTCACTGTCAAATTTTTGAGAAAGGCAAAGTCAACAACAAATTGTTGGACCATCTAGATTTGTACGTGTGTGTTTATACAAAAAAGAATTACCTCTACAAAACTTCCCTTTTGATGAGGCCATCGAAGGTTGGAAGGACTGTGAGTGTTGCATAGGCCTAATGGGAATCTAGTGGGCTTGTCCAGGTTTTGTCATAGTTTTTGGCTTAGTGTAACTGCTTGGTTGGAGATTGGCTTTAGTATTTTCTTTGTGATGGTATTTATGTGATTTCAAAGGCGTTTTTGAACTAATCTGACTCCATGAAATCAGTTAGTTTGGTGTGTCTAGCTTATACCTCAAGGTGCTAAATTCAAGTGGTATGAATAAAGGAATACAATTTTGCAAATTTTGTGTGTTGAAGCCTTTCCCAGCTTGTTAAACATGGTACTATTTAGCCATTCTACTAAATTTTAAGATAAGAAGGCAACCACATTGCTACCATTTGCTCATATCTCAAGCCAAAAAACAAGAAAAATAAAACAACTTAACCCCTAACTGTCCAACCATGATATTTTGCATGATGTATAGATTTCATCCGTAGTTTCTCATCCGTCATGCACTTTTTGTAGTGTGATTTTTTTATTGAATTTTTTATGGGAAGTTAGCTTCATGTATATGTGATCCGATCGAAAAGCAAACAATTTTTGAAAAATTTATGCCTCATTTTGTGTTGGAGTGTTTCACCCAAAATTTTGAAGATTTTAGTCTAAAAGTGTTCTTGAAAAAATAAACTCATAAAATCAAGCATCCAAAAAATCTTCAAAACTCACTACACCTAGAGTACTACATTATAAGCCATCACAACAAATTTCATCCCCATATTGTAAATATCTTATTCGTAATCGAATTACAAAATAATTTTTTATTTTATGTTTCAAAATTTATAGAAAAATATTAGTGATAGCAATCACAGATCTAACCGTATAGATTGAATCTAAAATTCAAGATGTATAACTTTTATTCATACATCAGGTTTCAAATATTCATGTTGGTTGCATTTTATAATGCATCTTTGCAAAACTGCCCAAATTGGACATAGGTGAGGACGTTTAGGGGTTAACCACAGTTTACTAAAAGTCATGTCTCCATTGCCTCGTGTGATCTTGAAAAAATCCACCATTGTAGCCTATTGGCCATACTTCCACAATGCATGAAGCCTTCCATAGTCAACAAAAAATAAGTGACATCGGCCCTTAACCCCTAAATGCCTGAAGCCCTCTCAAAATTCGACATTTTTGCAAAAATAGATTATAAAATGCAACTAAAAGGGATATTTTGAACTTGATGTATGAATAAAAGTTGTACATTATGAATTTTAGATTCTATCCACATGGTTAAATCTATGATCATTGCTATCACAATTATTTTGTAGAAAATTTGAAACTCAAAATTCAAAATTCTTTTGTAATTCGATTATGAATAAGATATTGACAATATGTATATGAATTTTTTTGTGATTGGTTGAAATTTGATACTCTAAGGGCCGCTTTACACTATGGCCATCAAGTCGAGAGGCCATGGAAATTGAGAGTCCAAACTTTGTTGAGAGTCCAAAGAAATGGGCTGAAAATAGCCAATAAAATATTGTAATTGGAGCTTTCGGCCGGACATAGTGTGAAGCCTCCAAAGGCCAAGCCCAAACCTTCTCTGTCAAATTGGTTTGATTTAAAAATTGAAAATCATAGGTGGGGTGTCAGTAGCTCGAATCCAGGCACGCTGTGGAGTCCAGTAGCTGCCAAGTAATTGACGATAATAGCTCTTCAACGCCATTTCATCAGCCCCATTTCTTCAATAACCAAAAAATAGAATGGGTGGCAGACTGGCAGGTAACATCATTTTCTATAAATAACAACTCGATCAGTTCTTGAGTCAGGAGCTCTTCTTGAGTCATGAACAGTTCATGGCCTCTGTGTTAAATCGGGCAAGATCTTGTCAGTTTCAAGAATTTTTTATGAAAAAATTCGACGGCCTCTCGACCATAGTGACGGGTCTTGCAAAATGTAGGACCCAAACGAACTTCGAGAGGCCGTCGCCTTGGTCAAAAAGCGCTGCCACGTAGGCATTTTGAAGAGCGACGGCCGGTGGACTTTGGCCTCTAGTGTGAAGGGTCGAGAGGCCGAAACCGTGGTTTCCTGCAATTTGATTGGAGGAAATCGACGGCCTCTCAACCTTCGGCCATAGTGTGAAGCGGCCCTAACTGTAGTGATTTTCGGAGATTTTTTGGTTGCTTAATTTTATGATTTGACTTTTTCAAAAGCACTTTTACACTGAAATCTTTGAAAGTTTGGATGAATCACTACAAGATGAAATGAGGCATAAAATTTTCACAAATCATCCCCTTTCTAATCCGATCATACATTCAAGAAGTTAACTTCTTATAAAATCCATAGTAAAAAATCCACATTGCAAAAAGTGCATGACGGATGTGGAAACATGGATGAAATCTATACATCATCCAAAAAATGAAGGCTCGGGCAGTTAACACCTAAATGCCTGGGCCTCTGACCATGGAATCATGCTTTATCTGTCACACACAATTTTGCTACTAAAAATAATACAAAAACTTATATTTATATTTTCAGTAGATGTCACATGTCTACTACAAGTCATGAATTTTTCATAAATTTTGGTGAAACTTTGAAATTACTATGGCTTTATGAAGTGATTCTAAAGAAAATTCATATCAATTACAAAATGTACTAGAAAATTCCGATTTTTTTACCTAAGGTGTAAATTACAATGAAGAAAAGTTTAGTTGATGAAAATCATCCATGTATCTAAATTTAGAAAGTTTTCTACACTTTGGTGATACCTACCGAACTTGCAACTACGATAAAAAAACTCAAATTTCAAATTTTTCAAAAATTTAAAGTGGGGTAGAAACTAGACTTGGCAAGCTTCATTTTGTTAGTTAAGCTCAAATGCAATGGAACTCATTATTGAAGGTAGAGAAGATTGCACAAGGCACACACACAAACACAAGGAATGCGTAGAAAGAGATAATCTTTACTCAAAGGCCTTCCACCTTAAGTAGTGTACACTAGGAGGTCACCATGGACAAACCATATGGGATAACTCATCACAAGGACACTCTAGAGATCAGCCCATGCCTAACCCCTCCTCCCACACACCATTATTTAGCACCCGTACGTCTTTGGCTTCTAGCAATACTACGTTGCATCAATTACCTCAATACTCCCACTTTGCGTAGAGCCAAAGCCTCTAAGTCCAAATGCTATTACTAATCGTTGGTGTCGGTCTCTACAAAGACCCTTTGTGAGCACATCCGCCACCATGTGCTCCGTTGGGCAATACTCCAAATGTATAACTCCCAATTCCAACTTCTCCCGAATGAAGTGGTATTGCACATCAATGTGCTTCGTGCGTGAATGATGTGTAGGGTTCTTTGCAAGTGAAATGCACCCTTGGTTGTCACACATAATCGTTGTAGCCTCACCTTGTGTGCAACCCACATCCACCATTAGTTGCCTCAACCAAATGGCCTCCTTCGTGGCATGGCTCGTAGCCATGTACTCGGCCTCCACCGTTGATGTCGCCGTGGTTTGTTGCCGCTTGCTATTCCACGACACCGCTCCCAATCCGACCTTGAACATGTAGCCCGTTGTCGATCTTCGATCGCTCGTGTCTCCCGCGTAGTCCGCGTCACAATAGCCGCTCAACACAATGTCTTTGCCTCCAAGACACAACTTCACATCGCTTGTGCCCCTCAAATAACGCATGATCCTCTTGACCGTCATCCAATGCATCGAGCCCGGTCTCGCCATGTGTTGACTCACCACGCTAATTGGATACGCAAGGTCGGGCCGTGTCGCAATCATCGCATACATCAATGACCCCACCGCTTGCTTGTATGGCACCTCCGCCTGCTTGTATGGCACCTCCGCCATCGATTTAGCCTCCATCGCATACTCCTCCTCCGAAAGCTTGACGAGCTTGGAGTTTGCATCCAATGGTGTTGCCACGGGCTTACAATCCTCCATCCCGAATCTCTTGAGCACGTCCATCACATACTTGCCTTGACTCATGGTGATAGTGCGTGTAGCCCTGTCTCGCACAAACTCAACACCAAGACAAAAGTGCAATTCTCCAAGATCACTCATCTCGTACTCTCTCTCAAGCATGCCTTTTAATGCATCCATTAAACTCATGAGGCTTGCAAGAATGATCAAATCATCAACATATATGATCACAATCACCACATGTTGCCCCTCTTGCATGAAGTAGAGACTATGATCCGCAATGCTCCTAGTAAACCCGTGTGCAACCAAGAACGTGTCAATCTTTTGGTACCACGCTCTTGGAGATTGTTTCAACCCATACAATGATTTTTGCAACTTACAAACAAGGTGCTCATTACCTTGTTGCACAAACCCCTCAGGTTGCACCATGTAGATGTCCTCCTCCAAATCGCCATTCAAAAATGCGGTCTTCACATCCATTTGATGCATCTCCAAGTCCAAGGCCGCTCCAATGGCAAGAATGCATCGAATGGTGGTGAACTTGGCCACGGGAGCAAATGTCTCGTGAAAGTCCACCCCATGCACTTGCGCGAACCCCTTGGCTACTAATCTTGCCTTGTGACGCACAACAATACCCGAAACATCCCTCTTTGTCCGAAACACCCATTTGCAACCAATGGGGTTGCGATCCTTTGGAATGGGAGTTAATTGCCACGTACCGTTAGCAATTAGAGAGTCGTACTCCTCTTGCATGGCGCGCTCCCACTTGACCGCATCCTCACCTTGCATGGCTTCTCGAATGGTCAATGGACCATCCGATAATGCCACATTCGCATGCTCGTCCTCCACTTGAGGGAAGATGTGGTTCTTCCACCATTCTCCAGGTGGCTTGCGCGATCTCTCGGGGTACCGCCGCTCGCTTGAAGAAACTTGCTCCTCTTGCGTGCCCTTTGCGCCATTCTTGGCCTTTGAGCTCGATGGCGCTTCAACAACCTCCGTGTCGTCAGCTTCGTCATCACCGTCATCATCACCTACATCAACAACACTAGGAGACTTGGAGGGTGTGTCCACCAAAACGTCTCCACTACTCCCACTTGGACCAACCTCCAAAGGAGCCTCCATCGTAGACTCCTCACAAAATGTCACATCACGTGACCGAATGATCTTCCTCGTGTCCACCGACATGAGTCTATACGCCTTGGTACCTTCACAATACCCAAGAAACACACATTTCAAGGCCTTAGCCTCGAGTTTCGTCCTCCGTTCGTCAGGAACCTTCGCATATGCAATGCATCCGAAGATGCGCATGTGTGCAACACATGGTTGCCTCCCACTCCACGCTTGCTCCGGCGTCATGCCTTCAACCGCGCTTGTTGGACACCGATTGCGTGTGTATACCGCATTCACCACCGCTTCCGCCCAAAGGTCCAACTTCAAGTTTTGAGCGTGCAACATGCTCCTCGCCATCTCTACAATGGTGCGATTTGCGCGCTCCGCAACTCCATTTTGTTGAGGCGTGTACGGGGCCGAAGTTTGGCGTGCGATGCCTTCATTCTTCAAAAGCTCGTCAAATTTCTTGGACATGTACTCGCCGCCATTGTCCGACCGAAACACCTTGATCTTCAACTCGGATTGGTTCTCCACCAATGTCTTGAACTCCTTGAACTTCTCAAAGCACTCACTCTTGGCTTTGATAGGGTAGAGCCATATCTTTCTTGAAAAATCATCGATGAAGGTCACAAAATACTTGCAACCTCCCATCGATGTGGTCTTCATGGGGCCACACACATCCGAATGCACGATCTCCAAAACTTTTGTGGCCCGTGTCGCCCCTTCACCCGCAAATGGCAACCGTTGTTGCTTGCCTTCAATGCAACCTTCACACGTGAATGTAGAAGCATCCACTTTCAATTGATGAAGATCCATACCGCTTACCATGCCGCGTAGTGTCTTCACACTCTTGATGTTCAAATGGCCAAGTCGACGATGCCACAACGCCAACTTGTCGTCCTTCAAGTTTGAATGCGCCAACGCCGCCGATTCCTTCGAATGCACCTTGGAGAACTTGATGTGGTACAAGCCCTCGTGTTCTTCAATGATGGCCACCTCATCTCGACTCGGTGACAACACATAACACCCCTTATCACTAAACTCAACCCTCAAGTGCTTTGCCACTAATTGCCTCACCGATAGTAAATTTGCCGTTAATTTGGGAACGTGGAGGACATCTTGGATAGTGATTGTCTTCACACGACCCCTCACCTCGGTGTCTACAACAATTTGGCCCTTGCCAACGGCCTCAAGCACCGTATCATCTCCCAAAATCACTCTCCTTGGATTAATGAGAGCATACGAATGAAAACAAGTTTTATGTGGTGACATGTGGCTTGTAGCCCCCGAATCAACAATCCAATCACTCGTACTACCATTGCACGATACATTGCTTGCCATGTTTGCATACTCATCACCAACCTCAATCCAATCACTCATGCTTGCATCACCCTCGATACCATCGCTCATGCTTGCTTCATATCTAGCCGTAAATGCGTACTCATCATCGTTACGAGTTTTAGTGTTGTTTGCACTCTCCCCTTTCTCATCCCTCTTGCGTTTGAAGCAAAATTTGGCAATGTGGCCCTTCTTACCACAATAGAAGCACACCTTGTCGCTTGAGCTCCCACCGCCTCCATTCTTGAATTGCTTCGCCACGAGTGCCGCTCCATCTTCTCGAGACTCGTTCTCCTTTCGCCGCGAAAGCTCGTGCAACAACCGTGAGGTCACATAGTCCAATGTGAGCTCCGTAATGGGTCTTGACTCCATTGCCACAATGAGGTACTCGTATGATGATGGAAGGCTCTCCAAAAGTGTCATCACGATGTCACCATCCGTAACCGACACGTCGCAACCGTTGAGTTGATCCGCGAGAGCTTTGACCTTGTTGATGTGCGCCAACATGTCATCTTCTTCGCCCATCTTGATGGTGAAGAACTTGCGCCTCAAAAACAAAATGTTGGCCAATGTTTTCGCTTCGTGAATGTTGCAAAGCTTGGACCATGCTTCCGCGGGTGTCTTGCACGAACGAATGTGCGCAAGTTGCGAATCCGCGAGGTTGAGTGCCAAAATGGCAAATGCCTTCTTCTCCCTCCTCGTGTACGCTTGCATGATCCTAGGATCCGTAGAAGAGAAAGGAGGTTCCTCACTACCCTCGACAATCTCCCACAACTCCTTCTCGGCCATCACCATCTCCATTTTGAATTTCCACAAGTGGAAATTCACCCCATCGAACTTGTCCACGACCTTGGGACCCTCACCCTCAAAAGATGCCATGATCCTCACTTACGTATGCCTCCCCACACAAATGAAACCTCAAACTCAAACACACAACTTTGTTTTTGTGATTTTTTGCTTTGATATTGCACCTTTGTGCACCCAATGGGTTTAAAACAACCCCAAACACTAGATCAGCACTTTTGTGCTCCACACACGCCTCCCAACACTCAAATGTGAGAACCCTCACCCAAAAATGCAAAGAGGCTCACCAAAACCCCTCAAATCACTCAATGGAGCTCAAAACAACTCCAAATGCTTCAATACGACGCCTTAGTGTCCCCAAACACTCAATGCACGTCAATGACACCTTTGTGTCCTTCAAGAGCACTCACTCAATGCACATGAACTCACACAAGTCCCTCAAAACCCCAATCGCATTGAAATTGCTCAAAACCGCACCTTTGTGCACAAACTAGCTCCAAATGAAAATTTGAGCACCCCAAGAGCATGAAACACATGCAACACCTCAAAGCAAGTGCCTAATCACTAGGATCAGATGGTAGACCCTCCACGAGAGTCTTCACACCTCACAAATCACTTGCATTTACTCAAATGCTCACAATTGAACCAAACGAAGTTCCACTCGCAACGAAGAGATAGAAGAAAGAAAAGAAGGAGATCAAGGGAAGAAATTGACCAAAGAGAGTGCTCCAACATGTAACTTCAGCCCATGCACACCTCCAAGAAACACCAACGCTTCAACAAGCTCCAAAACCTCCAACAATGCTCCAAAACCGCCCGTTGCGCACCGACCTCAAAATACTTGCACAAATGCAATCTAATACTCATGAAACACACATGAGTGGGCCCATAACCTATTGAAGGTAGAGAAGATTGCACAAGGCACACACACAAACACAAGGAATGCGTAGAAAGAGATAATCTTTACTCAAAGGCCTTCCACCTTAAGTAGTGTACACTAGGAGGTCACCATGGACAAACCATATGGGATAACTCATCACAAGGACACTCTAGAGATCAGCCCATGCCTAACCCCTCCTCCCACACACCATTATTTAGCACCCGTACGTCTTTGGCTTCTAGCAATACTACGTTGCATCAATTACCTCAATACTCATTTTCATGGCCTAAATTTAATTTAAGTAGAACAAGCGAAAAAATTCAAAATACACTACATGGTGAACCGTATTTACGACTCTTTTGCAGTTGGAACCTTATGTAAAATCTAAAAATAGCTTGAATGATTTGAATTTAACTTGAAAGAGTGGCATCACCAAGCAAAGCCCTTCATATGAAGAATTGGATGAAAATCATCCACACAGCAGTTGGAATTGAAATGGGGATTTCATTCATAAGCCATTTTTTGGTCTGCCAAGCAATTAGGGATTAAAGGTTGAAAATTTTAATTCCCAGAATCCAAATATTCCACCCACCTTCGCTGCAACTAGATGACTCAGGGCATCCTTCCATGTAAGGGGGGCAGTGGGTGGCCAATCCTCAAAAGGAGGAAGCTCCACCGAAATGGGTGGAGACAGGAGGATTCAAGAGTATGAATTTCATTTGTACCCAAATGGGTGGAGCATGGGTGGTTTTTGATACCTCAATTCTTGTCTTCTAGTGCCTTCCACCCACTGCCCCCCTTACATGGAAGTCCGCCCTCAAAATAGTGGGTGGACGGTTATGGGGTGCCCATTCCACATGTTTTGGAGCCATTTTGGTCCCAGCTGGCACATCCTGATTGGCTCCCGCATTCTGTCTTTATTTGCTACAGTAGTCATACTATAAAATTAAGCACACTAATTATGTCACAAATTGGTGTTTTTTAGGTCAGATTACTCCTACCAACAGGAGATTGCAAGAAGCCACATGATGAAATTATTATGCACATGTCATTGCCCATTAGCAGCAGCATTCATTAAATTTTTATTTTTTAAATTTTTTAAATTTTTTTTAAAATGGCAACATAGGCTAGGGTGATTCGACCTGCTAGGACACTGAGAAATTTTACTTGAAATTGATAAAGGGGTGGAATTTTAGGTAGATTTTTGAAACCAATTCCACTATCTACAAGAACTTCAACAAAATACCAATAATCTTTAAGAAATTTCAAGATTTACAAGAATTCTTGAGTCATGCTTAGCATCACTTGGAAGGCCCTACAATACCGGTTTTCAAGGCTGGGGTTAGCAAAAATGAATTCTGAAAAAAATAAAAATAAAAATAGGGAGAAACTGTGTTTTTAAAAAGAATTTTTGTGTAGTGAAAAAAAACAATCTTGAAAAATATTTGCATTTGCTAAGATAGAATCTCTGGAACCAAAAAATAATAATTTTTTTCTAATGTATGCATGTAATGAATCTAATACGAAGTGTGGGTACAATATCTACCAAGGTTAAAGATGTAAAACTAAGTACCTCCTAGTACAGATTTTTTCAACTTCTCACACTATACTCCAATTTAAAGGAGTGACCATTCAACATACAACTCCCCACATTACATACAAATCCAATCAAAATACTAATTTTACTTGTTTCTTATTACTTAACCCCTAAAGGTCCTCACCTCTTTTGTAAAAGTCAAAGCACTATAATTTGCATACTTGAAATATCACATTGTATGATTTATAATTTTTCATAGATAGTCATTTACATTATGAAGGTATGGCAAAATTTTCAACATGATTCGAAGATATTTTGAATATTTACAAATTTTATTATGTAAACAAGGGAAAAATTCAAAATAAATATATTTTTGTCAAATTTAATATCAAAATTTATATTTAAGGTAGATAAAAGTTATATTTACAAGGAGTAAAAAACTGAAAGTGAAGAAATTAAAAGAGACCTATGATAGGAGCATCTTTAGAAACCCCTTTGTATTTTGGACACTCAAAATTCAAATTTCTAGACGGTGGAAAATCTTCAAATGAAATCTATTCTCCAATCCCAACGGTCAAAAAATGTATCATAACTTAACTTAAACATCTAATGAAAACACCAACTACAATAAAGTTAAAACACTTGATTTTTGGGGCGTTTGACCAAAAACCAAGCATAATATGGTTGATTGGTCCTTTAGGGGTTAATGTTTGTTACTTTCTTGTTATTTGATATTTGTTTTGTGACTATAGAGTCGATCATCGAGGGTAGCATGCGGCAATCATTTGAGTCATGGTGACCAAGTTGGTAACACTTCCCCTAACAAACTCTTCATTCATGCTGGGGCAGAGTTTCACTTTCTCCTGTGTCTCTTTACATTAGAGACGAGAAGCCGTGAGGAGAGAAATTTGAGCCAATGGGAGGCTTAAAAACCAAGAGGACCAAAGAATGTCACTTTACACTCGAAATTTTCAGTCCAAGGAACGGAAGGAGAAGAAATGACACTTTTATTCTTTGTGGCAACAAAAGTGCACATTTTTCCAAGCCCTCCGGATTTTGTGTCAAGCCCACCTCAAGAGGTGGGTCTAATGCAAAATCTGGGGGGCCGTTTGGCCAAAATTCTCACAACCAATCATTTTTTTATTTTTTGAGAAATATGTAAGAGCTTTATTTAAAAATTAGCACTTTATTTTGTGGCCCCTTCTCACTTTACACTATATCCAAAGGCCGTCAAGTTTAAAGGTTGACTTCTCAAGGATGAGCCATGACCCTTATGAGGTTTTCTCCACGGCTTCTCGCCTCTAGTGTAAAGAGAGCCTAAAATTGAGCTTAAATTACTTCAAATTTGATTTGCTTTTGTAGTTGGCCATCATTTTGGAAGGAAAAGGCCATCATTCATAAGAATTCAATGAACACTAATTAGCAGTAGTTTCCGCCTTGGAAATTAGGTGTAGCACATGCATGTATGGACCTGAAAATTTAAAAACTTAATGCTGCACACATGGTAATTGAGCATGTTCATTCATTCATTCATGTTCTTCATGTCCATTGTTATAAGCAGTAATGGCCAAGCCTGAGATAATGGGCCACTTCCACCAGTGTTCATGATGGCCATTGTATTGTTGTAAGTTATATATAAATATCAATATTCATGTTTTTATAATTTCTATATATTATATATTTGTATTTGTATTTGATGTGTTTGCTACTGACCTCCACACAGCCAATATTTGGGTTACTCTCTAGCGGAAATGCCTTGACGTGGCACTGATACAGGACCCGGCCTCATGACCTCCCGCATTGTCCAGGTGTCGTGCCGATAAACTGTGAATCAACTCGAGTTGCTCTTGAGTAGCATACTAAGGTAGAAGCACTCATAACAAATAATTTAAGCTTTCTAGCCTACTTGCGGTAGGAGTAGAAGGTGAATGGTATTTTTCTTCATAGGAAAATAGAATCATGAAGAATGCAGTTTTTTTCCATGATTTTTTAATTAAAAATAAAATTTCTACACATTTTCGAAGTGAAAAGTTAATCATCACTCAAAGTCGACAAGTGAACTATCCCAAACTCATGAGCATATGATTCCACAAACTTCAGGGGACCAAGTTCTAAAGCCACAACAACTTCTTAACCAATCAAATTTGTTCATGTTTTACCTTATGCAAGTCCGTGAAAGTGTGCATCACTTCATGAAATTTTGACCTCACCCTGATTGGATTTGGTTGGCGTCCTTGTATTTATTACCTTCGTTGGTCATCAAGATTGATAAAAGTAATAATTATAAAAGAGAAGCTCAAATCTTGAGAATTTTTTTCATTAAAAAAAATCTATTTTATAGGGCGAAAAATAAAATCTTAAAAGTATTCACCGAATTTGACATTTGTTGAAAAGCAATTTTCCAAAAAAATAAAATTATTCGACATGATCTGGGACGGTATTCTACCGGTAATCTGAAATGAAGCACGCGTCAATTTCTTCAGTTGTGAAGGATTTTAGAGTAGTAAATTGAAAGGAGAAGAAAAATGTTGGAATCTGTAACAAAATCTGAGGAATTTATTTTGAGAATTTTTGGGGAGCTGGAGGGGTATGACGTCAGTGTATCAATCTCGAGAGAAGACACGAAGAGAATGTGTGAACAGTGTCATTCTCACACTGACTGCCAAACGTCAACACAGGAACAGTCATTGCTTTTTTCTTTTTCTTTTTCTTCTTTTGTTGGCAGGACTGCAGGAGACAGTTTAAGGTAGTAACACCTTAAACTGCCAAGTACCCATTCCTGCCTCCTATGATTTCACCTCAAAGTGATTGGGAGTGTACCTAAAATGGACCACAACTTCACTAAAACTTCACTAGAACCAATGAGATGGAACCAATGAGATGGAAGCATTGACAAGTTTTGTCCATGTGTTCCTTCTGTTTCTTTTGGGTAAGTCTACAATTTTGATTAGGTGTCTACAACACCTTCACTTCAAAAATTCGTGTAAAATTGCTCATGTGTCCAAAAAATTTGATTCGAAGACCCAACACTTCGTCTCCAATTTGCTAATACATTCATGGTTTCACTTCATGCTTTTTGCACTCCCCGGTTACCAATTCCCTTATTCTGTCGGTTTAAGGTGTTATTACCTTAGCATTTTTTCACTTTTGAATCTCAAGTATCTGTCAGGGGATTAGAGGAATCACACAGCATTTTCTTTGACTTCAGTTGGGTTAACCCTTTAACCCCTAAAAGAGGTTGCCCTGTTCATACAAGCAGTATACAGACAAGAAAAAAAAATACATTGCGCAACTACTGTCCATTAGTATGCCGTATGAGGCGAGTTTTTTTTTCTAAACATACAAGACCTACAAGGAAGTGTGTTGTGAAATTTTCATAATTTTCCAAAGGTGGCAATGCTTGAAAAAAATTCTCGTATAAATAAGGAAGATACAAGCCGTAGACCACATTGTGGTTCCTGCCTGCATTAGGGGTTAAGGTCCCAATTCAATGTTGTTTTCAAAAAAACATTATAAAATGTTAGATGAATACCAAATATGGAGTTGATGTACAAAGCAAAGTTGTAAATGTCAACGTGAAGATCACATTTGTACGGTTGGATTTATCATGTTTTTTATTAAGTATTTTTTATTATTTTTGCAAGGTTTTCTCTTGAAATTCGATTAAAAATCTCACATTAACACAAAAAAATAATTTAATATTGTAATGAAATTGGAATAACATGCTCTATGAGATGGTATGGTTTCCATTATTTGATTCTACTTATTTTGGAAAATCATGTTTTAGGTCTCACTTTTTGAACTAAGAATGAAACTTGACATAAACCAATTGTGTGTTTTTTCCAAAAATCATAATAACCCATTTTAAACATCCAAACCGTTCAATAGATAGTAAACTTGCACAAGAAACAAGAGAAATTTATTTGGATGAAAAGTGTCCAATTTGGATGAGAATCGAATAACTGCAATCTGTCCGTCGTCCAGATATTGGACGCAGGAGCGTTTAAGGGTTAAGCATAAGGTTCTTAATCCCTAAACACAAGTAGATGCTAGCCTCAAAAATAAACATTAGCATGTACATGAGAGAACCATTGCAAGCATAAAATCTAGTCAACAAATTTGACATAAGTGCATTTGGAGGCCTCTCTAATATTATCAACATCTTCCCATTACAATAAATTTACTTTAATTGGTAGAGAATTTAATAGGCTCGCTAAGGTGACTTGGATGAAAGTCATCCGGGATTGTATGAGAAAGTTACAAGATCTGGATCTGTTCGTGATTTTGTTTTTGAACACTGGGATGTTTAGAGGTTAACCCCTAACTGCCCAACCATGCATATTTTGCATGATGTACAGATTTCATCCGTAGTTTCTCATTCGTCATGCACTATTTGTAGTGTGATTTTTTTACTGAATTTTTTATGGAAAGTTAGCTTCAGATAGATAGATAGATAAAAACACCAACCCAAAGAAATGGGCTGGCGTGAATAAAGTGTCCGTTCGTAATGTCAATGACCCGATGCCCACGGGACAAAGGGACATTGGGACAATACTACTCTCCTCTTTCGAGAATGGACACTATAGTAACCAAAACAAAGTAACAGTAACAGTAACAAAAGGAAAAAAGCGAAGTAATGATGGATGAGTGTTAGTTGTATAAAGGTATGTTTGGTGTTAATTTCTATCACCTAATCATGAGTTCTTTGGTTGGTTGGTGAAGGGCGTTGTATCACGATTATGTGGTCCGGGTTCGAAACCAGTTGGGCTCGTTGAGCAGTGGTGTGATACACATGGCTTGGTGCTGCTAGTGAGTTATCATGGCAGGAAAGTTGTACCAACCAACCGGCCCGTCCTATCCCCTGAGACAAGCTGAGCTAGTTGTTTGAAATGAGTGGCTAGCAGTGGTTTTCACCACTACCCCCCCCCCCCCCTCTTTTAATGTACTACGTCTGTTGGTATTGTTTGATTATTTTCTATACGTCTTTTATGTAAAAGGATAGATCCGGCATATTGTATGGCAATGGTATTTATTGCTTTGAATGTGTGTTTTATAGAGGTTTCACAGATGTTGAATTTAGTTTCAAGTAGTTTCATTGAGGGGACGTGTGTGGTTCCTCTACACTACTAGAGAGTGCGTAAAAATCAAGACAAAACCAACACACATCTGTTGAAATCAACAGAGAATGAGTTTAACGTAGCAAACATTTAGTCATCTGCACAGAACCAACAAGTTCCTGTTGATTTCTGTTGGAACCAACAAGTTCCTGTTGATTTTCCTCTTGGAACCAACAAGTTCCTGTTGATTCACTACTAGAGAGTGCGTCAAAACAAGACAGAACCAAGACAAATTTTGTCGGAAAAAAAATAAATTCAAAAAAATTTGAAATTTTTTCTAGATACAGAAAAATCCCTGCATATAATACTGCAAAAAAAAAATTTGAAAAAAAAGTTTTTTTTACATCGTTAAAAATATTCAAAGACTGCTGGGAAAAAAAAAAACAGCTCCAGCCTTCAAGATTTTGTCGAAAAAAAAAAAAATTCAGAAAAATTTGAAATTTTTTGTACATACAGAAAAATCCCTGCATATAATACTGCAAAAAAAAATTTGAAAAAAAAGTTTTTTTTACATCGTTAAAAATATTCAAAGACTGCTGGGAAAAAAAAAAACAGCTCCAGCCTTCAAGATTTTGTCGAAAAAAAAAAAATTCAGAAAAATTTGAAATTTTTTGTACATACAGAAAAATCCCTGCATATAATACTGCAAAGAAAAATTTTGAAAAAAAAGTTTTTTTTACATCGTTAAAAATATTCAAAGACTGCTGGGAAAAAAAAAAACAGCTCCAGCCTTCAAGATTTTGTCCAAAAAAAAAAAAAATTCAAAAAAATCTGAAATTTTTTGTACATACAGAAAAATCCCTGTATGAAATAGTGCAAAAAAAAAAATTGAAAAAAAAAGCTTTTTGTACATGGCAAACGAATCGGCAATGGTTAAGTTCTCTTATAATTAACAAGATAATTCTCACACTTGCATGAGCGTGTGTATGTGGTGTGGTGGTTTAGTTAGTGGTTGGGGTTTAGAAGGTCGTGTGTTCGAATCCGGCCGTTGGCAATTGGTCTTCGGTTGGCCGTGGTGGGCCCTACGGTGGTGGGTCGGGGCCTTGGCCGTGGTAGTTAAATTTTTTTCCGGGCAGCCCAAAATTTTTGGGCAGTCTAAATTTTTCCGGGCAGCCCAAAATTTCCGGGCAGCTACTTTTCCTCGGGCAGGCCAGAAAAAATGAATGCTAGATTAGAAACTTTCTTTATCTGTATACTTGGACATTGAAGCAACACCGAACCAAGACATTTCTGTTGATTGTGATCCGGAATCAACTGTTCCTAAGCCGCACACGAACCAGCAGAATTTCTGTTGATTTTCTCTTACACCGGAACCCCATTTCTCTAGTAGTGCTAGCACCAGCTGAAATGACTATGATGGGATCCACTTTCCAGCCTTGTTGTATGATATTGTTAATTAGAGGTTGGTATTTTAAAAAAATCTACCAATTTTTTCTGGTGAAAATTTGTCGTTTGTGTATGTGAATTCTATAAATTGTATGGTTAGGTTATCATCGGGATTTAGAGGCGGCGGGCTTTGGTATGGGAGACCTTTAATGCATAATATATATGGTTTGAATCTGGCATTACATTGGCATCTTTATTGATTACAAGTACGTGGTAATAACCATGGAGGAACTGTATTTTCTTGTGGGTTATTGTTGAATGTGCCCGCATTCATGAGAGTGTAGCATCTTGATTTATTTGAGGATAATATTAATTTTCTTAGTTCCCATACCGCTTTATTGTGTCTTTTGGTTCTTAGTGCGTGTATGTGGTGTTGTTTGCATATTAAAAGTACATGTAGCCATGTATCTGCATCTTGTGAATTACATATGGGACATGTTTTTGAGGGGAATCTTTGTATGCCAAAAATTAATTGTTTTCTAGCATTACCCATATATTGACCAGTTCTAAATTTTAGTATGCTTGTTTTTTGTGCGTCTGTTATTTGTGGGTTTTTCCAAAAGTCATTGGACATTTCATTATCTATGATGGAGTTTGTTGTCCATTTGCTAATGTTGGGAAAGTCTTCTGCCAGTATTTCTAAATTAGTGTTTCGGTCATGTTTCTTTATATATTCTTCCAAACATCTAACTGGTCCTTTGTCTGGTCGTTTGATACGGCCGGGCCATGTGTCTTTTTGGAAGTAGTACGATGTGGTATGTGCAAATTCGTATGAATTTGCTGCTTTTTGATAGCCTCTTTTCATGGTTCCTTCTTTGTAAGTTAGCTTTATGTATGTGTGATCCGATTGAAAAGGAAAAAATTTCTGAAAAACTTATGCCTCATTTTGTGTTGCAGTGTTTCACCCAAAATATTGAAGATTTTAGTCTAAAAGTGTTTTTGAAAAAACAAACTCATTAAATCAAGCATCCAAAAAATCTCCAAAAATCACTACACCTAGAGTACTACATTATAACCCATCACAACAAATTTCATCGATAGACTATCAATATCTCATTCGTAATCAAATTTCAAAATAATTTTTTATTTAATGTTTCAAAATTTGTAGAAAAAAATTAATGATAGCAATCATAAATCTAACCGTATGGATTGAATCTAAAATTCAAAATGTATAACTTTCATTCATTCATCAAGTTCCAAATATTCATATTAGTTGCATTTTATAATGCATCTTTGCAAAACTGCCCAAATTGGACATAGGTGAGGACGTTTATGGGTTAAGCTCTTTGTAGATTGCACATTTTCCCTCATGTGGTAGTATGCAACATCCGCCTTATAATATTGTAAAATGGAATAACTATGCTCATCCAAACTTCGCTCACCCACTCTTAAGGACAATCTGATATCTGACAAAATCCCTTATTCCCAAATATTGAATGCTATTCAATACATAAAATAGCATGATTCGGAGGTGAGTAGTACATGGGCTGAAGAACCTTATGAGCAACGAGGGTTTGAGAGTTGAATTATTTTATTCGCATTTTTTCTACAATGAAAAGGTTGTGGTCTAGCAAGCGCTTAAAAATGTGAAGTTCCCATGTTTTGAAGAACAATCCAGGCTCCTTGTATGCTTTGTTCATATTAATATATAGGTAATCTTAAGGTAATACACATATGCTATCTAGGTGCTACTTAGGCAATACCTTGGTGATACTTAGGTTTAAAAAGACTACACATTTTGACTCTATGTAGGAAATTTGGCTATCTTTCCTTTGTTTTTTTAAGTTTTAAAAGACTGGAAAACTAGTCTGTGGTGAATCAGAGAAAAATCTAAAGCAAGGCCCTGCACTACCATGGGGTGTGGAACTCGTGACATCCCTAATGCTAAAGGAGAGTTCCCACAAGTTCCCCCAAACCAAGAGACCTGACTATAGGGACTATTCATGAACAATGATTGTTAGAAATTGTAATCATAGAGAGCAAACTCTTCTTGAACTCCTATCATATCCTTATTTTGCATGCAAAAACATGACCTTACTCAAAGATGACCAGACAGAAATATGAGCAAGATATAATAACATCAGAATACGCCCCTTCATAGCTAATGTAAAGAAAGACTCAAGATCTTAGATTGATGAACAATACTAATTGTAGTAGTTAAACATGTACAGTGATTGTAGTTGGTTCATGCACTATGTAGAGGGACACATAGTGGTACAAGGGTGTGGAGACAATAGCTTGTGACACCAAATGTTGAATATGATTACAACGATCAAGGGGTGAATAAGGGTGAGCATGTTCTTACTCAATTTAAAGCATTCACAACCTTCTTCCTCAATTTTCCCTTCGGCCACTATCATCACATCCAAAATTTGGTGTCACAAGCTATCGTCTTTACACCCTTTTGTCTCTCCATATAGTTGGTGAACCAATCAGAATGACTATGTACGGGTAATCGATATTGTTCATCAATTTAAAAAAAAACCTATCTTCATCAACTGAGTTTATACAGAGATGTATGGAGGGCCCTCTACATCATGCTCATACTCACCCTCCCTCAATATGTATACTAAACATACCGTAGTACCATAGTTGGGTCACCACCCCACAAACAAATATTCAATAGAGTTTTCCGCAAACTCATCGGCTTTCAGAGCCTTACTTTGGCAAATTTCTTGAGTATACGAAAATTGGCCCGTGGTGGGCTGTCAGGGGCTGTCAGTTACTGGTTTTTCTATTTCAGTGAATAGACCCACTCCATGTAGATACGTGTCAAGCCAAGGAAGCCCATGTGACATAGCATTCACGAGAATAGAAACTGAGGTTGGGAAGTTTTTCGGCACCATTTTTGGTGCCTTCAAACTTCAGACCACTAGTTTATTTACAGCATCTGACATGTCTACTTTTATTGTCTTCTCAACCTCTCTTTTCACAATCTGCGGTCCAGTCACCCAACTGTAGAGCACTTTGCGGATAACTCTAATATTTCATGAAAAATAAGATTCATTTTTCAAAAATGAAACATTTATTCTAATTTTTTTTTTTGGCCCCATAACTTTCGATTTTTATACGTTTGCTATGTTTTGAATTTTCTTTTTTCTGACAATCCAGCTATGGTACTCCAGACATCACTTTTGATCCAGTTTTCAGATTTATGAAAAAATTCAGTGGTAGGGTAAGTTTGCTGTAACAAGTATAAAAACAGCAAAAAAAAACACAGTACTCCAAAAGTAGAGCAGAGCTTTTGGGCCCGGTTAAGCAGTTGGTACAACCATACATGATAAAGCCATGTCAAGAAGCGCAAGATTTGCAGAACTTTCAGTGGGCAGGAATGATCATAAAGCAGCAGCCCAACACATGGACTGACTAAAAAGCAAAAAATGCCACAAACGAACATCATCAAATCTGGGTGCAGAGAATGTTCATGAAAGCGGGGGTCCCGGGGATATCGTAAAGCACCGACTTCTATTGATCATGTGCAAGTGTCAACACTTTCTCATTTCATATTGTCAGTGGAAAGTATATGTATGTGGTTTATGATACAAAAGGGCCACTGGCACCCCCACTCACTCACTCACTTGTCAGAATTACAACCAAAAACTGCTTATAATATACCCTTAAAAATTCACCTCTAATCACAAATGTTGTTGCCGCGTAGTACAAGATGGATGCTCACTGTTTGAACTGCCATACCTCAAAAAGTACAAAACTGGGGGAAGCCGGTATTGTAGTAGCCAAAACTCAAAGAAAAAAATTAATTAAAAAAAATTTAATTAAGCTCAATACTTTGTCTCTCTTTGACAAGGCACTACCCTCAAGCTTGACAGGTCCGTACTAAACTCCGCCGCTATATCCACCGCTATACGCCTCGCATCAATTGCAGCTCCCAGAATCCCTTTCCTCCCTAACCCGGCCACATACAGGCCTGCGCCTCCTTTCCACCCATGCGGAAACAGCATCCGTGGTAACCCTTCCTCTGAAAAGAATTTGCTGTCATCCTGCAAAAAAATCACTCCAATTGCACTACTAATGAGCACCAAATCAAATTTTCAGATGATCAATAATCAAACTTGAAACACATCAGTTTCTACACTCTGAACTTGTTATTATTATCACACTCTCCCGGGGGCTGCACTGTACTAAACATGTACGAGTATACGTGAGTTCACAGAAGGGGTATTAATTTGAACGTTGCCATATTACGTATACATACACTAAACACATTTAGAACTCAAAATATTCACGTATACTTATATTTAAAACAAAATATATCTGTATACAAAGGCATTTAGACATATAACCTCTCGTATACAAGGGGGTTTTAGAACGCACACGATTCTCAAACATAATGGAGAGTGCACCCCCGGGCACACTATCCAATATCACATTTGTTATTATTGTGTACACACTTTCCACATGGCAAGTTCCGAGTACGTTGGGATACTATAATGAATTATGTTCTGAGTACGTGTGTTCAATTTTAATGAATGTTTTACATTTTAAATTGAATTAAAAACCATTCTGATATGTTGTGGATTCACTGGAGGCTGATATTGAAGGGATTCATAAAGAAATGGTTCAATAGGGGTTGATATTGAAGTGGAAAGTTGTGGAAAGTCAATCACTAGAGGTTGATATTGCAGAGGGAAAAATCATTCACTAGAGGCTCATAGACTACTGACTTGTAGGTGGAAAGTAAGTGTGATTCAGAGGATTGACATATAGCAGTGGGAAAAATCATTCAATGGAGAAATGATTTTTTTTTTACCTTGAGCCATTTGGGGACATTACTCTTGTACCCTGTGGCCAAGATCACGGCATCGAAATCCTCACATCGGCCATCTTCAAATTGGGCCCCAGTGGCTGTCAGGCACTCCACCGCCGGCCGAACCTGAGCAGCAGCATCCACATGTCCACACAAAGCCAATGTCAGTCAGGAAAAAATATCAACACACCAAAAAAAAAAAAAAAAAAAACAGCTCCAGCTAGCACTGTAATACAACACCATTGAAAAAAACCACAATTGATAAAAAATAATAAAAAATAATAAAAAATTGACATAAAAATATAGGATCCAAAATGTAGCAGTTTTTATAAATGAATTACATTAATATAGGATGTTCAAAATTGATTACAAGAAGAAAAAAATGAGAATATTCTTGAAATGTTACTAATTCTAGTGAGAATTACTTTATTTTTAACCCCTAAAGGCCCAACCAAGCCAAAACGGCTTGGTTAACAATGTATTTTGACAACCTTGGGCCTTTAGGGGTTAAGGGTACTTTTAAATAGCCTTTTTTCACACGTGATACGCAAAAATATAAAGAGTGACCTCCCCGAGCAATAAAACTCGAGCCTGTTGGAAGAAGTTTTTTTATCCATGCCTAGCAAGGTCTATGAATTCATTCATGGCATTTGCTATGTGCTATACTTGACTGTCCCTCTCTATTCACTAGTAGGATTTTGGTCCTTTACAATTGGTCTTTTGTTACTTAAATGGTCCAAAACGACTTTCTTTTTATAGAATTGAGTCACAAAGGACCAATTATAAAAGACCAAAATTCTACTAGTGATTGAGAAGGCACAACTTCAAGGTAGCAGGGATGGATGACATGTGCATTGCTCGAAACAACAATAATATTCTATCGTGATATTATGGAGGAGTGTGATATTATGGAGGGTAGAAGTGTATGTACCTTGACTTGACCACTCTTGATCACGGCCAAAGTGCCGACGTCTAAGATGGGCGTCTTGCCATACTTCTCCTTGAGCAGCATGGGTCCCTCTCTTGGGCGAGGAATTCCCACCTTCGCTGTATCTCCTAATGCTAAATACGTGTAACTCACTAGTAACCTGTCTGTCAACCACAACGGCACCCATGATTTCATCATCACCATCGCCACCAGAAACGTCGACTTGCCAAAAATCTCCCGTGGCAATATATGTGTCTGCATCCAAGGAAAAAAAGTTTAAAAAAAAACAGGGTTTAAAATCTCATTTTTCATGCAAATGTGTTCCGTTCCAACAAGCTCAAAACAGGATTTTTAACAAGACGACGGTGGCTCTAGTGAGCATTCATTCTTCATGAGCATTCATTCTTCATGAGCATCCTCACTAGGATTAAAAGAAAAAAAGTTGGAGCTTTTAAACTCCAAACATGTACTCAGAAAGAACTGTTACTGTATGACAATGAGAGCAGACTTCCAGCATTTTCCATGAACAAGCTTAAAAAAGAAAAAAAAAGGCTCAAAATTGCAAATGTGCGGTTCAGAGAGAACTGTTTCAGTGTAAACATGGTTCTAAAAATGAACTATTACTTCATTAACAAGACGAGGCTCCAACATTTTCTTCATGAACATTCTCACAAGGATGAAAAGAAAAAGGTTCGAACTTTTAAAATCCAAATGTGTGAACTCAGAAAGAACTGTTACTGTTACTACAATAGTAAGAGCCTACAGCATTTTCCATAAACAGGATTAAACAAGAGAAACGCTTCAAAATTGTAAATGTGCTCAGAAAGAACTGTAAATTTCAGTGCAAACATTCTCCGAAGCTCAAAAGAAAAAGAAAAAGAGATACAGAAGGTTCAAAACAGAAGAGTCACAGAAGGAAAAGAACAGATGAAACATTTAATGTATCCGATAAGTCCAGAAAGAGTACAACTGATTTAGTACGTCTCGCCAGCCGGCCAGCGTATAATTTACTACAATAGTAAGAGCCTACAGCATTTTCCGTGAACAAGCTTTTTAAAAGAGAAACACTTCCAAACTGCAAATGTGCTAAAAAAGAACTGTGAATTTCATTCTCCGAAGCTCAAAAAGGAGAGTTAACTTACAGAAGGAAAAGAACAAGGTTTAGAGATGAAACATAATTTAATGTTATCCGATGTGTTCAGAAAGAGTACACCGGATTCAGTACAACAATCTGAGTACGTATATGATGAAAAAGTCTGAAGGCGCTTACGGGGTTGCGAACGACGAGAGAAGGCCTGGCGCCGAAGTTCACCAAATCGAGCGCAATTTCCATACCCGTATTCCCGCAGCCCACAACAAGCACATTCTTCCCTTCATACTTGACGCCATTCTTATACGAGCTAGAGTGCAAAACTTCGCCACAAAACTCTTTACTCCCGGGGAAACTGGGCGTCACAGGCTCCGCATTCTCACCGGACGCCACCACAAGCCACCGCGCCCGAAACTCCTTCAAAACAAAACACCCCCCGGGGTCCTTTCGAATGCTCACGTGCACATGCCATAGCTGCGTTCTGGTCTCGAAAAACGCCAGGCTCACCGCGTGGTTGAACAAAGGCTGAATCCCGAACTGGGCCGTGTAGTCCTCCAGATACTCCACGAACTGGTGGCGGTTCGGGTACGTGGGGAACGACGGCGGAAACGGGAAACGTGGTAACTCGCAGAACTGCTTCGGCACATGCAAGTGCAAGCGATCGTACGTCTTGGTCTGCCATAAGGAAGCTATGCAGGAGCTTTTCTCTAGTATCAAGCTGGGTACTCCTTGCTCTTGTAAGCACGCTGCTGTCGCTAGCCCTGATGGCCCTGCTCCTACTATAATCGCCCCGTCGAAGTACTGCGCTACCTCTGAGCTCTGCCAAAACTCCGAAGTACTCTGCATCACATGAGGCGGCATGGCGCTCTTCTCGCTGAAGAAGAAGAACCTCGATCTCTATTATAATTAATGCACACGAATTCCTTTCAAACCATGTAATGCATTAGTCTTCTTCGGAAACGCAGCAACGGTTGCGCACGAGAATTCACCGGCATGGTGGATGATCACTGATTAGACTTACTCAGATCTTTCTTCATGCAAAAACCATGCCAAAAGAACTGTCACGAACATTCTGTGTGTGGAATCCCGACAGTTGCTCGGTGAAAATGGTTCGAGCTAGCTAGCAAAATCCAACACAGTTGAATCGAGAAAGATGGAAATGGTTCGAGAAAACGAGAAAGATGGAAATGGTTCGAGCTAGCTAGCAAAATCCAACACAGTTTTGCTTCATGAATAAACCAACATAGACAGACGACATGTATGAATCAACTGACTGTGTGTATGTGTAATAATCTAGACAGTTGCTTGCTAGCTCCGAAACGAGAGAGACTGACTGTAGAAACGGGAGAGATGAGATGGTTTTGAATGGATTTTCTTCGATTGCGGCGACGGGGACGAGGCGGACTGGGAAAAACAGAGAACAGTGCGAGAGACTACTGTGAGACTATTTTACTTGGCTAGAGGATGTGATGAGGGTGTTATATTTATATATGTGGCCTGCTTTTCAAGCGCCCTTTTATATTGCCTGCCCTTATGCAGCGCCGCCAAGCGGGTTTTCCATATGTTGGGCTTGCCTAGATTTCGGTTCTGGTATGTACCAGAACTGTGTGAGGGAAGGGGGCTTTTTCAGTTGTTGAGAATTTGATTACTTAGTGTCCTTCTTTAGTCTTTGGAGTTATGTAGGTGTAATGCAGCCCATCACTTTTCATTCAACGCAGTAGTGAAGCCCCCCTCTTTACTATGCGCATACTCTTGAATGACCCATTCTGTGTGGGAAGAAAATGGTGTTCTTTCTATTTTTCAATTGTGAAGAATGTGAGCAATGAAAGTTAAATGTCTCCGTCTTTTTTGAGTTTAACCCCTGAAGGACCGTAAGGCCCCCATGGGGTTTCTGGAACTAGAAAGTGGGGAAATTTGGGTTCTTGGGCTTTGAATTGTAGGATGAGCAACAAAGAGACCCTGGCTCTTTTTGAGAGCCAATTCTGTAGGTACTTCTTGAACGGAAATTCATCAAGTGAGCAATTTTTGGTGATTTTTTTGAGTTGCACAGTGGGTATTTTGGGGTAACTGTAGACCATCATATCTTCCTCTTCACACCTCCAAATTACTTGAAATTTTTTCCACATGTTTAAAATGATGATTTCTACTCACAGTAAAAATTTCAGAATTTTTGGAGCACTTTTAAAATTTTGATTTCATCATGTGTACAAACATACCCCAAACAAGTTCCATCAATCTTCTCAACGGTGGCATTTTCTCAAAAATTATGCGATTTTGTTGATCTTTTTATCATATAAAAACTACGTGAGTTTTCTTTAGTTTCAACGGTGCCGATCGTCAAATTTACCCCACACCAATGAGGAATTGAGCTTGCTACAAGAGCTAGTGAAGAAAACAATAGCTAAGTTCAACACCCCCCGGTCCTTTAGGGGTTAACCTCTAAACGTCCCAACGTTCAGAAACTGGATCACGAACAGATTCAAAGCTTTGTAACTTTTTCATACAAACTTGGGATGACTTTCATCCAAGTCACCTTTGTAAGCCTATTAAATTCTCTACCATATACAATAAATCTCTTAAGATCGGGAGCTGTTGATAATATTGTAGAGGCCTTTAATTACAAGTATGTCGAAAAAATTTGAGTAGATTGTATGCTTACAATGGTCCTCTCATGTACACCTCATGTACATTTGAGCCATACTAATATTTATTTTTGAAGCTAGCATCTACTTCAATACAAAGGGTTGGTACGTTTAGGGGTTAGCCCCTAAAGGACCAAGAAGCCCAAATTGGGCCTCGTATTTTTAGTAGCAGTTTTGAATAGGTCTTATGTACGCTACCTTTTATTCAAATTTGTTTGTCTTCTGATCAACACATGCAATGCTCTTCACTGATTCCAATGATATAAAATTTGTACCCATCTGAATTATATTTTTCAGAATATGATCAATTAAACTTGTCATTTTAAAACCATGAATCCTTGGTTCTTTAGGGGTTAAGGATTGTGTTACAGGTTTGAGGTAGAGGTAGCTAATTGTGACACTTTATGTTGAAAATTGTCATGTGTGATTCACATAGAAACACATTTTCAAATGAAGACCATTCTTCATAGATAGTGGCATAGTTATTTAGGTGAGTGGCACAATTAAGTGCTTCTACCTTCACCCTTGGTACTTCCTCTCGACTTGGACCAGTTGCCAGTAAAATTTGTTGAATAAAGTGTTATGGCATTTGAGCTAAAGCTGATTTTTCAAATTTGGTTAGCTCTTGAAAAATGAGTTTTGATCTTAAATTTTTGATTTTTTTTGGTGGTGATTTTACTATTTGAAAAGAAGATGTTATGATAATTTGCGTATGTAGGTGATGTATAGATCAAAAAATACAATCATACAAAGGTGAAAAACCTAAGCGCATATAGCTCTTGAAAAAACATAGTCGTGGTCCTTTAAGAGTTAACCATTTAACCCTTAAAGGGCTGGTGGGGACAGTAACTACGTTGGCGTATGTCTGACATTTGTTGTAAATAGTTTATTGAATTATGTCAACGCAAATTTTAACAAAACTTTTATCTTACACTCATAGGAGGTGTGGAACCATATCAAATACAATGAAATATTAGTGTATAATATTGATCAAAAAGGGCTCTTTGGACCTTTAACGGTTAAAGACATTCTATCTTAGATACCTTTAGTCGAACGACCCGAACAGATTATTTTATTCACAATGGTCTTCGGGGCCATCGTTATGATTATGGTGTTGTATAACTGTAGACTAAATAAGGTGTGCGCAATACCTGTAGAGCGTCTCGATGGGTTGTTATGGATCTATTGCTGGGCTGCTTCTGGATTTGGTAATGCAATCGGGCACTAGAAGCCGTCTCTGCAGCCGACGGAATTCTAACCGCAGTATTACGTGTGATACGTTAAGATCCCTGAAATTTGGATTAGCATGAATTAGGGAAGAATTACTGACTTTTCCTCATGATTAGTGAATTTTGACTTCTGATTTTATTTTCTGTTTTGACTCTTTAGATGTTTATCCATTTGTATTTTTTTAATAATTTTTTTCTTCAGCTACACTTTATTTACCATGGAAATTTTATAAAATCTGATTTTGTTAAATTGCGTTATAAATGAAAAATATCTTAATAATATAATAATAATAAATAAAACAAAGAAGGTGATTTATTTTTTCCAATTCAAATGATACCACAATACTTAGTTTTGTGTCATTTAGTGGAGCTCGTATTGGCTTGGCTTGGCTTCATATGATGAAGATACTGGAGTTATGTGGCATTGTAGCAGATGCTTTTATGGATTGCTTTTGCAAAAGAAGAAGCTATGATAACCATGTTGAAGACCTTTTTGTTAAAATTTACAATTTTTCAGGAATATTTAAATGCCAGCAAAAAAAAGTTGTGATACTTTAGCAAGTGGTGGAATGTTTAAAGGAAGAGCATCATTAGGGGGTTTCACATCATTAGCGGTGGAATCATTTAGGAGGAAAAATGTGTAATGTTGAGTGCTTTTAATGTTGGAATGGAAGGATGTAAAGTGGAGTGGGTTCTATGATATCCCATTTTTTTCAATTAATTTTTAATTAGAGGAATACGAAGCATAAAGATGAGTTTTCAAAGTTGAGAATTGTACGTTACTCACCTCCTTGAGGCGAATAACATTTATTGAACCTAGAAAAAATTCTTGAAGAATGTAAGTGCATTACATGGTAAGTTAGTTTTGTTCAATGACGAGAACCCTCAATACTAAAATTGTCTATTTTTTAAGTCTTGTATTCACAAAGATGATCAACATGCGCTATTGTTGCAAAAACTTTGCGTGCCTCTATAACAAGTCTTACGTGAATAGATCTTGGTTTACACTTGTACAGTACAAAGACTGTCACAGTTCTTCTTTTCTAGTGTTTAACCCCTAAACGCTTAAACGAACATTTTTTGATTGTTGCCTAAATCTAACGGGCTGCCCAAAACAAAAAATATATATGCTTTTGGAAAAAATTATATAAAAAATACTACATCAAGTTTACTTTCCAAGCCAATTTTAATCATGTCAATCCGAATTAAAGATTTTTCAAAGACAAAGACCTCAATATTGTCCTAGTGTTATAAAATTTACTAACAATGTATTGATGGAGCACATTCTAGTAAGAGTCGAGTTTAGACAGCCCAGGCTACCCACTGTTAAAATTAAATTTCCAAACCAAATTTTAAGAGATCCACCACACTCCACACCGGTCATAAGATGACACGTGGCACGTTGTAAAGAAAGAAAACAATTAATTTTGAGCACGACATACCGGTAGGGTTGTGGAACCAATATAGATACCGAAAGTAACATATGGAGTGGGGTTCATTAGGCCTCATTTCTACCCTTTAATTTTTTCGCTTTGTGTAGGACATGAGAATCAATATTGGTCATTATGTCCACTACAATTGTCTCACATTATGGGAACTCGCTCAACCTTGGCGAGTACGTACCTTGGCTGTGCGTATTATCAATATCCACTATAGATCTCCCCTTCCCATGATCACCCCATCATGGATTCATTATCATCCCCGCTCAAAATTCCTATCGCAGCAGTAAGTCCTTCAACTCACCGCCATTAATCATAACCTTGTATGATTCACTGTGTTATAGATTCCATGATTAATGTCTTGATGGCCCACTTAAATCTCAACAACTTCGACCACACCGCATTGTGAATTTGAATTGTATATACCGTAATACCATATCTAGGTCGCCACCCCACGAACAATTTATTTGTTTTATTTTATTTTTGAAAAATAAGATTCGTTCCTCCAAAAATAAATGTCTTGGTTTTCGTTTTTGAGCAAAAGATGATTAAAAATGGCCCAAAATAGTTTAAAACCGACAAAATAGAGCTAAAAATAATTTATCTTATTTTTATTCTTCTTTATTTTATTTATTTTATTTTTACGTTTTTAACTTTTTTAATTTTTTTTTGGCGACCAAGTTATGGTACTACGGTAATCACATGTTTTACCCACATGAGAGCTGGTGTCCGTCGTCAATTTCATGTTTTTGCAAAATAGAGCGTGTCTTTGGAGTTAGTACCAAATACACTATTAGCAAAAAGTAGTCTATCGCACTCAGCCGCCATGGTCAGGAGGTCATACCAAATTATTTATTTATTTTTGGAATTTTTTTTCCAACCATTACTGAATAATTTCCAAATTTATTTTACTCATCATAAAAATAGATTATTTTTGAAAAAATAAATTCCTTAAGATTTAGGTTTATCTTTTTACAATTGTTTTTTGTCGATTTTGACGACCAATCAGGAATTTTTTTTTCTTGCTTCTTGAAACCAAACTCCAATGTCGTGGCACAATCACAGTGGTCTAAATCTAAAGGGACTACCTTCCATTGCATGCACGGGGCACTGCTACAGTGTGAAAAAAACGCCCTACGACCAACTATAGTAGTGGAGTTGTATGAATTAGGTGAAATTCATTCAAGCACGCTCAAAGTGTAACTTTAATCTTCTTGTGTGATTAGCTTGATCACTTCATTTTTGTACAAAGCTTTGAATCAATTCAGACGATGTCCATATTGGAAGGAAAATAAAATAAAATAATGATAATAATAATAATTATTATAATAATTATTCTTATTCTTATTATCATTTCCTCTTCAAAATTTTGTCAACCCAAAATTTTGCCTCTAGATCTACATCTTCCCCAAATGTGCCTCTAGATGTACATTTTGCCTTTTTGAAAAATTACTTTTGAACAAATTATGATAAATTATGTCAATATTTTTTAAGATTCTATTTTTCACCGTACAAAATAGATTTTTTTGAAAAAAAACTCCTAAAGATTTGGGGTTCTCCTTTTCATAATTATTATTTTTCCAATGCTGATTATTAGTTTGGCAAGTCATCAAATGGAGATTGAGCCACTTGGAGGGGTGGGGTTGCCGTTCATTCATTCACTCCAGTCTAATGATGAGCTCAATATGATGATTTCCAGCTCAGAAAACCAAAGTACAAATTAGTAAAAGTTTGGGTGCGTACTATCCGAGGACAAGATGGTACTCATCAACACTCAATACTCAGAAAATAAATAAATAAATAAATAAAAATTATATATATTGTGTGTGTGTCAGAGAGAGAATTAGCAATTTTTAACCAAAAAATTTGATGATTCTAATCCAAGTAAATTCAACACTAAGTTTTTGAAAAATTTAAAATAAATAAAATTTCCAAAACCATCTCCAGAATATTACTAGAGTCATCAAGTTTTTCAAGTTCTATTTATCAAATAATATGATTTATGAATGTCAATAAATGGTAAATGAAAACACAACTTTGTTCATTTTCTATCCTTCGTAAAATGCCACCAAAACAACTAAAAGCCTAGTCAAAGTCATTAGTTTTAGGCTTTGATTCTCTTCCACTTGATCATGTCATCTACCATGTTTCCTACTCCCTTCATCCCGAATAAGACTTTGGTTTCGTTGAAATTCATGAATTAAGCTTAATTCCATGATTGCAGAGGGAGTATGTTGACTATGATGCAAATTGATGAACTAAATGAATATAGTGAAGTATTTTCAGTGCAAGAAAGTGTATACATGACCAAAATCCATGATCAACAGGATCAAAATCCAAAAATCAAAGTGCCAGATTGTTTGGAATGCTCTGAAGCGATTATCAAGCACATGTGAAGCTTAATTGCTAGCAGTGAATGGATACACTTGGAAATCATGGTTTACAAAATTTAAGTTGATATCATGGTCTTTTACAGGGCATTAGAAAAAATATCACTAAAAGATTTCCTTCCAATTCAATATATATTTGTTCTTCTAGCAATGAAATAAACGTTCACTTGATTCATAAACAAAAACTATTCAAAAACAATTATTTAAAAACAATTAATTGATTTTTAAAAAACATAAATTATTCAACTATCCGGTACAATGGATTCATTAGATTAGAATGGGTTAATAAATCCGTTGATCAGTTTAGTTATAAAAGAGAATTAATTAGCAAGAGGAATAATGGGCAAATAAATAAATTTAAAATAAATGATTAAGTGAGTTGACGGCGCTGCAATGTGGAGTTAGTCAGGTGGGGGCAGGGTGCTCTTTTTGCACTTTAGAATTCCTTTTGGTTTAATTTGTTCCCCAGGGCATTGAATGAGGGGAGGGATTAGTTAGGCTGAGGACCAATCACAGAGCCTGGAGCCCAAATTTCAATGTGGAAACTGGAAAGGGATCACTTCAAATAGAATGTTTTTCAGCTAATCAGGTTCATTGACTGCCTATTCACACATTTTTTTCTGTAAGTAAGTTACCCTCACTGCCTGCCTCAGTGGCTTCCACTTGTTCACTTTCTTGCGTCATTTTCCGCTTTAGTACATTATTAATAACAAAATCTTAAGTATTTGACACGTCATCAGTTTTACGGCTAAACTATTCCCAGCAATATGATAATTGCAAATGTAAGGACATGGTTGGTGCCTTATCTCTTGCCCCAACTTTTTAACCCTAAAGGACCATCAAATCATGATTTTATCCCTTCCTTTTGCAGTAAAGGTTCGTTTCTTTTTCTTTTATATATATATATATATATATATATATATATATATATATATATATATATATATATATATATATATATATATATATATATATATATATATATATATATATATATATATATATATATATATATATATATATATATATATATATATATATATATATATATATATATATATATATATATATATATATATATATATATATATATAATGATTTGTAAAATAAATAATTTGTATATAATTCATGATTTGTAAAATAAATAATTAGTATATAATTGATAATAATAAGTTTGCTTCATGTTTATATTTCAGTTTCCAACGGTAATAAAGTTACCTTTTATGTCAAAATGCTAAAATATTGATGTGATTATTATTATATTTAACTTAATCAAATAAATTAAAGATATTTATTTTGATACAATGTGTGTTTGCATTTCATTCTAGGATGGTTCAAAAGCTTTTGTGGATGCACAAATGTTAAAAATTAAAAATAAGGCGTGCATACACTTATTGAAGAGGTATTTAATTTCCATGAATTTTGTCTTGAGCTTTTATAACTACACCTATCGTAGCATTTTGTTTTGTTTATCATATCAATATTCTTTTTCAAATGGCTAAAATATCACACTTTATTTTCTAAAATTTTGGTTGAAAAGTTTAAACTCCCAAATGTGGACATTAGAGTGCCATTGGAAGCTCTTACTTGCTTTCTAAACCTTTTAGGCTCAGTCACTGAAACCCCCGCCTCTAAATCCCCCGTGGTCTTGAATGCGGGGCACTGTTCATGGCCCCCCTCTTTTCTGAAATTTCCATTTTGGGCACCTTCGATGCTTTTTTTAGCAATTTCTTTTTTGCAAATTTGGGACCTACGGCCTCAAATTACACTAGGGGGACCTATTTGGGAATAAAAAACCATTGGAGGAGGGGGTTTCTTTTTAAGGTGGATCCTTACAAGGACAAAAATAGGGGGCACTTTTGTCCCCATTCATTGAAGACCACCGGGGGATTTAGAGAAATCCCACTGAAACCTCCATCTAATTATTTTTCTAATTATGAAATTATGATGATTAAAAGCTTAACTACCTCTCTAGAGTGTTGGTACCAATAACCCTTAAACATCTACACTACAATTACCTTGTCAAACCTCATCAATTTTTTACATTTTAAAATACATTATATTTTTTTGGTACTTTTCTCACATAAGGTATTATTGAACCGATTTATTATGATTTTTTCAAATTATTTAAATGAATAAAAATTTATAGGATTTTTCAAACTTTATTTCTAGTAAAAATCATAGTAATTGCAAAAAAAAACTTAGAATAGTATAATAGTTTTTAGTGAAAATGTAAATAACAGTGACAAACAACAAGGTGTAGGTGCCATGCTTATTGAGCTTACATAAAAAGATATTCGGTAGAAAAAATAAATTGCAGTGTACATTGGAATTTTAGGATTTGGAGCTTTAAAGTGCTTTAGAAAATGCAATGTTAACAATTTTGAAGAATAGTAAATTGAACAAGAAAGTAGAAGATGGCTCTCACACTTTCTTAGTTGGGGTCATTTTCATTTGAAATAGGAATTAGGTAAAAATCAGCGTTTGACCGAAAAACGATCAAGTATGTCCCCACGGGGCTCCTTGTAGGCTTAAGGGTTAAGTTTGGTATTTAGAGTGTCGTATTAGATGTGACAGTCAAATTTAGAGTACTTAGAGTCAAAATTTAATCTTCTCATCACTTTAAACCAATCACAAGATGATATATCATAATATGATTGGTGAGAGTTAGGAAATTATCGCATTAACCCCTTATGCTCCAAACAACCATTTTATGGTTGTTGCTCTTCTTTAGAAGATGCTTGAGTCATTTTTAATATGTTTTTAATAAATCAAAATTGTGTTCTAATAGGAAATTAAATCTACTTTTCAAACCAATTTGAATCATGCCAATCCAAGTTAAACTCTATTTAGATTAGTTTTTCAATAACAAACACCTCTACATTGTCTATTGTTGCAAAATTTACTTCTTTTTGGAAAAAGTACTATTATTCTTTTTATTTATTTATTATTTCTTTTAAAATGAAGAATATAATTTTAACCAACAATACCAAAAAAATTAATCTAAAAATACAAAATGTAAATTTGGTGATATTTTTAAAGTTGATTGCTTCTAAATTCATTAAATCAAGACCTAATTTTTTTTTGGAAATTTAACTATATGGATAATTTTCAAACATCATGTTTGGCATTTTCTTTGGTGCAATAAACTTCATTGAAGAAATGGAAATCAAATTTTATAATACATCTTAGTTTTTCTCTATATACCTCCAGCCTTTAGGAGTTAAATATTTTTTATGTGGAATAGCAAAGAAAATCATTAGTAGCAAGGGTTCCAAAAAGATTAGGGGGTCTTTACACTAGTGACCAAGGCCGTGGCCAAGGGAAATTCTGCACTATGATTGGAGGATAAGAGCCGGCCGGTCCAAGTACACTTTACACTAGCCATAAAAGGAGGAAGTGACCAAGACTAAAAATGGATGAGAAAATGACATGGAATCCTACATGTCCAGAAATGGATAAGGTTTCGTGGTCACCCGGATAATGCGGCGAGACCACCAAAAGAGGTTCTCTCGCCGCAATATCCGGGTGACCAAGAGCTCAAAAAGCCAAGAACCAATGGAAAATGTTTTTTTAATAAATTTTTAAACATTTTTTGCCTACATTTTTTTGCTCAACTGTTTTTACTGTTGCAGGGCGGCTACCTGTCTTTCCAAGATGAAAAGAAACCGTTAAGTCTTTAAGATCCCAAAACCCTAAACTGGACTCCAAAAAAAAACAAAAAAAAACAAGGAAGAAATTGGTAGATTTGGAAAAATCTGAAATTGCAATTACGGATTCATTTTTTGGAATTATCGGCCAATTTGTTTTTTCCTATTAGACTTTACCATCACCAACAACTCCAATTTTTTTCACAATTTTCTGGACAACCGCTAATTTTTTAAAAATCTTTGAAAATTGCTGAAAAAATTTAGTGAAGATTTCCCGGAAAAGTCTTCCAATTCTGAACATTTCAGGCCAGATTTTGAAATGCTGAAACAGTTTCTAGGCCGTAACTTTTGCAATATGACTCCTAAATTTACATGCTATATACCGTTGGGTTCATAATTTCATTACGCATCTAATTCAGAATTTTCAAAATCGTATTTTATAGAAAAAATTAACCTCACAAATTAATTCAATTCCAATATCTTGCAAAGGAATACCACGTCGATGACTTAGGAAGAGGGTGAATATAAACTTACTTGGGCTCCACATGCATATCATGCTCGGACCCCTCATTGGCAAAAATCAGCATAGCCATAATAAAATCGTTGCCTCCACTAAATTGATACGATATAAAATCCTTTTGAATACAATCTATAATCCCTTTCCAATCGGGATGGGAAGAAGACCAAGAAGAGGAGTGCAAAAGAAAAATAAGTTATCAAATCTGCTCTTTTAAAAAATACATTAAAAAATTCAGCCCACCTTTCCTTTGGTCCAAGTTCACTTTATACTATTGTTGGTGACTAATGGATGGGAAAGTTGGCTCTTGGTCATGGCTCTTGACCAAGGGCCGTGACCAAGAGAATTATCCATCCCGGCTCTTGGTCACTAGTGTAAAGACCCCCTTAGATTACCATACTCAATTGTTAAGATCAACATCTTATACCAAATAATTATAATTTTTGCTGAAACAAATGCCAAATTTTGTAAATATTCTTCACGGTTATCTTATTTACCATACAAAATAGATTTTTTTTGAAAAAACATTTTCCTAAAGATTTTAGCTACTCATCTTATAATTGTTTTTTGCAAACCTTGAGTATGATGCCCAAGGCCCATATTGGCACCAAGCTTGCCTAGGACCAATATGCTGATATAGGCTTTGAACCATACTCTGACACTTGTCTATTCCTTGGTGCCCAAAGACCACACATAATACGTTTATGAACATGAACTTGGGTTGTGAGTTTTATAGGGTTGGCAATTGCCACACCCATTTATAATGCAATTTTAGAAATTCATGTAGTGGATTGAAAGAGTAGAAATCATCAACCTCATTGTCATGAACATTTTGCAAAAAGAATTCAATTCGCAGAATTTGTATGTACAGTGCATTTGCACAAAAGTTGTATTCTATCGTATGTAGAAATTGTCAACTTTCATTTTTAACATCAAATTGTTTGTATCAACTAGAATTCATAAAAACCAAAATTTCAACATTTGAACCTTCAAAACAATTTTTGTTTAGGTGTTGTCATTATGTTACAAAATAGAAGGTCCCACACAAGATTTAATAACACTTTAAAAGCATCTCTTACGGCCACAACCAAACGTCTCATGAGTGCATGTTCAGGCCTATAGTTTTCTTAAAAAAAGGTCATTTTCAATGTTCAATGATTACTTCATGAGGAAAATGGTCCAACATGGGCCTTTACAAAATGGCCAAGGCCGTTCCCTTTCAAGATTCTTGGCTCACTACATATAGGAGGAGTGCCTAGCTAGTAGTGTAAATAGAATGGAGAGGGGTAGCTTGCAGGGGTAAAATGTAGATGCATATGGGTTGTGTTTTGTACTTGCTAAGCTCTCTACATAGTAAATGATTACACCCATGCAACCTACCTTTGCAAGGGCCATATTTAGCTAAACCGCATAATAAGTTCTAATCCATTAATGATATATCATGTGACCCTTCAAAATTTAACGATTGTCATCATGGTGCATTTACAATCAAACGACTTAAGGGCGCCCAAATTTTACAACTCTTGATGAATGCTTAGGAAATTATATCTTCAATTTATGTAAATATTAGAAAAATTAGAGGACATTTTGGATGCTTAATAAGCACATTTTAGTCCTTATTAACGATTGGTTACAGTCATATTTTACCAAGAATTTCTCAAACATCGTCAAAATTTAGTATATGGTAGAATGACATATAACATATGTAGTTACTAATTTATATTGCATTACCAATTCAAATGATAAAATTATTACTTAATAATTCATAGAAATAATCATTGGTTATAGTTTTTGTGGGTCGTGTTACTGTGAATGTACATGTATCATCAATTAATCATGCACAAAACTGACTCCACCATGTAGGATATTCAGCAAGGACGGTTTTCCGTTAACCATCTGCACCTTCAAAAAGTGAACGTTCCGACCCTTTTCAGAATTGGGAGGTTAGCTACGGTTCCGATCTCTTGAATAAGCAAAACATAAGTCATCTATATGGGCTTACAAACGTGACACGCGAAGACAAGCCATCATTCCCCGACGTTCCATGTTAAACTCGAAAGGAAGTATGGAAAGCACCGGAAGCTCGAGGCGTGGAAAATTGTCACGAGTGAGAGTTTTCAATCTAAACCTTCAAATCCTCAATGGAGGGTGGCAATTCTTCGGGTGGAAGCTACCAATTTTTTTTTTGAACAGGTGGTATCAATATATGCCAATATGGATGAATGTTTTAGCATGCATACAGAAATTGAGTTTTAGTTCAAATTGAGCTCTTTCAAAATAAAATTCATTTTTCTTCTTTTTCTGTGGAATGAAATGCTCCATTTGTCTCAAAAAATAAAAATAAAAATAAAAAATTCATTTATCTTTTTAGCTATATTTTTCCAGGTAGAAAAAGGCTGGTCAGTCAGCATCATTTCCCATACTCTCATGTGCTGAACTTGCTGCACCCAAAATCTTGTAACCTGGCAATGATTTTGCAGAATGTGAAAACTGGCTTTGATAGGATGGGGACTCACCTCCTTGCAGCTCAATCACCTCACTTGTACTAAGATGCTCATGTAAGCTTATGTCAAACTGTAAAAGATGAAGAGAGGTCTGACATTGAGCATGTTACTCTTTGGGCATTGAAAATATCACGGTTGTGCATGCACATGAGGCGGAAGAGCATCTCCAATGGGGCTCTTTAAATGAGCCCTCAATAGTCGTGGCGCGGCTCTTGTTTTTTGTTTTTTTTTTTTTTTTGAAACAAATGAAACGGAATTTCATTGCAAAAAGTCACCAAGTACAAAGACTCCCAGCCACAGGTGGCCTGGAAGGAGAAATCAAGGGGAGGGGGGAGAAGAAAAAGAAACAACAAAAAGGGACCGGACCGGACGAGGGACGAGAGGGGAGCCCGAGGGCGCAGAGCGCAAGGAATGGCCGTGAGGCCACTCACGGCCCTTCGACGCGCGGCGGGGCCCTCTTCGGCCGTGCCGGAGCGGGCTCAGGGGGCTGGAAAAGGAAGCCAGCGGCCGGGCCAGACGCCACCCAATGGGGTTGGCCGTCCACCATGCTGGCGAAGATTCCGTGCCTGCACCTATGTCTCTCAAAACTAACCATCAGCTTGCGAAGGGCCTGCTGAGGTCTACCACTCTCTTGCTGTGGATGTGAGCCCACTCGATCCTACCGTAGTCTATGACCCCGCTCCAAACGTGTTGGAGAAGCTTGGCAGGCGTCTAGGTGACGTTGTGGAAGACCATGTCGTTCCGCTGGATCCAAAGCGACCAGAGGACGACGGTGCGGATTTCCATCCACAATCTTTTGAACTGGTCGAATTTCCTGGGAATCTTGTTTGAAAAAATACCCTGCCGCCAGGTGAGCATCCTCCAAGGGCCTTGTGCGTCGGCCCCAACAACGAGGGTGTTCAGCACAGCTCTTGTTGAATCACACGTCCCAACAACCAAAAGTAAACTGTTCAAAGGGCTCGCGAAAAGCTGGCGCTTAGGATATCCAACTTTTCACCTTTGGTGAGGCTCGCCAAGCGCCCGTTTCGTCTCCAGTTTTTTTTAATGATTTTCAACCGGTCTTTTGTTTTTTCAGAGCCACATCACCACGGCCTTGGCTCTTGGCATAATATGGATGGAAAAAAAACCGTGCCAACCACGAGCTCCCTAAAAAGGACATACCAACCCTTCGAAGAGCCGAGAGGATTGGAGATGCTTAGAGCTTTAAGAGAATCCTCACGGTATTGTCAATACCAAGGTATATTAAACCCCATATTATGTAAGTAATTTTAGTCCATCGATTTTTCTCTTTGAGTTTATGAGAAAGAGAAGACCCAATAGAAGAACAACAACAAGCATATTATTTGATATGAGAGCATCCGCACCCGGCTTCTCTCTTCAATTCACCCCTTTATCCCTATCATTTGGTGTCACAACCTATCGTCTCCACACCCTTGAACCGCCATGTGTCCGTCTATATAGTTGGTAAACTAATCATTATCACTAAATTGTGTATTATGTATTAATTTGATGCCGTATGAATAGGGTATGAATTTTTGAAAATTTTCTCAAAGATACTCCAAAAATGTGAGTAGACATTGAATCTTTCACTGTTGTATGTAAATTTTGTCAACTTGGGATTTAATTTTTGCGAGCCATGCTTTTCAGACAGTCACGCTTTTAGAGATTATGCTTGAACCCTTTCATGTGAACATATTTTAACCATTCTCTTGACTACGTTTTTTACAATTTTTCGTTCTAGTTGAATTAGGACGTTAAACGGTCATCTAGAAAGTGAACGATGTACAAAATCAAACACAATTTTCTCATCCGTCATTGACATATTGCAGCATGGAGTTTTTACTGTATATATGTTATGGGAAGTTAGCTTCATCCATGTGTGATCTCATTAGAAAGAAGATGAATTGTGAAAATTTTATGCCTCATTTCATGTTGCAGTGATTCACCCAAATTTCTGAAGATTTAAGTGTAAAAGTGCTCTTAATATACTCAACTCATAAAATTAAGCAACCAAAAAATCTCCAAAAATCACTACACTAAGAGTATTACATTTCAACCAATCACAACAAATTTCATGTACAAATTGTCAATATCTTATTTGTAATCAAATTACAAACAAATTTTCAATTTCAAGTTTCAAATTTTATACAAAATATTGGTGATAGCAATTGCAGATCTAACTATATGGATAGAATATAAAATTTATAAGGTATAAATTTTATTTATATATCAAGTTCAAAATATCCCTCTGAGTTGCATTGTATGATGCATCTTTGCAAAAATGCCAAATCTAGAGAGAAATGAGATCGTTTAGGGGTTAACATGATTTGAACAAAGTCATAAAAATTGAATTCAATTTTAAAAAAATCATTTGAAACCGCCCACCAAATGGAATAGAAAAATATATTAGGGATCCTAGAACTAAGGTACACCAACCTATTACCATCATGTTTCTAATTCCACCCTCATGTACTGAAATTGGACATTTTTTGGTTTGGAACGTGCACCGTCAAAAATGAGGGCTACATGGTAGTAATAAGTTGGTGTATTGTCCATAGAGTAGAATCTATAGCATACTACAAAACCAATGAAATCAATGCTTGTTGTGTCATGTTTTTTCACAACACATGTGAGAGAATTGGACATTCTAAAGTAGAAATACGAAAAAAAACCATGAAGACCCCATAAACCATACTATAGACTTCTACTGAATAGAGCAACTATGACGATTCTACATGCAAAGGTGTGATGTTTTTTGAAACTGAGCTAATTTGGAAATTGGTAGGGAATTGAATAGGCACTGTTCATGAATAAAACGGTCTACCAGTTTTGGGTGATTCCTTGCACTAATTTTTTTAATCATAATACTTGATTATTGAAGACTTTTGGAAACAATTTCAGGATTTGACAAATTTTTCACTTCGAAAAATCGTATAAAATTATCTACTGGGAATTAAAATTTGAAATTAGATGAACTCTTCACGATTTTTCCTTTTCTCTCTATGAAAAACAAGTTCTTGCCATAAGTTCCATTTCTAATATGCAAAACTTCTTATCTTCTTAGTTTATTGTATTTCTACCTTATTTCACGCATCTTTCACTTGAATTTTTCAACGATCTTCCTATCACGCTTGTTTTGTGCCAAAAATAAATTAAATAAATAAATTTTTGTTGCAACGGAAATGAAATATTTGTTTTGTGTCAGTGAAGAAAAGAAAAAAGAGATTGGATTTCTTCTTTCACCGGAAGGGGGGATTGGGATTTTGGGATACAGTAGAAAGTAATTCTAATTGCTGTAAAAATAAAAAAATTGAAAACAAATCAATTGGTATAAAAGGATCAAACGGGTATCCTAATCCAAATGGGTCGTTAATAAACTGTCAAATTCCCCAGTTCTGGGGTCAATATTACCGTATGATGTACTTGAACAGGCGGTTAAGTGAATAAAATCAGCATTTAATTAGTTAATTAATTAATTACTTACATATTAAAATAGTAGTTTTATTCTATTACAAGATAAAATCAGAAATTTTCATTTTTATCCAGTTGGATTTTCTGTTGGTATTTTTAATCCAGAGTTTTTGTTTTGTTTCCCAACAGTAAGTTAACCCTACAGGACCCAATTGGGTTTTATGATTTTTTTTAGCATTGTTGAGTAGGTCAAATGCGGACTTCCTTTATTTAAAATTATTTATTTTTTGATCAACGCATGCAATGTTCTCGATTGATTCCAGTGATTTAAAATATGGTCCCATAAATATTATATTTTTCATATTATGATCAATTGAATTGATCATTTTAACCCTTTAACGTCCCAATTCAACACTGTTTTCAAAGATTTGTTATAAAATGGTTGATGAAAAACGGAAATGGAGTTGATGTACAAAACAAAGTTGTAAATGTCAATGTGTAGATAACATCCGTACGGTTGGATTCATCATATTTATTATTAATATTTTTAAAGTAATTTTGCAAGGTTTTCTCTTGAAATTCAATTAAAAATCCAAAATTAACACAAATTTTTTTAAAAATATTGTAATGAAATTAGAATGACATGCACTACAAGATGGTATGGTTTCCATTATTTGATTCTACTTACTATGGAAAATCATGTTTAAGGTCTTTCTTTTTGAACTAAGATTGAAACTTGACATTAATCACTTTTGTAAATATTCAAAAATTCACATTATCTTATTTGGAAGATCCATACCGTACAAATGGTATTCAACTAGCACAAGAATGAAAAAAATAAAAAATGGATGAAAAACATCCGGTACCTACAGAAATCGAGTTGCTGAAATTCATCCGGCGTCCAGAATCTGGACGCCAGCGCACTAAAGGGTTAAAGCCATGAATCCTTGGTCCTTGGGAGTCATTAGGAGTCATCTAGGTAAGCTAAGTTGAAGTCAAACCCTTTTCCTTCTTCTATTACTAATAATAATAATTATTATTATTACCATAAGTTAATAGGTGCCAAATAATTATTATTTATAAATCTTGAAAATTTATCTTTTACAAATATTTTTTTTTATCATCATACTAAAACAACATTTTTAATTTGTAATTTTTTTTCCTTTGGAGAGAATGATATCCAAAACTTTCTTTTCTTAATCAAATTGTGCCGGACGAGCTATTAAGCTACAATATCATTATTATTGTTATTATAATACAAAAAGGAGATATGCATTGTGAATTTGTAACTGTTTTCTCCCTGTTTTACGCAGATGGTAATAGCGTTCCCGAATGTATCGCCCATTAAATCTGCAAAACAAGATTTGATAGAAATCTTTCAAAAATAAAATAAATTTAAAATAAAAATAAAAATATATTCAATACATATCCTTATCTTAAAGGCGCTCTACGTAAAGATTCAAGATTGGGTGGACATGACTATTTTTTACATGGCGATGAAACCTCGCAAATTACAACCAAATCGGCCCGCATTGAAGCAACATCCCAAGTGCATTTGAAATTGGGTGGTAGGACATGCATCATTCAATGTTATCTACTTGCAAGATTACCCAATGAGTTCGTACCAACCTTTGTTGTCGCTTCTTACCCAATGCATTTAACTTACGCTATTGAATGCACTGAAATCAGTGAGTAAAAATTTACAACTTGCTCCGGATTGGCCGACGAAATTTATTTCCGATAAAATCACATCAAGTTGTGTGTAAAAGGCCGACGGAGCTGAAAAAGAGTATTAACAACACTTAGCGTTCCTATCATTCGCTTGACCTTTACCCCCAATCATGGACTCGCAATCTTGTCCAGTTCCATGTAACACAAATGCTTGTACACTTTTTTCTGCAATTAGTGTGGGCCAATGTAGTTCTAATAAGTTTTTTAATTTTAAATAAATAAAAAATAAAAATTTAAAGCCTTTTGCTATAAGTTAACTCTATGTTATGGTTAGTTTTGACATAGAATAATTGAGTTCTGTAAAAGAGTGCCACACGTCATTTTATGATTGGCTTACATATAACACTAGTAAAAACACCGCCTACGTAAACTACTGTAGCAAAAAGACACACGAGAAGAACCCTACATGACGAACTACACTACTGTAGTTGTGAATCTTTTTGGGCTTGCTTCTTTAGTCTATGTGGACAATATTTCTACTAGTGTAATTACGTGGAACTCTCGGAATCTAATGTACAAATTTGATTTTGACACTTTGTTGTCAAATATGTCCTTCACATATAGTAAATTAAAAGTAGAATTTTAAATTTTAAATTTAAAAATGAGGTGGTGATTTCTTCTCTTTGACAGATAGATAGATAGAAAGAAACACCGACCCTATTGCAAGGCGGGCGTGAATAAAGTGTTTGTTCGTAATGTCAATGACCCGATGCCCACCGCACAAAGGGACATTGGAACAATACTACTCTCCCCTTTCGAGGATGGACAATATAGTAACCGATTCTCTTTGACACAAGATATGGTGATTTGGAACTCGGATGGGTGCCTCCATTTGAAGGTGGAATACAATGGTTCCTTTTATAAATTATAACTATTAGAGAATGTGTTCTTTTAGTCTCAGTTGATGTAGAAAAGGTGACATTCCGGAGGGAGTTGCCTAGGCACGTGGTGCCCAATTCCACACATGCACAGTGATTTTGCTTGGGCATCTCCCTAAAGAGCACCCCCTTTACTACTAGTGTGTTTTCTTTTGTTCAATGAAATCAAATTTTTGGTTTATTAAAAAAATAAAATAAAAAGTGGTTGTATAAAATCACATACAATTTATCCCTTTAACGTGCCAGTGTCCACTATGTGAACGACGCACAAATTGAAACTACTAGATTCTCATCCAAATTGGACAGTTTTCATTCACCAAAATTTCTTTTGGTTCTTGAGCAAGTTGACTATCCTTTCCTGGGGGAATCACTGTCGATAATTTAGATAACTATGAAAGAACAAATATAGGGTGTCTTTTATTCATTTGAGATAAAAATTATAAATTTATAGAAGTAATATAGGGTGTTTTAAAACTATTTGGAGAATATTCTAATACCCTTTGTACGCTCATATGTACCCAAAATTTACACTAAGTGACCTCCTCGAGCTATCCTTTGTACAATTTGGATCTTCAAAATATGCTATAATGATTTTTAGAATTTACACTAAGTGACCTGCCCGAGCTATCCTTTGTACAATTTACAACAGAATTGGTTTATGTCAAGTTTCATTCTTAGCTCAAAAAGTGGCTGAGAAAAGTGGGACTTTAAACATGATTTCCAAAATAAGTAGAATCAAATAATGGAAACCATACCATCTTGCAGTGCATGTTATTCCAATTTCATTACCATATTTTCAAAAAAAAAAAAATGCTAATTTGGGATTTTAAATTGAAAACAAGAAAAAACCATGCAAAATTAATTTAAAAATGGAATAAATCGAACCGTACAAATGTGATCTTCACATTGACGTTCACAAATTTGCTTTGACCATCAACCCCATTTTTGGTTTTCATCAAACATTTTATGACACTTCTTTAAAAACAATGTTGAATCGGGACGTTAACGGGTTAGTTCTTCATACATATATAAAATATGTTAGAACTAAAAAAAAAGTTACAGCAAGATGTAAATTGTAATTGTATTTGAAAGGAGTGATCATTTGCGGCTCCCTTCATCATTCAACTTCAACCCAAACAACCTTTTCTAGCATGCCCGAATCAAAACGAAAGTCAGCTTTGGATGGCAGCCAAACATTGGCCTAATATGCTTTTCATGTATACAACATCCGAGTGGCATCCCGTGGAATAGCGGCTATAATACTCATGAATAATCATGACGTGAGTCACCAAAATGGTGAAAATAGAGGATCATGATGGCGGATCGGTGCTATTTTCTGCTCTTTGTTTGTTTTTTTACATTTTCCAATGGTCAAGATATTTTTCCTCTTTTATGTAGGAAAATTTGGACAAAAATTAGAGTTATCCAAAACTAGACCATGTGATTTCCAACTTCTAAGGTGAGTCTTCGTCCCAATAACAATAGATACTAACAAGCATTGTTCATAAATAGTCCCTTGGTCCCTTCATGAATAGTCCCTTAGTCTTGGAGAAACTTGTGGAAACTCTCTTCTAGCATTGAAGAAGTCATAAGTTCCACACCCCACGGTGGTGTAAGGCCCTGGTCTAAATTATTCTCCAACTCACCATAGATTAGTTTTGCAGTCTTTTTGAACTCAATGAGTTTAAGGTGAGTTCAACAACAGTTTCCACTTTGAGACACTCTTTCCAGTTAACTCTATTGTCATTGATTTTCTTATCTACATACATTTGGAACTCTAGCTATTAACAAATTTCTTTTTAAAATAAAATTATATATATATATATATATATAATTTTAATGTTTGTCTTCAAATAATAGGAGTTTCAACAGAAGTGATTCTATTTGCATGTATCAAATGATGAAGAAGAATTCTGGTCGGTGTGAATTAGAGCATCGCCGCAAACTCACTGTGTGCGAGCGGTGCGGCTCCAACCCTATATGTGTCACACTACAACCTGCCAATGGAAAACACTAGCTCGGTTAGTTCAAATGCAAGCTTTGTCCTAATAGGATGCAAGGATGAGAGCGTCTCTTCAAGTAGCCACAAATTCTACAATTATGTCCAAATCATTTATTTGTCGACCTATCAATGTAAAATTCATCTACACAGGATCAAAGATGGAGATAGTGGCGTGAGTGCCCCGTTTCTAAAACCCCTGGTGGTCTTTAATGCATTGGGACAAAATTGCCCCTTTCTTTTGTTCCGGTTTGGGGCCCACCTAGAAAAATAACCCCCTCTTCTATTCTTTCAAAGATGCTCGGATTGTCCACTAAGGACTTGAAATGTTGTATAAACCCATAGTTTTCTGATTACCAGAAATGACGATGTCACAAGAACATTGTTCACTACCAGAGAGTGTTGAGAGCAGGAGAGCTCAAGTTAGGAAAAGAGAAATGATGACTTCATTAGGGCTTCAAGCTTTTATACGTGAACTAAGGGTTTAAGGATTAAAGCTCTCTACATGTTGAGTGGTTGCACCCCCTGGAACTTGCCCGTGCAAGGGCCATATTTAGCAAAACAGTAAGAATGCAGGAATTGCATGATAATTTAGTTAACCAAAAACAAAAGAGGTTGCAACAGGAGTCAAACAAGAGTCTTGTCACTAAAAATAAGGTCCATTGTCACATATTCTTAATGAATAGTAACTTGGTCTCAAATTGAATAGTAATTGAGGGTTGGAGGAACGTGTTTGCAATAGAGGGTTCCGCAACTAAGATCCTGTCAAGTGCTTGTTTTAAAGAATTTAGAAACTCAACTTAGTCTTAGTTTTGGAGCTTTCTTCAACTCAAAACGAGTCTAATATGAGTTTGAGCTGAGTTTCCTCTTTGGGAGCTTCTTTTCGGTTAACTCTAATTCCTTGCAAGAATATAGACTTCATATATACTAGAATATCAATGGCGACAAGGAAAAAAAACAGACATAAAACGATAAGTTCAGATTCAGATGAACTGTATAGCAGGCTGGAGGAAATCTTAGGAGTCAGCAGCGATTTCCGATTTCAGCTCCAGTTTGCGCTGATGATTAGTGACAGAAAGTTCAAGCTGAAGAGCCACCACAAATGATGAGCATGATGATTGCCGGCCAATGCATTCAGTGGCCTGTCAAAATAAATAAATAAATTCAAGCCTGCATGAAATGAATCTTATTTTATTTCTTTATTTAATTTTTCCGGGAATTGAAAATTTCATCATCTGCAATCTGGGTTGTATCACTTGCATGCATGTTGACGACCCCATCGTATTTTAATGATACAAATGATAACAATAATATATGTGATATGCGAAGAATGATATTCAATTAAACTGGTCACTTATGGTGAGTCAGGTCTTGCATATGATTGACTACTTGAAGGCTTCATAAACTTTTATGGCCCGTGCTGCTAAGTTTTAGCCTCTGCCTGCACAGGCTTATTTATTTATTTGATGAAATGAATAAATAAATACAGTTATCCGTAAACTAAAGGGTTGAGTGGGTCTTAGTTTGACTAAAATTTAGAGAAACGAAAACTACTGAGAGAAGTTTTAGGAAATTAAAAGAATGGGTGGGTGGGGACGGTTTAGGTATATATAGCGAGAATCTATTGTCATAAAAGGGGTCAGCAATCACTTTCTTTGTGTGTGAAGGTGAATAATAGAAATTTGGGTGAGAAGTTTTTTAGCACTGATTTTGGTGCTTTCAAAGTTTGCATCCACAGTTTTTTTTTAGTGCCCGACACATGTTCTTTTTTGAGGATTAATGTCACTATTCACTCAAACTATAGTTCACTCATCCACTTTTGAGGGACTTTACGGATAACTCTAATATCTATGCCTAGCTACACCAAAATCACCATATATTGTGGATGGGTGAATGGCGTGAGTACATTCATCCACTTGGACAATATTTCATCCAATTTGAACACATCTTCATTGAGTTTAGATAAATTTTACCACGATATTTTGAAAAAATAATTATTAGTAAAGCCTCTTATAAATTCCGTGGGCCATATTATAGTGGATGACTCATAAACCAACACTTTAAGCTTTTCATGCAAATCTAATACTGGTATAAAATTCAAAGCTTTCAATGAACACATGTTGGAGATATTGTTGGTTTATAGCACACGTCGGTTATTGAGTCATCCACCTTATTTGATGATTTCAGTGTAGTTTGTCATACTTTGAGGTAAACTTTTCTACATGACCACTTTAGGTGTGCATTAACCCATGAAGGACCATGGATTCATGGTTTTAAAATGACAATTTTAATTGATCATATTCTACAAATATATAATTTAGATGGATACTAATTTTATATCATTGGAATCAATGAAGAACATTGTATGTGATGGTCAAGAAACAAATAAATTTGAAAAAAAGGAACTTTACAAAGGATTTATTCAAAAGTGCTTTGAAAAAATGAGGTCCAGTTTGGGTTTCTTGATGCTTTAGAGGTTAAGGTAAACGAGAAGGTAAACCACCATATGACTGTCTAAGATTTGATATATACACTATTAGAAAGTAGCGGCACAAATAGGGTGGCTCCCAAATCGTGGCACCAATAGAGTGACTTACTTATTCCCCCTTAAACCCAATTCCACATTCTGGCTATGAAACCACCCCAATTCCATCATTTTCCATCACAATGAGAATGAAATCTGAAAAAGTTGGGTGAACAATGGAAATGGATGGCAATGATGTCATTTTCAAACTCTCAATGATATGGTAATACATTTGTTTAGTCGTGGTGTGATCAATTCATACATTATCACATGAGATTGACAATTTGGATTGAATTTGGCATTCATTAAAGAAATGCTTCGAGTTCGTTTTAGGATATATTTGGGTGCTTCAAAGATACTCATACATGGACCATAGGCCACACAATGTTTGATCATGGATTCTTTTGAGATACTCATCGTCCCTATTTGTAAATGGTTTTTATATTTTTATGGTATACTGCTTTGAAATTACAATTTTGTCAGAAAATATGATTTCACTTGGATTTGTCTCCACTCAAATTTATCCAAACAAATGAAAAATTTGTGTAGCAATAGGAATCTTCTTCCAAATGTTCAGATGCTTAAATGCATGATAATAGGTACTTGAACTTTAGAAGAAATAGTTTTGGTATTGGGAAGAGGGCCTACACAACTACAAAATACAGAACAAATTTAAATTAGCGGTTGACAAACCTATTGTTGTAATTGGTGGTTGTGAGTAGTCACGATTATGTGTTTTACCCTACCATCAAGGTTGGTCACAAGATAAGCATAACAATAATCAAGCTCATTTGCCGTGAAAGAAGTTCGTGCAAAATGCTAGAATGACAATAGAATCGGAGGAGTGTACCAAAGTTAACCCTTAAAGGACATGGCTTTCCTTATTCCCACATCCAAAATATCTTTTAAACTCCATTTTGAACATAATTCTCTTTTTAATTTACTTTGATTCTATTCCAAAGAAGTATAGATCCCTCAAATATGTTTGGTTTGGCATTTTAAAAACCTCAGTTGGTTCAACATAGTAGATTATGAGCAAGGTTCTCCCAAAATACCAAAAAGCAAGTGGGACTTGGTGAGTCCTTTTAAGAATTTACCACGCGACTTATAATAATCCAGACCCTTAGGGATCTCAAACCTCATTTTGATAATCTTCACTGGATTGCTTGCTTTCCTCATTTTGATAATCTTCACTTGATTGGTTGATTTCTGTGAGTTGATTATCTTATCATCGAACAGTCATCAAACAGTGGATTATTTAGTAAAGAGGTTTGACGGACACCCCTATTGTGCACTTGGAAAGTGCACACATAAACTGCTTTTCCCGAGGACTTCAAAGTTCTGCAAAGAATGAAAATCTACTGTGCATGTGATATATGCACAAGCAGGTATTGTACCCAGGTTTCAATGAATATCAACTGTAGATATAATATCTACAGGTTTGAATGGTATTTTTGGCAACCTGTTGTGGAATTTGGGTGCAAATATAGTAAGCTTACTCAGTAAGGAATGGCTTGATACGGGTGTATGACTTTGATTCTCCGTACGGGTTACATGAATGGTTTTCATGTGATGACAGGCAACTGAACACCATCCCCTCCCTGCCAAAGGAACAGTGTACATGATTTAATAACAATATTAAGTAAATAAGAAATTAAGAATGAGGCGTTTTTGGAACAGTGGACGTGTCTAAAATCACCCAAACTAACCTTATTAGTGTAGCTGCCAAATCTACAGCAGTCTGTTGGACTTTTCAACTTCACACCCCAAAATTGAGTAGTAAAAAAGCCTCAGAAACTGATTGAAGAGAAGTGCATCAGGGGTACTGAGCATAATGGGATCCAAGTCACATGTTGAACGTGTCAGCTTTGAAGGACATCAGTTGTCATTCAAATCACTACCCATAACAAAACAGCTCTGTGGCAATGGCACGTAATCCATGCACAAGAAGTTGAACATCATTTGGGCTCGTTCAATAATTACACTGGAAAGCAGGCCCCTGACACACATTTGCAACTGATGCATCTCTCTGAGCAACGGCGAACTATTTCCAGTAAAGTAAACTGATGCAAGTTGGTGAACACATGTGAGAGGGCTCTGAGCCAGCTAAAGGAATGAAAGGCTTAACAGGAATTATATAAAAGAAAAACTGAAAGGAGACCGACCGACCGACCGACCTCATCAGAATCTGAGAAAACAAACGGTCGTCAAATAATATCATAAAAACTGCTGTGTTTGAACATCATACAAAATTCTAATAGATTTCAGATTCTAGCATGCATTCAACGTATTGGTTCTAGTGGCAAACTATGTCATGAGAAATTGCATCTCAGAACCACTTTATGACATTTAGAACATTATGCGACCTCCCACATAAATGGTATCTACTTTTGCTACCCAGTGCATACAATACTCACAATACCTTTATAATATCCGGCAATACCCTTGTGATACCATGATGATATCCGCGGATATTACCTCATGAAGTTGCTACATATTTATATCATGATGAGCATTCTCGCTACATTTCAATTTTTTTTTCATTTTCTTTATTTGTATGTTTAGCAGCCCCATTTTTTGGGGTAGAAATTCAGCTAATTTTAGCCAGTTTTGAGATCCCTGATCTTCACTGATTGTGATTCCTTCTTTCTAAAGTTTCTACCTAAATACTACCCCACTCCAGAGAAGCCCAAAAGAGTTGAAAGTTACACCTCACTTTGAGCAGATCCAGCCTCTTTGGGCAAAAGCAGTTTGTCTCAAGCTTTCGACTTATTCTTGCTCATCATTTCAACAAAGTCAAAGAACGCTGCACAAAGATACGAATGATGTTAACAAATGAGTGAAACTCTGAAGAATATTGGAACTTCACTCGTCGAAAAAGCTCCAGAGGACGGAAGGGAACCATCTCGTACATATCGTACATCATCGGGAGGTAAAAAATGAGACAATGAAAACGCCACGGAATATCTTTACTAACTCGGAGTTGGTTCAAGTTGCACCAATCACTCCAGCAAAAAATAAAAAGAGCATTCACACTTCCAACGAGCATGTGGAGGAGAGCATGGGTGGTACCTTGGATGATACTGGAATTCATTGCAGGGAATGTGAGCCCCGCACACGTGCCATCACTCAAATTAATGTGGGTCACAATTCAGTGTGTCGGGATCAACTGCATAATTGTGGTTCTGCACAAATGAATTCATAAATTGATAAATTAGAATAGGTTTGAAAGGATCATCTACGAGCGTCCCTTTTAACCCCTAAAGGACCAAGGATTCATGGTTTTAAAATGACAAGTTTAAACGATCGTATTGTGAAAATTATAATTTGAATGGGACCAAATTTTATATCACTGGAATTGGTGAAGAATACTACATATGTTGAATAACTTAATTTTTTTAAATTAACAAAAAAAAATCTACATAAAACCTACTCAAAATTACTGAAAAAAACAGGAGCCACCTGGTGGCCTTATGGTCCTTTAGGGGTTAATAAAATATTTGGCTAATCAAATTCGACAATTTGTGCGTTCCAGAAACCACAAAGTACTAACGAGAAGCGGACAATTTACTTAAACTTGAAAACCTATGCTCGCACCAAATGTTCTATTACAATAACTTGCAGTCGGTGAGAATATTTTTGCATATTTCAGATGGTTCAGAAAGATAACCTGAGCGTTGATTTCCACACGGATGGTTTCCACCGTGATGACTGAATTTCATCTTGAATGTCGTGCCACCAAATGCCTGGCCTAGCAGTTGATGACCCATAAAAAAAAATTCTAACCAAATCCTGCACACTTTTGACAGCGGACGGTCACCGGGTCCATTGCTGAAAAGGATACCATTGAAAACTTCGGACGAGAGATATGTGGATGATTTTACATCCATAGAAGGTAAGCCTCCTTATAATATTCTGCTTTACACCAAAATCGTATGCCACCATCTGAACACCATCACATAAATCAACAGTGAGAAAAAAATTGTTTAGTGAGCCTTGAGGACGAGATCTATTGATTCATTTGACATCTACTGATAAGTCGTTTACCCCTACAGGACCAAGGATTCATGGTTTTAAAATGACAAGTTTAAACGATCGTATTGTGAAAATTATAATTTGAATGGGACCAAATTTTATATCACTGGAATTAGTGAAGAATATTACATACCGGTATGTTGAATAAATAAAAAATAAAAAATAAACAAAAAAGAATCTATATAAAAGCTACTCAAAATTACTGAAAAAAACAGGAGCCACCTGGTGGCCTTATGGTCCTTTAGGGGTTAAAGCAACAGTAACATCAAGTATGAAAAAATTCAGGCACTTACATGGAACTTCTAGGAATGGTTGCATTAAATTCCCACTCGAAGTCAGTTTTATCTTTCCATTCATAAGGTTCGCTGCAGCTCACATCGGTAATTTAAATCCTTACCTGTTCAATTGCCAACAGAATATGCAGTGATGAATCTCTTGGAATGGACAGAAACTATCTATGTGGATCATAGTCAAAGATGGCCAACATGTCGTAACACTTGACAACCTCCCAAATGCTGACAGTTGGTTTATGAGTTTATGAGTTGATGAGTTTCACTCTTCAAAGAAAACCTGATTAAAAGGTAACAAATTCCAATACTCCTAGTCAAAAATAGATGGTCGCACATCCTGCCAAAGCGGTGATGCCTTCAGGACCATGTAAAACAATCAACTCCCAGTGTGAGTCAAAGAAAATATAACCAAAATGTAATCAATTGATCCCTTACCTGCAATCAATATGTGTATAGATATCTCTATAAGCTCATCATCGGCCTTGGATTTATCTCTAGTCAAAACTCCAATCAAGGTGCCATCTTCTCGCAGGCGCCTCGTAATAGCTCAAGTGCCTATATCAGCTCCAATCACCACCACAAGCGAAGACACCTTAGAATGAACATATGGATAGGTTAACTGCTAGTACTCCCTCTGTCCCGAAATCATTGTCCTAGTTTCTGGCAATTTTTTTTTTCAATATTTGTCCTATGTTTTATACTTCAAACGTGAGTTTTGTCCACTTCAAACAGGGTGAACAACAAGAGTGACACAAAAACTACATAGTACTATTGAAGATAGACCATTTTTCGAGTACTGAGACGGTTTTTTTGGCAAAAATAATGTGTTAAATTAAAACACGCCAAAAACTAGGACACTTATTTTGGGACAGAGGGAGTATATTTTAAACATAGATTCCTAAGGTGGATGTAATAAGTATTCTAAATTTAAGGTTGAAAATATCATGAACTTATCATCGCAGCAATAGACACGAACGACAGGCCTCGAGGAACTTACAAATGCCCATTATATTTCTCCTCTCTAAATATTCAGGAAGAGTTTCTGAAGATCGCCAGTTTGACACCCAGAAATCAACGCAGCTTCTTTAGAAAGTGAAGAAGACGATTATCCACAAGTAGGTCAAATCAACTTCCTGAGGACAAATCCAAGTGGATTGAACCACAAATACTACGGAGTACTTTTGAAGAAGAAGAAAACATATGAGTTATAAAAAGCCAATATGTTTTATTTGCAGGTTAGGTATTCTTGTTCTGAGCTACTAACCCTGCCTTCTGATTTGTAATGATGCATACAAACATCATACATACTCAATTCGTTCAACATATACATGCCGAACTGTTTTAACCCCTACAGGACCAAGAGGGCCCAAATTATACCTTTTTTGGCAATTTTGAGTAAGGACTTTCTTTTGTCCAATTTTATTTGTATCTTGACCAACACATGCAATGTTCTTCACTGATTTTGGTGATATAAAAACTGGTTGAATCTGAATTATATTTTCCACAATATAATCAATCGAATGGGTCATTTTCAAACCATGAATTCTTGGTCCTTCATGGGTTAAATAATTAACGCATAGGGATAAAAACTCAAGATTGTGGTCTTTCGGGTCGTAAAATGTGTCATTGGGTAGAAGACCTGAATCACATGCTTAACCTCCGAAGGACCAAATTAGGCTCCCTGATTTTATTAACAATTTTGAGTAGGTTCTATCTGGACTACCTCTTTTTCAAACTTCTTTGTTTTTTGACCAACACATGCAATGATCAGTTTTGGAGATGTAATATTTGGTCCCATCTGAATTATATTTTTCACAATATGATCAATTGAATTTGTAATTTTAAAACTGTGAATCCTTGGTCCTCCAGGGGTTAAAGGTGGACATTGCTGGATATTGCCCGCAATCGTAGTAGTTCGAGAAAATAATAGTTAAGCAATACAGGGATGATGAAGAGGGAAATATACTGACAAGTTGCTAAGGCTGCGAATGACCAAGCCACCCCATGAAGCACTGAATAGACTCATCGTCATCTGCAAAACAAAATAACATAAATTAGTCTAGACTTTAACCCCTAACTACCCAACCATGCATATTTTGCATGATGTACAAAAGCAAATTTTGTTTTCCCATCCGTCATGCACTTTTTGCAGTGTGAGTTTTTTACTAATTTTTTTATGGGAAGTTAGATTCATGCATGTGTGATCCGATTAGAAAGGGGATAATTTGTGAAATTTTTATGCCCATTTCATGTTGCAGTGTTTCACCAAAAAATTCAAAGATTTTAGTCTAAAAGTGCTCTTGAAAAAGTCAACTCATAAAATTAAGCAACCGAAAAATTTCCAAAAATCACTACACATGGAGTATTACATTTCATCCCCATCACAAAAATCTCATTTACAGATTGTCAATATCTTATTCATAATCAAATTACCAAAAAAAATTCAATTTTAAGTTTCAAAATTTTATAGAAAAACATTGGTGATAGCAATCGCAGATCTGATAGAATCTAAAATTCAGTATGTACAACTTTTATTCATACATCAAGTTCGAAACATCCCTCTTAGTTGCATTTTATAGTGCATCTTTGCAAAACTGACCAATCTGGGCAGGATGAGGACGTTTAGGGGTTAAAATGTACGTATTAAATTGTGCAGAGCTGATTTCTACACAGGAAACTTTAGAAGCGCAAATAGACAACCTCTGAAATAGGACACTTTTGACAAGCTCACAAAAACTACAGCAATGCCAATGCCAAAAAATAGCACATCAATATCAAACTTTGGGAATGAAGAAGAAGTTTCAGAAACGGTACCCAGATAATCCCTGTATTGCCAATATGGGGTTGAGTCATCAGCACAAATTGTGCCGATCTGTCAAAATTTCTTGATACCTGTCAGTCCATTTCAAAAAAAGAAAAAAACGTTACAAAAAGATCACGTACTTGAGTTTACAAGACCCGGTGAGCTCGAGGACATCCCGTCCCATTCATCACGTTAGGAAGGCATATTGGGTATTGCCAGATTCATAAATGAGTTAACTTTCTAATAGTATTGTTTGCAGCTCCAATGCAAGCTCTCATAAATTACAGAAAATCCAAAACCGCAAGTATGTCTTCATTTTCTCTTTGTTCATAGAATTACTCCAAAAAAGTTGTGAAAATCATAGACACCTAAGTTTTATTCATAGGCATTTAGGGTTTAAGATACCGATTCCACAAAATGCTTGCATCAAACTTCTACCTAGAAAACCAACTAAAAACTTACGTTTACGTAGAACTAGAGCTCACACAGAAACCCTAATTGCAAGCGTCTCACCTTAACCCTTAAACCTTAAAAGTTTTAACCCTAAACCCTGAAAATCTGAGCTAAGAATTCTACTCGCTGGCCCGCAATAAACATGAACCACTCCTAAGACCTGATCGGCATGTAGGGTTTAAGGTACCCAGTCAACAAAATGCTACAGTAATTCATTGCATCAAACTTCAACCTAAAAAACCAATGCATATGTCAAATTCTACCGACACGGAAACCCTAACTAATTGCCAGTGAGTGATTTCTTTAAACCCTAAACCCTAAACCCTAAACCCTAAAAATCTGAACCAAGGATTCTACTCCCGTAAACCCCTGGTCCGCAACAAAAACGCTGGCTCCTCCAAAGCAGAGGATCGCAACAAACCAAACAAACTCTGAAAACTCGCAATTGCAATCAATTTTTCTACAATCAGGGACCCGTGAATGACCTAGTGACGCTGCAGGTGGAGCCAATTTGCAAATGGGAAGGGGCTCTTGGCTTTGCCATGGACTGGTCGATAAGGTATGGACACCTAAGGTAGAAATACAATTGCACAAACTCCCATTTCTAGTAGAGTTTGAAGAAGATACCATTAAAGTTTGAAGAAGATACCACAAATTTTGCTTTATTCTACTCTTATTTGTGCACTCCAAATAGTTAAAAGGTATGGAAGATTTTGGTGGTCTACCGTATGTGAGGGTCAGGTTTGGACAATATTGTGTTGAAATCTAATTTCCACGTCATATTTTGAGAGGTCCATGTCATCGTAAACCAATCACAAGATGACATGTGGCACTTTTGAATAAAAAGTAATTAATTAATGTCGAAACTAACCACGACGTAGGGTATCATTATTAGGTGTGTAAGAAGTGTCTAAGCGCTTGCTGGTCTTCAAAAGTTTTTTAGTACCACAAAAGGAGCTAAAAAACTTTTGAAGACCAGCAAGCTCTTACACATCTCTTACTCATTTAATAATGATAAACCACCAAGATCTTCCACACCTTTATAACTATTTGGAGTGCACAATTAAGAGTAAAATAAAGCAAAATTCATTGAAGATTTTTCAAATTCAAGGTGACTTTACGGATAACTCAAATATGCAAAGAGAGAAAGTAAGAAGTTTTGCATATTAGATATGGGAGTTTGTGTAAGGATTTGTCATTACATTATTAACTCCTAAGTGATCAAACGACCATTTTAAGGTTGTTGTCCTTCTTTTTACAAATTGTTCAAGATGGAAAAAAAAACTCAAATAGGAAATCAAGTCTACTTTCTAATCCAGATAGATAGAAACTCCGGTCCTCTTTCGAAAGCCGGCGTGAATAAAGTGTCCGTTCGTAATGTCAATGACTCATAACACCCAATTCCCTAATTTTTGCACTAGGCTAAGTGCACTCATTTCATGAGCAAATTTGACTTTAAAAAAAATGTTTGAAAAATTCTTTAGAAAACAGCCATTTTTGTCTTTCTACAATCCTTACGTTGTAAAGAAACAACTTAAAATTTTATTTTGTATTCTTATCTTTAACTTCCCCTTGTCTTCTTTCTTCTTTTTCTTCTAGTCTTCCCCTTGTCTTCCCCTTGTCTTCCTTTTTTTTCCTTCACATTGCCATTTTTGGAGTTTAAATGTTAAAAACATTTTAAAAATATATAAATCGTGGAGCAACCAATGGCTGAATCCAATGTGCAGGCCCAAAAAAAAAGGGGGGGGGGGGGGGGGGGGGGGTTCATAGTTATCAATTAGAGTTTGGGGTTTAAATGTGTATGTCCAATATGAAATATTTTTTTGATTTTTGATTCTTTGATTTTTTTATAACTTCACCATTATTTTATTCAACACAAAATAGAACCACAATTGCTACTAAGGGTATAGTATATAGACTTTAATTTACATTATGTTATTTTTCAAAGATTATTTGAAATTAAACTTATAAAAATCGCACAATGAATTCTTCATTCCTACATAAATTTTTGCATAATTATCAGAAACAACTTCTATTCAATTTATACTTGTACATGCCTATCCATCTAATTTCTTTTCACATTTTAAATTGATAATTTTTTTCTAATAAAGGATATAATAAAATTGTTTTACCATTTTATGGTAGATTTTTTATGTAATATTCAAATCAGTTTTATAAAATGTAAAAATTAAAATTTTCATTTAACAATTAAAAAAAATCTTTTTTACAAGTCTAAATTTGTATACATTTTCAAATTTTAAATACAAATTTGTCTCGTCAAATCACACCTTTTTTACAAATATAAAAGCATCATTTTAATTGCCTCTCATAGTTTTCCACTATAAATGTCTTATTGTTGTTCAAACTAAAAATTCTAATAAAAAATTCTTATAGTTTTCTTACAACTATCTTAAATACATCAATGATATTACAATAACATCAAACATTATAATAAAACCTTCACGTCTCATAATTTCACTTAGTAAAGTAAAAGTAGCACGAGTTCAACTTTTCCTATTTACGTTTTACGTTTTACATTTTACATTTTACATTTTACATTTTATATTTTTCATTTTTCATTTTACATATTGAACTTTTACATTTTCTGCTTTACATATTGAACTTTTACATTTTGCATAGGTCCAAAATATACATAAATATTTCAAACAAGATAATATATACACATAATGTTACATTGTACAAAGCTGAGTGGTTATACCATATATTGCATTTTAATCCATAAATTTGGATTATTGCAAAAAGCAATTAGAAAAATTATTGTGTTTTAGTGGAGATTTTATTTTCAAACGATGGCTCCTGTGATCGAAGATGTGAAGGAAAAGGTTGGTTTTTCATTACCATTTATATCATCGTTTGAAATTGTGCCGCTACTTTATGTGGGTGAGAATCTTTCAGAAGAAGGTCATGCCGGCTATGATTGTGTTGTGAACATCCGCAAGGAACTAAAAGCAGATCACGGCGTGCAAATAAAGAACAAATATTACAAATTTTGGCAATTGTCCACTACAGTACCTCACAAAACTGTTCCAATGCTGTAAATATCTTCTTTTGGTTGACTGTGGATGCTACATGGCAATTGCAAATGCCCATGTGGCATTGCAATAAGCTTCTAATCTACGTTAGGAAGCCACATGTAAAAACCAATGACATGCATGACTATCTATACGTGACAATTGTAGGGTTCAAAGCCATCTAATTCACTGGAACAGTTTTGTGAGTGCACTCTTCCAAAACTAAATGTTTACAAAAGCTTGTCAATCTTGATGGACCTTCAACTCTTTGTTGTAGAACTTTGTTCCAGTGTGTGTATAGATCATTTTCCTACAGTTTTTTGTACTTTGTTGTTCTTGCTTCCAAGTAGAAAAGATGGTGTCTGCATTATCTTCTCAAAAAAAGTCAGACGTTCTTTCTATGTTGCAAAGAGGGTGCACTATAAGAGAAGTGTCAAGGAGTTTGCATGTGGGTGTTGGAACTGTGCAGAGGCTCCGACAAAAGTGTGTTTTCAATGTAGAATCATCACATGGAGGTAGACCAAGAAAGATGACTCCTGCAATGGAACGGTCTTGTGTATTGAATATGACTAGAGGTAAGCTTAGTACTGCAGTAGAGGCTACAAAAAATGTGCAAGAGGCATTTGGGATGCAAGTGTGTGTTGAAACAGTGAGACGTGTTTTACGTAGAGGTGGTTTACAATCACAAGTGAAGCAGAAAAAACCACGTCTTTCAGTCAAGAATATCAAAGCACGTTTAGACTTTGCAAGAGCCCATCTAGATTGGACTATAGATGATTGGAGTCGTGTCATTTTCTCTGATGAGTCTAAAATCAACTTATTCTGCTCTGATGGAATCTCTTGGTGTTGGAGTCGTGATCCACATGAGTTGTCAACACGCACTGTTACAGAGACAGTAAAGCATGGTGGTGGTGGAATCATGATTTGGGGTAGTATGACCATTTATGGGCCAGGACTAGTGTACAAAGTTGAAGGCCGCCTCAATCAACATGGATATCGTCAGATTTTAGAGCAGACAATAGATGGTACAATTAGAAAATATGGATTAGATGCTACACAAGTCATTTTTCAACAAGATAATGCTTCCGTTCACACCACAAAAATGATGCAAGAATGGTTTTCAAGGCAAAGTTTTAGTCTTCTAACGTGGCCTGCCCAATCCCCTGATTTAAATCCAATAGAACATCTATGGGCCATCCTCAAAAGGAGATTGAATCAATATGATTCACCTCCAAAAGGAATGATAGAATTATGGGAACGTGTAGTACAAGTCTTCTCTTCTATTACTGCACATGATTGTAGAAGACTTATAGAAAGTATGCCCAAAAGGATTGAAGCTGTAATAGCTTCAAAAGGAAGATGGACAAAGTATTAGCTAGTTTACTTAGAGCACTCACAAAACTGTACCAATGTATATACTAGTTTTTAGCTTTCATTTTTCCTTCAATGATATTTGATTTAGTTAGATTTTTTTTACAAATGTGTACTAGATTGGATGTAATATATGCCTCAAACTACTACTTGAAAGTTTGGACATTCATTTATCTTACACATACTTTTGAATCTAGAAGTTCCAATCATTGGAACAGTTTTGTGAGGTACTGTATCTTCCCTTGCGTGATCGAAAAAATTCACGAAAATCTACGCAATGGGAAGAAGGTGTTAGTACATTGTCCAAAAAGCACCCAACGAGCATATACTATAGTTGCCGCATACCTCATGTGGCTCAAGGCATACAATGTCGACGAAGCCATTTCACACATTCTTGAGCGGCATCCAAACGCCTTTCGGTCGTCCACGTCCGTGAAGTTCAGAGGAGCATTGCAATATTGGGCAGCAACCAGGAAGCAACGATATATACTCATGAGGCCGAATCACTTAAAATGATAGATATTTATGTTTTCAACATGTGTATGTTTTTATGCAGTATTGAAATTAATGTACATTACTAGTCAACAAAGATACTTAATTTTGGTTTTTTTTTTAAAGAATTTTCATTAAAAGTTGATCATTTAGAATACTTGATCGAAATTTTGACATGTAGTACACAAGATGCATAACACATACAATTCAGTTTTGATCAAAAATGATCTTTTTGACCTATTTTTATGTGAAAATATTAAACTTTTCAATGGAAAGAATGAAAACCCTTTTTAGAAGAATGTGAAAAATAAATCATAAGCGATTTTGAGGTTTTATTGACTAAGATATCAACGTATGAAGTTATCAATCCCCGAAACTACTCAATTTGCAAGTGTATTTTACAAAAAAAACTCAACATTTTATCTTGAAATGTCTCAAAACAAGTCATTTGGTTGATAGGAAACTCAAATAAGTACCCAATACACTTTACGGTTTTGAATTTGGATCTTTTTTGAGGGAGAAGGACAAGAGAAGAAAAGGGGAGGAAGGAGAGGGAGAGTGAAGGAGGGTTTATATAGGGGAGAGGAGGGAGTGAAGGGGGGAGGCTGAAAATTAGAGTAGGGTCCACGCGCGCAAACCCTCTCTTCCCGAAAAAAACGGAATCAAAAATTATTATTATTATTGTTATTTTTGGCTTGCATTGGATTCAACCAACGGTTGCTCCCTGATTTTTATTTTTCAAATTTTTTTTTAACGTTTAAACTCTAGAAATGGCAATGTGAAGAAAAAAGAAAGGAAGTCAAGAAGAAGACTAGAAGAAAAAGAAGAAGGAAGACAAGAGGAAGACAAGAAAGAAGACAAGCAAAAAAAACAAGATAGAAGAAAAGAAAAGATAAAGATAAAGATAAGAATACAAAATAAATTAAAAAATTGTTTCTTTACAATGTACGAGATTGTAGAAAGACAAAAATGGCTATTTATTAGAGAATTTTTCAAACATTTTTTAAATGCGCTTGGGAGCCAAGTGCATGATTATATGGCTCAGTCCATTAGAAGGGAATTGAGGCCAACAAAGGGCTGTTTTCCAGATATGGGGTTTCCAAAAAAATATATATATTAAAAAAAATTAAAAATGAAATGAAATGCAAAATAACAAGTGAATGCGAAATGAAGGGACGGACTGGCTGGCTCACCCACACCTGGCAAGGGAGGCCAGCATGGGCAATTTTACCACGCCAACTAAGGTAGTGGACCCAATTCCCGTCCGAATTTCAGGTTCAGCAAGTTTTGTTTCTGGAGTGGCTATCAAAATGATTCAGAAATATGTGCAGAGTTTGTACAAGCCCAATCCAACTTGAACCATATTTTTTAGACTATTATTGAATTACTTATGAATTTTTGAAGTTAGAGATGTAGAAGTGCCAAAAACCGTCCATCCCTAAAATGTTCATACTGGCTACATGAGAATTTCGAGGTCTGACCTAAAATGTACGCCCTGTCAGTGGTTGGGAATTGGACCCGGTCGGAAATTGGGTCCTCTACCTTATTAGAGCTTTTGAAGGTCCCACTAGCTCAGAGCCAGTTCATGATCCCAGGTGTTGCGTTTCACTCATTTCAAGGGCTCCAAGTGTATTCTGTGACATTTTGCTGACGTCACATGTTTCGACCACGTCAGCAGCCCACATGGCAACAACCTTTTTCTATTGCATGGAGCTCCCAAGCTTGGGAGCTTGAAAGAACTCACGGCCCTGTGGAGGCTTGAATTCCTTTCTAATGCCAAAATTAGCAAATTGGGTGTTTATTGTACTATACATTTATTCGACTGGCTTAGTCTCTTCCACAATGTACCTTGTATATAGTCTATGTTTGTTATTAGCCCTTAACTCCTAAACGTACGAGGGTGTCCCTGGAACTGACAATTTGAGAAAGAACATCACAAACTACTATTTAGAAGAAAATTTTGGAATTGATATACAAATAAAAGTTTTAGGTTTTGAATTTTAGATTTCATCCGTATGGTTTGATTCACTAATACTCTCACCAATATTTAATTATAAAATTTGAAAGTTAAAATAAAAATTTCCTTCTAAATTTGATTACAAACAAAATTTTAATATTGTTTTGAGTAAAGCTTGTTGGAATGAATTTGAAATGAGATACTCTTAAACATGGTGATTTTTTGAAATTGTTGTGTTTCTTAAATCTATGACCTCATTTTTGCAAGGCGACTTTGAACTACAGTCAATGCAATTTTGGCTTGGTCAACCACTTGACATACTTCTACATTTGTAATTTTAGAAAAATATGTACTCAAGTATGACTAAATCCAATCATTAGATAGGACGACAACTTGGTGAAGTATCTCCAAAAAATTGAATGACTTTCATCCAAACATTGATGAGAACGTAGGGTGGATTTGAATCTATTAATCATTCAGAAACTAGACGCCGTGACGTTTAGGGGTTAACCCTAAAACGTCCCATGGGGATGGTATATACGTTGTTGTATGATTGAGATTTACTACCAACAAGAAACTCTAAATTGGGATCTTCATAGCTCATTAGAACCGCATTGATGTAAAATTTCAACTTCTCTTCTGCACCCAAACCCATTAAAGGTGTGGATCCTTTCCAAACACAACCAAAATACACCGTATTCTACTGGTCGCCACGACACGTCCAGATGTTTAGGGGTTAAACAATCCAAAAACCCTTTGCAATTATATAGTATATTATGTATTTGGTGGTATTTGAACAAATGAACAATGACCAAGGAAAGCTTGGTCAAGCGCAGCTTCAGCCTTCAACCCTAATTTCATCGTCACCCTCCCCAGACTCGCGGCAAGCAGAGTGCATCGTCTTCCACGAATTCAAAGCGAGAATGGCGATTTTCCGATTGCCGTTTTGTCAATGTACAAAGATACTTACGACCAAGGTACAACTCTCGCTTGCGTTGTAGCACAACACTGTACTCCGAAGAGCTAGGTGGGGGCACACGTACAGAAAATCAGAACAAAACATGACCTGTAACAAAAATGAAAAGATCGAAGCAAGCCTTGAATGCAACGACGATCGACATTTCTGCAACACCGTTGAATTCATGGCTTTCACAATCAAACCATCTCATAGTTGCCCTTCTCTCAGAACCAGCCGGGAGCACTCTGAGGCTTAGCCATGACCGGAACGTTTAACACTACCTACAGTGACAAGCCATACAAAATCTTCTCTTGCTTTGGAGAAGAAAACATGACCTAGAATGCAAATGCATTGATAAGAAGAAGCAAGCCATGAACGACATCTCTACAACACCGTTGAGTGGCCGGCTTACCCGCCCGCCTGCTCTCTGTTTCGAAGCAGCCGGGAGCTTCGATGTGACCAGAACGTTTAACACGGCCATACAAAAGCTCCCTGAGATATCTCACAATTTGCTGCATGCACGGGACCAGCAATTGAATCGATTGGCCGATCGCTTCTTGCTGCCGACAACACACGATTAGCCAGCCAAACGTGCAGATTCGAGCGCAACGCGGGAGCCAATGGCGATGCTCGTTGTGGATAACGATCGAGATAACACGCGCTGTCAGTGGCCATCCACTTTTCATCGCCACACTCGATCCACTTCCATCGCTTAATTTTCTTTTTCTACACGCTCTTGTTCAGCTGCTCCCGCAAAGAATCGGCAGTTGAATCGTTGTTGTTCTCGTGCTCCCTTCAGCAATGGCGTGCACCACAGCTGCTGTGTCGTCCGGACTCGTCGTGAAGGGCGTCTCATTGGCCTCGGCCAACAGCGGCATCTCCGGCTCCTCCGTCGCTACCGTGCCTGTTCCAACCCGCGTCGCCAAGAGCATCTTCGCCGTCCGGGCGTCCAAGGGCGACGAGAGCGATGCCGCCGTGAGCCGCCGCACGGCGCTCGCATTGGTTGGTGCCGTCCTCGCTGCCGGTTCCCGGATTGCGCCTGCTAATGCTGCGTACGGCGAAAGCGGTAAGTTTCTGAGAATTCCTCAGGAAATCAAGGAACTCGTCTGGTCGACTATTCCAGATTGCTGACTAATTTTGTATTTTCTCATATTCTTTTTCGACATGATCCTGTGTTTTTGAGCTGTAATCTCTATTGTAGAAACGTTCTCGAACGCCATAAATTCTTCGTTTGCTATTGTTCTTGCGTTGAATTCGTACTGTGATTGATTCTTCGGTGCTTTTTGATTGTGTGGCAGCCAACGTGTTCGGTACTCCCAAGGTACAGAGCGGGTTCAAACCCTACTCTGGCGATGGCTTCAGCGTTGATATCCCGGCCAAGTGGAACCCGAGCAAAGAGAAGGAGTTTCCCGGCACCGTGTTGCGGTACGAGGACAACTTCGACGCCACGAACAACCTCTTCGTTTCCATTACGCCCGCCGCCAAGAGCTCCATCTCCGAGTACGGCCCGCCGGAGAAGTTCTTGAACGAGGTCAGTACTACTTTTCGCCAGTGACAAAAAATAATCCAGATCGTTCGAGCTTCTTGGACTGCGTTTTTGCGAACTAGATTTGCATTCATTTTTGTCTATTCTATTCCAATTCTTGAGCTCTAGTTGAAAAACGTTGGAAAACATTCAAATAAGCGATGAGCTTGCAGACGTAACATCCGCATCCTTCTATCACTTCGCCACCGAAGAGTATTAATTCTTGCTGATCTGTTTTCTCCACTTGCATGATCCCGACGATCTGGAATGTTGTGAGCAGGTTTCATACCTTCTTGGAAAACAGAGCTACGCCGGGAAGACATCCTCGGAGGGCGGGTTCTTGAACAATGCCGTGGCCACGGCGTCCGTGCTTGAAGCCACTGTGGTGGAAGTGAACGGGCAACCGTACTATAAGCTGAGCGTGCTGACGCGCACGGCCGACGGAGACGAAGGGGGGAAGCACCAGCTGATCGTAGCCACCGTGAAGAACGGCAACTTGTACTTGTGCAAGGCGCAGGCGGGCGACAAGAGATGGTTCAAGGGCGTGAAGAAGTTCGTGGAGGGCACATGGAACTCCTTCAACGTGGCTTAGATCGATCATTCCTCTCTCTCTCTGCTGTTGTATCATGGTCAATCCATCCCCCAAACTTGTCAATGTACTATAGTCTTGTTATTTCTTTCCGGGACTGCATACATGCGTCTGTGATCCTATCTCTCCTTTAATTTGCTTGCGGTGTGTGTGTGTGTGTTCTCTCTCTCATTTGGGAAGCGGTCACTGAGGTTTTGCATTTGCTTGTTCCTCAAATGTGCTGTATCCTTCTCTTGTTCTTTACTGTAGGGGTTGTCACACCTCTTCCAACACTAGAAGGAAATGTGTCGTTTTTCACTTACTATAAATGAAAAAGAAATGAAACAGCGCCAGACACATGGGCTGTGTTAGTTCTGATGAGTAGTTTTGGTCACAAGAAACCATAAATGTAAGTATAATATTCCGGTACTATTCACTGTTCCCAGAAAATGAGGAATGAAAAATGACAGGTTTGCTACTAGTGCAAGAAGTTTGATTCTTTGGAGATTGAGAACCTTGGGAGAGAAATGTGGAGCCAATTGTGGCCATTCTCCATGGAGAAGATGTGACTCCCCTTGAGACCATGTGAAGAATGAGGATGGACAAGTTCTTTACTGTGGGGGTTGTCACACCTCTTCCAAGAAGTTTGATTCTCTGGAGATTGAGAATCTTGGGAGAGAAATGTGGAGCCATTCTCCATGGAGAAGGTGTGACTTCCCTTGAGGCCCTGTGAAGCATGAGAGTGGCCACGGCTTGTTAATCTTCTCAATCTTCACAGTTTCTCAATCTTCACGCCCATTCTTCACCTCCGGAGGACAAGAAATGAAACTTCTCAAGTTTTGGAGAATGGGTCCTCCACAATTCAAGGAGAAAGTGTCACGTACGCATTCTCTAAAGATTCAGAATGAGAAGAAAGAGGTGCTGTGAGTTGAGATTCAATAGCTACCAGGACCTTCTTCCTTTGAAGTTTGTTGCACGGATGTGGAATGGGAATTCAAGTGAATGTTTGCGAGCAAATTGCTACTTCATATATTAGGTTTTCTTAAAGGAAGAGAGAATGTAACACTCAGCGCACTGTGATTTGAGAATCAGTAACTGAGCATTGCAGAAATAGTCCTTACATGAGAGGAGCTTCAATGCATCATCCTAAAAGGGACGGTATAAATGAGAAATGTGCGTCCATTTATGCCGCCCCTTTTGCAGTGATGCTCTCCGTTTCACACCAACTTTGGCTAGTATCACTTCTCTAATTTCACATCCTCTGCACACCATAGGGTATCCAGTTCAAAATGCGCACTGTACTGTAACTAGCGCACTCTGTAATGCCACAAGAAATTGCATATGAATATGATATGGAAGAGGTGGGCAAAAGGTAACTATCATTACTCCTATGACCATAGCATTCTTTGATAGTGTTGAACACCATGGATTTTAGCCACCTTTGGTGACATCGAAGAGGTCTGCATGTAATTGCTTAATGTAATGATATATACTGAGAAATTTAAATAGTCAGTCAACTGGTCAAATACTGGCCATTCATCTCAATAGCACAAGGTAATACCTGGATAGTATTGCTTAGATTCTTCATTATCTTTTCCAGTCATCCAACACACATCTTGGCACATCTGTATGCTCCAACAAAGAATCCATACTTCGTTACTTGAAAATCCATTTTGGAGAGTTGCACAAAATTGTCTACTACCGGCGTTGAAGAAAAATTTAAACAAAACCCTAATGTCCCAAAAAGAGCCTCAATATCTAGCAAGCTTAATCCCTGTTGCCTATTACCACCTTAAAGCACAGGCTGACACGTTTTTTGTCCCCTATTAACATTCTCCAACTGGAGGTGATTCCCATACAAAGTTGGCAAGGTAAATACAGAATCATCTCTACTTTGACCTTCCCCAAATTTCCAATGAAGGGTTCAAGTTCAAGCTCATGCTCCGCGACATATATTGTTTACCAAGTAACTGGCAACAGTTGAGCTCAGGAGCATCCATGGCATAATGCTCACCTGCATCCACAGGCCAGTACAAATTCTATATCTTAAACTGCATTTCATCAAAGCTAGAAGACGTGTAAAAAGCAAGAAATCAAAAATCAAAAATTTAAATTTAAAGATGACTAGATTGACTAATTCTGACGATAACTAAAACCTTCATGTGGGGTAACTTACATTGACCATGTCTGAAACACCTCCCTTTACAGCCAACATTCCACCTGCACACAAAGGAAAATGTCATTAAGCAACAGGAAATGTCATCAAGAGGAGCCTGTGCATACTGACTTATTGACCAAAATGCCAGTATGTTACTACATGCTTGGGCTAGTTTTTCCTATAGGGACCCAGCATACAATATGGTTTCTTCTTCCTCCAGACCGAGACTCTCATAAATCACAAATCCTCCAGAGCTCAGTGAGTAGGGTTTGTAATAAGGTCAAAAGAGCCACAACTCATAGATCTATCGAAAAAGGGGTCTCCTAGGGATTGATCTCATTGACCTTTGATTTTTATACATAGACTAGGATCCTCTATACGGCGGATAGAACTGTCACCTTCCATACCCTATAGTCCAATCTGCACAGCGGGTACTCTATACAGTTGTCCCTCTCTATTATGACATGTTTGGTAAGCCCTACCTTCCAAGGTGGCAGGCATAGATTAGTTACAGAAATGACTTGTCACATGTGTATTATGTCGTCATACTATGGAGTGTCATTGTATGGAGGGTAGACTGTACTCAGGCTTGTACTTTCATTGACTCTCTGGGCTATTGTTCAGAGGACCCTAAACCACGATGCAGGCAATTTGCACAGATCAGGACTCATACCGAAGGGTTGCAGTAGAGAAGCTGGAACAGACGCCACGTGTATCTGCCTGAACCACCCACCTACTCCGAGGATCACAATCACCTGCACACCATCCGTATTTCAAAACCTTAACTCCACATTTTCTTGGAAACAACACATGTTCACACAAACAATGTTTTGTGCAGAAGCAAAACTCAGTCAAGAAATCAAGAAAAATTCGTAATACCTTTATCACAAAAGGTAGCGAAAGCTTTGCAGCTAGCCAGCCATAGTTCCCACCACCACTAGGTTGTTTCACTGCAACAAAACCAAGGAACAATTTATACAATCCTTGTCACCATCTCCCTCAAAGCTCTATACTACCTCATCGTTAGTCGAATCATGCAGTCTCGTTTCGATTTTCTTTTGTCACATTTCTTAGTTTGTTTTCGGTACTGTTTCAGGAACTTTCAGACACCATCATAAAGAGAGTCTTCCCAATGGTCACCGTGACTATATGGAAACCTCACCATGAATCATGAAGAAGATTTTGTGTAAAAATTTCTGATCTTACTTCGTTGCTTCATTAATTCAAAACTCCAGAGTCTCAGTTATAATCAATGTACTCCGTGGATGAAATACACACCACAAGGAAGTATAATTCAAAAATGAGACAATGCATGAAACACACCTGCTGCAAGTTCCTTTTCTTTCGCAAGAGCAGCACGTCTCAGCTTCGAAGACTTGGCAAAAGTCGCAGGCCTGAACACCACGAACGAATTTGGATTTAAAAATTTACTCTCAAAGCTCTTAACCCTAAAATGAAAATAAAAACAAAAATAGCTGTAGGATTGATCGGGCGTCTACGTGTTGAGTGTATCGGCCTCTCGATTCAACTGCTTGATCTGGCGCACCAATTCCGCCTCCTGAGGTGACAAACGCTTCTTAGAAGAGTTACCACGAGACGGCAGAAACCGGAGCGCAATCTGCAGAAACAAGAGCAGGGAGAACACGAGCAGCGGCGCCATTGCCTCTCCCATCATCTTGACCTCTTCGGAATCAAATCAAACTCTTCTGAAATCATCTAAATCCCCGCAACGCAGCATCAAACACAAACACACAAAACCCTAAACTGCAGAAGAAACACAAACGATGTGATCAGAGCGCGGAGAGAAAGAAAAAAATCCACTGAACTCTCCTTGCATCGCAATTTTTTTTGAAAACTAAAAAAAATTGGGTATTAAGAGAAGGCTTTTTCACGCAATCTGCAAGAATGTAAAAGATGATCACCTACAGGATCACTTGGAAAATCAGTAGCTTGCAAGTTCAACGATGATCGCAAGCAAAGCTGCTCAGGGCGTTTACCTGTTCCGACAAATCATCCAACTTTGGATGAATGAAATGATGTTTCTTGGATGAAACTTCTCAACAGAGAATTGATTTGGGTCTTGGCCTTTCGTTGACTGCCGCGTGGCTTCTGACTTCATTGAAATGTCCTTGTTAGGACACTTGGTTCAAGTGGCTTCTGACTCACTAGAGTTACCTTACGTCGGGACGGCATTTTCACTTAACCCTAAATGACCAAGTGTTTTAACTAGGACATTTCAATGTTTGGGTAGGTTTCCATGGTGTCAATTTTTTATTTTATTTTTTTGAAAAATATTATGTGAATTTGGTATGTCTATACAAGAAATGGGAATTCAAATTATTTTTTTGATTTCGACTTCGTAAGTGGAAGTTATGAAGAGAAAAAAGGTTTTTTGGGGGGGTAATGGGCAATTTGGGTAGGGCTTAAAATAAACCTTAGAATTTATTTATCTGCACGTTTAACCCCTAAAGGACCAATCAACCCAATTATGCTTGATTTTTGGTCAAAGGCCCCAAAAATCAAGTGTCTTAGCTTTATTGTAGTTGGTGTTTTCATTAGATGTTTAAGTTAAGTTATAATACATCTTTTGACCGTTGGGATTGGAGAATAAACTTCATTTGAAGCTTTTCCACCGTTGAGAACTTTGAATTTTGAGTGTCCAAAATACAAAGGGCTTTCTAAAGATGCTTCAATCATAAGTCTCTTTTAATTTCTTCACCTTCAATTTTTTACTCCATGTAAATATGACTTTTATCTACCTTAAATATAATTTTTGATATTAAATTTGACAAAAAACATATTTATTTTGAATTTTTACCTTGTTTACATCATAAAATTTGTAAATATTCAAAATATCTTCCAATCATGTTGAAAATTTTGTCATACCTTCATAATGTCGATGATTATCTATGAAAAATTATAAATCATTCAATGTGATATTTAAAGTATGCAAATTATAGTGCTTTGACTTTTGCAAAAGAGGTGAGGACCGTTAGGGGTTAATTGTAGGATCTTGCTTTAGACTACCAAAAGAATGCTTGGTAAAAGAATTATAGAATTTGATCGTACAAATTGCAAGTTTATAGTGTTTGAAGTGAAAAGATGAAATGAAGATCTTTTTTGACCTTTTTTGACTGTCTGTGAAGACATGGGAAGAATTGTTAAATCAGTAAAAAAAAAAAATTTAAAAAAATTGGTAATGTTCAGTTTGGTATTAACTATCCAGAGCAAAAAAAATCACAAGAAAATAAATAGAAAGGAGAAAATGATGCTCAAAAACAAGAAAAACCTATGGTCCTTAAGGTCTATTTTATGCATGATAGACGTATTCAATTCACATTGATGGAGGATTGTGATCCAATACACCGTAGTATATATCATGATGATTGGAGACAAGTCCATGGAATCAAAAAAAATATGAAGGAAAAAGATGAAATGATTCAAATCATTCAAGGATTATGAGCTCAAGTATCTCAAAAACAACTTCAAACACTCACATTAGGAGAAATTTGGGGTCCCAAAAGAGCCCTGGATGTTCAGGAATTAGATCACGACAGATTCTATGCCTTGCAACTTTATCATACAATTTTAGATGACTTTCATCCAAGTCACCTTTGTAAGATTGTTAAATTTTTTACTAATTACAATAATTCTCTCAGAATGAGTTGTTGATAATAATAGAGAGACCTCTAATTGCAAGTATATCAAATCTGTTGAATAGACTTCATGCTTGCAATGGTCCTCTTATGTACACCTCATGTACATCTGAGCTATACGAATATCTATCTTCAAAGCTTGCATGTACATGTGTTCCAATGATTTGTGCGTTTAGGCCTTAGGGGTTAATGTTCAAAGCCCAAAATAAATAAAGTTCAATTTCTAATCCTATTGATAATTAGATGGAGCATAGAATTGCTCTATTAGTTGAGAATGAGTGGTTGCAAATATCTCAAGCAAATTGTTATCTTCATTAATTATTAAAAATGACCAAACTCTTGTTGACTTCATATTGAACGTTCAACTTAGATTTGGAATTTACACATATGTTGGATTCGTATTTCTTAGTATACCTATTAATATTAGTTATAGCAAAATGTAAAGGTGCATGAGAAGGACAACATTGTTTGTATTGGTATCAACAAATGACTTTTCATGTTCGTGAATTGTATACCTCCAATGCATGGCTATTAATTATTGGCGTGGAATGTGTGCCTATTGCATTCTTCATTAGAAAGTTCAATGATGTTGCTACAGTTATTCATTGAGAGTTTCATCTTATGTAGTGAAAATCCAAATGTTGCAAATTGATATTTACAATTTTTGAATATTTGATCATCTTTTCAAATTAATCAATCGGTGGTGATTTTACAAGCGATCAACATTAGCTTGATATACTTTCCAAGTACCTACTAGCAAAAATTAGAAGGAATTTGTAGATCCTATTGTATTTTCATACTATACGTATATAAAGGTTTGCACGTTGCTTTCGACAAATTTGATAGAATTCAAAGAGAAGATAATAACCTAGTTTGATATTGGTCCAATTTCAAGTTGAGTGTCTAAGATAATGTAATTGTCAGTTTTACAGGTTGACATGGCGGATCTTGTAACTTTCGCAATAGTAGGATATTTGGTGACTGAATTGTTCACTGCAGTCGTAGATGCTGCTGGTAGTGCCATCCACTGTAAGGAGGAATGCAAGACTCTGCAGACGAGCTTGAAGCGTATTGAACCACTACTTAATGAAGCTTGCAAGCATTCAAACAATGGGAACGCTACATGTACTTCATGGTTGAGAGAATTCAAATCCCTTTTGGAAGCCGCTAAAGAAATCACAAATCAATGCCTACAAGAAACGAAAAGTGAGAAGTTCAAGAGGGGGTTGCGATTTTGGCATTGGAAGAAATTGCCAGACAGTGTGAAGAGTATTGATCAGCAAATTCAAAAGCAAATTGCAAATACAAGTCTAGTCACGCTGGGGATTCTTTTGTCTATGAACGGCTCCACAACAAAAAAGCCATTAGATTTTGAACCTCAACAAATACCAGCAAATGTTGTCGGGCATGAAGAACATTTCAACAAACTCAAAGCATCTATACTTGAGAGTCGCGAGAAATCCGTGCACAGCTACTTTGGATTGCACGGAAGAGGAGGAGCGGGGAAAACTCTACTTGCAAAGAGGTTGCACAATGACAAAGACATCAAAGCAGCATACGGAGAGCATTCTATTGTGTGGATAACTATTGGATGTGAAGCAAGAGTATCTTATGTCTATGGGAGGATGGCATCACTTTTAAATGATGACGTATACAAAGAAAATTTTGTCAATCAATGTTTGGAAGATCAACGTACTCACTTGTTGAGTGTATTTGCTGAAAAAGAGGTTTTGTTGATTTTGGATGATGTGTGGAAGAAACAATACGATTATCATGATATGATGTATTGGTTGGATATTGCGACTGCTCCTAAATCTGCAACATTGATAACTACGAGAGATTCTTCAATTTTGAGTAGAGCAAAAGTGGAAGGTGTTCTTGGACTCCCTGAAAATCAGAGTTGGGAATTGTTTTGCAGCTATGCTTTTCATGATGGAAGTCGTCCATCAAATATTCCGGAGCAATTAGCGAGAGATGTTTGTAAGCAATGTGGTGGTCTTCCGTTGGCTTTGACAGTGATTGGAAGTGCAATGTTAGAGAAGGTGGATAAGCAAGGATGGACACGTGCTTTGGAATATTTGAAGCATTCAAAATCAATGCCAGAGTCGGATGTGGATGGTGAATTGTATGGGCGTTTGCGGCTGAGTTACGATGAATTAAAGGACGACAAGACAAAGATATGCTTCTTGTATTTTGCAGCATTTCCGGAGGACTATGAAATTTGGACTGATGAGTTAATCAATATATGGAAGGCCGAAGGATTACTTGATTCATTTGATTTTGTGGATGCCAAAGATGAGGCACTAGAACATTTGGGTGTTCTTGTAAGGAGGTCGTTGGTAGAATGGAGTGATGAACAACATGTTTGTGTCCAAATACACAACATTCTTCGAGATGTAGCAATGTATATTATAGAGAAAGCCAAACCAGGGGAATGTGCCTACGAATGTTACTTTCAAGCGGGAAAAGAATTAAAACCATTTCCATCAGTAGAGTCATTTCAACATGTGAAGAGGATGTCATTCATGCAAAGTATCATTTATGAATGGCCAAAAGAGATTCATCTTCCACATCTTCAAGTATGCTTACTTTCTCAAGCATCGATTGGCTAAGAACCATTGGAAATTCCATTGCACTTCTTCACTTCCATGCACGGTTTGCAATATTTAGGCCTAGAATATTGTGCAAGCCTAGAAATCTTGCCAGAGAACATCGGTAGCTTGAAGTGTCTTGTCCGTTTAGACCTACCTGGATGTAAATCCTTAAAGGAGCTTCCTATGAGCATCGGCGAGTTGAAGTATCTCGTCATTTTGGATCTATATGGATGCGAATCCTTGATGGAGCTTCCTGTGAGCATGGGCCAGCTGAAGTGTCTTACCCATTTGAACCTAAGATTGTGTACATGTTTGAAGGAGCTTCCTATGAGCATCGGCGGTTTGAAGTGTCTTACCTATATGAGCTTGTCAAATTGTGATCCTTGAAGGAGCTTCCTGCAAGCATCGGTGGGTTGAAGTGTCTTACACATTTGGACCTACAAGGGTGTAAATCCTTGATGGAGCTCCCTGTAAGCATCGGCGAGTTGAAGTGTCTTACCAATTTGGATCTCTCAGGGTGTAACTCTTTGAAAGAGCTTCCTATGAGCATTGGCGAGTTGAAGTGTCTTCCCAATTTGGATCTCTCAGGGTGTAACTCCTTGAAGGAGCTTCCTGTGAGCATCGGCGAGTTGAAGTGTCTTTCCCATTTGTATTTACCTCGGGGAGTTCACTAGGATAATATTAGAAAACAACGTGCGGAGATATATAGGGCAATTTATATTTACAAAAGGAAAAACTTACAATTTTCTTAGAAGTAACATAGATGAGTATGCATGATAAAATTTGTATTATAAATAATATAGGCTTGATATAAACAATGCATATTTTTTAAATATTTGTAAAAATATACGGTAGGAGTTTAGGATCCTAGGTGTTTTTATAAGCTAGGAATTGTTTTGCAAGATGAACATGACATCTTTCATTTGCTATGAACAGTTTTGCTAGTGTTTTTAAGTGCTAGAAACAATTTTTCAAGATAAATTAGAGGAGTTTTGGTTGGTCCTGTGTATGTCTGCTTCAAATACAATGTTGTAGTATGAACTGTATACCCTTCTACATTATTGCATGGACCCTCTTTTCGCTTGCTCTATTTTTGATGTGTTTTTTGTTTTTGTTTTTTAACACTCAATATCATTTTGTTTAATTGTGTGTGTAAGTTGATTGAGGAACATGGGCTGATTTTATTGTTTTAAAATGTTTATAAACATTCTTAATGTAAGACCTTGCTGTGCGTTGGATTTTGGTGACTTAGTGCTTTGAATGCTCTTGAACCCTTTAAAAAAAAATCAAATGATTGTAATGAACATACCCAACTTTAAATTAGAGCTTTATAAAATTTAAAAGTAATTATAGGGTCATTTAAAAAACACAAAAAATTAGCAAGTTATATAATAATACGGTACAAAAAATTAAGAATGGATAATTAAATACCTCTTGAATAAATACCTTTGTCACGCAGGTGTATACATACATAATGTCTAGTGAACTCGTCGAGGTATTTACAAGAGTGTAATTCCTTGAAGGAGCTTCTTGTGAGCATCAGCGAGTTGAAGTGTCTTACCGATTTGGATCTGTCACGGTGTGACTCCTTGATGGAGCTTCCTATGACCATCGACAAGTTGAAATAACTGATATGTAACTAATTATGGACTATCGTGTAGTCTAGAATTAAGTCGGGGTGCAGCTGATAAACCGGAAATTGTGAATCCAGGCAAAACAGACCATAAAATTGAGAACATATAATGTACATTCAATACACCATTCACAATAGACTATTCAGAATATGAAGACAAACATTTGTGCAATGGAAAATTGGATTCCAATATAATATGAAATTACAAACAAATTGACGATTCAATTTGCCAAAAGTAACTGAATGACTAAATGGATGAAACTAATGGCCACGCTAACTGCTCACACAATGTTGCAAAAGCTAACTCAAAAGGAGAATGTCAGCCGACGGCCAACAAAAATTCACAGTGGATGAAACAAAATAGTGAGATCACTATCGACGGCCATGTCTAATAGCATGAGCAACCTCGTAATGAAGTTGGCCAGGACGAGGTGAACACCTAATGAATTCACTGACTGACTCAAACATATGCATTGGATATATAAATGGTAGTAGATCGGTAGCAACATTAGTTATAACGCCAGACCTCCATGATGAGCTCAGGTCCCCCTGAAATGGCAATGGAATGTAGCAAGCTGAATCAGGGACTTTATGAAGAGATACATGGTTCACATCAACAAGGAGGACCTGGTCGGGCTTGCAAACAGCCCTCGAATGACGCTTAGAATATAGAATCCGGAGGACCTTATAATACCATGGATAATATTCTCTGTGCTCATATTAATACTCTCTATCAAAAATAAATGAAATCTTGCTAATGACATCCTCGGGAGTAGGAAATTCAATAAGGGAATCAAGTCCCGAGATTGCATTTTGGACCATAGCCCCACATGGAATCTTTCAAACAACATACCAAACAACTTTTTAAGACCAAGACGCTTGACAACGTTCCAATGAGCATTCCATCTATCAGGTTGAACATTCGGATTGATGTAGCAAAGCAATCCAGCGACACAGAGGACAACACATTTCTTCGTTGGATGAGGTTGAGCGATATCAGCATCCATGTACAAGTCTTCTTGAACATAGAAACAAAATATATGAAACATGGAAAGATAAAACCATATCAGCTGGCAGCCGATAAGACTAGAATAGAGTTGGAAGCAGAGAAGTGAGAGAACATGCAGCCAGATAATACAAGAAAAAAAAATGAACCCTACTACCAAGACAAAGATGGGAATAGAGCAAAACATGCAACTGAGACATGGGAGGAAGATATAGGGTTGATATATAATGTCAAATAGTCTTTCCACGTAGAGTGATAATACAAAAATATGAAGTAGGAGTTCTCAAAATTGTACAGTGAAGTTCGATAAGTATAAGCACTAAACTACGAAGTATAGACAAATATACGCCTAGCCTATCAAATATATACATATATATGAACTCTACAAGGTGTCCAAATATCCTATGTAGCGTATCGGCCGGCAGCCGATATGCAGATGGACATCCACATCGAGGTTGCCGGGTGCCTTGACTTGAAAATCTCCATCGCTCAAAAACTGGATGGAGTGTAAATAAAGCCTGGACCGGAGGCTTGACTTGAAAAATCTTCATGAAAAAAATAAAATAGGATCATGGAGGATGCATACTCAATCATAGAGTAGCATAGGGGACAAGCTCCTTATACACTATGTGCATTGGGTGATGGAGAAGCAGGCGACGCTTACCGATTTTTTGATGGGCTTCACAAAACGCGGGAACCGTCATCCCAGACTGGTGAAACTTCCAAAAGAAGGGCTGAAGAGTCTTTGTAAAAAATGGCTCTTCACCACCAGGCTTCAGATTCGTCTCCAAACGCATTGTACACCTAGGAGGGTGAACGGCGTTGTATGGATTGTTGAGAACATTCTTGTATGGACTGTCATCTACAAGAAGGGTGTTGGATTCATTGGCACCAAAGGTTTGCAGCTTGAGGCTCCGCTTAAGCAGCACGGATAGTGGCTTCAGCAAGAAAGGCCTCTAGCGATATTTAGGATCCTCTGGCCGAATGTCAGGCAATCTTCAGGAAGGTAGGGGATGTGCTCATGAATAAATTTCATCCTAGAAAGGAGGTTGACTGTCCTCTTGCATGCACGACCAGAAGTGCATTACAAATTGAGCATCTATACAAAAATTCAGCAACTGCATTAGACCCAGCCTAGCTCGTTCCTCACTCTTCTTCATTCGATGTTTACGCCCCGCTATAATTCTGGAGGGTTTATCCAAGTCCCTGGTTGAGTCATAAACCCAGCCATGGACGGAGGGCCTGGCCATCACAACCGTTCCTGAAGGGAGGGCTCGATGTGGAATTGCTTCATCCTCTTTTCCCGCTTGCCCCTATGCTGCCCAGGCTTCATGTTTGGGAGTATCTTCCAAGAACTTGGTTAGAGATTTTTTTTTTTTCTATCTCTTCCAGGGGCTTGGTTGGCCTAACTTAAGTTAGTTCACTTCATAACATGAGTATTTCCTCACTGTTGAGGGTTGTTCCTCACAACGTGTCTTTCAATCTAATGAGAGATTTCCTTTTGCTCATTGTAATGTACACCAAAACAAAACAAAAAAATATATGTAATTTGTTTCCCTCATTATATCTATATCTATATATGTGCGGACTTAGGGATCAATAAGCTTTTGCTAGTGCCACCTGTGTCAAGGCACCGATTACATGAAAGTCATGGATTATATGGCTGTAAATTATATTGACTACCATTGTTCTACATCAGTGTGCCGAGAATGATATATAATAGCTCATTGATGCATTTTTCAGGTATTGCAAGTGTAAGATGCCATACAATCCAGATGATTTGATGATTTCATATGATAAGAAGATGAAGATCAACAATTTTTAATTTTAAAAATAAAATAAAAAAGATTACACATTTTCGTATAAACGTAGTGTTATGTCGATTGTTGTCTATTACATTTGATTACTTTTAACTTTAAAAATTCTTGATTGTCTATATTTATCCTACACAAAAGTAATGTAACCCTTTAACGTCTCATTCCTTTTTAGAACAATTAAACTACACTTCTACACACAATTCAACTTTTAAGATTTGTCAAAACATATTTTTTAATATTTTTCATTTATGAAATTGTATGTTTTCCTATTAGTCCGATTAAAAAAAATTACAAAAAATATAAGCTTTGAGCGTGATTAGAGTAAGTTGTAGTGCGCAAGATGAACCACTGAACCACACATACAATTGAGTTTTGATAATAATAGATTTTTAAATTTTATTTTTATTCAGTATTCAAACCTTGATTTTTACCCTTAATTCAAACAACTATGAATACAAATATTATTACTTCTGGTTTATAAAACTTTCAATGGGAAGAATGCATATCTTTCGTAGAATCATGCGAAAAAAAATCATGAGTTTTGGGGTCATATTTATTAAAATAACATAGTTTGTGGTTTTGAATTTAGAAATAGTCATTTTGAATATAAATTTCGTACTTACAAAATGAAATTTCTAATTAGTTGATCAATGAAGGTGATACATTACATATTTTACTTCATTTTGGAGTACACTATAGTATACAAAAAAATATATCTCAAATGAATGAAAGGAACGTCATGAAAATGACATTCAAAAATGAAGAAAAAATCATATCCTCAAGTCAACTATACTTTGACAAGCTACTCTGTAGTATTGAAAAGAAATTGCTAATTTGATCAATGAGGGTAACAAATTACATATATTTTTTGTTTTGTTTTGGTGTACACTACAATGAGCAAAAGGAAATCTCTGATTAGATTGAAAGGCACGTTGTGAGAAACAACCCTCAACAGTGAGGAATTACTCATGTTATGAAGTGAACTAACTTAACCCCTAAAGGACCAATCATATTATACTTGTTTTTTGGTCAAACGCCCCAAAAATCAAGTGTTTTAACTTTATTGTAGTTGGTGTTTTCATTAGATGCTTAAGTTAAGTTATGATACATCTTTTGACCGTTGGGATTGGAGAATAGACTTCATTTGAAGATTTTCCACCGTTGAGAAATTTGAATTTTGAGTGTCCAAAATCCAAAGGGATTTCTAAAGATGCTCCTATCATAGTTCTCTTTTAATTTCTTCACTTGCAGTTTTTAACTCCTTGTAAATTTAACTTTTATCAACCTTAAATATAATTTTTAATATTAAATTTGACAAAAATATATATTTATTTTGAATTTTTCCCTTGTTATCATATTTAAATTTGTAAATATTCAAAATATTTGTAAAATATCATTGACTCATGTTGAAAATTTTGGCATACCTTTATAATGTTAATGACTATGTATGAAAAATTATAAATCATACAATGTGATATTTCAAGTATGCAAATTATAGTGCTTTGACTTATACCAAAGAGGTGAGGACCTTTAGGGGTTAAGTTAGGCCAACCAAGCCCCTGGAAGAGATAGAGAAAAAATGAATCTCCAAGCAAGTTCCTGGAAGATGCTCCCAAACATGAAGCCCGGGCAGCCTTGGGGCAAGCGAAAAAAGTGGATAAAGCAATTCCCCATCGAGCCCTCCCTTCAGGAACGGTTGTAATGGCAAGGCCCTCCGTCCCTGGCTGGGTTTATGACTCAACCAGGGACTTGGGAGTCCCACCATACCAGACAAATTTCTGGAAAACTTTCTGCAAATTTTCTTGCATTCAGCCCACAGTCACCACAACTGGTTGGTAACTCCGAGCCTGAGCCAGAGGTTCCGTGATAGGTTCGGTATCACCAGTTTGTTTGCAAAACATTTTCGAGGAAGACCGTGCACATGATCGAGCACTTGTATGCAAATGAATGCTGCAGCACTTCACGATCCACGGTCTAATTCTACTTGCAACGAAATGGTGCACTTGGTTGGGAACAGAGAGATGCATCAAACGAATAATATAATGGCGCCTCAGATTTGGTCTCCACAGCTAGCTGCTGAAATGGCGTGCATTCCAAGCCTGTACGTACGTCTTGCCTCCCTCAATCTGAAGGTGCAGCAAGGAACCGTGTTCATGCAGATTGCTGTTTCTTTGTTTAACCCCAACTTCTCTGAAGCAAACATGAAAGTCGACCGTGCAGCTTCCCGTGCAGCTTCCCGTGCACCTTCAGACAGTGAAGCCCAGGTGTGAGCAAAAGGCTTTAACCCCATATTCATTAAATTGGCCAATTTTATTTATATTGGCCGCCACACTATTCGAATAAAGAGAGTAAATGAACTGAAATCACACTATTTGAGCGGCCAATATAATCAAGATTGGCCAATTTAATGAATATGGGGTTGCTTACTTTGTGATGCTAAATTGTAGCAATCATGTCTGGTGTGGCAGACACGGAAGAAGTGAAAAAATATTGTTTCACCACTTTTAACCCCAACCTAAGTTGCAGTGACGAGTACTGCTGCCTTGTACATAATGGGAGGCCTGGTAGTGACAATTTATCATCACCGTGCATGTGTTGGTGTGGTGGGACTCTATGCACAATTTTCATGGAAAAAAAGAAGATGCTCTGGTATCATAGTACGAGATTAGAAAGGTAAGTTAGATGGGTTGTTTCTTCTCCTTACACTCAGCGTTCTTCTCACGCTGATTTTTCTTGACCACTTGCAGTGATCTCAGAACCACTTTATGACATTTAGTACATTATGTGACCTCGCACGTAAATGGTATCTACTTTTGCTACCCTGTGCACACAATACTGACGATACCTCTATAATATCCGGGAATACCCTTGATATATTAAGGTGATACCATGATGATATTCGCGGATATCACCTCATGAAGTTGCTACATATTTATATCAGGATGAGTATTCTCGCTACATTTCAATTTTTTTTCATTATCTTTCTGTGTATGTTTAGCAGCCGCATTTTTTTTTGGGTAGAAATCCAGATAACTTTAGCCAGTTTTGAGATCACTGCTGTGGAGTAGTGAGAGCCGACATGCTTAAGGAGAGGAGATGCTTGTGAATCCCATTTCATTCCTGACTGTCGGTCGCCATGAGCGCTGCTTTACGCCGTCCGTTTCGTTCTTGCAGAGCTTTCTTCACGGCAGCTTCTTCTGCATCTCAGCTTTCTTCTCACACTGCTGTTTCTTGACCCCAGTAGAAGCAGAGCAGCTGTGGGCTCGTCCATCTTGCTCACAACGTTTTTGTAGGAAACGCTCTTGTTTGTCTGACCAGCGTTAAGTTGTTGAGGCTCGTTAATGTACTGTGGCGTTTTGGAGTCTCACAGCCGGGCGTGAAGTGCGCTGGATGTTTTCAAATCCACACATGTTCAGCGGGCTTCCTCTCTTCTGTAGCGCTTTCCGTAACTCTTCAGCTGTGTTTAGTTGCTTCGGTGTTTTGTGTTAGGACAATTAAAGTCGGTGGAGGAATCAAGGAGTTGTTTCTAATTTCTTGTTACGGTATAGTTAGGCTGGACGCATTTGTGCAGCGTTGAATAGGTTTGTAAAGTATTAGTGGATTTGGAGTTGATCTTGGAACTCTTTACGCTGGTCTCCGGGAGAATGCAGAGACTGTGAAGTCGGAGGTGTTAGAAGAGTTGATTAGCCCTTCATGACCTCAGATTACTTCCAGATAGTTGGGTCTATCTAATTTTGGCTTGCCAATACATAACCCTTCTCGATCACCTGCTAGCTCCTCCCTCCGATCCGCTTCCTGTGAACTTTTTCGATTCTCTCAGGCAGGTCAAACTAAACGTGTATATGTAATAATAGTCCAATGTGATGAGTGACGCGCCTGATCTCCTTCCCAAAGGTTGTCGCAGTTCTCGTTCCGTCCTTCAGCTTCGTTGTCTAGCTCCACGAGGGCAGCTTAACCTCAAGTTTTTTTAGAAGAGAAGACGCTGCAAAACTTGGTTGGTTCGCAGATTCTGCATTGTGGTGCACAGACGACGAAGAAGTGTATTGTTGATGCATGGTGTAAGGGTTGGGAAGTGTACGTGTTGCTCGCTGGTGTTGTGGATATCTTGAAGGAATCTGGTGCTGGTTGTCAGCTCGTGGTACAAAGGTACTCCCTCCGTCCCAAAGTTATTGTCATGTTTGAAAGTCATGTTTGAAAGTGCCCTTTTAAGTAGGTCAAAGAAATACTTCCTTGTGGCTAATTTTATTTAGGTTGCAATGAACACATGCAATGTTCTTCAATCATTCTAGTGACATAATTTGGAACCTTTTTTAATCATGTTTCTTACAACATGATCAATGAAATTGGCTCAAAGAAATAACAAGCAAACAAGTTGGACAATAGAGTTAACCGAAAAGAAGGCCTTGGAACATGCCTTTTCAACCTTCTTTCAAGCGCTCTTTTGAGCTCCCTTGAGCTGTGTTTGGGTTGAATAATGTCGTGTCATAACTTGTCTCCTTGTGGACTATGGGCTTGGAGCTTTGGTAGGAGGTGTGGAAGTTATTGCGAGGTGTGGAGAATAATGACAGTGGCTTGCTTTAGATTGTCTCCCAACTCACCTTGAACTAGTTTTCGGTCTATTTATATTTCAATATGAGTTCAAGAGGAGTTCAAGAGGAATTTGCTAAAACTTTCCTCTTTGAGCTGACTTTTCGGTTAACTCTAATAACTTTGGGACGGAGGGAGTATTTGTTTCCTTCACTTTGGACCAGATTTTTGGCGGCAAGCTAGATGATTGTGAGTTTTCTCATAATAAACGGTTCTTGCACCTCCTAGTTAGATCTCCTTGTGGAGTTTAGGAGACCATGTCTTCTATAATTCAAATGTGAGCATTTTTCCCTACAAATAGGGCGGACAATGGAAACTAGATACTACTAATAAAAATATTTCATTATTTAGGTATTGAGATGTATTTGTTTGACAAAAGAATTGTCAACTTGTCAAAAGCGGTGAACTATTAATATGAAGTGGAAGAATTAGTCGTTTCTAGTGTAACTGAAGGGGTAATGTTGGTGTGAGACTGGAACCTTGGAACATTGGCACTGCAAGTCCTCCATTTATAAAGTTGTTACCAATTTGAGCATGTCACAAAGAGTGTATCTAACCGAATACAATTAGCATGGAAGGCTAGAGTTGACCTGGAATTGTGTGGAAGGGTGCAAGTCACACAAAACTTGGTGATCTAAGGATTGCTCTGGAGATTGTCTTGGAGAGTAGGAATGCAAGCGTTTTGGCTTGCGAGCGCTATTGTGGAGATTTTGAAGGAATTTGTCTCGTATCTTATTTTATTTAGAGAGCGTTGAATCGTTCAGAGTAGAGGTGTTTGATTCCATATCCTACAGACTTTTGGTGGTGAATGCGGAGGATTCTCATTAGTGAATTATGAGCATGAAATTGCACATACTTAGTAATTTTTCCGAAAAGTTGTAATTATATTAAAAAATGTAAGTAGTGGATTAACACCTGATGTCATATTTCAATGTATACTTTAATCTCTAAACTTTCCAATGTTCAGGAATTAGATCACGACCGATTCTATGCCTTGCAACTTTATCATACAATTTTAGATGACTTTCATCCAAGTCACCTTTGTAAGATTGTTAATTTTTTTACTAATTACAATAATTCTCTCAGAATGAGTTGTTGATAATAATAGAGAGACCTCTAATTGCAAGTATATCAAATCTGTTGAATAGACTTCATGCTTGCAATGGTCCTCTTATGTACACCTCATATACATCTGAGCTATACGAATATCTATCTTCAAAGCTTGCATGTACATGTGTTCCAATGATTTGTGCGTTTAGGCCTTAGGGGTTAATGTTCAAAGCCCAAAATAAATAAAGTTCAATTTCTAATCCTATTGATTATTAGATGGAGCATAGAATTGCTCTATTGGTTGAGAATGAGTGGTTGCAAATATCTCAAGCAAATTGTTATCTTCATTAATTATTAAAAATGACCAAACTCTTGTTGACTTCATATTGAACGTTCAACTTAGATTTGGAATTTACACATATGTTGGATTCGTATTTCTTAGTATACCTATTAATATTAGTTATAGCAAAATGTAAAGGTGCATGAGAAGGACAACATTGTTTGTATTGGTATCAACAAATGACTTTTCATGTTCGTGAATTGTATACCTCCAATGCATGGCTATTAATTATTGGCGTGGAATGTGTGCCTATTGCATTCTTCATTAGAAAGTTCAATGATGTTGCTACAGTTATTCATTGAGAGTTTCATCTTATGTAGTGAAAATCCAAATGTTGCAAATTGATATTTACAATTTTTGAATATTTGATCATCTTTTCAAATTAATCAATCGGTGGTGATTTTACAAGCGATCAACATTAGCTTGATATACTTTCCAAGTACCTACTAGCAAAAATTAGAAGGAATTTGTAGATCCTATTGTATTTTCATACTATACGTATATAAAGGTTTGCACGTTGCTTTCGACAAATTTGATAGAATTCAAAGAGAAGATAATAACCTAGTTTGATATTGGTCCAATTTCAAGTTGAGTGTCTAAGATAATGTAATTGTCAGTTTTACAGGTTGACATGGCGGATCTTGTAACTTTCGCAATAGTAGGATATTTGGTGACTGAATTGTTCACTGCAGTCGTAGATGCTGCTGGTAGTGCCATCCACTGTAAGGAGGAATGCAAGACTCTGCAGACGAGCTTGAAGCGTATTGAACCACTACTTAATGAAGCTTGCAAGCATTCAAACAATGGGAACGCTACATGTACTTCATGGTTGAGAGAATTCAAATCCCTTTTGGAAGCCGCTAAAGAAATCACAAATCAATGCCTACAAGAAACGAAAAGTGAGAAGTTCAAGAGGGGGTTGCGATTTTGGCATTGGAAGAAATTGCCAGACAGTGTGAAGAGTATTGATCAGCAAATTCAAAAGCAAATTGCAAATACAAGTCTAGTCACGCTGGGGATTCTTTTGTCTATGAACGGCTCCACAACAAAAAAGCCATTAGATTTTGAACCTCAACAAATACCAGCAAATGTTGTCGGGCATGAAGAACATTTCAACAAACTCAAAGCATCTATACTTGAGAGTCGCGAGAAATCCGTGCACAGCTACTTTGGATTGCACGGAAGAGGAGGAGCGGGGAAAACTCTACTTGCAAAGAGGTTGCACAATGACAAAGACATCAAAGCAGCATACGGAGAGCATTCTATTGTGTGGATAACTATTGGATGTGAAGCAAGAGTATCTTATGTCTATGGGAGGATGGCATCACTTTTAAATGATGACGTATACAAAGAAAATTTTGTCAATCAATGTTTGGAAGATCAACGTACTCACTTGTTGAGTGTATTTGCTGAAAAAGAGGTTTTGTTGATTTTGGATGATGTGTGGAAGAAACAATACGATTATCATGATATGATGTATTGGTTGGATATTGCGACTGCTCCTAAATCTGCAACATTGATAACTACGAGAGATTCTTCAATTTTGAGTAGAGCAAAAGTGGAAGGTGTTCTTGGACTCCCTGAAAATCAGAGTTGGGAATTGTTTTGCAGCTATGCTTTTCATGATGGAAGTCGTCCATCAAATATTCCGGAGCAATTAGCGAGAGATGTTTGTAAGCAATGTGGTGGTCTTCCGTTGGCTTTGACAGTGATTGGAAGTGCAATGTTAGAGAAGGTGGATAAGCAAGGATGGACACGTGCTTTGGAATATTTGAAGCATTCAAAATCAATGCCAGAGTCGGATGTGGATGGTGAATTGTATGGGCGTTTGCGGCTGAGTTACGATGAATTAAAGGACGACAAGACAAAGATATGCTTCTTGTATTTTGCAGCATTTCCGGAGGACTATGAAATTTGGACTGATGAGTTAATCAATATATGGAAGGCCGAAGGATTACTTGATTCATTTGATTTTGTGGATGCCAAAGATGAGGCACTAGAACATTTGGGTGTTCTTGTAAGGAGGTCGTTGGTAGAATGGAGTGATGAACAACATGTTTGTGTCCAAATACACAACATTCTTCGAGATGTAGCAATGTATATTATAGAGAAAGCCAAACCAGGGGAATGTGCCTACGAATGTTACTTTCAAGCGGGAAAAGAATTAAAACCATTTCCATCAGTAGAGTCATTTCAACATGTGAAGAGGATGTCATTCATGCAAAGTATCATTTATGAATGGCCAAAAGAGATTCATCTTCCACATCTTCAAGTATGCTTACTTTCTCAAGCATCGATTGGCTAAGAACCATTGGAAATTCCATTGCACTTCTTCACTTCCATGCACGGTTTGCAATATTTAGGCCTAGAATATTGTGCAAGCCTAGAAATCTTGCCAGAGAACATCGGTAGCTTGAAGTGTCTTGTCCGTTTAGACCTACCTGGATGTAAATCCTTAAAGGAGCTTCCTATGAGCATCGGCGAGTTGAAGTATCTCGTCATTTTGGATCTATATGGATGCGAATCCTTGATGGAGCTTCCTGTGAGCATGGGCCAGCTGAAGTGTCTTACCCATTTGAACCTAAGATTGTGTACATGTTTGAAGGAGCTTCCTATGAGCATCGGCGGTTTGAAGTGTCTTACCTATATGAGCTTGTCAAATTGTGATCCTTGAAGGAGCTTCCTGCAAGCATCGGTGGGTTGAAGTGTCTTACACATTTGGACCTACAAGGGTGTAAATCCTTGATGGAGCTCCCTGTAAGCATCGGCGAGTTGAAGTGTCTTACCAATTTGGATCTCTCAGGGTGTAACTCTTTGAAAGAGCTTCCTATGAGCATTGGCGAGTTGAAGTGTCTTCCCAATTTGGATCTCTCAGGGTGTAACTCCTTGAAGGAGCTTCCTGTGAGCATCGGCGAGTTGAAGTGTCTTTCCCATTTGTATTTACCTCGGGGAGTTCACTAGGATAATATTAGAAAACAACGTGCGGAGATATATAGGGCAATTTATATTTACAAAAGGAAAAACTTACAATTTTCTTAGAAGTAACATAGATGAGTATGCATGATAAAATTTGTATTATAAATAATATAGGCTTGATATAAACAATGCATATTTTTTAAATATTTGTAAAAATATACGGTAGGAGTTTAGGATCCTAGGTGTTTTTATAAGCTAGGAATTGTTTTGCAAGATGAACATGACATCTTTCATTTGCTATGAACAGTTTTGCTAGTGTTTTTAAGTGCTAGAAACAATTTTTCAAGATAAATTAGAGGAGTTTTGGTTGGTCCTGTGTATGTCTGCTTCAAATACAATGTTGTAGTATGAACTGTATACCCTTCTACATTATTGCATGGACCCTCTTTTCGCTTGCTCTATTTTTGATGTGTTTTTTGTTTTTGTTTTTTAACACTCAATATCATTTTGTTTAATTGTGTGTGTAAGTTGATTGAGGAACATGGGCTGATTTTATTGTTTTAAAATGTTTATAAACATTCTTAATGTAAGACCTTGCTGTGCGTTGGATTTTGGTGACTTAGTGCTTTGAATGCTCTTGAACCCTTTAAAAAAAAATCAAATGATTGTAATGAACATACCCAACTTTAAATTAGAGCTTTATAAAATTTAAAAGTAATTATAGGGTCATTTAAAAAACACAAAAAATTAGCAAGTTATATAATAATACGGTACAAAAAATTAAGAATGGATAATTAAATACCTCTTGAATAAATACCTTTGTCACGCAGGTGTATACATACATAATGTCTAGTGAACTCGTCGAGGTATTTACAAGAGTGTAATTCCTTGAAGGAGCTTCTTGTGAGCATCAGCGAGTTGAAGTGTCTTACCGATTTGGATCTGTCACGGTGTGACTCCTTGATGGAGCTTCCTATGACCATCGACAAGTTGAAATAACTGATATGTAACTAATTATGGACTATCGTGTAGTCTAGAATTAAGTCGGGGTGCAGCTGATAAACCGGAAATTGTGAATCCAGGCAAAACAGACCATAAAATTGAGAACATATAATGTACATTCAATACACCATTCACAATAGACTATTCAGAATATGAAGACAAACATTTGTGCAATGGAAAATTGGATTCCAATATAATATGAAATTACAAACAAATTGACGATTCAATTTGCCAAAAGTAACTGAATGACTAAATGGATGAAACTAATGGCCACGCTAACTGCTCACACAATGTTGCAACAGCTAACTCAAAAAAAGAATGTCAGCCGGCAACCAACAACAATTCACAGTGGATGAAACGAAATAGCGAGATCACTATCGACAGCCATATCTAATAGCATGAGCAACCTCGTAATGAAGTTGGCCAGGACGAGGTGAACACTTGATGTATTCATTGACTGACTCAAACATATGCATTGGATATATAAATGGTAGTAGATCGGTAGCAACATTAGTTATCACGCCGGACCTCCATGATGAGCTCATGTCCCCCTGAAATGGCAATGGAATGTAGCAAGCTGAATCAGGGACTTTATGAAGAGATACATGGTTCACATCAACAAGGAGGACCTGTTCAGGCTTGCAAACAGCTCTAGAATGACGCTTAGAATATAGAATCCGGAGGACCTTATAACACCATGGATATATTCTCTGTGCTCACAATACTCTCTACCAAAAATAAATGAAATCTGGCTAATGATATCCTCGAGGAGTAGGAAATTCAATAAGGGAATCAAGTCCCGAGATTGCATTTTGGACCATAGCACCACACGGAATTTTTCAAACAACATACCAAACAACTTTTTAAGACCAGGACGCTTGACAACGTTCCAATGAACATTCCCTCTGTTAGGTTGAACATTCGGATTGATGTAGCAAAGCAATCGAGCAACATAGAGGACAACACATTTCTTCGTTGGATAAAGTTGAGCGATATTAGCATCCATGTACAAGTCTCCCTGAACATAGAACTCGGGGAGCGCACTGGCAAAAAACGTAGGAACTACGTGCGATAAAATATAGGGTATTGTATAAAAATTTGGCGTAAAATTTGTAAAATTATTAGATGTAGTATAGGGTGCTCTAGGACTGTGAAACATGATTATATGTAATATAGCATTCGACAAAACATGATTAAATTACCTAAATGGTACATATAAAATAGCATGAGAAAAAGCGATAGTTTCAAAAATTAAATACTTTGTATTTCAGTGGTTCTAGAATATCCAACATGGATGAAAATGTGTACACGTTCTGTCCAAAATTGGTGGATGAAAACGTGTTTGAGTTCTGTCCAAAATTGGTGGATGAAAATGTGTGCGCGTTCTGTGCAATTTTCAGCTCGAGCACTAGGGTTTGAGTTTTAGGGTGCAAGCCACAGTTGTCAGTTTCACGCAGGAAGCACCAGGGTTTCATTTTTTCGTTGCAAGCAGCAGCGGCGGCTTTGGGTTTGTTGTGATCTCGTGTACGCCTTACGTTTTAGGGTGTAGTTGTGTGCGCCTTAGAGTTTTGGTGGAGTGCACGTTGGTGCAGTGTTTGGGGTTAAACTTAATCCTTGCGAAAATGTGTACACGTTCTGTTGGTTTAGGGTCGAGCACTAGGGTTTGAGTTTTTCCTTGCAAGCAGCAGTTTTCAGTTTGACGCAGGAAGTACAGGGTTTCAGTTTGCAGCAGCGGCGCCTTAGGATTTAGGGTGATCTCGTGTGCGCCTTACAGTTTTGGTGGAGTGCATGCTTTAGGGTTTGGCGCTAATCCTTACAACTCAGGTACGATTTCTACTCGGTTGTTTTTGTTCTTTCTGCAAAATGTGAGTGCAATGCATTGGAATTTAGGGTTTAGGGTTGGGGTTGGAGTTGCGGATCTAAGTTCGGGGTTGGGGTTGGAGTTGCGGATCTAAGTTCGGGGTTGGGGTTTGAAATCGAGGGTTTAGGTTCAGGGTTTGAATTCTAATGTTTGGCTTGGGGTTTTTGTTGTAGGATTGATCTGCCAGCAACGTCCCCAGCGTAGTGGCGCCATGAAGGTGCGGGTGAAGATATATTTTCTCAAGCAAGAAGGAGACCTTCCTAAGTTGTTGAGCCCCATTGACATTGAAGAGGATGCTTCGCTAAAGACTCTACGGGCAAGATTGGAGCAGCTCAACGTTTTCAAGCGGTTGGGGTTCTTTCAGTTTTAGGATGCCAAGGAGGGCTGTAGGATTGACGTCGACTTTAAAGCCTTGAATTCAATTTGAGAGTGTGTTCCCCTGATTCCAGCAGAGGACGACGAGGCTGGACGACGTTGTAAGCGTCCTCGGGTGGGTGACATTGTATTGGGTGGAGAATCTATTGGAACTGCAGATGAAATACCAAACGCGCATGCAGAAGAAGTTGATCCTAAGAGAAGAGAAGACCCATTTCGACTAGAACTATGGAATGTTCGGGAAATCTTGGGCGCTCCGTGCACCACTTGCCGACCCGCACCTTCGATTGCTGCCGCTGGAGGATTTCACTGAAGACGACTTGGGAAATCTACGGGACTTCTTGGGCGGTATTGGCAACATCGAAATCGAGGTTGCTCAAGGGGCACGCTTAGATGCAGCGATGGGGATCTGGGTTTCGCCAAAACATCGTGCCGGTATCTAGTAAGTTTTATTTTTCTACTTTTTTCATTCTCACTGGTTTTATTGCGTTTAGTTCTCATTGTATGAAGTATGGGTTTTAGAGATGACTTTGATGAAATCAGGTTCAATTCAAGGTGATTTGAGTAGGGGTATGGAGTGTGCCACCTGATCATTTTGTGGCCTAAATCATGGTGGTCCAATGCGCTGATTTTGCAGGTTTTTTGTTTTTGCAGGTTTTTCTGGCTATGACCTTTGGCTGACGGCGTGATTGTAGCAAAAATGTTTCCGTTTTGTGTGTTACTGTACTTTGTGTTAGGCTTGTTGTTGTTAGCAAAGTACAGGTGCTTTACAAATTTTTGCGGCAACATAGTGTACATACGGTTATTGTAGGGCTTATGCAAACCTTGTAAATGTGACTTTGAGACACATGTGGCTGGCATGTTCCCTAAGACTTGAAGGTTTCTAACTGTGTTATCCAACACAACTTTTATTCGTTGGCTCGTGTTGTTTAATGATATGTAATTGCAATCTTTTGTTGTTATTGTTTAGTGTTTTGCTTTGCCCGGACTTCAGTGTGACCCTGAACCCTAAACCCTAGTAAATGCTTGTTTCTCTTACTTTGTACACGTGCTTCTAACGAGACTTCTATTGTATCATACACTTTAAGGAATGGGGGCAATGTGTGAAAAAAATTTACATATAAGTAATATAGGGTACCATAAAATCAACCATCCAAGAATTTATAATTACCGATAGGGTGCAAATAATCACTAAAATTTACCATTATTTCAAAAATTAGCATCCCTTATAATCCTTTCTCATAGGTAAATAGCCCCCATTTTAATAGGTCATTATCGCAGGTGTATGCAAAATATACAAGGGAGTGAATTCCCCGAGACATAGAAACAAAATATATGAAACATGGAAAGATAAAACCATATCGGCTGCCAACCGATAAGACTAGAATAGAGTTGGAAGCAGACAACATGCAGCCAGATAATACAAGAAAAAAAAAATGAACTCTACTACCAAGACAAAGATGGGAATAGAGCAAAACATGCAACTGAGACATGGGAGGAAGATATAGGGTTGAAATAAAATGTCAAATAGTCATTCCACGTAGAGTGATAATACAAAAATATCAAAAATGAGTTCTCAAAATTGTACAGTGAAGTTCGATAAGTATAAGCACTAAACTACGAAGTATAGACAAATATACGCCTAGCCTATCAAATATATACATATATATGAACTCTACAAGGTGTCCAAATATCCTATGTAGCGTATCGGCCGGCAGCCGATATGCAGATGGACATCCACATCGAGGTTGCCGGGTGCCTTGACTTGAAAATCTCCATCGCTCAAAAACTGGATGGAGTGTAAATAAAGCCTGGACCGGAGGCTTGACTTGAAAAATCTTTATGAAAAAAATAAAATAGGATCATGGAGGATGCATACTCAATCATAGAGTAGCATAGAGGACAAGCTCCTTGTACACTATGTGCATTGGGTGATGGAGAAGCAGGCGACGCTTCTCGATTTTGTGATGGGCTTCACAAAACGCGGGAACCGTCATCCCAGACTGGTGAAACTTCCAAAAGAAGGGCTAAAGAGTCTTAGTAAAAAATGGCTCTTCACGAGGCTTCAGATTCATCTCCAAACGCATTGTACACTTAGGAGGGTGAACGGCGTTGTATGGATTGTTGAGAACATTCTTGTACGGGGTGTCATCCACAAAAAGGGTGTTGGATTCATTGGCACCAAAGGTTTGCAGCTTGAGGCTCCGCTTAAGCAGCACGGGTAGTGGCTTCAGCAAAAAATGCCTCTAGGGATATTTAGGATCCCTATATTTATCCTCCCTTTAACAACTCTGGCTGAATGTCAGGCAATCTTCAGGAAGGCGGGGGACGTGCTCATGAATAAATTTCATCCTAGGAAGGAGGTTGTCCTCTTGCACGCACGACCAAAAGAGAATCACAAATTGAGCATCTATACAAAAATTCAGCAACTGCATCAGACCTGGCCTAGCTCGTTCCTCACTCTTCTTCATTCGATGTTTACGCCCCGTTACAATTCTGGAGGGTTTATAATGAATCAGCCTCCCGTTAACGTCAGAAACAATAAAGTATTTGAGGAAGGCTTCCTCAGGAGCACGAGCGATTGCAAGCGACATGGCCGTGCTGCCATCATCATCGTCCGAAGCCTCGGAAGCATTGCTACCGGCACCAGAACCATCACCGCCATCAGTGCTCCCATAGTCCACCTGCTCCTCTTAAGAACAGTCTGCTTTAAACATATAATTATTTAAAATGAAATAATGTTCAAGGTTTCAATATAGAAAAACACTACACTAGTACAATATTGGTATGTACAATACACGTGATTGGAGAATTTCTATATGTCATATTCTCAATCAAGTCACCTTATTACCAATAATTTGAAAATAGTTGCACTATAAAAGAGACAAAGCCTTTAACCCCTGTAATGTTTTCATTTTCTGGATACGGTTAAGACACAAAGGAAGTGGTTGAATTAATAAAGGGATTGTAGTTTGCAATCAATCTGAAAATTTGCAGAAGTGATGCCTAAAAGTGTTTCTAATAGCCATGATTTTTTTCAGATTTTCTGCAAACTAACTTATTAAGTAATACAATAGATGTTCATCAAATTCAAAATCAAAGCACAGGGACCCATATGTCCTTGCTTGCTCACAAGGGTTAATACATCATTCTCTTGTACAATGTGAACAAAACTATTTCCTAAAATCTTTACTAATTTAAAAATTACATGCAATGTTCACCTAACACACAGGTGCTTCAAAACGAGTAACCAAATAGATAGATAGATAGAAACTCTGGCCCTATATTAGGGCCGGCGTGAATAAAATGTCCGTTCGTAATGCCAATGACCCGGTGCCCACCGGGCAAGGGGATTATGAGTAACCACTTAAAAGTGAACACACATGTACTTATGCAAAATAGTGTCGGTTGGTCCACTAACCAGTGTTTTTTTTTTAGTGATTTTTAAAGGCATCTAAATGCCAAAAAGCACCAAATTTAATTCAAATGCACCAATCCTCAAAAAAAAAAATAAAAAAAAAAAATTGAATGAAATCGCAAGTTTTAATGGGAATCATCCAACTTGGTGGATGAAAAGATATTTACATCCAAAATATAGATGAATATGAAAATATTTAGCTACACCATTTAATTTTATCTCGCCACCTTGGCATTTCTCCAAAATCCAAAAAAAGTCCATGTTTCCAACCCACGCTACCGTATGTAAGGTGAATGGTGTACAGTAGTGTACCAGCTTGGTATTTTCATCTGGGCTGCCCGAGTCACTGCCCGCAAAAAACCTTTCGAAGAGGGGAAGTGGATAGAGCTCCCGGCTCCGTCTCTCACTGAATTGCAACGCTTGCATTTTTGCAAGCGTTTTCTCAACGACTTGGATTGCGCATTGGCTACACCCTCGCTCGGTAAGCAACCAAACGTACCTTCGACAACTGACTTCGTTTTTTTTCATTCAATTTCTCCCGTGACATTGATCACAAAAATCGCGGTCTGTGACATTCTCTTGTGTGGATTAGGTTAGAAAAATCTCCAGCAAAACACTTGGCTTAGGTCACCAATCGTTTCCCGAAATAGGGTTTTCATTCGATTATGAGCTTTCTGCAACGTCTCGGGATTCGCGTGCCAGCCAATTTGATCAACAGAATTTGAGTTCTTGGATAGGGTTTGGTGCTCACTTAGGGTTTAAGTGGCGCAGCTCGGTATCAGGGTTGTTTTCTTGGTCAGGAGACAGTTTAGCATTTTTGCTACTTTTCCTTGGCTTGAAGAGCAATCCAGGCTCCTTGGATGCTCTTTTTGTATCAATATCTATTATACAATACAGCTCGGTTTGTCTCACTCGATCGTTCCGCGTTGGAATCCGTCGAGGAGACAACCCAAGCTCAAAAACAAGTGGTTGTCAATGTGCTCAACGGCACGGGTCTCACTAGTATAGGTAATATAAGTGCAATACATAGGTGTTACTTAGGCAATACCTGGGTGATACCTAGGTTTAAAGAGCTACACATCTTGACTCCATGTAGGGAATCTGGCTAATATTCCTCTTTTGTTTTTTCAAAAATCCTTTGTATCAATTAGCCAGCCCGAATTTGATGTAGCAATTTGGCGATAATTAGCCCAAAACGTTTTCGCTGCTCGGTATCAAGCCATTGCAAAAGTCGTTCGTTCTATGCATGATTTAGGGTGTTCTAGTGTTGGTGAGTTTTTCGGTGTGGCAGGGGTTCAAAAACCATTTGATTGCTGATTAGGGTTTGGAGGGGCAGTAACTAATGCTGTTGTTTATGTATTACAGGAGAGAAGTTACGTCAGAAAAAAATTTCTTCCCAAAGCCACAAGGACAAAGGGAGGGGAGGGAACCTGCAATGGCCGCCGCGGGGTACTTATCAGTGCCAGGCAGAAGAGCTGAGCTATGGCACAGTTCCACAGCTTCGTCGTCTGGATCTATGCGCAGTACTCAACATGTAGTCCCATGTCCCGTGTCGCGGAGGAGGCCCCTGGTGCATCTTCACAATGAGCTTACGTGCTCCTTCGTGGGCAGCAGTCTCCAAAGCTCCATAGCTGGGGAAGGAATGTTCTCGGCCTGGAAATCTCTAGAGCGGAACCACGGCCGCGGTCAGGGTCGCCGGGGCGTTGTCACCATGGTCATTCCCTTCCAGCGAGGAGACGCCCGTCAACAGCCTCCTCCTGATTTGCCCTCCTACTTGTTCAAAAACCGCATCGTCTTCTTAGGCATGTCCCTCGTCCCGGCTGTCACCGAGCTCATCATGGCTGAGCTTCTGTACCTCCAGTACGAAGACCCGGAGAAGTCCATCTACATGTACATCAACTCCACGGGCACCACCAAGGTACAGTACCTGGTTCAACACTGACTCTGTATCCTCACTATTGAGTTGCATGGAATAAGGTCCTAGACGACCTGCAGCTCTTTAATCCCTAAGCGTCCACTGTATTTTCTGTAGTGTAGGAAAATTGGACCCCCTGCTGCAAATCATCTGTTTCTGTGAAAATGACTTCAGTTTGACACGATTGAACGCTCTTGTTCTTGTACTATAGAACAAAAGCTTTAAAATGGTGTATTGCAATAAAAAAACCGAGGTAAAATGAGAAAATGCCACTGTTGCAAAGTTCAGTGATGCAGATGGCCATATTGGGCGTTTTAGACGCTTAGGGGTTAACGTCCCTGCTAGTGTTGAATGCCATATTGATAGGTAGCTAAAAACGTTCATGTACATGCAACATTATATTGCCATCATTTTAACATTAAGTTTGTGCGTTAGATTCTTATTAAGAACAAAGTTACTGCTTAATATTTCAGGGGTTTGATTTCATAGGGTATGTGTGCTTATGTTAATGCTACGGGGTTGTAATCTTCTATGCTTCCGTTCCTCTTATACTGTCTCTTGAATCTAGACATGTTTCTTGAACTTAGTGTTGAATGCCATATTGATAGGCAGCTAGAAACGTTCATATACATGCAACATTATATTGTCATCATGTTACAAAACTCCATGTGATTACGCAGGACGGGGAGAAGCTCGGCTACGAGACCGAGGCGTTTGCCATCTACGACACCATGCGGTACGTGAAGCCTCCCATTTTCACGTTGTGTGTAGGGAACGCGTGGGGTGAAGCTGCGCTTTTGCTTGCAGCAGGGTCCAAGGGCAACCGTGCATGCTTGCCCTCTGCCACCATCATGCTCAAGCAGCCCATAGCGCAGTTCCGGGGGCAAGCTACGGACATTGACATTGCGCGGAAGGAGGTTCGGAATGTGAAGGAGGAGTTGGTGAATTTGATCTCCAGACACACTGGTCAGTCTCCGGAGAAGATTACCGAGGATATTCGGCGGCCTAAGTACTTCAAACCAGATGAGGCCGTGGATTATGGCATCATTGACAAGGTTTTGTATGGGGACGGAGACGAGAAGCGAAGCATCGCTTCTGATCTGAAGAAAGCTCAGCTGATTTGATCCATGGTAGCATATTCTTTAGAAGTAGTCTGTCTTCCTTGTGTACATCTTTAGGATGCTTGTACTGGTGTCTTTTATGAGCTTAAGCGAATCATAATTTAGGCATTTCTTCTCCTCAGCTGACGTGAATGGTCTTGAGAGTCGGGTTGAATTTGCCTTGGATTGTATCATGTTTTATGTGTGGAATGCTGACGGTCGGTAATGAGCCATTGAAGGTGTGATTTGAGATTCAGACTTTGTGGGTGAACGCAAGTCCCTTTCTTGGTTTTCGCCGGTCTTGTAACTTAGTTCTGTGCTATTGCTCTACGGTACTTATGCATTAGCAGAAAACTTTGCAGGTTTGGTCCCTGAGTTCTGTTCAGTTCCTTAGTAGTTGACCATTCTTGTGTAAGAAAGTCATACACTTACCGAGATTCATGGTTTGTGCTAGCAATGTATGTTTAGTACTCCCTCCGTCCCAAAGTTATTGTCCAACTTGTTTGCTTGGTATTTCTTTGAGCCAATTTCAATGATCATATTGTAAGAAACATGATTAAAAAAGGTTCCAAATTATGTCACTAGAATGATTGAAGAACATTGCATGTGTTCATTGCAACCTAAATAAAATTAGCCACAAGGAAGTATTTTTTCGACCTACTTAAAAAAGCACTTTCAAACATGACTTTCAAATATGGCAATAACTTTGGGACGGAGGGAGTACCTTGGTACATTGTCAAGTTTTCTTTAGGGCTTGTCCTTGCAAGGAATGCTTTGTACCTTGATACATTGTCATGCTAAATCGAAGGCATGTTTTGTACTCTATTACATTGTCATGTCAAATCAAAGTTTTTTTAGGGACTGTGCAATAGTGAACACAGTGAACTAAGAGTCTTGGAGGTCAAATGAGTCAGGAATTTTGTCTAATGTACTAAAAAATCAACAGACAACTTAGACACCCTGTCTCAAAGTTGTAATTAGTATCCACCCAACCAACTCCAAAACTTAACACCAAAAGTACTTGCTTTTATCAAAATTACAAGTTCCAACAACGGTAGAGGAATTCATAATCGATTTCAACAAATTTCTTGAATTCTTCTACCTTGATAGATGGGTGACATGGCTTCTTCGAAGTCCACTTCGTGACATTTTCAACGAACTCGTAAAAACCTAATTCATCAAGTGTTGACACAGAATGGAAAGTGATGAAATTTGTATGCAGAATTCTCTACAGCTCGTCATCTAACTCCTTATATTTGTGTCAGGAAATGGAGACTAAATTTAAAATTAATGAGTTTACTGAAATCAATTGTGACTTCCCCCTTCGAGGGGCAATGTTGATGTAAGGTAGGAGGCTCTAAACCCGCCACTTTAAGGGCTATGAATTTATGAGGACACATGGAGAATTGAGTATGATTTTTCACTCAAAGACAAATCGAAGCAAAGACCAACATACTTTGAATCAAAAAAATTGAATGTTCCTAAAATTAGTTATGAATTTATGAAGTTGAAATGACATGGGTTCTAAAGTGGTGCTCTTCAACATGGATACATCCAAAATTTCAAAATGTTTGTCCTTGGTAGAGTGTGGGTTTAGAACTGTGGCGGGTTTAGAGCCCTCCACCTTAGAATGAAGATGGATATATCCAAAATTTCAAAATGTTCGTCCTTGGTAGAGTGTGGGTTTAGAACTGTGGCGGGTTTAGAGCCCTCCACCTTAGAATGAAGATGGCTCCTGACGCAAGTCTAAGTACTGTGACACGACATGCATAAAAACTACATTTGGGATCGTCAAAATGCTCTTATCAGTGTGGCAAAAGATTTTCCCTGCAAACAGAATAGCTTCCCTACTTGGAATGATTAAGGATGAAATTTATTTTCTATGTTAGTGAGAAAACATGATATATGATATATATATGTGAGAGAGACTTGAATGTGCCTGATGGAATAGCAAACGATAGAGAAATATACTGTCCACTTCAATGCAGTCAAAATGTTCCCACATATTTTCTTGGAAATTCAAATAGTCAACTCACTAGCTTGCCACTGGAAATTTGAGTTGTTGCTCCTAACATCTAAAGCTCAGTAAGTTAGTAGTAGTGCTATCATATACGAAATATATTTTTATATTAACTCGTGGGCTTCAACAATGCAGCGAATGGTCTTGCCAGCTTGAGAGAATAATTCCTTTGAAACTGCTCCATCTGTTCAGGTGAACACACATCAATGCATCTCTGTTAATACATGAAAATAATTTAGCTCTTGATCTAAGGTAGTAACACCTTAAACCGACAGAATAAGGGAATTGGTAACCCGGGAGTGCAAAAAGCATGAAGTGAAACCATGAATGTGTTAGCAAATTGGAGACGAAGTGTTGGGTCTTGGAATCAAATTTTTTGGACACATGAGCAATTTTACACGAATTTTTGAAGTGAAGGTGTTGTAGACACCTAATCAAAATTGTAGACTTACCCAAAAGAAACAGAAGGAACACATGGACAAAACTGGTCAATGCTTCCATCTCATTGGTTCCATCTCATTGGTTCTAATGAACTTTTAGTGAAGTTGTGGTCCATTTTAGGTACACTCCCAATCACTTTGAGGTGAAATTATAGGAGGCGGGAATGGGTACTTGGCAGTTTAAGGTGTTACTACCTTATTAATAATTTCGATGTGCTTTACAGTTATCTCTCAATGAAAGGGCACTCTTATTTATAGCCATTGAGTTCTTTATTAAAACTGGAGTTGTTTGCTATTCCTTCAATCTCCCAATTCAAATGATTGCATAAAAAACTCATACATAGTGATATAGATTTGATTTGAAGACAATTTGGCTCTTGTGATCCAATATGATCTCTCCAATGAAATTTCTAGTGATTTCCAATTAAAAACACTCCTACATATTGGTTGAAATGGTTGAAGTTGAACACAAATAGTATCCTCTACTTTAAGGCATGATAGTGCTACACGAGCTTGCAAATTTGAATTTTGGTTCTATTGTGGTAAATAAATTAATAACTAGAATTCAAGTTGAGGGTTTTTACTGTTAGCTCATTGGTGCCTTTTTAACCGTGCCTTCCTCCATCGTGATCCCCATGTCCATGTCCACCATGTCCACCATGCCCATGACCGTTGTCGTCACGTCCACCATGCCCATGACCATTGTTGTCATGTCCACTAGGCCCATGATTCATGCCGTCTGTGTGTACGTGTGGACTTCCTTGAATATTGACCGTGCCCTAATTAGAGGAAGTTCAAGGGAAACGGTAAGATTTGTACTCACAATGTTACCATAAATCAATAACTAAAGAAAGGAAAACTCCTTTCACACCGTCGCAAATCAAGAGATGCACTCTACGTTCCACATAACAACCCAAGAATGACACCAAAACTTTGCATGAATGAATATTGCAATGTTGTTCCTTAAATAACTCGCTAACCGTCATTCTTCAAGTTGATGTCTAGGGGTTGTTATTCTAACAACACAAAAATGACAGACCGCGCTCTTTGCGCTCTTTTTAAAAGGTAGACTCTGTACAACTACATAAGACATTGACTTTGGACAGGAAATAAAAATGTAGAACAACATTCCCAAATCACTGAGCCAGAATGACAATCAATACATTCATGCATCTGTCATGCACCCCTAGCTATATATACATGATCAACCATACATAATTAAGCAGTTATTTCAATCACAAATCAGTGATGGGAAATCAGCTTACGAAGCTGCACAAAGCATAACATTCAGATGGACATTGTTTGTAAGTCTAGTGACTGTCAAAATATGAACAATCAGGAAGTGTGCCTGGACTAATGAAGTTGTTAGTAGGGCAAGTAAGGAAGAGTACCTGAGGCGCATTCGGTGTCCGAGGTGTAGTCACCTGATGTGCTTTGGGTGACCGAGGTGTAGTGAGATCTGCGTTAGGAATCCAGGGCGCCGCCGTAGCCATGGCGGGCACAGTGAAGGCCTGGCAGACAAGGAGCGCCACCAGAAAGAGACCCTGAGAACTCTTGAACAAGACCATGGCTGCAGCAAATTATAATAAGCTTGACTGTGCAGATGAACAGTTTGAAGGTGGGAAGTCTGCCTTCTGTCCCAGTATATATACACTACAACCCCAGCCGGTCAGCGGAGTAGTTGGGTGAAATTTGGTCTTTCATTGATGAAGGCTTAACTTGCGGATACAGTCAATCAGTCTGAAATTGATAATTAGCCCAATGTACGTCGATGAGTGAACTGATTGATGGTCTACCCACTGGATGATCAACGAAAATCATGGTGACATGCATGATAACTAGACATGTGGCAAATGGCAAGTACTCTACCTGGGCTCAAATATCTCTCACTGTGACTTTGCAATGGCCTGCCAGTTAATGTGAAGTAATCGCAGAGTTCGATGGTGGTACTACCACTGTCGGTTGTATGGATAGGCTTAAGAAAAACCATTATATGAACAGAGGCTCAAATCTGTAGGAATTTTTTTTTTATGGTGACATAAAAGAATCTTGAAGAATATTTATAAAATTGGACATTTGTTGAAATTGAATTTTCCAAAAACTTTAATTACGTAGCATCATGACTGTTGGCTACGGTATTGTTGATAAGGACCTTGGGTTCTATGTTGTGGCACCAAGCAACCTTTTTTTAGCTGGCAATCAATAATCAAAATTCAAAACTATTTTTCAAAAGAGCTAAATTTGGACCCAAAAACTCATTCCTCTATCGCCAAAATATTCGTCCATGTTAACATATTTCAATCCATTTGAGCAAATTCTCATTCAATTATGACAACTGCATATAAAACCTAGATGAGAGTGTTACAGTTAATGTTTCTTTCACTGGTGCCACGTGTTGAAGAATTGAAAAATTGCAGAAAAATCCCTGTGCTCAACACCCCTTCCTTTTCTCGCAGTGCTGCCACACTGGTCACGTCAAGTCAACACAAGGACCCTGGAGACACGGGTAGCACGCAGCTGAATTGTACATTAACCCCAGCTGATAAACATCCATTGAACTCCGACAAGGGTCGATTTTGTCAGCCTAAGCTCGGCTCGATCTTGTCGTGCCTTGTCATGAATTGGCTGACTCACCGCTCACTCATAATTATCCGGGCTCAGACATTGCTCATAAGATGGAGAAGAAACGTACGTCTGCATGCAGGCCACCTCAAAGCTACGTCCGTAGTACCACCATCAAACTCTGGGATTTCTTCACATTAACTGGCAGGCCCTTGCATAGTCACTATGGATATGAGGAGCCACCCTGATTTTTGCTCTCCCTGCAAGACTGTAATCTAGTTACATCATCATATGGAGGGTTTTATTTTTATTTTATTTTATACCAAATATGGAAGTGACTTCTATTGCATCATGGTCCTGGATATATATGGGCTTAGAACTTGCCATTTCCAACATGTCCCCATGCTTGATGTTGATCCCCTGAAGAAGTAGGAAATGTGTCGTTTTTCACTTACTATAAATGAAAATGGAATGAAATCGCGCCATGCTTATGGGGTGTGTTAGTGTTGGTGAGTGATTTTAGTCATAAGAAGACAGAAATGTAGGCATAATATTCCGCCACTCTACACTGTTCCCACGCAGTGAGGAATGAAAAACGACAGGTTTGTTACTAGTGTGGGTAGACTGCCAATTGTTAGCCATGTTTTTTTTTCCTTCTTAAAAAGTGTGTTTTTGCTATGTCAGTTTGGACCCTTGCAATTTCAAATCAATTTTTTTATTTTTTTTATTTTAGGAAATTGCCATTTTTTGCCATTGATTGGGGTGGTATTGCCTCTGTTGATATATATATATATATATATATATATATATATATATATATATATTTGAATCTAGATGCTTTAGATGAATACAAACATCTCATTCATAATCTATATGTTTCATGGTTTAGAATAGTTGTAAGTCTTGAATGTAAATGAATACTGTAAATTGCGATCTATGCTTTATCATTCCAGCAAATATGGCAATTATATACTATTTTAAAAAAATGGAAAAATAAAACAAAATCATTAATTGTTATTGAGAACATAACATTCTTAAGCACACTTATATCTTACCTTTCTTTACAATACTTAATTCGTTGTTAATGGCAGTGAAAAAGAGTTTACAATCACATACTGTGAGTCATTACGAGAAATATGGGGTCGCAAATGGGCCCTAAGGGGCCCTGTAAGACAGTCCGTGTTAGGTGAACCGGCTGCCCAAACACCTCTCTCCATGGAAACCCATTGGTGAAGGTCGCTGCCCACAGACAATGTCAGAAGCCGCAGTACTGGTAGTGTAGTCAGTGTTAGCAGCGTCGATTGGCTCGACTCACGGAACTGCACTGCTGGCACGGCGGTGTCACTATTGGTGCCAGCATATGAAGCGCACGATTTTGCTTAAAATTTTCAGCACGTGCCAAAGGCAAAGGCTCCTTTGCTACCCCAGATTTCTCCTAATGAGCAAGGTCCAAGACAACTTTTCTTAAAAGGCATTGAGTTACAATGGACCATTTAATCCCTAACTACCTGAGCGCTCATTTTTTGAACGACGTACAAATTTCATCCATAATTTCTCATCCGTCATGCACTTTTTGCAGTGTGCAATTTTCACTGTAGATTCTATGGGAAGTTAGTTTCATGCATATGTGATCCAAATAGAAAGGGGATGATTTGTGAAATTTTTATGCCTCATTTCATGTTGTAGTGATTCACCCAAAATATTGAAGATTTCAATGTAAAAGTGGTTTAAAAAAAGTCAACTCGTAAAACTAAGCAATCAAAAAATCTCCAAAAATCACTACACTTAGAGTATTACATTTCAACCAATCACAAAGAATTTCATCCGTAGATTGTCAATATCTTATTTGTAATCAAACTACAAAATAATTTTGAAATTCACGTTTCAAATTTTATACAAAATTGTTGGTAATAGCAATCATAGATCTAATTGTATGGACAGAATCTAAAATTCACAATGTAAATTTTTTATTCATACATTAAGTTCAAAATATTCCTCTAGGTTGCATTTTATAATGCATCTTTGCAAAACTGCCAAATTTGGAGAGGGCTCTAGGAATTTACGGGTTAAGCCACAAATGACCAATTTATAAGAATCTAACTCCTCCGGTGTAGGAAAATTGCACTTCAAAAATTCATTTTCATTACACAGCATGTCCACAAATTCTATTACTTTCTTGTAAATACCACAAAAATATTATACCTTGGAAAAAGTTCTTTCAAGTATGCTGAGCTGCTTAAAAAGTACGGTTTTTGAAGTGTTCCTATCCTACATTGTATGGAAAGACATTTACAGGGAGACATTTATTTCTATTTACAACAGGAATAAGAGTGACTTCCATTGCATAGTCACAGTGAGAGATATTTGAGCGGAGGGTAGAGTACTTGCCATTTGCCACATGTCTAGTTATCATGCATGTCACCTTGATTTTCGTTGATCATCCAGTGGATAGACCATCAATCAGCTCACTCAACGATGTACATTGTGAAGCTAATTATCAATTTCAGACTGATTGGCTGTAGCCGCAAGTTAAGCCTTCATCAATGAAAGACCAAATTTCACCCAACCTCTCCGCTGACCGGCCGGGGTTGTAGTGTATATATATTGGGACAGAGACGAGACTTCCCACCTTCAAACTGCTCATCTGCACAGTCAGTCAAGCTTATTATCTGCTGCAGCCATGGCCTGCTCATTCAAGAGTTCGCAGGGTCTCTCTTTGCTTCTGGTGGCGCTCCTTGTCTGCCAGGCCTTCACTGTGCCCGCCATGGCCACGGCGGCACCCTGGATTCCTAACGCAGATCTCACTACACCTCGCACACCCAAAGCACCTCATTAGTCCAGGCACACTTCCTGAGTGTTCATATTTTGACAGTCACTAGACTTACAAACAATGTCCATCTGAATGTTATGCTTTGTGCAGCTTCGTAAGCTGATTTCCGATCACTGATTTGTGATTGAAATGACGGCTTAAATGTATGATTCATCATGTGTATATAGCCAGGGGTGCATGAAAGATGCATGAATGTATTGATTGTCATTCTGGCTCAGTGATTTGGGAATGTTGTGCATATCTACACTTTTATTTCCTGTCCAAAGTCAAGGTCTTATGTAGTTGTACAGAGTCTACCTTTTAAAAAGAGGTCTGTCATTCTTGTGTTGTGAGAATGCATGACACCCCAAGAAATGGCAAGAATTAATGACATCAAATTGAAGAATGACACTTAGCATGTTATTTAGTTCAAAGTAACAACATTGCAATATTCATTAATGCAAAGTTTTGGTGTCATTCTTGGGTAGTTATGTGGTAAGACCTTAAACACATAGTTGATGTCTTGATTCACAATGGTCTGAAAGGAGTTTTCCTTTCTTTAATTGTTAATTTATGGTAATACTAACTGAGACTTTAATAATATTATGACTGAGTAGAAATCTTACCGTTTCCTTTGAACTTCCTCTAATCAGGACATGGTCACTATTCAAGGCAGTCCAAAACCAAAAAAGGACAACATCAATCATGGACATGGTGGACATGACGACAATGGTCATGGGCATGGTGGACATGGACATGGGGGTCACGATGGAGGAAGGCACGGTTAAGAAGGCACCAATGAGCTAATAGTAAATACCCCCTCAACTTGAATTCTATTTATTTATTTACCACAATAGAACCAAACTTCAAATTTGCAAGCTAATGTACCACTATCATCTTTGAAAGTAGAGGATACTCTTTGTGTCCAACTTCCACCATTTCATCCAGTATATATGAGTGTTTTTTATACTATAAATTTCATTAGAGAGATCATTTTGGGTACAAGAGCCAAAATATCTTCAAATCAATAGGTACCACTGTTAATGCTTGAATTTCTTATGTAATCATTCATAACAAGAGGTTGTAGACAACTCCATTTTCCATTCAAAGATTAGTGATCATAAACATTTAGCCAAGTCATACTTACACCACTTGCTAATTGAATGCCAACCAAACAAATTCATGAATACATGAGTTATTGTTGGGAACAGGATAGGTCCTTGATGGTTTGAATTTCTTCTACTAACAGAGATGCATTGATGTGTGTTCACCTGAACAGATGGAACAGTTTCAAAGGAATTATTCTCTCAAGCTGGCAAGACCATCCCTGCATCCTTGAAGCCCACGAGTTATAAAAATATATATTTCGTAAAACGATAGTACTACTACTAAGCTTTAGATGTTAGGAGCAACAACTCAAGTTTCCAATGGCAAGCTAGCGAGTTGACTATTTGAATTTCCAAGAAAATATGTGGGAACATTTTGACTGCATTGAAGTGGACAGTATATTTCTCTATCGTTGGCTATACCATCACGCACAGCCAAGTCTCTCACACATATATACTGTATGTCATGTGTTCTCACTTACATAGAAAATAAATTTTGTCCTTATGGGTAATCTTACCAGGTGTGCCCAGAGCTCTGTTAAATTGGAATGTCAAAATTTTTGGGTAGGCAAACAAAGAAGGATGGTCAAATTTGTGAAATGCAAAAATAATTTGTGCCTAAATTGTGATGATTATGTTAGTGCCCAAGGGTCTAGAATCTATGACAAGTATAGATCTGAGGTTCAGTTGGTCAATCTGAGGTTTTGGTTGGGCAACTCAAACCTACTCTAGTTTTAGTTGCGCAACCCAAAACTATGCCACGTTCTTACCTCTTTACCAAGGTAGAAGCATCATAACTAATTCTAGTTAGGGATCTGTTTCAATTTTGTGAGTTCCCAATCGAATTATCCCAATCATTAATTGTAGTAGTTTGGTGATCAATTATGAATGCCAAGTTGGCAAACTAATTGGACAAAAAATGACAGTATTGGTTTCCCTACTGACATCAATAGTGGTTTATGCAGATTAAGTTTGAAAATTTAGAACAAAATCATACATTGTGACAAAATTAATTTAAAAATTGAGCTTAGTTATTAAACCCAAAGTAATTTTTTAATTAAAAACCATCACTCTAAATAGGTCAAAATCCTTAAACTGACAAGTATTGGTGCCTCCACCTTATAGGGTGCTAATTCTGCCAATGTAACTGGTGTATGACCATATGGCACCTTGACACATTCACGAGGTAGTAAATGGTACAAGATTGATGGTGAATTCTTGGTGAACACTTGCTAAATTGAAGTGGTTGTTCAATTTAGCAAGTGTTCACCAAGAATTCACCATCAATTTTGTAGCATTTACTTGGCAGTGAATCGATCAAGGTTCCTGTGGACCCCTATGTGAACATGCATGACAACCAGAGCATTTTTTTTCTGGCAATCCACAACAAAAAATTTAGTAAGATCCTCCCTCAAAAGTACCAAGACGTACGAAAAGCTGGGAGCTCAATTAAAGTTGGATAACCTATTACCACCACCTCCTCCAATTATAACCTGTCGACCTTTCTTGAGGCCACCACAGTTGAGACTCAAAACCACCAATTTCACTATTCAAGTAGACCAATGGCATGCCAAGCATTGCAAAGAAATAGTTGGTGGTTTTGGGTATCATTATGAGTGAAAGTTAGTACCACATGGTGTGGACATGAGAAACGGCTAGAGGTTTGATTTGGGTCAAAGGTTACTTTCCACTTTGGAATTTTGTATAAAATTGACAAATGCAAATTAGATGTTGCAAATTTTTGCAATCCTCATCAAAACCTATTTCGACTGCAATCATATTTTTTTTCGAATTTAGCACTGCCAAAATTAGGCCAGATTGCTTAAGTTGGTGGTAATAGGTTATCCAACCTTATCCTTACCAAACACGCACCAATAGCAACTGCTTCATCCCCTCTTCTGTATTGTTAATAGGTGCAGAGCATGAGATTGCATGTGCACTTTACTCCAAGCATTTCAATACTGGTAGCATGGCATAAGGCTAGTGGAATATTGTATGTGTTTGGAGAAGCATGCCGAAAAAGACTCAGAATTAGTTTACTTCACGATGTGGGGTCTTCTTGTGAATCTTTGCACTAATCTATGTGGACAGAGTTTTTGCTACTGAAACTTTTATTTAATGTCCACTTTTCTCTTGAAAGCACACAAGGATCTAGCCCTTTACTTTCACAGCTATCCTGATAGTATTGCCACATATTGTACCTAGTCGACAGCCATCAGGGTTGGTAAAAAATAATTATAAGAAGAGAAGCCCAAATCTTTAAGATTTTCAGTTTTTATTTTTAATGTCCACAAACAAGTTATTTTATGTGGTGAAAAGAAAAATCTTAAAGAATATTCACAAAAATTGATATTTTCTTGGACCAAAAAATGAATTATTTGGCATGACGTGCCAACCTTGATAGTCGGGTGTAATATTGGGCATGCCTACTCCAACCTGCAAATGAAATGTGTTCGCTTGAAATTTCATATGTACATGGGAAATTCATCCTCCATCTCTATTCCAATACATTAACAAAATTAACCCTTAAAGGATGAAGGATGAATGATTCATGGGTTTTACGCAAAAATTTCAATCAATTATATTGTGAAAAATTAATTCATGTTGGACTAACTTTATATCATTGGAATCACCACCTACTTAAAATTGTTAAAATTTTTCTTCCTAGTTATAATTGCTCAAGTTACAACATAAACAATAATTGTACAAGCTATACCACAAGGATTTCGTATAAGATAAGTCGTTAGAATTGCACCAACAATACATGGCATATCGATTAAGCCCTAAACACTCAAGAATTCTTAATTAAATTGAAATAATGAATGTTTCAAAAAGTTATTTCATCCAATCAATTGTTAAAGAAACTTCCGAGGAAGGCCATGTAATATATCCATGAAAAGAAGAAAGTGAATGCTATATATAAATTAATGGCATATATGTTTTATTAAAACATATTTCAACTATGATTTTGAAAGTCAATCTTAATATCTTTGGTTCAAGGTCTAAGTAACATCTTGTTGGTGCTTAACCCCTAAGTGCCCATTTCCCTCTCAAAATTTGGAGAATTGTAAAGATGCATAATAAAATGCAACTAAGATGAATATTTTGAACTTGATGTATGACTAAAAGTTATACATTGTGAATTTTAGATTCTATCCATACAGTCAGATATGTGATTACTATCACCAATATTTTTGTATAATTTTTGAAAAATTAAAATTAAAATTACTTTTGTAATTGATTACAAATAAGATATTGACAATTTGTGAATGAAATTTGTTGAGATAGGTTGAAATGTAATACTCTAAGTCTAGTGGTTTTTATAGATTTTTGGTTGTTTAATTTTATTAGTTTATTTTTCAAGAGTACTTTGGAACAAAGATCTTATAATTTTTTAGTTAATGACTACAACATGAAATCAGGCATAAATTTTTCACAAATCATCCTCTTTTTAATCGGATCACAGATGCATGAAGCTAACTTCCCATAAATATATAGCTCGGGGGATGCACTATATGTTATATTGGTGAATCACGTGCGTTCAAAGGGCATTTTATTTTTTTATTTTTTATTTTTTTTGGGGGGGGGGGGGCTATGAAGTAATGTAAATATTCTATGATATAAAAGAATATCCATGGTATATTTTAAGAATACTTTTTAAATTGTTTTTAAGGCACCCTATGTTATTTATGATGGAAATTTTTCCATTTAAATTATGCTATTTTACATAAAAGATGTTTCAAAAATTTCTCTTATAAGAATTAAATTACTCCTACTTTTGATTGCACGTTGCCAACAAAAACTTGTGGAGTGCATCCCTGGGATATATAGTAAAACATTTACACTGGAAAATGTGCATGAAAGATGAGAAAAAGGAGTTTAATTTTGTACATCATTAGAAAATGGATGGTTGGACAATTAGGGGTTAATTTCAAGTCCAAACCTACATTTAGAGTATTCCTACCCGTCATTGCTATCCTCAAATTTCACTTGCCAACATTTGATGTCCCAATGATGTCCCAAATTTGATGTCCTTTTCCAGAGACTATTTTCCAAGCAAATTAGTCAAGCCTAATATTTTCTTCTGAACATCAGCCAAAATGGAAGTTAAGACTAGTATGGTACACCAATCTATTACCACCATGTTCCAATTCTGCACTCATGTTTTGGTAGTCTGTATTCTAAACTAAAATGCCCACTAAAATGTCTACCACTGGTATACGAGGACGGAATTAAGTCAGAGCATGGTGATAATAGGTTGGTGTACTTTGTACAAGGACTCAACCCTACCACAATATAAATTCCAACCTTAACCCCTAAACGTTCTCACCCCTCTCCAAATGCGGCAGTTTTGCAAAGATGCATTATAAAATGCAACCAAGAGGGATACTTTGAACTTGATGTATGAATAAAAGCTATACATTATGAATTTTAGATTCTATCTAAATGGTTAGTTTTGTGATTGTTATCACTAATACATTGTATAAATTTTGAAACGTGAAATTCAAAATTACTTTTTAATCCAATTACGAATAAGATACTTACAATCTACGGATGACATTTGTTGTGATGAGTTGAAATGTAATACTCTACGTGTAGTGATTTTTGGAGATTTTTTTGGTTGCTTGCTTTTATGAGTTGACTTTTTCAAAAACACTCTTACATTGAAATCTTCAAAATTTTGGGTGAATCACTACAACATGAAATGACGCATAAAAATTTCACAAACCATCCCCTTTCTAGTCAGACCACACATGCATGAAGCTAACTTCCCATAAAATCTATAGTAAAAAATCCACACCGCAAAAATTCAATGACAGATGAGAAAATTATGCTTGATTCTTAGCTGGTTCACACTTCCTGCAACAAGCAAATGACTGCCGATTTCCACCAACATAAGCAGGCCACAAAAGCAATGACATAAAAATCAAAGTTTTTTTTTTTTTTTTCCATGTTTTAACCCTTGGATTAACCCTTAAACGTCAAGAGGGCCTCGACGGAGCAGCCCGAAAAGAATCTAAAAAAATTTGCAATTTATTTTTTTTGCAAAAACGGCTTTGCAGTGCACTGCTGGCTAGCACTTTAGCACTGCGGCACTGCTGAACTTCAGCTTCTCCAACCTCAAAACTTGTTCAATTTGATAACTTTGATTGCTTACCAATGATTCCTTAATCTCTCAAATGAGGCGAAAATTTGGAATCTAGATCGCTTTTTCAATATCTTTCCAACGCAACAAGTCTCGCTTTATTTGGTTGAGAAAATCTACTTTTTTCTCCAATTATTCCTTTATACCAAGCTCGTGGGGCTTGCTTTGACGTTTAAGGGTTAAGGCCTTTTGATGGATTGTGAAAACGCATACTATAAATGAATTCTTTTTATGATGTTTGTAGACCAATTAATCAAGCACGACGTGAACAACTACAATACAAAATCATATGGTACCACAAGATTTCATGTTGTAATTCAAATTTCGTGAATCACAATAAGATGTCTCCGATACAACTTACTCAATCCGGGCCTTAAAATAATTTTGGTTAAACTCCTTTTTAAATGCGTCAATCATAAACAATTCAGTATATGTAATATGCTTGATATACACAATCTAGGAATCTCATAATTGAAAGATTTAGTGCATTGAGTTTCAATTAAGTAAACTATGGGCCTTTCTGGCATTCTTCGGTAGTAGGTAACAAAGCTAATAGAAGGGGAAAAAAACCTTGCTCCATGTGGTACCATTATTTAGAAATTCATACATTACATACATGATGCTAATTCACATGATTGTTTTCCTTGTCTGTCAATCAAAACTTGTGTGGGAAACCTACTCAGCAGACTGTACATGAAATGACTCCAAGTGGTACCATTATTTAGCAATTCATGCATTACAAACATGATGCTAATTCATTTGATTGTCTTCCTTGTCCGTCAACCAAAACTTGTGTGAGAAACCTATTCACGAGCTTGCACTTGAATTGAAGGCTGGGGTTTATTATAATTTGAACCCGAGCCTTCAATTCAAGTGCACTTGTTTGTGTACCTGCTTTAACAAACTTGTTTCTCCACTCATTGTTCTATTTCTCATTTTTCCTTTGCAAAATCAAGTCTTAACATATGAAGACTAAGACCGTTTTCTTTGCCATTTTCTTCTTTCACTTCATGACGATGGCTATGACACAAGTGTCATTCCCACGTGGAAGACTTCGTCCTCGCACTTGTTGCGAGGCACCCCAACTTGCCCCTTGTCGTAGGCAACACCCACGGGATGAGTGTTGCAACACACTATCGTCACTTCCTCCTCCTCCAAGCACTTATTGTGGTGAGCCAATTCGGGAGCTCGGGTGGGTCACTTACTACATTTTACAAACAACGTGCGGCAGAAAATAGCATGGGTTTTATTCATCATAGGTAAAATTTATAAGAATTTATAAAAAAATTACAAATAAGATAGAATGCAATGAAAGAATATAGGCCATTATAAATAATTTAGGTACACCACAATTCTGGTCCATTATGATTTTAGTACATGTAATTTAGGGGATTGCAAATGGGATCCAAGGTATTAAACTGAGTACAATGTGTTTTGGGGGAAAAACAGCTGGAGCACAGTTGGTAGGAAAGGGCGGTCAACTGCGCGGTGCACAAAACATAGCTCTAGAAGTGGATGAAAGCTCAGTATGTATGAAAGAAGGTTAAGTTCTGGTCATTTTCTTGACGCCATTTTTTTCAAATTTTTAAATTCATGTTACTTTTAGATTATATTTAAGCCTTTACAAGGAAGATAGCATATAAAAAATTGCGTTGGTCACCGTTTTATAAAAAATGATAGAGTCCATAATATAGGCCATTTTTTCCCATTAAGTAATCATAGGGGTCCTTTTAATTTCAGGTAGGAGGTAAATAGCCCCCCAAAAAACACCCCCTCGCCGCACGTGGTACTCAAAATATATGAAGAGTGACCCATCCGAGTTCGGGAGGAACGAGATTTTTGTTGTCGCGGAGTCGTTGACAGTTCTATTCCTTGTCGTACTACAGGCGGTCTATCTACACCTCCACTCCTGCATTTAGAATGCCAACTTGAGAATTAGATTGTGGGGCTTGAGATATGCTGCCAGGGTGTTGGTTGTGGCTAGGGGTGTAGGATAAGTACAGGATGAAAATGTTTATGTCTCCTCTAAATATGCCTCTTCAGAATTGAAGAAGAAAAATAAAGTATAGCTTACACTTTAGTTAAAATAAAACTTGCTTCGGGACATGATTCCAGCATGGTGCTCTAAGTCTGTCTATTGAGAGGATTAGAGTTTGATTTGTAATTTCTTTGTTATACATAAAATTATGAATACATAAAGGCCTTTTGATGCATTGTGAAAACGCATACTATACATGGATTCTTTTTATGATGTTTGTAGACCAATTAATCAAGCACGAGTGAACAACCACAATAGAAAATCATATGATACCACAAGATTTCATCTTGTAATTCAAATTTCGTGAATCACAATAAAATGTCTCCGATACAACTTACTCAATCCGGGCCTTAAAATAATTTTGTACACATGTGGTACAAAATTCTAATTTTGTATACATGAAAAAAAAATTCTAATTTTTTTTCTAGAAATCAAAAGAAATAATAGAGAGAATATCATAATTTTCTCCAAATACAAAAATTTATAATATTAACCCCTAAACGTCCTTGAGTCCAGAAACTGGATCACGAATGGATTCAAAGCCTTCTTACGTTCTCATCAATGCTTGGATGAAACTCATCCAATTTTTTGGAGATTCTTCACCAAGCTGTTGTCCTATCTAATGGCTGGATTTAGTCATATTGAAGTACATGTTTTTCTAAAATTACAAACGTAGAAGTATGTCAAGTCGTTGACCAAGCCAAAATTGCATTGACTCTAGTTCAAAGTGGAATCGTGAAAAATGAGGTCATAAATTTAAGAAACACAAAAATTTCAAAGCATCACCACGTTTAAGAGTATCTCATTTCAAACTCATTCCAACAAATATTACTCAAAAAATGTTGTATATCAATTAGAATATTCTTCTAAATGGTAGTTTATAATGTTTTTTCTCAAATTGTCAATTCCAGGGACACCCTGGTACGTTTAGGAGTTAAAAAAATGTTGAAGTGATTCTCATTGAAAAATTCTTCCGAGTGAAAGTGCACACGATCTTGTTGTGGTGTGTTGCCCTGCATGCACATACGAAAAAAAATTCTAGTTGAAATTGAAATAACTACTGAAGTAGACAATGTATTGTATAACTTAGAAATTATATATCAAACTCTAGTCCTCTGTATATTCAGACTTGGAGTACCATGCTAGATTCATGTCATGAAGCAAGTTCCATCTTAAAAAAAGTATAAATTATAGTTTAGTTTTCTTCTCCAATTTTAAGGAGATACATGAAAATTTCTACCCTCTACTTATCCTAGGCTCCTAACCACGAACATCGACCTCGCAGTAAATCTCAAACCCCACAATCTGATTCTCAAATCAGTATTCCAAATGCACCGGTAGAAGGATTGACAGACCATCTCCAAAAAAGCAGGCAATCGTACTGTCAACGCCGCCACAACAAAGATCTCGTTTCCTCTCAACTGTTTCATCGCGACAATTGTTTAGACGAGGACGAGCATTAAAGAAAAAATGAACCCTCAAATGGGCCTCTAAACTTTGACAGTTGCAACTATTTTTTTGGGGGCTAAATGAGTAAATGGAGTAGGACAAGGACCTCTTTTCTGACAAGAAAGTGTTCATGTCTTGGGTGAATCTTGGACATTACATGCAAATCTTCAAGTTTGGCAGAATTATAATCCAATTATCTATTTTGATATTTTGATTTAACCAGAGACATGTACAAGGTGGAAGCTCATCAAATAAATCATTTTTCATATTACACATATCGCTCACTGCTTGAATAAAAAACAAACAGAATCTCATAGTACCACTCTACAACATATAAAAAATTGCTCCTTGTACCTCAGCTTGTGACTCTCTTGAGTACATGTAGTATATTGACGAATCACATTCGATACATACAGCTAGCCTTGACATCACAAGGGTGTGCATAGATAGGGGAATAGTGGCTACTCTGAACACATAAGGAAAATTTAAAAGCAATTAAGGGAACCCATAAAGAGAGTTCTGAGGGCCCATGTAAAGGATCATTTTTTCTGTAACGGTGGCGATGATGTGTTGCAACACTCATCGCGCGGATGTTACTGGCGACAAGGGACATGTTGAGGTGCCTTATAACAAATGCGAGGACAAGGTCTTGCACTTGGGAATGGAACTTGTCTCATTACGGCCGTCATGAACTGAAAGAAGAAGGCAAGGAAAATTGCCTTAATTTTCATCTGTGTAGACTTAAGAAGAAAAAGAAATAGAACGCTAAGTGAACAAACAAGTTTGCATAGGAAGGTACAAACAAGTGCACTTGAATTGAAGGCCGAAGTTGAAGTTATTATGTCATTTCATGTGCAAGCTGCTCAGTAGGTTACCCATACAAGTTTTTTTTTTTCTTTTTTTTTTTTTTTCTTTTTCCAAGTTTTGTTATCTACTACAAAAAAAGCCAAAAGGGCCCACAATTTCCTCAAATATCATAATATGAAGTTTGATAGGTGACTAACCACAATTTGTTCAAATATCATGATATGAAGTTTGATAAGTAACTAGCCACACAAATGCAAATATATTGTTGTATCTTTATTTTGAACTTACATAGTTAAATTACCATTTTAATGGGCTGCTTGGAACAAATAGATATGTTTATGAAAAAATAAAAATAAAGTTAAAAATACCACAATAAATCTACTTTTCAATATAATTTAAATTATGTCAATTCAAGTTAAACTCCACTCAGAAGAAATTTTCAATGAGAATCACTTCAACATCGTCTTAAAAATATAATTTTTTGTATTTAGAGAAAATTACGATGCTCTCCCCATTATTTCTTTTGATTTATCTCAAGTTTTGTTCTTAGTTCAAAAGGCAAGACCTTAAACATGATTTTTCCAAAATGAGTAGAATCAAATAATGGAAACCAATCATACCATCTTGTAGTGCATGTTATTCCAATTTCATGACAATTTTTTTAATTTTTTTGTGTTAATTTTGGATTTTTAATTGAATTTCAAGAGAAAATCTTGCAAAATTAATTAAAAAATACTTAAGAAAAATATACTAAATCCAACCGTACAGATGTTATCTTCACATTGACAGTTATAACTTTTCTTTGTACATCAAGTGCATTTTTGTTTTTCATCAACCATTTTATAACAAATCTTTGAAAACAGTGTTGAATCGGGACATTAAAGGGTTAAAAGAGTCCTTAGCTCCTGCAGCAGTATGTGTAAACTACCGTTCTGTACATTGTCCACTTTTTGAAGGGTTGGACGTTATGATCCCAGAACCACGTTATGTCATTTAGAACATTATGCAACCTCCCACATAAATGGTATCTACTTTAGCTACCCAGGTGCATACAATACTCACGATACCTCTATAATATCCCTTGATATATTAAGATGATACGATGATATCTGTGATATCACCTCATGAAGTTGCTACATATTTATATCACGATGAGCATTCTCGCTACATTTCAATTTTTTTCTCATTTAATTTCTTTCTTTGTATGTTTAGCAGCTCCATTTGTTTTGGGTAGAAATCCAGCTAATTTTAGCCAGTTTTGAGATCACTGGTTGGACGTTTTGGGGGTTGATCTCCGATTATGAAGGTCTGACTAACCTTTGATTGCAGTCGGTTTGTACAGTACAAGAGAACTCGCCTTCAGTTAACACACATGTCACTACACTCTTCTATAATCGGACACCTGGTTCAAACCCTTCTTTGTTCCTAACAGCACTTGCAGTGATGGAGTGATGGATCAAATCCTCGTCGATTACGATCTTCTTGCAGCAATCAGGTGATGGATCAAATGATGACGAAATTCTGCCATTGTCATGCTTGCTGTCTTCACCGAATCGATTACTTCTTTCTTGCGGAGGCGTTCCCGAGCTGGAGGTGGCAGCTCTTCAAAGACTGAAGCCGAATTAGCAGGTAGCGCAATTAGCAGGTCCACGGGTGCTGAGTTTTGGCCATGGCAACTTTCCTGGTCGTGGAAGCGGCAAAAGAATCCGAAGATTTTTATCTGCCGCTGTAAATGAAGGTCGCTAGCTGTTGTCCGAGTACTCACTTCAATCGATTGCGACGGATTGATTAGTACTTACATGCAGCAGCAGCTATGGCGACTCTGTCACTCTTCTTTGGAGTTCTGCTGATTCTCAATGTTTTCTCCGCTCAGTGTTTTGCACGAGATTTACACGAGGCCAAGAAAGTTGACGCGGCGGCTTTTGATAACAAGCCTGGGAGGAATATTTATCCCAAGCCACCTACACCGCCGGATCTACACCATGACGAGCCCAAGAAATTCCATCCTACGGCTTCAGACGAGGCGAAGAAGCTCGATTCAGTGGAGGTCGACCCTGCGACTCCCAAGGTACTCGATCATCTAAACGAAATGCTCTATATTACGATGAGCGTTTCTTATTTCCACACAGTGCGTTTATTTCTGAGTCTGTTTGTTTGTGAAGGTCGACTCTGTTCTCACAAACAAAGATTGAGAGATGTTAAGAGACGTACTTGAAATTGTTGCCGAATGAGAAACCGGAGACGATTGCGTTTCTTATTTCCTCACAGTGCGTTTATTTCTGATTGTGTTTGTTTGTGAAGATCGACTCTGTTCTCACAAACAAAGATTAAGAGATGTTAAGAGACGTTCTTGAAATTGTTGCCGAATGAGAAACCGGAGAACAAGAATATATTCCGTTTCCTTAAGATAACGTTGTGATTCTCGTTGCTCGATTGAATTCTGTCATCTATTTTCTGTCCGGTCATCTGTATTACTGGAAAGCGGGAAACTCTCGTTCTGACAATTTTTTAATTGCGTTTCTGTATGTGATGAGTCAATTTTTGATTACACGAAGATTGAAAAAAGTTGCCGTTAAACGAGAATATTTCGTTTTCAGTAACCTACATCGTGATTCTTACTATTCGCTTGAATTCTATGAGCTATTCCTCAAAATCGATGCTCAATGATGTTATCCTTAACCTCTAAAAGAACCGAGAAGCGCAAATTGGACATCATGTTTTTTTAGCAGTTTTGAGCAGGTCCGATGCAGACTTGCTTTTGTTCAAATCTATTTGTGTTTTGACCAACACGGCAATGTTCTGCACTGATCTCAATCATATAAAACTTTGTCCCATTTGAATTATGTTTTTTCACAACAAGATGGATTGAAGTTGCCATGTTAAAGCCATGAATCTTTGGTCTTTTAGGAGTTAGATGAGAAGACGACCAATGGAGCCAAAAAAGAGGTTCAAGGTAATGGAGTAAAGGAAACATTCTTTGGAGGCTGGGGAAACTGGGGAGGAGGCGACAGTGGAAGCGACTGGGGAGGCAATACGGGAGGAGGTGGAGGGGGAGGTGGAGGGGGTGGGGGAGGTGGAGGGGGTGGGGGAGGAGGAGGAGGAGGTGGTGGAGGTGGAGGCCGCAAGTAATTGCAAATTCCAGCACATTGTGTATGCAAGCGCTCCTCATCTACTCCAACTCCGAAGTTCTTTGCACGAATGTTTTTTGCGCATTATTTCACCGTGATCTTTGTGAATGTTCCTCGATCTTAGAATATGATCAGCAGCAGTTAATAATACTCGATATCAGATTTTGTTTATCAAGTGTACAGACAAACTACAGAGTGCTGAATTCCTACGTAGTTCCTATTTTATTTTTATTTTGAAACAAGAGGACATTTTATTCCTTTGAGAGAGCAAAACATCACTAAACCCCGGCGAGAAAACATTTTTTTTCCTTTTTTCTAAAAACACAAGCACCAAAACCACTATACAAACTCCCCAGTTTGAGGCCTGTTCAAAGACCACGTCAACTGCGTGTTATGTCTCGAGGCAAAGAACTTGGACTGCAACCAAGTGCGATCAAACCGGGAGTAAAACTGAAAAGCTTTCGCCGGGTGTGCCTCCACCAGGGCCTGCGTCTTCATCCACGCAACACGAATGTGGTCGATGAAATAGTCCCATAGCATCACCTCCAACTTGGGGAGGTTCCACTCATCACGGGCAAAACAGATAGCATTGCGGTCGAGCCAGCAAACCCAGATCACTGATCCTCGGAACAGGGACCACATGGTGGAACCGTTCTTCAGCTTCCTGGGAAGCTTGGAGCCTTAGACACATTGCTGCCAAGTGAGATTCGGCCATTTGCCCGCGGTCTTGGGGATCTCCAGAGCACAATATAGCACAGTAAGGGCAAAGTGCCAAGCATGTTGCGTTTTCACGTAATGGTGGAATCAGTGAAGTATCGATTCCTCTAAACCCGCGGAGCAGCTAGTGCAAATGGTAGAAATTCCCGGAGAGGCTTGAGCACGCCAACAATGTACGGCCACCGCACAATGGTATACCGACCACAAAAATCCAGCTTCTTTTTGGGGGCGATTCTTATGCCAAACTTCGCACCAACGGGGGGCGTATGAGTCCGGAAGGACGCCGTGCCACTTAGCTGGAATCGGCCGGGAGAGTTGCAGTCGCTTGGACATCATCTTACGGCCTTTCTTCACCGTATAGGAATGTAAAGAACCTGCTGATCCAAAAGAGTAACGACCAGGGTCAAAGTGGAGATCCTTGGTCACGCCAACGTACATTTTACATTTCGGAAGGGAAACAATCCTGATGCGGCGCACCCACCCATCAAACACTAGTTCCTCTGGAGGATCAGATGGTGGCTCGGGTCTGAGGATAAGAGATTGTGGCCCAACCGAAAAGCAGGGAATATCAGCTGGAATGAAGGACCGTTCCAGAGCATCACGAGCTTGTGGACGAGACAGATTAGTTGTCTCAAATACAGCCGTCGGGATTGGCGGGATCATGGAAATCAAGGTTTCGTAATGCGGTTGACAATCAGGTTGAAGGTTGAACTTAGCTTGTACATCCTGCCATGATAAGAAGGCATTGAAATTATCGGCCCAAATATCTTGGATTTGGTTCATGTCGTTCCGCATGGGTTGCGCTGCCTGCCGGTGCGAGAAGCCGAAATTGCCACCAATGAAGAAAGTAGTCCACCAAAGGCTGGTAGTGAGGACCTCGTCGCGGTTTCGTGGAGGCCGGACTTCAATATTACTTACAATTTTCCTCCAAGACTGGATAATTCTATCCCAAGCTCTCGATCCTCTCGTCGCACGAAACTTGTGCAAGAGAGTCCATTGAGGTGAGGCCGACCAATACGTAGTTCCTATTATAGTACAATACATATTGACGGTAAATTAGTTCTTTATAATCGGTTAGGGTTTTGAACATGGTGTTCCCGAGGACACAGTGAAAGTTTTTCAGTGTTTCGGTTTCGGAATCGTTTTGGCCGAAATCAATATTTTTGTTTTTCACTTTTGAATCAATATATACAAGTGAGTTTATTATCGCCTCATGATGATGCTATGGTTTTCCAAAAGAGAGTGTCTGATCCTCTCCCTCAATTCATTCTCAGTCGTCAAAAGTCACTATACTTTGGAGATTGTACCATTGGCTTTAATGCAATGCAATGCAGTGATGTTCTAGTATCAAATTACAGACAGTGAATGATGTGTTCACAGTGCAGGTAGGTGATGCAGATAAAATCCTCGTCAAGGCGCCATCTCACAGTACAAATGGAAACCTAACCTCACCGTACCAGGTACAACAATTTGCATCACGAGGATCACAAAAACACATGGGCTCTAATGCAGTTTTCACATGTTTTCGAAGCAATTGATTAATTTCCTTCATTGCCAGCTCTATATAGACCAACTCAATCCCCCATCTCTCTATTGCAATAACCGATGGCGGCCTTCATCAAGCCTTTCGGGGCTGTCTCTCTCATTCTCGTTGCCCTCCTCCTTGCTCACTCTCTTTTGCTTCCAGCCATGGCCAGGCCTCTCCCTCAAAATAATAACAACGCGGTGCAAGCTTCAGGCGTCAGGGTGAGCTTCATCACGCCCCTTGCGAAATCATTACACTGTAGTCCTTCCTTACTCTCGGTGAACATTTGAGCTGCTAAACAAAATACTCTGCACAATTTTGCATTAGTGTTTTCTCAGCTGATTTATTCTTCTGAAAAATGTTAGGTTTCTCAGAGATAGGAGCTCACATGAAGATGTCAGAATTAAGTTAAGGATTCTATTGAAGTAGGTTTCAGAGTAGTCACTTTCATTGTTGAATAGAACTTGTCATGTGGCTTACTCACATTCTTCAACAACTTTTTCAATGTTTGGAAGTTGTCACTAATCTCAAGAAAGGGGATAATAGTTTTCAACGGATCTTTTTTGCTGTGTGATTAAAGATTAATCTTCATAGTGGAGATTCATTTCCCTCTAATTAGAAAATTGAGTTTCAAAATACTCTCCATCTTATTGGTCCTTCCATTTCAATATTAAAAGCACTCAATGTTAAACATTTTTCCTCTAAGAAAACTATGATCCCAATGTCACTTAGTTGATTTTCATTTCCATGTCAATTGAATTGTACTTGATTTGTGTAATTGCATGTTAGGATGTAATCTCCAGGAAGCTAGTGGCATTCAAAAAATGGTATAGTGGAGGTGGTTGTGATCGTTGCGGATATGGTAACGGCGGTGGATACGACAATGGTCCTGGCTATGGAAATGGCCCTGGATATGGATGGGGAAATGGGCCACATCACCGTGGAGGAGGTGGTGGCGGTGGAGGAGGAGGTGGCGGTGGTGGAGGGGGTGGTGGAGGTGGAGGAGGTGGCGGCCGCAAGCTTTGAACTCCCCAAAAAGAAAAAAAATGTTTGGTCAAGGATTCATTGTATGCAACTAACTCACAAGAGAATGTTGAACGATCAATATTAAAAAAGAAGGCAACAAGAATGAATGGTTTTGCTTTGAGTCTAAGGAATAGATAATGCTTGAGAGTTGGGATGCTTGAGGTTTGAGAGCATTATTGTACATTTTTCTTAGTCGTTTTATTCAATAAAAAATGTCTTGATCTACACCTTTTAGTTACCCTAAGGGGTTAGAATGAGTAGAAGGGGTATAAGTTATAAGCTTCTCTTGATTAGTCAATGTAATAATGACACGGTTTTCTTAAACAAGTGAATTGACATTATTTGTAATATAATCAATGTATTGTGAAACATAATTATTGTTTGTGTAACATTTGGTTGCTGCATTTGGAAAATGCCTCTTTTCATAATAGGTAATTATATAGTATTTAGAGAGACTGTCAACAAACCGTCTTGAAAGAGGCATCATTCATATTATCTTTTATTGTTGGTCTTTTGTAGTTTTGATGATAAGTGTACTCAATAATTGGTCACATTTGCTTCATAAATAGATGTATGATGACTACTACAATTTTCATTGCTCCCAACAAACTTTTCTATGTATTGTTTTTAAAATGTATAAATTAGTTATATATTTTTAATATATTGCACATTGGTGATCCATGAAGTAATCTATAATTAATGTTTAGATGGTATACATCCCCATAATAAACATCTTCATTTGAAGGATCTTGAGTAGACATGGATGATTGTAGATGTACACATCTTAATGAATATGGATACCATGGGAATAGTATTTGCTTCATAGAATTTTTTTTTAAATGAACTTGAATGAAATCATATGGTTTATGAAAAATGGATTTCTATGGTTCCATATTATATTTTTTTAAATTAAATGTCACGATTGGAGCTTTGAAAGGCCTCCAATACCATCTCAAATACACTAAAAACCACCACATACTATTGTATATTATTGTATATAATTATGTATTTTTTTACTACTTTGTGCAAAATTACACTTAAATTTACTTTGTTCAAAGCAGTAAAAAAATTTTGACAGAAGTCAAGTTTTGCTATTTTGCAACAAAGAATGACCAATCAAGTGTTAAACAATTTGTATAGCTAACATCTATTAATAGCATTCCATATAACCTCACAAATTTGGCTTGTGTCAAAAATACTATAGGCTCTATCCGTTTATCAATATAATGATGAAAGCAATATTTGCTTCACCGGATCAAAGGAAATGGACTTGAATGTCATTAACCCTTGGAGGCGCCATTGTCCACTATGTGGACACTGTATGAATTCAAACCACTATATCTCATTCAGAAACGATGATTTCTATTCGCCAAAATTATAGTAGCTATCTGTAGTTCTAAGACCTGTGAGTGAGTTTTCGTATACATTGCACACTCTCATAAGGTAGGATGTCCTAAAACCACCACCTCCCCCAATCATGACATGTAGAGCTTTATTGGGGCCACCACAGTTGAGACTCAAAACCACCAATTTCACTATTCAAGTAAACCAATGGCATGCCAAGCATTGCGAAGAAATAGTGGTGGTTTTGGATTAGCTCATGAGCAGATTTAGGAACAACAAAGTGTGAACTTAGGAAATTGGTATGTGATGTATGGGTCGGAGGTTACTTTCCACTTTGGAATTTTGTATAAAATTGACAAATGCGAATTAGATGTTGCAAATTTCTGCAATCCTCATCAAAACCTATTTCAAATGCGGTCATATTTTTTTTCGAATTTAGCACTGCCAAAAATAGGTCAGATTACTCAAGTTGGTGGTTTTAGGACAATAAACCAGCAGTTGAATAGATGTTCATTTAGATTGAAATTTTTGAGCTTCCTGCGCCGTGTCCTCCAGGGCACAAGCAGTTGCCTACTTTTCTCCTGTGGGCTCCAAGTTTGCAGGCATCCATCAATGGCCGTTACAACAATGTCCCCATAAAACAAAACTCAGATTATGTGCAGTTCAAAATTCGTATACATTAAACACTCTCATATCAGGGTTTTTTTTTGCATTGTAGCAGTACTCCATGCATACAATGAAAAGTGGTCCCTCCAGATTTAGACCATTGTGACTGTGCCACAACATTGGAGTTTGGCACCATGGTGCCAGAAAAAAAACCTGTTTCATACTCGTTCACTTTGATATCCAGTGATTACAAGCTTCCAATTTCTATGTCGGTTTTCTTTTCTCTCTCGAAATGCACCTCCATCGCTGTCAACTTGGTTATAGACGAACTTCTGAAGTTAATCGTACTTATCGATGCATACAGAAATTCAAGGCCGTTGTCAAATCTAAGGGAACTATGCCTGCCCGGTTCATCAAACATACATCCTCTTGGTCAAACCTTAACCCTTAAACGACAATGCAAGCCCCACAGGCTTGGTTATATTTTGGGAGAATCTTGTTCATAACTTCTACTCCATTGCACCAAAAGGGGTTTTTAAAATACCAAACCGAGCACCTTAGAGAGATCTATACTTCTTTAGAATAGAGCCAAAGTAAATTAATAACAAAATCATGCTTAAAATGAAATTTAAAAGAGATTTTAGGTGTGGTATCAAGGAAAGCATATGTCGTTTAAGGGTTAAGATCTGTGAATCTCTGTGGAAACAGACGTTCGGCACTTGGAAGATCAGTACAAATGCTATGAATGCAACTAATCTTACGGTTACAACGCGTGAAAGTGATTCAATGATGCGTGAAATGCTGCAAGTTGAATTCTGCACTATACAGCACTCTTTCATCTCAATTATGCACTGGGACGTCAACGGGTTAAATATGTAAAGTGGGCTCTCATTCAATATTGCTGAGCAAACATTGTCCTTCCTAATTGTAAAGCTACAAGTATGACGACCAAAAAATCTTAAAATGGACAATAACTACATCCAGAATTGGTAACTCTGATTACAACTTGGTCGTGTAGTCCACTGAGGATTCAATCATGTCACCCTGAAATTCCTGAAATCAATGTAAGCCATAGAATTTGGGGGATCACAACTTTTAGAGGGATGCCAACAATTGCTAACCCGCCACCACAATCGGTGTTCCTATAACTGCTCATACATTAGTGATTAAGAACAAGAACTGGCAATGAAACTCCATGTTCCTATAACTGCTCACCAAAGTTAATTATTAGCATTAATAGGAACAATGAAACTTCAAACACCCTATTTAACCCATGTGTAAATGGAGGCAATTTCAGAGTAACACTATTGAATAAAAAAAGTAGAAGTTGACTTAATTTCTGATATTGTGGTGAAATCTGTTTCGAAAACACTTTTTCGAAAATGAAACAGGGGCACTATAATAGTTATACTAGTTCGACGCAACATGTAATGCGGACCACACTAAATAGAATGAAGAGTGTAGCCATGACTCCTTAAGAGCGTTATCAGACAAAGTGCCAATAACGAACGTTCACAGGTGTACTTTTGGGTTCAACCACAAACATTCATAAGTCAACTAAGTGTGTTTTTGGGCTGATGAAGAGTAATGGGTTACAAACTTACAATTCTCTTCTGAAGTGGCAGTATCAAGTGAGGCAGTGAAACACTGGACTTGGCGTTGTACTAAAGTTGAAAGTTGAGCTGTACAGTCAGGTACAACATGCTTACAAATTTTTCCGTAAGCATTGAAGGTAAGTAGATCCTATATCAAGCAGCCGCATTGATTCTGAAGATTGCAAATATGGTAAGAAAAAATTCCTACCAGTAGAGGACTGGAGTAGGAATGCCCCTGTCAATTTGTAGGTCCATGGGTGCCATATCGAGCACATTACAATTTAGGGAAGAGACTCTATTTTTATGAGGGAGGAGTTTAAAAGTTTGTAAGCAACTTGTACCGACTGTACATTGTGGAAGACGATGCAATTCAGCATTTGTCCTCAAGCTTGAAGTCCCAAGCTGCGTCGACCAGCCTCGTTGAGGTCGGTTGGGCCAATCCGCCTCGTAATGCTCCGCGGGGAAGTCCGGCGGGCTGTGGCCAAGCAGGAAAGCCTGGTAAACAGAGTGGGCATAGTCGGCATTTTTCTTGCACCAGGGAGCAGCAGGAATGTACATGACGTTACCCCAGCCTTGCTGGTTGTGCACCGGCGCCACGGAGTGCACCATGTCACAATGCCACCACACAGAGTCCCCGGGCGCGACGCTGGGGATGGCGGACAGCGCTTCCAGCAGGAAGCCGTGCCAGCGCGGGGTGACCGGGAAGGCGCGGTTGATGCTCACCCCGCACATGTCGTCCTCGGCCACGTCGGGCAGCAACGGCCGCAGCATGAGGTACGCCATGGCCCTGGGGATGGGGATGGTGTGCAACACGCCCATGTCGGTGCGCATCTCGCTCAGCGCGGTCCAACCCTGGAACGTCCGGAAAGCGGAGCACATGGTGGAGCCCGGGAACTGCGCGGCCTCCGTGCGGAACGATGCGTCCCACGGGTCGTACGCCGCGAATTCGCCTCTGAACAGATGCTGAAAGTGTTGCTGGTACCCCTCCGTCATCCACAAATCCAAGCATCCTGGGTCCAAATGCGTGCCCAGGCCATTGGAGCTCGCTCCTGGTGGACGCCGCCGCATTCGGTCCGGGTAGAGGCTGTAGCGGTTCGGATCGAACCAGACCCTGCCCTGGGACTCACTCTTCCACTGCGAGTTCAGAAACGTCTGCGCCGTGGCCATGCGGGCGTGTTGACGCGCTTGCATCTGCGTGCTCGACCAGTAGATCGGGTAAATCTCCGGCTTTGAAACCTCCAGCGTGCCGAAGAAGTCGTCTGCGGGGCCAGAGTATTTCTGAAAGAACTGGTTGGAGTCGACGTAGTCCACTGCGTCGGCGTCCCAATTCTCGGCCTGTACGCGGTCGAAGTGGCCGCGGATCACCACACAGCCGCGTCGCTGGAGCTTGGCTATGGATGCTTCGCTCACCGTCCCACTCTCAATGTCGGCGAAGTCGATGACCGGCCATACTTCCTCCCCGCGCGCCTTGGTGGCCTTGATGTCTTCAATCTCAGCAACCAAACACGCCTTGATCTCGTCCACGACCTCCTCCACTGTGCGACCGTTGTCCGTGATGCGCTTCCGCAATGCAGCCTTGATTTCCTTGATGGCTTCAGGTATGTCGGCTGGAATCGTTTCCCAATGCGGCAAGCCGCTCACGGCGCTGACATTTTCCGGGACCACCCTGCAAAACATTCGGTGATGGTGCACCGCTGCACCCGGTGTTCCCCGCGGTACAGTTACACTGCAGGGTGAAGCCCACCAGGTATTCTTTCCATTCTGGCAAAATCCCAGACTGGAGAACACGCCCTTGCCTGTGTTTGTACAGTCTTTTAGAACTCGGTCCATCTGATACCCTAAACCCTAAACCAATTCCTAAGAAAACAGTCAGTTGCAGTTGTAGTGAGAGTACACAACGCACTAGCTAAATCATCATCCCTTGTTCTCACAGACTTGGACAATAGCACCTGAAGACACAAGGGACATGAAACCCTGCACATTGCCATGTAATTATACCAAGCGAAGACCATAGCGATCTTCCGCAGCACTGAAGAGAACAAAAAGAAAACGACTCTACAATCAATCTCCTTCTCATTAGCACCAAAATGGAATTCATGAACTCAATCATCAGTCAAACAAATGGCTATTGCAGCAACCAAGACTGTAACTAGTTTCCTCTCAGACTGTAGCAATCTTCCACAGCTCAGCCAGTTTGAAGAGAAAAGACGAAAGAATTCTACAATCAAACTGCTACTCATCAGCACCACTGAACTATCAAACCGAAGTCACGAATAACATTCTCGCATTCGTCAATTTGAACATTTCTCCAGCATTTCTCCATTACATCTAAGAGGTTACAGCAAGGTCTAGAAAAAAAACACAAACCCAGACCTAAAAACTCGAATCTGAAATATACAACGCAACAGACAGATGGCTCTGGCTAAAGATTGAAACTCTAAAAATTCATTACTGTAGAAGAATACCTACCTGGACAGGAAATTAGACGATCACGCTGTCGAGTTCGTAGTCCACTGCATGCTGCAAATGAAACTGCAAATGAAACCGGAGATCCTCGACCAGCAACGGAAACCGATGAACTCATGGCACAATTTGAGGTTTTAGCAGAAATCGTCCCGATTTTAAGGCTTCGAAAGGTGCGGATGACCATCCTAGTTGAAGAAATCTATCACTGCGGAGGAATCTGAGTGCCGTCCAAATGAGGAAGACGGACTGCGAGTCTCGCTGCGAAGAAGACGAGGCTAGAGAACCAACTGGCAGAGACGTCACTATCCATTGATCCAACCCCGTCGACGCCACGTCAGCCACATTCGGCCTGCCAGCTAGGCAGAAAAGAACCGATGGAACATTCAGTCTATTTTCAATATGACCGACACTAAGTTAATTCATTCATTTCATTGAGTATTGTGTAATACTACTGTAGTACTCGGTCCACAAAAAACAATTACATAAAGAGCTGTCCAAATTTCCAGGAAATTTTTTTTCAAGAAAAGATTGGTGGAAAATGTTGAAAAAAGAATCTTAGATCATCATTTTAGCATATATTTATTTTTTATTTTTATTTTTATTTTTATTTTTATTTTTATTATTATTATTATTATTCTATTTTATTTATTTTGACTGGATTTTCCGATCTTGATACCCAGATATTATAATAAAACGGTAGTTCATATCATTGTTTGTACAATAGTCCCTTCAAATGATAGTTACATAACCTACTCCATAAATTGTTTAACCCTTTCACGTCCCATTCCTTTGTAGAAAAGTCGAACTACACTTTTATACATAGTTTAGCTTTCAAGATTTGTTGAAATATATTTTTTAATATTTTTCATGCATGAAATTGTATGTTTCCTGTTAGTCCTGAAATTTTCCAATTTTTTTGATACAAAACGAACTTTTTACAAATTGTTAGGTCAAATACTTCAAGAAATTCATATTAATTGCAAAAAATCTTCAAAAAATATAAATTTTTAAAACATGTGAAAATGACAATGGAGAATCACATGATATATTTTTTGTAATTTTTTTTAATTTAAATTTAAAAGTCAAAAGGTGAACATCCTGTGCAGTGTAATTTAGACCTTTAGCTACATAGTTTGCAACAGAAATAAAATATTCAATACTTGAAATTTCAATACTTCAATACTTCAATACTTTAATACTTCAATACAAAAAGTGAAGTGAAAATTAGACCTAATAAACTTCATTTTCTCAATTGAAAGCAATAAAAAAAATTCATCTTCAAGGTCAAAATTGGCTTCGACCAACAAACATCCACTATTCAGATGCGCGGTCCTCAAAGGGTTAAGGAAAAACTATTCCATGCAAAAACTGGTGTGGTGAGAGAAGTGCACCTAAGGGCCGGTTTAGACTACGGTGGAGAAGTCCACCGGTCATGAAAAAAAGGGCGATTCTAAACTGTGATTGGCCGAAATTGCAACTCTTCACCGGAAGGTGTTTACACTAGGTGAAGACAAGAATGGTGGTGAAGATTTCTCATGGATGATAAAATGACATGGCCGCCTACATGGCAACACTTTTTGGACTTGGGCTTCTTCGGAGGAGTTTCTTGTCCGGCCTCTTGAGGCCGGACAAGAAACTCCTCCTCCGGAGAAGCCCAAGTGATTAAAAATATTTTATTGCCTTTCATTCTTCTCCGGCACATCCACCATTTGCCTCATATAACCATGTCTTGGCCAAGCATTCTTGACCGACCGGAGGCCTTCTCCACCGTAGTGTAAACCGGCCCTAAATTACATTTGCAGGTTTCGACAGTGTCGAGCAAGCTCAGGCGGTACATGGCTCTGGCTCTTGACCAGCACATCCATGAGATCACGGAACACCGCAAAGTCGCCAGTCGTCAAAAACGTAGTTGCCACTCCGCTCTTCCCCGCGCGCCCCGTGCGTCCAATCCGATGTACGTACGTCTTGATCGTTCCAGGCATGTCGTAGTTCACAACATGTGCAACATCCGGAACGTCAATCCCGCGACCCACCAGGTCCGTCGCAACCAGGCACTGAAACCCCGAGGAGCTCTTTCGGAACTCTTGCAAGGTCGCCTCGCGCTCCTGCTGCGCCTTGCCTCCGTGCAAGCTTGCCACTCGGAAGGCGTTTCTGTCGAGGTCTCGTGTTAGGGTTTCGGCTCTGTTTTGCGTGTTGACAAATACGATCGCTTTTTGATCGGCTCTCTGTATTTCGTTCAAGAGACGGCGCAATTTATCGAATTTTTCGTTTTCTTGGAGCATAAGGGCATTTTGCGTGATAGAATCATTTGTGTGACCGATTGTCGCTACTATTGGATCGCTGAGATAGTTCTGTGCGATGCGCTCCACTGCTGGTGACATTGTGGCAGTAAACATGAAGGTTATCCTAGAATTAGGGTTTTCGGTTTCTGATTTCGAAGGCATAGCATCTAACACGGCTCTTACCTGTTGCTCGAATCCTAGATCGATCATGCGATCGGCCTCGTCCAGGATCACGTAACGACACCGGTTGAGCACCGCGTATCGTCTTTCCAAGCAATCGAGGAGGCGTCCAGGTGTGGCGATGACGATTTCGCACCCGTGGTGCAGTTTCTGGCTTTGCTCTGCGATGGAGTGGCCTCCTACGATGGACACCATACGGATGTCGTTTCTGAGAAAGCGAGCAAGTTTTTCCGTCTCGGTGGCGATTTGCATTACGAGCTCACGAGTTGGAGCCATGACGATTGCGTGAGGGCCATCGTCGGGCGTCGTTCTCGGAAGCTTTGAAACGTAGTTGAGCAGGGGCAGCACGAACGCGGCTGTCTTCCCGGAGCCTGTCTCGGCGACGCCAATGACGTCCCGCTGCTGGAGACCGATTGGAATCGCAGCCATTTGAATAGGCGATGGCTTTTGGTAGCCGACTCTGTGCACGGCTTCTACGAGCTCCGGAATCAGCCCACTCTCTTCCCAGTTGCGCATCGGCCGTGCACGATTCAAGCCCTTGTAGGAAATGTTGTGATCCTCTCCGAAAATTCGCCAGTCTCTCTCTGTCATCTCCTCGCGCTTCTTCTCAGACCAGTGTGGATCCATGGCCAAATCTCCTCGTCCAAACACAAGGCGAGCGTCGCGTGGACGTTCATACAGTGGCTTCGTGTCTTGAGACGTGTCCTCCGTGTGGTGCCAGTCAAAGGAGAACCGGAACTTCTCGCTGGGCTTCATCACTCGCTTCTTCGCCTTCTTCGCTCCCAAGTACTGTTCCTTGATCGCCTCCAATTGCTTCTCACTTAATTTTCCTTCTTCTTCTCGTTTCGAGCCATGCTGTTCAATGCTTCGGCTCCGTGACCTCCTGCTACGCTCTCTGTCCTTGGATATACTGTGAATGGGACGACGAGCCACTTGATGACGGTGTCCCTGTGAAATTGGCGCCATAGCTGCTACTCAAATCCTCAACTATCTAATACATCACCGGATCTTTGTAAGTAAAATCAGCAAAAAAAAGCAAGTGTACCTGTGCAGTTAATCCACGAAAGAAAAGAAGACTGCCGACGAGCAATCTAAATTTAATATAAAAAATAAAAGTAAAAGTAAAAGTAAAAGTGTGTTGAGGTGATCTAATAGTAAAAGTGTGTTGCAATATAAAAGTAAAAGTGTGTTGGCTTGACCTCAAATTTACCTCAACATACTTTTTACTTTTATACTAATCTAAATTTAATATAAAAAGTAAAAGTGTGTTGAGGTAGGCTGTCCTTCCTCAACACACTTTTCATTTTGTAATTTGTTTTAAATTCTATATAAAAAGTAAAAGTATGTTGAGGTAGGCTTGAGGTTTACCTCAATCCTTTAACACACTTTTCACTTTTTAATTTGATCTATATTCAATATAAAGAACAAAGGTTTGTCGAGGTAGTGTAAATGTGTATCATAAATTCACAATATATTTTTATTAAATCGATATTATTTATTGTTGTCCATTCTTTTATCTTTTGGTTTTGTCTTTGTCAAAATTAAGTTTATTTAGTAATTAAGTTAATAATTTTGAGAAAACCAATAAACCAAAGTGCGCTACAAATTATAACATAGTAGAGCACTGCAATGGAACCCCTTTTTGAAAAATGAATTGAAAGAGGAGCTTCACTTACATCAAGTTTTTTAAGTAATGAGGGAATGTCATTTGTATTTCATGAATTGTGAATACTATTGTGTCATTGCCATGTATACATAGTTTCTAATTGTAACTAGACTGTAGTCCCATTACAAAAGGAATGGCTTTCATTGCTCTATCATGCTATAATTTGATAAATCAAATTACTTGAAAATTTTGCAGTGGTCGCAGTGATATCCATATCAAACCACCGCCCTACTGCTGTCGCTTAAGAACTTGCACCCTCCAAATCCTAATTGCATTGTGAATTGTGTGCACGACAGCGTTATGTCATAGGTTGATTCCTCTCCTGCCATCGCATGACTTGGTGGCACAGTCCGCGTGCTACCCATCGGCGTTGCCCAAAGAAACAATTTGTCCTTCACAGTCTGGGGACGTGCCACGTTGGCGTATTCAAAACCGTAAACATGCACTTCTCTAGGTTACCTTGAGCTTTGCACTTCATGGATTTGGCACCGCAACAACAGGAAAATTGGAATTTCCGAAATCCAAAAGTACGATTGGGTGGGGGAGATTGCACATCTGTCTACATTGTTGCGATTGTCCATTGAGGGCGTAGAAATTTACAAAAATAAAAAAATTGTGCCTGCTGCTTCAATTGGCATACTTTGTGCAGTAATGCGGAATCTTCTCCGTTGTTAACTGATCTATCGGGGGGAAATTTTTTCCAGACGCTGAGGGCTACATGAAGCTCCTATCAATGCGGTTTGATCATTCTTTGGCTGCCTAACTTGTGTTGCGGTTTTTTGGTGCCAACCATATCAGAGGCATATGGTAACTGACCATACATACCCCTCTGGTCATTTAAGTTAACATATGTTTAGTGGCACTAACAACTCACAACTATTTAATGCAAAAACCATTCACATGCCATCACCATTTTAGGAATGCAAATAATAGTCATCATAATATTCACTTCACTCTTGACTCCCTTCTTCTCATATAAATTGCGGGTTCCCATAAAAGATTGAAAATGATAATATTGAATGTACTTGTACTATCTATTACTTAGGGCATCATTTGTACCTTCTAAATCCTCATTCAACTACTCAAAACAACTACATTTCCAATTGTGCTTTCTTTCACATGGAAGAATCAACAATACAACAAAATATCAAAACATAACTATTAATACGCTTGAAAAAAAAACACATTATAGACCACACTAAAATAATACATATGAATCAATGCTTAAAAAAATTTAAAAAAAATTTAAAAAACCTAGAAAAAACCCCAACATCACATCATAAGCAACAATTCTATAGACTCCAAATATAAACCTAGTCCACCCACACAAATTGAACAATAAACACATTGCATTCTCAAATCTATTATATTAAATGCAGAGTGTCACGACCCCTATGTCACAAAATCCGTCATGTTTTCATCCAAGTTTTTCATCCACCAATTATCATCCAATATCTCATAATACATCATTTTCATTCATTTTCATTCACTTGCCTGTTTTGTAAACTATTTTCATCTATAATCACGTTTTTCAATTTCTTTCAATCAACATTCTTTGCAATGGAGTCCATGTTTCTTGATCATGTTTATTTTGATCATGTTTATTTAGTTTTGTGTTGCATTGCAACACGAGATTTACTAGTATGAATAAACACCATATAAATATCCACAATTACATAAATACAACCACGATCATCAAACATTCAAATACATGAAATAAAAAATAAGTTTATTCCATGAAAGTCTAATTACCAACCCAACACAATAACAACCCAAACAATCATGACCAAACACCAAAACCCCGCGAATAGAATGTTGTAGACGCCACGTCAGCAACATTGGGATTGCCAGCTAGGCAGAATCTGGGACTGTAAAATCTCTCTCACTAGTAGGGGCCTCACCATTGGTCCAACCCGCAAGGCACCACGTCAGATACATTAGGGCTGCCAGGTAGGCAGAATATCGGGGGTCGATTCAAATCTCCGGACGAGTCAGAAACGGAAAGAAAAGCCGAAAGAAAAAGCAACATTTGAACGAAAAAGGCAAAGTTCGAACATGCTCGTCGTTCCAAGTGAGCAGGGCGATTAGGGATTGTGTTTTGGTGCGCGACCCTGAGCAGGGAGTGATTTTGCGACAACCCAGCGCGCTTACTTGTATTGTAGGGACCGAGCGGCAGATCCAGGCACTCTTCTGCATTTGCTGGAGTACCAGTTTTCAGGAATCGTGCATTTTTTTGGTGTGCCATGGAGGCGCAGCAAGGCGGAGGGCCAACGCGCACGACGCTGCTGGAGGCTGTGCAGGCCCTGTACCATCACCCCGACCCGTCCATTCGCAATGCGGCCAATCAATGGCTGGAGGACTTTCAGCACACCATGGAAGCGTGGCAGGTACTCGAAGCGAAATTAGGGTTTATTGAATTGTGAGCTGGATCTGTTACCATTGCCATTTTTTTCGTATCGATTCTGAGGATTCTAGTTATTTTTGTACGCAGATTTCTGATAGTTTGCTCCACGATCCGAGTAGCAGCCTGGAGACGCTTTACTTCTCGGCTCAAACAATTCGAACCAAGGTAAAAGGCGTGTTAATGGTTTATTGTTTTTATAGGTTTTACGGAGGCAATTTTTGTTTGAATTGACTGAAGTGACAGTAACGAGTTGATTGAATTCGTTGGCTTTATGTTCGGTACAGGTGCAACGGGATTTTGAAGACTTGCCACCTTCTGCGCCTCTTTCACTTCGTGCCTCCCTAATGGTGAGTCCTTGAGTTGTAAAAATTGAAGTTTGCGTAATTGTCGTGGTGGTAAAGTTTTCATTCAAGAGCATGCTCTGAATGTAAGGTTTTTCTTTAAAAGAAAGTTACGCGTGGTCTTCGATCCATTACCCTGTTTTGGGGAAGTCGATACGCTGTGGTTTAATTAGTCACAATAAGGTTCCCGGTTATATACGAGATTGTACTTTTCTTGGAACGCACTATTGAGATTAATTAAACTGCTTGATGATCGAATTCAGATGTCTGGATAGCATCATGAATTTCCAGGCATGTGATATCCTCAACTGTTACTAGGCTCTAGATACAAATGGACCGATAGTTGTATGAATCCAGATATGGGATCGGTAGCTTTATCTACGTGTGGCCATTGATTTGGAAGTGTTGGTTTGTTGAGGGAGGGAATTCTGCACCACCTCTTCCCACCCTTGGCTTTTTCATCGGCATTCGGTCTGCCCCCTTGAGCTGACCTTCTAATTTTTCATCTGCATATTTTGGTGATGTTTTCCAACTTAAGACCTGGTTACGCAACCACTAGACCATTTCTTAATTATCAAGATGATGGATTTCGTTACTTGAATAGCTTTATTACTTTAAGGTCTAATTAATGTCGAGTATGCATATGGGCTGAAAATAGTTTTTTTACGAGGAAATGACGTCGTCTAACACAGTTGCATTTTTTTTTTGGTCTCCAGACACTGCTCATGAAGTTTAGGGAGGGACCAGCTACTGTTAGAACTCAGGTATTGAAATCAATCTTACTATAGGTTAAGTCATTCTTTTTATATAGTTTGTATTTTAGTAAGGCGTCATCAATAGATCATGGTTTGTGGTTTTCATCATACGTTTTCTACAGGTACAACATTGTAATCTTTTGAATGTTTATGAAGAAACCCAATGGATCCTCTTAACTGTTCTGATATGTCGTCTTGCCTGCCAGTTATGTCTTGCTATGGCAGCTCTTGCTGTGCAAATGACACCAGAGGATTGGGGTCGAGCCGGAGTTGTACAGTGGCTTGGCCAGGAGCTGTCATCTCAACCTGAGGCTATTCCAGTCTTACTCGAGCTGTTAGCTGTTTTTCCACAGGTTTCCTGGACCTCTATAAATCTTGCTCTGTATGGATTGTAGCTTGACCACATGAATTACACCACTAAGTGATGTATACAAAGTTGGGTCTTGACATGGTTAGGTTTTGAGGAAGCATGCTGTTGGTGAGTTGTTGCCAGCTTTTGAGAGCCATTCACCGTAGACGAGCGGTAATGAAAAGCAGAGCCGAGTGCAGCTCGAGTACAGACAGAGACCAAAGTTGTGATTGCCTTGTGACTCTCAGTTTGACCATACTACCCTCATCTTTATCAGCTATGTCCTTCTGGACCTAAGGTTTATATAGTGTTCTGCGGTCTGTTTGTCAATCTTCACTCCGTGTCTTTTGATAAATATTGAAAAATTACTTATGCAGTTTTTCCAATCATGGCTGCGTTCGATGTATTCATTTTTCGTATTTTCATATTGAAATTTCCCCTCTCAGCGGAAGTTTCCTTCACTACAAGATTAGCTGTATCTCTGACCAGTAAGTGAGGGAAATATGAAAACTAGTGCCTTGAAAAGAATTTTTCAGTAACCACAGTCAAAACTATGATTGCGCTGTCAGGGTTCTGGGTTTTGGTGATTTTCATGGCCATCTCTCTTAAATGTGAATTTAGTTACCACGACGAGTTTGGTGTCTTGACTTGCAAGCCATCAACTGTTTCATTTTGTCATTAATTCAAAAAGAGGTCTACTTTATGTTGATGGGGAGTGCCGAGTTAGGACTGATATTAGCAGTCTGAGTTCTTCTGTGCAGGAAGCAAACAGCTACAAAATTGCAGTGCGGCCAGAGAGACGCAGACAATTTCATCGTGATATGGTGTCCTCTGTCCAGAATGCCTTTGACTTGCTCAGCTCTTGCCTGTCTCAAGGTTCCATCCAATTGCGGGAGCAGGTGCGACTGTTGTACTTGTTGGGGTTTCTTGTATTCTGAATGCATATAGGCTATTTCCGATTTCAATGTCAACTTGATCCAGAAGCACTCAAAAGTCTAGAACTAATTAACATCTTCTTCATCGAGGTCTTTCTCATTTTGGACGGTGGTATGGAATTTGACTAACAGGTACTTCGAGCATTTGCTGCATGGATGCGACTTAGCTTTGGGTGAGATGTCCTTTGCTGAGTTTAGTTTGTTTATCTTCACAAATATTAGAGAGGACGATCTGAGTTTAGTCTGTATTATTACTTGAAACTGTTGATCTTTTTGCATCCCTATCCAATAGTGTTAGGTCAATTTTGTGGCAAAAGTATTGATTTTTTGGAATGTTTTGCATATGTATGGTCATACTGCTCTGTGTCCTTATTATTAGGTTTTTGCTATACTACAGGATCAGTGCGACAACCCTCGCCTCTCATCCTTTGGTGGTAGCTTCGCTTGCGGGACTGAATTCCGATGAAACTTTTGATGCTGCAGTGGATGGTACGCAGCCCCTGTGAGTCTACCCCACCTGCTTGTATTATGTGCACGTGCACAAATAGAGACCATTATTCACCAGTATGAGTAGGCTTAGTGAAGGGGTTTATGAGCTTGGTGTTCATGAGATTAAAACTGCTAATCATCGGACATCATTTTTGGCTTAGCGCCGATCTACTACACATGTTTTTATTTTTAATTCGTCAGTCCAACCAGTGAGTTGTCCGATTTTCATGTCCAGTGATAGGACGCGCTTTTGAAGTTATGCTTGACAAAGTTGAAATTCGTTCTATAATGAGTTATGAAACTGGATGGTTGCAGCCGTGACCGAGCTTATCCGCTTTACTGTGAGTGGGAGCCCTGTCGAGTTGTCTGCCCATATGCCTCTGGTCGTGGTGTTGGTTCCACAGGTTATGGCTTTGCGGCCTCGGTTCGCTGCAACAGTTAAGGTATGGCATTTAGATAGACTAGGGGCAAGAAGGTGGTTAGTTGATGCTGTAATTTTATTTTGTTGTTCTACAATTTAATGTGCACTGAGCCTTCAGTCAAGCCTCTAATTATGCTTAGAGCATGAGCAAAAATTCTAACACATTTGAAGATGACTTGATTTTGAATTTGATTTTGGTAGTGTCTTTTTCTGTAAGTAAGTCCTTTGACGAGTATCGTGATATGAGGTTTAGTTTGTAGAAGACAAAAAGCATGAACTGAAATTTGATGAGTGACATTCATATCAGCTGTTTTTTGGGAAAACACTGACGAATACCTGAATGGATGAGTGTCTGAATATGTTCAGGCTGCACAAGCTGAAAAGAAAGCACAACAAGGAGTTGATATTGATCCAAGTCAGTTTGGAGAAGAAGAGGTGTGTTCGTACTGAAATGTACTCATCTTTATTTTTGAAATCGCACTGGAACTTTGCGAATGCTCTTATTCCTGGTTTAGAGTGAGAACTTGTAGTAAATCCTAAGAGTACTGTACACGTCTGAGCATGACAAGTTTACTTGGTGTTCTTTGGATGTTGATCAGGAGAGGTGGAAATCTTAAAAAACTGAACTACGATGCATATTATTTTTTGACCCTGGTTTCAATTTGTTGAATCTAAGTTCGATTCATTGACCTATTGTTCTTGATCAGGAGGAAGAAGTCACGAAGGGCATGGCTTACTTGTTTGCGGAGATGGGAGAATCATATGTTGATTTAATTGCCAGTGGTAAGTAGCATCGTCAGTACCCGATATTCTCTAAGGAGGAGATTATGGATCGTAATGTTGTTGTTTGTAAATATGACTCGGACATTTTACAAAAGGAAAAGGTGCCATCATCGCTAGCATCATGCTTTCCTGCTGTGTAATTTCTTAATAAATTTCTCGTTATGTGGGAACAGGGTCGTCTGAGTCCCTAATGATTGTTGAGGCACTCGCCGAAGTGACATCACATCCTGATGATAACATCGCGGCTATAACTTTCAACTTTTGGCACCGTTTGAGTCTTGCTCTTACAACCAGGTACATCTCAGATTTTAAGTGGTATGTCTTTTTCTTTGATATCAACTCCATTCTCCACCCTAGCGCAATCAAAATTCAGTCCTGGAAAATTACTGGGGACATCGTTTACAGATCTTGCTATGTTTCTATACTTTTTTAGGGAGAGATCGGAGCAACACACATCAGCTGAAGGGGAAGCTGCTGTCGATGTGGAAAGAGAACGAAGGCTGGCAATATTTCGCCCTACGTTTGAGCTTCTAGTGTCTTTGGTAGGATACAACATATTTTCTTGTACCGGTTCTCCAGCAAGTCTTTCTTTCTGTATGTGGTCCTTTTCTATATCTGAGCTTTTACTATTGCTCCATGGTATCGGATTATGATATTCAATCTTGACAATTCCAGGTTAGCTTTCGTGTCACTTATCCTCCTGGATTTGAAAGCTGGAGGAAGGATGAACTTGCTGATTTCAAGTCCACCAGATATGGTAAGTTTTTATTTAGGAGTGACTTCTTTGATCTCATGGCTGAAATTGTGCACAGCTTGGTTGTATTCACTATCTTCCTGCACACCCTTTTGTAGGATTATTCATGTCTTCAGGTAGCTATTCTTTAGGCCGTCTTGATCCTGTTACTCTTTGAGATACCACATCTGTATCGAGTTACATTAACATCTGAAGGTTCATTGTGTTTCAGCTGTAGCGGATATGCTCATGGATGCTGCTGCCGTGCTTGGAGGACCAGAAACTCTGAGGCTTCTTGCCCAACCACTGCTGCAGGTGAACCTTTGCTTCTGAAACACCCGTTTGACAATCGTTGTACCATACTATGACGCTTGCTGTTCACTATGATAATACTGTGAACTCATAATTGTATGATTTTGTCTACTTCTGGCTACTGATGATCAAAAATTTTCGTGGACCACATTTCAGCTTGCAGCGAGTGCCAGAACTGGAGGTTCTTGGGACTGGCGTGAAGCAGAGGCATCTCTTTACTGTATTCGTGCAATTGCTAAGGCAGTTCCATCTTCAGAAGATGCTTTCATGCCTCAGGTGACCTGTGTTCTTGAATGAATTTAGAATTCAGCTCTTGGAATGTAGGTTGTAGCATATCTGGTGCCATATGGCGTTAGTTTATTTATTATTATTATTATTATTATTATTATTTTTTGCTTGGTTGTTTAGCAATGGATGAACTTCTTGTATGCGTTTTAAGTATGATTGACTGAGTCTGGAATTGGCATGTAAAATATGACTTCATCAGGTCTTTGCGCTTTTACCCCAGCTGCCTTCCCAACCTCAACTCATCTACACCTGTAAGTTGAGCTACCTTTTCTCCATGATGTCTTAGAATTTGGATCTGCTCATGGCGTGATTTGGTAATTCTATTTCCAGTGTTGAATTATGTGGACGCTATGTGTTGTTGCTACAAGAGTTCCAGGCTCTCAGTGCAGCCACTTAATCAAAAGTGAGGTCAACATTTTTTGGATTGATATCGATGTTTCTGGTGGGTTTTTGGTTGCAGCATCATTGACAATAGCAGCCTTTGCTGATTGGCTAGGCGGCACACCCAGTGCACCAATTCTTTTACCACCACTTCTGCAACTACTCACTAGTGCTCTATCAGCGCCAGAGGACGCTTGTGCTGCTGCTGCTTTAGCATTGAAGCATGTCTGTGATGGTGAGTTTGACCTCCAGATTGTTTCTGTTGTCTTGGAGACTGTTGTATGACTACATAGCTGCGTGTATCATGTTCCTTTTCTGTTTGTTATTCCCTTTGTATCGGTATTCTCAATGTAAATTTTTGGCGTATCTCCATTGGAACGTCACAGAATTTTGTGGATTTCTTTTCTCATCGAAGCCCTTTTTTTTTATGGATACAGCATGCAGGAAACTATTGGCAGGTTCAGCGGATGCACTGCTCAATGTCTATCAGCAAGCCATGAGTGGGAATAGTGGCTTTAACTTGTCATCTGATGATGAACTTCAGCTTGTTGAGGGCTTGAGGTATGATATTAGTTGACGGGCTTATGTTTCCTTTTTTCTACAATTTTTTCTCCTCTGTCAACACTTGTTCAGCTCAGTGCTTATTCTTTCTTCTCATTTGTATCCATCAGTATCCATCAGTATATAGTATGTCTTTATGTACCTATATCATCTCTGAAATCTTTTGAAATGCTGTCAACAATTATTTTCTCGTAAATCAAATGCGCAACTTTTGTAAGAGTATCAGTATTCTTTGCGATATGGAAATTCTCAAGTTGGACGATGCTGACTCTACTGTTATTTCTCTTCAGTTTGATGGTCAGTGCGCTGCCTCCAGATCGACTTGTGCCTGCACTAGACGCTCTCTGCATCCCAATTCTTACACATTTACAGGTGTATCATCTTTGCTAATTATACTCCCTCACCCCTAGCTGTTGATTCTGTCCAGTGATCATGTTTTATTTTGTTCCTCTTCTTGTATAGCTATGCACATTCCTCATGATTATGTGTTTGATACCTTGACAGCAAGTGGTTACAGCAGCACAACAAGCAGGATCTTCACAGCAATTTACTTCAAACCAGTATTCTGTACATATTGATCTGATTACCAACATTTTCAGGTTTGTGAGAGTGAACATTGTATCCATGGTGAGGTTGATGAGCTTGATTGTTTAGATGTCTCTGCATTTGAATGCCAGGCTCCTTCTACATTTTCTGACATTTGTTGCACACAATAGTAGCAGGAAGTGATATGACGTAGTTAACGGGTTGTTCGGTGCTTAATTTTTTTTTAAAAATCTTTTGTATTATAATGTTGGCTCATCCGATTTTACCTGCAAATGACAGATACGGTAGTGAGCCTGAACCTTTGGCAGATGTATTCCAACGAATGTGGCCTCTTCTGAAGGCTGTTTTCATGCAGTAAGTACTGTCTTATCTTTTTGAGTTTTGGATGTTTGCTTGAAGCTTTTGTTGTTCTGTTCTGAGATTTTGTGATATTTTAGTCGAGTTCAGTTCATATCTCTTTACTATCAGTTCATAAACTCTGTAGATGAGGGGTTTGTAGAGAGAGGTGATGTTGAAATGTTAATATGACAGTCGTCAATGGCCTTTTTTTTAACAACGATATCTTGGGTTGAACTTCCTCTTTTCCAGAAGGGCAAACGATATGAGGACCATGGAGAGGTTATGTCGAGCCTGCAAATATGCAGTAAGTATATTTTAGCTACCAAATGAACCTATTTCTTGTTATTTGCCTAGCCACATTATTTTTGTTATTTTTTCTGTGAATTCTCTTCTGGTTGTGTCCTCAGATTATAGCGTTGACTTGAATTTTAATTTTTCTTGTACTTGGTAGAGTCTTTTGCAATTTTTTTTGGATGAAAGATGAATACGCCAAGGCTAAACATTACTTGTACAGGTGCGGAACTGCGGACGGGCACTGGGAGGAGTGATGGGGTCAATGCTGGAGGAGGTCCAAGAGCGTTATCAACAACACCATCACTCATGTCTCTTATATCTTGCTAGTGAAGTTATTAAGGTGAATCTCTTCTCTTTGGTCAGAGCAAGATCTTCAAGGCATGTTTTGACGTTACGACAATCTGCTTAGTGCTTGCTAGAAAGAATTGGATCATATCTTTCACTTTCATGTTGTCACATTGTATTTGCAGCAAGAGCATTCAGTGTTTTGTTTGCGTAATTTTGTTAACTAATGCTTTTGGCAATCTGGATATTCTTGATACTGCAGGTTTTTGGTAGCGACACAGCGTGTGCTGGATATCTAGGGACTCTGATATCAGTTCTTTTTGGACAAACTATAGCTATGTTGACGAGTATTCAGGTAACATGGTGCGCATTCTCTTGGATAAGATTGGCTATATGTGGCTTAATTGCATTTTATCGATGTTAGCTTGAAGTCTTCTTGGACGAGTGCATTAACTGTTTCTGGTATGTGGGGATTCAGGATTTTACTTCTCAACCTGACGTTGCTGATGACTGCTTCTTACTAGCATCACGTTGCATACGTTATTGTCCTCATTTGCTGGTACCTACGACCATGTTACCTCCATTGGTCGACTGTGCCATGACTGGCATAACCATACAACACAGGTGCACGTTTTGGCTACACATCTGTTTTTGTCTCATTATTTTCTATAATCAACTTAGTAGGCTCTTGGAGGTCTTCACTAGGACATCACTAAAGTGTGTAAATTCAGTTGGTTTCAAAAACTGATTTATGTGGATCAGAAACCTTGGGTGGGTTCTGTTTTGTGTTGCAATTAAGAGATACTAATACAGGCATACTGTGCAGGGAGGCATGCCGTTCGATCTTGACGTTTCTCCAAAATGTTTTGGACCTACCTACAACTTTTACCGGAAAACATTACCGATCAGCGGTTGATGCAGTCTTCCTGCCCCGGGGTGCAACTTTGACCAGAGTCTTGGTGGCTGCTTTAGCTGGGGCTCTGCCTGAATCACGACTTTCAGAGGTTAGAACCGTATTACAGCCTATTGATGTGAATGTACTTTATATTCCCTCTTGAGATCTTAGGGTTGCTTCACACTATGGCCGTCCAAGTCGAGAGGCCGTGGGATTGAGAGTCCAAACTTTGTTGAGAGTCCAAAGAAATCTACTGAAAATAGGAAATAAAATATAGTTTTCATTTTTTATGAAAAGAAATCGATGGCCTCTCAACCATAGTTTGGGTTTCCATTCCCGTCCGACCCAAACTTCCTCTCGAGAGGCTGTCACCTTGGTCAAAAAGTGTTGCCATGTAAGCATTTTGGAGGTCCACGGCCTTTGGACTTTGGCCTCTAGTGTGAAGGGTCAAGAGGCCAAACCCATGGTTTCTTGCAATTTGATTGGTGGAAATTGCCGGCGGCCCTTATTCCTGTTGTGCTATATTTTGGTCATTTGGGTCAAGTTCTCTCCCATGCAACTTTTACTGCAGGATTTTGATCAGAACAGAAAGATAATGCCGTTTTACTGTTGTCTCCAGGTTCAAGATGTTTTGTTGGCACTGGCTCGACTTTACAGTTCTCAATTGGTGCAATGGGCGCAAGAAGCAGCTGCTTTAATTCCCTCTAACGTAGTGACTGAGGGAGAGCGCATCAGCTTCTTGCAGGCCATTCAATCTGCCGCTTCAGGGACGGACTCCGGCTCTTTGACGAATTCAATGGAAGAGATGTCTGAGGTGTGTCGTCGAAACAAAAAGGTCATGGAGGCCGTCCAAAGTGCTCTGCAACCTTTTAACCTTGCTTTAACCTCTGTAAGCTAGTACCTGTTAAGAACTGATATTATCCTGTCTATAGCATCTCTTTTGTTCTAGATGTCCCAGAAAGGATCTGGGCGTACTGTACAATGAGGATGTGAATTGTCTTTCCACGTGGATTTTCCAAACGTTATGTCAGAGTTCAGTGTAGCAAAGTATTCAAGCTTATGCACGGTGATTTTGTACTTTGATGTCTTGTTTTATCTGCCAGATTGGTTGCCTAGTTATGGTAACTATAATTTATGGAATTCATTTTCCAGTTGTCCATGTAGTTTCCTAATGTTAGGACCTGTTGAGTTTTTAGGAAAATCTTTGTATCGGATTTTGAAGGCAGTAAACGGGTTGTAACCCGATATTGTCAAGTTCTGTTGCCTACCGGTACACTTGTTTTTGTTGTATACCTTGATACATACATTTATTAGTATAGTTCGGCTCATATTACACTCGTTTTTTTCCAAATTCTATAATGTTTTTAATGTTTTTAATGCTTGGAGGTTGGAAAGCTCACAAAATGAAGCTGAAGCTACTCATTCTTTGAAGGAAAATTAAGCTTTTTTGAGAAATTTTCACATTTAACCCCTAAACGAACCAATCCTTTGAACACAAGTAGATGCTAGCCTCAAAAATAGATATTAGCATGGCTCAAATGTATATGAGGTGTACATGAGAGGATCATTGCAAGCATTAAATCTACCCAACAAATTTGACATACTTGCATTTGGAAGCCCCTCCAATATTAGAGTTATTTGTAAAGGCATCCGGTCTTTTGTCCTCCTTTTTTCACGGATTAGAGGTGGTACCAGAGCTCGTCGTCATCAATCTGACACCACTCCTCCTCACGGTCCCACCCCACTATCCAATTCTTCTCCCTCCCTCCAAATTTTTATGAATAAAAATTTGAATCTATCCATTGTTCTATTCTGGGTCTACAGTGAGATCATGCCGATACTGTCCTTTCCAAATTACAGGTCAAAAAGAAGGGTTTTGAGGGACTTTACAAATAACTCTACTATCAACACCTTTCCATCACAAGAAATTTACTTTAATTGGTAATGAATTTAATAGGCTTGCAATTTAAGAATTTAATTGGTGTTACCATGACGATACTTGGGTAATACTTAGGAAAATTTGGCTACTGGCCTAATTTTTTTTGAAGTATTTGGTCATTTAACTTATCCTCTCATATTTTCTAAAATCCTTCATTAAAATTAGCCAATATATTTCAAGTGTAGCAATTGAGTAATTTTTAACTGAAAAAATCACTTTGCTAAGCTGTGTCTATAGACACTTGCTCCAGGAGCAATGAGTTGAATGTAATTTCCTGCCATGATCACATAGAAAAAGACGGAGCATCACCTTTAGGGCCTTTTTTTGACCAATTACCTTTTAGCTGATAAACTGCAGCATCTTATTTTGCATGATCATGTCATTTTTGTGTCCACATACAGCTTTGTAAATGGATTGATTGCTCCCACTAGCAGCCTTTTTCTTAGGTGGAAAACTTTAGCCAGAAATCAATTTTTTTTAAAGAAAGAGCTAAATGTGGACCAAAAACTCATTCTTTATCGCTAAAAGATTCATCCATGTTGACATGTTTTCATCCATTTGAGCAAATTTTCATTCAATTGTGATGACTTCATCTTAAGTTTAGATGAAAGTGCTACAATGTTTGTTTCACCGATGCCACTTGTTTTTAAAAATGAAAAATTGCAAAAAAAATTCCTCGACCATCCCAAAGTCTTTCATCCTTCCAAACTACTTTCATGTCATTGGTACGTTGTGTGTGCCGTCAAGTTCATCTGAGGCGGCTTTCAGACCTACCAACAACCCTAGCCGTTGTAGAAGGGAATGACGTCATTAGTTTGTTGTAAAAGAAAATAACGTTGCGTCGTCCATCGGAGAAGTTTGGGGATACTTTAGAGGCAAGCCCCAAAACTTCCCCATCTTGTTCATTGTGTTGGCTAGATTTGTTGGTGACATAGTGCCTTGAAGAAGTGGATAACCCTAAATCTGAACTCTTTACTAGACGAGGCTAGAATTTTAGCGAATCACCTTTGAGAATATTTCGTCTAGTCTCTCGTCTGAACCAAGTTTAATTTACCGGATGAGGTGATTAGAGAAACATTTCAAAATAGGTTTATCGTATGGTGAAAAGATAATCTTCAATTAATTATTCAACACAGATGTATCAATCTTGCTATCCACCTAGTACGGGAGGAATCAAGTTATAACTTTGATACAATATGTTTATGTATAGATTGAAGTTTATTTAAAAAATATAATGAGCAACATTGACATAAATTCCATTGATACAAACTCCTTTTTAAAAACAAGGCATAATCTCAATAGTGAATCCTTTCTCTCTCAAAGCACAAAACACTTGTACTATCATATTTGTTGCACTTTGGTACCACTCATCGCACAACTGACATCAATGTATTTTGTAGGTACCATTTGAGATAGTAGGGTATTTAAAAGTATCCTAAAATATAAAAGTAATTCTTACTATAATTATTAATACTCTTATTTTTATTCTTGTGATCAATTTTAAGCATCCTATACTAATGTTATTCAATTATAATTATTACCTTCCAAGATTTATTTGGACCCTATTGTGTTTTTGCAAGTCATTATGGAATATTTGAAAGTGACTCACCTAGGATATATTTCCATAGAAGATTTACATTGAACGCAGAAGGGGCATTTAACAATAGAAAATTTCATGTCTTCTATGTTCCGAGTTGCTCTCTTTTGCCCACATTTTTGAACATTTTTGAACATTCAAAAGCATTCTTCCATCATTTATGGGTGGAACCTCATCTCCATGAAGATATAAAAAATGTTTTAATGTTGTTTTATGATTTTGAATGGTTTCACTAATTTTTAAGAATTCAAACATCAAAGTATTTAATTTCCAAAAATATTGATTATCTTATTTTGTTCATGGCTTTTGGAGAAAAAAATTTAGGCGTAATTTTTTGGAATTATAACACTTGCTAGTAATGCTTTACTAGTTTCTATATTTTTTTATTTTTAGGTTTTCTTTCTAGAAATTCATAGTACTCCAAGGAATTTTGACAATTTTTTTAGAAATAAAGAATTATTTCATTGAAAAAGGTGCCACATCAAACTAAATTCTCTCACGAACTTGTATTCGAAAGACTAAGGCTTAACCCCTAACCGCTCAACCATGCATATTTTGCATGATGTACGGATTTGAACTCCAATTTCTCATCCATCATGCACTTTTTGCAGTATGAATTTTTTTATTGAAACTTTTATGGGAAGTTAGCTTTGTGCATGTGTGATCCAATTAGAAAGTGGATGATTTGTGAAAATTTTATGCCTCATTTCATGTTGTAGTGTTCCACCCCAAATTTCAAAGATTTTAGTCTATTAGTGCTCTTGAAAAAATCAACTACTAAAGTATAGCAAACAAAAAATCTCCAAAAATCACTACACTTAGAGTATTACATTTCAACTCATCCCCAAAAATTTCATTTTTAGATTGTCAATATCTTATTCGTAATCATATTACAAAAGAGCTCTAAATTTTAAGTTAAAAATTTTATACACAAATATTGGTGATAGCGATCGCAAATCTAACCATATGGATAGAATCTAAAATTTATACTTGACAACTTTTATTCATTCATCGAGTTGAAAATATCCCTCTTAGTTGCATTTTATAATGCATCTTTGAAAAAATGTCAAACTTGAAAAAGGTGAGAACGTTTAGGGGTCAAATGAAGTTGCGTTGTTATATATTGTTGAATGGATTCAACCTAAATAAACGTTTTTTAGTTAAGAACGTTGGTCATGAACTAAGTTTGGTGAACAATATTTCTCACATTTACAGATGGTCTAGTTTTCTTTCTCCTAGTTTTTCCTCCTTACTCTTGTTCTTAATCCCAATTAATACCTATAGATGTCCATTACAACCCTTGTTCACGATGAGATTACAAATTGTCTAGGGTTGAACCTTGACTAAGTTTCTCATTCTCATGGATTTCACTTGCTGAATGAGTTTACTAAATGGAAAAATTACCTTAAGTCTCGCTTTAAGTTCGGTATGCCACCGCTATGAGCCAGTTAAACTTACATGGTCATACCAAACTTAGTCTCGCCTTAAGTTTGGTACGACCATGTAAACTTTATGGTCTAAATTATTTTTATGTGGGTTTCAAGAGAAAAAATGGAGCCCTCTATGGAAACCAAAGGACCATGGTAAGAAAATGCCATTTTTGGTGCAATCTGACACTAAATCAATTGCCAATACCCAATGTTATCATGGTTATTGGAGTTGGGCATAAGTACATTAAAAAAAACTCTTTTTGGTTCATGGTCATTCCTCCGGGTCCACGTTTGGTTTACACCTAGTGAGAGGTTCGAGAACCTTAGAAATTCCACTTTTGTGAAGTGCAACCATGGAAGTGTGACCATGAGAATAATCCATTTTTCTTGGTCACGACTCTTGATCCATAATCTAAACTAGCCCTAACTTAGAGCTGCAGCTTCAAGGCAGGCCTGCAACAACCATGGCAAGAGATTTTTGGCTTAGTCAGAGAGACTGATGTAAGTTCAAATAGTCTGTGCCTTGCGGGCTGGCATGATCCTGTGTACGTTGCAGGGATACTATGGAGGCTGCCTGATGATTTACAATCAGGCCAGACATAAATTACGTTAAGCCATCAATCATCCCCGATCACATGATACATGGCCCATTCAGACCAAGCCCTTGCCGCACTTCCATCTGCGTTCCCAAAATGGAAGAAGGTAAAATCAAGAAACAATGTTTTTTTCAAAGCCTTGTCTTTTCTTGCTGCAATTACTGTTGAAGCACTCTGCAACCGCATTACAGTGCCACAAGTACAGCCATGCTCCTTTTTTGCGTTGCATTCCTTTCTATCTATCGTACATTAGAGTAATTTTTAATTGTGTATTTTTATATTTCTTGATTACAACAGATTCCCTCAAAGTTACCAGACACATGCAATCCATCACATGATACATGTGTATGCATCTGCGATCTGTCCATGCAGTTTTTTTTAATTTGCACAAGGAAAGTTGGCAACCAAATCATGTGCTTTAGTCAGTTCTCTTCAGTCTCTTCTTGTGTCTGGAACACGTGCCTCCATGCAGGCAAGCCGTGGAGTTCTGGTGCCTGTAAGTTACTGGCATCAAGTTTTGTTTTTCCTCACTGGAACTATTGCAACTTACAGACTGACCTGTCTGAAAGAAATATAACATTTGCGCAGGACTGCTTTGTCGTACCAACACCCTAACCACATGATATTTTATAACAGTTGGAATGGGTTCTAAGGTAACGGGTGCTATTTCCGACTGGGTTCTATTTCCGACCCCTACTGGTTGGGGGATGGGTGTCAGAAACCAGCCAGCATGGTTTTTGATAGTGTCCAAGAGTGTTCTAATTTCGTCCATGCTTGGAATAATCAAGAGCTTCTGATTGGTGTAGAAGCACTCTATTTTCAGAATCCAACCTCTCATGAAAACCATGACTCTATGAGCGGTTAATGGTCACTCTAAACTTTCAAACTTAAAAAATCATAGAAAATTGTAGAAATGCTCAAAAAATGTTTTTTTTTTTGGGAATGCCTTTGCAATAGCTTTGCAGAGCATCCAAAAATTATAAAAAATTTCTTTCACAAGTCTAAGTATGCAAATCTGAAATTCAGTCGGAAATAGAACCCGTTACCTTAAACCGCTTACTGCTTGAGTCAAATTTTACAAATACAATAATTTTTCTTGGAACTATGGTGAGAGAGAATAATTGGCATTGTGTGAAGGAATTTAGTAATTGAATCAAACAAGGAAAACTTACTTTTAAGATGAAAAAAAGAGCATCCAAGAGTATCAAAGAGAATCTTGAAAACTTTAGTAAGGATGAAAGTTTAAGGTTTAATAATGTAACGTAACACTCATGTTCAAGATATGTTTTAAATCAATTGATAAGGTATTACACATGTAAGAGCATCTACACCCTTCTCCCTCAATTCACCCTTAATCACTTTCATCACATTCAAAATTTGGTGTCACAAGCTATCATCTCCACACCCTTAAACCACTGTGTCACTCTATATAGTTTGTGCATCAATCATAATCATTATAATTACATGGGTTAGTAGTCATTATTGTTCATCAATTTAAGATATTGAGCCCTTCCTTGAATTAGCTATAGAAGGGCAAATTTAAATATCGTGCTCATATTCAGAGGCTCTCTCACTCTCCGTGAATATGCATACTCAATTTAATCCACTTTTCAAATTCATGAGAAAATTCAGTGGTAGGGTGAGCATGTTCTTACCGCGGGGTTGGTACTTAGTACATTTAAGTATGCAAAATATATATATCATCTTGTATATTTGGACGAGTATATATTATCTACACATTTACATACTCCAACAGTCCAACAATAAAAACTTTAACCCTAAAATATGTTTTAAAAACTTCCAAGAAAGAAAAAGAAGAGCCACATATTAGTACCGTCCTTGTTCATGATGGTGTGCAGGGTTATGCTTATTAGTGGGGCCCTGGGATGAAATAATTTTCAAAGCACCTCATGTCAATTTACTCATAACATTGAGTTGCCTTCATGCACTGTGCTCATCATTTTGAGCCTCCACTTGTCTACTTAGCTACTGACGAAGTACTAAGTTAGATGTTCATATTTCCGTTCAAATTTTAGGTTTGCATGTTAGGTTTGTGAAAGAAAAACTTTATTATTTTTGAATGCTCCGCAAAGCTCGTGCGAAGGCATCCCAAAAAAAACACATTTTTTGAATATGTTTACAATTTTTTGTGAATTTCTAAGTCTAAAAGCATAGAGTGGCCATTACTCGTGCATAGGGTTGTGCTTTATTCACAGGCTGAATTCTCAAAATCAGCCAATAGAAAAACAATTTTTAGAGTGCTTCTTGGGTGCTTTTTCAAATTTGACCAGACAGTTTTAAGGACCCAACCCCAAAATATAGGGATTGACATTGGGACCTGGCACACCTACCTTATTAGGTAAGGAATACATTAGAGAATTCCACACCATCTACTGTAGAGCCAAGACTGGGACAATGCATGCTAAGGTCGAGGCACCTAAAACCGACCAGGTACCTAAAACCGATCAGGCCTAATTTCTAGATTTTGAAAGAAAAGATGTACCTCATTTGTACATTAGAGCATATTATCGGTTTTGGGTTCTGAAGTACTTTTCACTTTGAAAAATTGTACAAATTTCAATATTGGGAAATAATTCTTGGAAAAATTTGCATTCTCCGCGAAAACTAACTTCCAACCCGGGAAAAATATCACCCTATTAACGGCTGGTCCAGAAATAGTGTAGGTAGCTTAAGTTATCGGTTTTAGGTGCCTCCACCTTAACCCCTAAACGTCACAGTGTCCAGAAACTGGATCATGAACGGATTCAAAGTCCTGTAACTTTTTCATGCAATGTCGGATGACTTTCATCCAAGTCACCTTTGCAAGCCTATTAAGTTCTCTACCAATGAGAGTAAGTCTCTTTTGATGGGGAGAGGTCCATAATATTGGAGAGGCCTCCAAATGCAAATATGTCAAATTTGTTGGGTAGATTTCATGCATGCGATGGTCCTTTCATGTACACTTATTGTACATTTGAGTCATGCTAAAATCTATTTTTCAGGCTAACATCTACTTGCGTTCAAAGGATCGGTACGTTTAGGGGTTAATGAATGTTACGCTCAATTTCAGTGAAACTGGGTTGCCAGTTCATTTTGAATTTTAGTTGTCGCCTTACTGGGCAACAACAAGAAGAAGACGACGGGGAAGACAACATTCAAGCTTCTGGTTGTGGGAACGTACTCTTGGCAGCTCACTGGATTGATTCCTTTAGGTGTGGCAGAAGTGCAGAACTGAAGAGCATGATCATGCATTCATGCTCTCTATATATAAGTTATGCTGTTCTCGGAAAGAGCCTTGCATTGATGGTAGCAGCTACTTTACTTTACTTTTGGCACGAAAAGTCAGACGTAACTTATTTTTGGTGCAAAAGAATTAGCATCTCAGAATGGGAGTTCACCACGTGTTACAAGGAATGTCGGCGATCAAGCTCTGTTGATTCATTGGCTTCAGCGGCTCTGTTTTCATTCAGCCAGGGGCCGAAATTAATGGTAGGATGGAGCTTCGTCACTACTTCTGATTGTTAGAAACCCTAACTTATTCAATAGGCAGAGGTCAGTTACATGAATTGGCTAAGTTACTTCTTCATTCTCTCACCTTCTCTGTTCGTAGTGAATAATACTCTTCCATTAATGAATCCCTACATCCGCGGACTGAGGTACCGCATCTCATTTGTGTGTTGAGAGCAACTCTAGAAGTTGCCAAGGCTCATTGTAACGAGAGAGCCTGTTTTTGAGCAGTGGACTTCTATTGAATTTTGAAATTGTATTCTTTTTGAAATTTTAGGGTTTAGTATATGTTCAGTTGTTGTAGCTCGGAAGGCTCGAGAATAGGTTGCTGCCGAAAAGGTCACCCCCTCCGAATAGGTTGCTGCCGAAAAGGTACTAGAGAGATTTGCCGAATTATTAAGGGATGGTACTGTTGTATCTAGGGTTTAAGGGGGGGCAGTGTTGAAGTAGATTTAGGGTTTGAAGTAATAAACAGTGGTTTTCCCTAGCTTCTTACTGATTAGCGTGGTTGTTTACGGCCATGGCAGTGAATGAACTTGGACAAACTTGGAGGAGTATGGAGTTGTAGGAGCTTTGTCTGCTTCCATTTGCAAACTTGCATGTAAGTATTCTTTTGGATTTTCTCTTACCTGGTTGTAACCTCAGTCGATTTGTGTTAACTCTATTTTATTTGGACGACATAATCAGGATCACGTTTTGTTAGTAACCTGTGTTTTTTGTTTTTAGTAGGAACTTAAAATGCAATCTGGACCATTTCCTGAGCTGATTGGAAATCTCAGTCAGTTAGCTGCATTGTGAGTATTTTGGCATACGGTGCCGGGGACTCGTAATGTTGTTCAGTGGTCCATTGCTAATTCTATGAAAAGCTCTGGCTGCTTTAGACTGTCAGACTTACCAGCTGTTAACATTATTTAGTTGCAAAATTGATAATTCTCTTGCTATATCTGCTCTTACTATATCAGGGCATCCAATGCATCAGGACATCAATGGTATATAAATTTCAGTATTCAAATGTAGTGTTGTGATGAATAACAGGCTGAGCTTTTGTGTCTTTTCTTTGGGAGGATACTAGCGAGCTTGGGGAATTTGAGGAGTGCTAGCTACATGTGAGTTTCATCACTTGAACCTTTGGTTTATGCACTTCTGTGTTTATTCATGTCGTGAGCGTTTTTTTAATTCAAATATGTTTGTTTGGGATTTTCAGTAATTGTAGTGGGGGATATTTTCTGTACACTCATTCTGTCCTATATCTCACATTTGATGTTTTATAGTGAATTCTTTTCCTTGTGAACTGAATAGATTGATTGGGTTTTGGGAGAATCAGATTTCCGAATTACAACATTGCTCCTCCGCTGGAATCATTTCCATGGGTGCTTATCATGTGCCATGTCAAATGGACGAAATTATGGACTCGACAATCTTACAGAGATTTGTGTAATGTAAATAAAGGAATCCATCCTTTCAACTGCTGAATCACTTTTCTCAATCAACTGTTTCAACTTAGGCTTACATGTGAAGAATGTACAGTGTACCTAAGAGAGCATAACTAATGCTGAAGACATTTTTTTAGATGTTTTTCAGTTTCGTTGTGCCTTTTATTTATCCCGTTGATTAATAGCTGCTTCATTAATTCGTTTACCTTGCTCTTTCTTCCTTGTAAAGCTGGGTTCATGTTTTTACATGTTGATGATTCTCATGCAGGAAGTTCAGCAGCAACCACATACAAAAAGTCCAGCCATCATTCTATTGCAGGGGTCGTTGCTATGAAGATGTTTTCAAGCCTTTTGATATGCTTCATCAAGCGTGAAAGAGCTCCAAGAGCTCCCGCTATTAATCATGCGTCAGGTAAAACAGGTAACTCAATTTGCAGTTTCTTGGTGCTCACTTTGGTATCAGTTCAATTAATACTTATATGGTGATAAACGGTTGTTCACAGAAATTTTTGACCTCAGTCCTGACGATTGTCCAAGCTGTCTCTTCCCTTACGATGAGCTGAAAGCCTCAACGAGGAATTTCAGCAAAGGGAACAAGATTGGGGAAGGAGCCTTTGGTGCGGTTTACAAGGTATATCCGTGATGCTAAATTAATTAGTTATCTGTTGTGACATAATTCATTCTTTCAATGTCTGGTACTGCTCCTCTTTCATTGACAGACTAACCTTTTCATTGGCAGGGTGCTTTGCTGGATGGTAGTGAAGTAGCAGTGAAGGAGCTTCCATCAAACATTAAGCAGGGCAATCAAGAATTTATCAACGAAGTTCAGCTAATTACTGGCTTGCAACACAAGAATCTCGTAAAACTTTGTGGCTGTGCAATTAGTGGTAGCAACCGGCTGCTCGTCTACGAATATATAGATAATAAATCTCTTGCCCAAGCCTTGTTTGGTTAGTTCCGAAACCAACCTTTTTACTTAGTAAAGTAGTGCTGCACTTTTTCACCATATTCTTCCAAGCTATGGCAATAACTACCTAACCCTATTCTTTAACTCACACCATCATTCGTGTGTGCAGATCCGGGGAGGGCATTATTGTTGGAGTGGCCATTCCGGTATAACATTGCTCTTGGACTAGCAAAGGGGCTGTCATTCCTCCATTCCAGAGGCCCCGAACGCCTTGCCCATGGGGATATCAAAGCCAACAACGTTCTGTTGGATAAAAAACTGGAGCCTAAGATTGCAGATTTTGGTCTCGCGCGAATGTGCCAAAATAATGAACGGAAAGTGCTCACTCGTATTGAAGGCAAGAGGTGAGAATTTTCCATTTGCGTGAGTTCCCCTTCTGGTAGGTTGAAAATTTACCCATTTACATGCAAGTGTCATCCAAACAAATGACTTAAAAGAAAAGAGATACATTTATAGATGCAATACTCATGGTTCAATACTCTAGGCTCATGGTTCTACTTCAAAATCCAATGGTTCCTATGGTATCCAAATAAATGCATTGCAATCCTCTCCAAAATAGTGACAAGGATCACACACAGAAAATCTATTCGAACAATGGAAACCATTCAAAATAGCTGAAAGCATGGCCCTACCTTACACAGCGGAACTGAAGGTGGTTGCAGCATTGATCTTTCTAGAGGATGGTTCCTGAGCGTCCTTCTTTGGTTTTTGAGATGCAGGGGCTATGTGGCGCCCGAATTTGCACTCCATGGTCAGCTCACAGCAAAGGCCGATGTCTTCAGCTTTGGAATCATTGTTCTGGAGCTTGTATCTGGCCGGGAAAGTATGAAATCACATCTTCCTCCTGAGGAGCAATACATTCTCTTGTGGGTAAGCCCAATTAAACAGTCACTGATTGGAGTAGTAACCTTAAAGTGCTCGCTCAAATGAACAATACTATTTGCTTCCATATCTATTCCTTCCATATCTATAGGAGTCGAAATAAATTATTTAAATAGAGTCACAGTTGCGTGTGATATGAGTATTCACCTTAAAGTTCTCAAATGACCGAATAGTGTTTGCTTACATATCTATTGGAGTTGAAATAAACCATTTAAGAGGTAACAAAATGTACCTATAAAAACAAGAATCCATTGCCCTACAATTGAAATTTGTTTTGAAAGTGGATTTTCTAGTTTTACCTTGGAAAGTGGACTATCTTTTCATTAACAAGACTTCCAGCTTGCCGCATCAACAGATCTGATTGCTTGTTGTGCAGGCATGGAATTTATATGAACAGGGACGTGTCATGGAGCTTGTAGATCCAAGAGTAAAGGAAGGGTGTGACGAGGACCAAGCGCGCCTGCTCATCAATGTGGCACTGCTCTGCTCACAAGGGGACTCTTCTTCCCGGCCCAATATGACCCGGGTGGTGACCTTGTTGTCTGGCGATGCTGATGTCCCTGACGTCCCTGACGTCCCTGAAAGACCGGCCTTTCTAGGAATCGGAGCGCCTGACCCTTACAAGCCCAGCACTCGCCCTAATTCCATCACTACATGGAAATGATGAAGCTCTTCCCATTCAAGGCTATATATATTGACTTCCATTCTATACTAGAGTTAACCGAAAAGAAGGCCATGGAACCTCCCTTTTCAACCTCCTTCTAACCTCTCTTTTCAGCTATAGTTGGGTTGAATAGTGTCGTGTCATAACTTGTCCCCTTGTGGGCCATGGGCTTGGAGCTTTGGTAGGAGGGATGGGAGTCATTACGAGGCGTGGAGAATAATGGCAGTGGCTTGCTTTAGATTGTCTCCCAACTCATCGTGAACTAGTTTTTGGTCTATTTATATTTCCATATGAGTTAAGAGGAGTTTGCTAAAACTTTCCTCTTTGAGCTGACTTTTCGGTTAACTCTACTGACCGTATGGTATTGACAACGCTACAACTGGTATCATGTACCTCTGGCACTATATTGTACCATATGGTATTATGTACCTCTGGCACTATATTGTACCGTATGGTATCATGTACCTGACTTCATGTTTGTCAGGACTGACTTGGAGGAGCTGGAAGTTTTGATGGCAGATATCTTACCAAGGCGCAGTAATGCAAACGTGAGATCCATCTTGTTAGAAAGTCTGGTCATGGGTTAATAATGCCGCTGCTTCTGGCACGACCAATTCCTTCAGGAGCAAGTGGATTGAGAGAAGTGAAGAGGCCAGGCCACATGCAGGTGCAATTATATCTTAATTTTTGGCCATTCTGGTGTTAATTAATAGAGAGAATGCGCATGCATTTTATGACTGCGAGTCTTGCTATATAGGTTTCTGTGACGATGGCTCTTAGGGAGCGAAGTTTCTATTCCTTGAGATTATAAACTTTTTAAGTTATATGAGTTTCCACACTGTTGTAAGTTGGAAGCCGGAAAGCAGGGTATTCATATCTCAACAGTGTAAGTTGCCTATTATTCATTTCATAGATCGCACTGTCCACGATGTATCTTGTTCTTTCAACAAAATGTTTATGGGTGTTAAGTGTTGGTGACATGCATTAGCCCTTAAAGGATTTAGGGCATAGTAGATACATTGCCATATATTTAACATTTGTTATAAGTAAAAAATTCCAAATTGAAATCCCAATAGCTTTTAAAACCATGTAGACATGAAATTTAACTTCACTTTTGATATGAAACTCATAGGAGGTGTAGAACCATTCCAAATACAATGAAATACGGCCGTGTAATACTGGCCGGAATGGCCAATTTGAACCTTTAACCCCTAAAGGACCATGCTCATTCCTAAAAATTTATCACTTTCTCATGATGTTTCAAAAATGCAATTGTATCTCTTGATTGGTATTCATGTAGAAAACTTCACCGTTGAAGCTCAAAGAGGATTTAGTCATGAGATTGTACATCAATTTTCAGAACAATCTACCGTATATATTACATGATTATAAGGTTTGATCATAAGTTGATTTCTGAATTTTTTGAACAAAACCAACAGGTCATTCATTGCAAACTTTTTCATAAAATTAAGAACCATGATTAGTGTTTGAAATTTTAAGAGCATACAAAGATGTACTATATCTAAGTGCTCACAAAAAATGGTGTTCTAAAACTAAATACAACAACAATGATTGATTCTCAAAAATTTATGTTTGGGTGAAGTGACTTGTTGGTGACTAGTTAAGCCGGTGTTTGTGATCATTGTTGATTTTCACATTGCATAAAATGTTTTAAAGAATTCAAATATATATATATGGAATATTCCAAAATATTCCAAAATATTCCAAAATATTCCAAAATATTCCAAAATATTCCAAAATATGTAGTGTTAATGATGCAATAATGGCAAATATTTTACATATTGCATACTCTTTTTTTTTTAAATGAATGTGACGTCCAAGTGTGAAAACGCCTTCCAAGTCATCAACCACCCTAACTAATATGTCCCAAGTTCACCTACGTTGACGTTTTAGTTTTTTTCCGATGAATCAACCAACGTAATTGCAAATTTTGAATTTTTTTGGTGTTCTTGTAATGGACATTTTCAATTCGCTAGTTTACATTGAGTCAAAATTATGGAATCCAAACAAGTTATTAAAGTAATGAAATTATTCGTGGACACAATGTGTCCACCCGGTCCTTTAGGGGTTAAGGGTTAGGTGATAGATGTTCAATGTAGCTTGTTTATATCTCGTAAACAATGCAGTACTGTTTGAATACTGACGCTTTGTATATGCTCACAGTGGATCTTTTGATTTTTTAACAGGAGAATGATAAATTAGAGAATAAAGAAATAAAGATGTGTTACAAAGAACACAAAACTAAAGATACGTTATTGCTAGTGCAAGCAAAAACTCATATTACCTCTTGTGGTGAACAGTAGGGGGGAACTATTTTTTGTTCTTGCTGATCCTATTTTGGTTCAAAGGAATCTTTGTGACGATTATCCAAGTGTCATTCTAAGATGTAGAACAATAATTAAACCTCTGGGATTTTTCAAAACGTCAATTTTCATCCTGGATGATATGGGTGCATTAGTTTGCACTTGGGTACAATATGAAAGTGGCAGTAGGGATTGCAATTGGGTGATAATGGGTTTATTTTACAAGGGTGTGAGATATGATATATGTCAATCCATGGTGAAGGGCAATCATAAATCTTTTCTTTGTACATGTCCCTGCCTATATAAATAAATATTCCTGTAAACTCTTTCTTTCACTAATTCACTAATAGGTTCAAAAGTTTACAACTTGAGGGTGAAAGCACACTACGGTTGTACGAATTTGTAGTCATGGCACAGTTTGAGGGCATGATAAGGGTTTAGACCCAAATTTCCTCTAATTACTTTTACTTTATGTCAAAATAATAAATAGGCATAGTCTTACATGTTGCGTACATTGAAGATTGCACAAAAACAATTATTTGCATGCAAAATATGCATCATTATGAGTACAAAATTACAAAGTTTGTACTGTCACAGATTCAATTTCACATGTTTGTACTCATTTTGTCAACTTATACTTTTAATCCTCACATTTGAAAGAGTTTTGGACAATCTTCTTCTCTTTAATCCCTAAACATCCTCACCCCTGTTCAAATTGAGAAGTTTTGTAAAGATGCATAATAAATGCAAAGAAGAGGGATATTTTGAGTTTGATATATGAATAAAAGTTGTACATTATGAATTTTAGATTCTATCCATACGGTGAGATGTGTAATTGCTATCACCAATATTTTTCTATGAAATTTGAATTGTGAAATTCAAAATTATTTTGTAATTTGATTACAAATAAGATGTTGACAATTTGTGGATGAAAGTTGTTGTAATGGGTTGAAATGCAATACTCTAAGTGTAGTGATTTTTGGAGATTCTTTGATTGCTTAATTTTATGAGTTGTCTTTTTCAAGATCACTTTTAGACTTAAATCTTCAAAATTTTGGGTAAAACACTCCAACATGAGATGAGACATAAAGTTTCACAAATCATCAACTTTCTAATTGGATCACACGTGCATGAATCTAACTTCCTGTTGAAAATTTAGTAAAAATTTCACACTACAAAAAGTGTGTGATGGATGAGAAAATGAAGTTCACTTCGATACATCATGCAAAATATGCATGGTTGGGCAATCAAGGGTTAACTACCATGCCTTCCTATTTGATTATACTAAATGATGATACATACTTGAAAAACTTGAGAAATGTCGATCAACAACACCATAAATTGCTTATCTAGCCCTGTGATCTAGCCACATGGGGGGATACATTAGCTCATACAAGGCCAAATGGGCACCTTTAAAACAATTTGATAACCCAAATACTTCTCATAACTCTATCCACTTGTTTATTTTAATCATAAAACCACGTCAAGGTTATGCCACCCGTAATTTTTAGTACCACATAATTTAATTTTTTTTATTGTGGTATCCCCCCTCCTTCCCCCTCCAACTGTTCTTTCAAAAATAGAAAAATGATCTTTCACAAAGCCCAATCTAAAAGGACCTCAAAGATGAGACTTAACAAATTGCCACTATATGAAGCATTTAAATCATATCTTGAAATTATTATATACATTGCATATTACATTTTCAAAAAGAAAATTATATTTAAGAGTGAAAGCATAGAATTTCAACTAGAAAGGCTCCTTTTGACGGCCTCCTCCCCTATATCAAAAGAAAGAACGCCACATCACCTAGCAACCCACTCCAATTATTTCTTTTGTCCTGATAGTCCTTTCAAGAATGAATTTCCACAAAGGACGACAAGAACAAAACTTAAAAAATTGCCATTATTCAAGCCATTCAAATTATATCTTGATTTGATTAATTACATTACATATTATATTTTTAACTTATTTTTTTCCTCTTTAAGGATAAAAGCATGGCATTCAAATTTGAAAGGTTCATTCCAATGGCCTCCTTTGCTATATCAAATGAGATGACACATCACTCGACAGTCCAACTAGCTTTCACTTTCGTCCAAATTGTCCTTCTTGATTGCCTCCTCCAATTCCCCCCTTTGCCGTGTCAAATAGAGGACACCATGTCACTTCTAACTGCACCCTTCAACATGCCCTTCCATCTTGATTGCTTCTTCTCACTACCCCCTTGAGGCTTCGATTATATTCAATATATGGTTGCCACGTGTCTTGAATTCAATGCACAATGAATGCTACATCAACTTTAATGTCCACACGATTCAAGGATAGTTGCAGCTAGTAAATATGTTTACTTACCATTTAAAAAGAAAAGGTGCATGAAAGAGATGTTGAGGTGAAACAAGAAGGTGCTTGAACGGGTACGTGAATGAGACGTTAGGGTGAAAAGGGAAGGTACTTAACCCCTAAGTGACGGATCAACCATTTTATGGTCGCTGCCCTTTTTTTACGGGCTGCCCGAGATGGAAAAAACCTTTTTTTAGAAAATAAAAATATTTTCAAATAGGAAATCAAGTCTACTTTCCAACCCAATTTGAATCATGTCAATCCGAGTTAAACTCCACTGGGGAGAAATTTTCAAAGACAAACACCCTCTACATTGGCTAGTGTTAGAAAATTTACTATTTGGGGAAAGTAATGATGTTCTCTCCATTGAAAAATGTGCAATTTTTAGTTTTACAATAGAATGTCTAGTTTTAACCAATCATATCAAATTTCAAATTCTAAAAATAAAATTTGTAATTTTGATAAATATTTGAAGCTAAAGGCTTCTATATTCATTATGAGAGAATAAAAAGCAATTTTTTGAAATTTGACCGTATGAACAATTACTAAACATCATGCTCCTCATTTTCTCTTTTGGACCAAACTTCATCAAAGTTGAAGAAGTAATTTTTTATAACACATTTATGTTTTGCCCTTACCCCCTCCGTCATTTAGGGGTTAAAAAAATGTTGACGTAAAAGGGAAAGGTGCGTGAAAGAGACAATGAGGTGAAAAAAGAAGGTACAAGTGAAAGAGACTGTGGTGTAGAAGGGAAAGATATGTGAAAAGTATGGTGATGTGCAAAAAGAAGGTATGTGAAAGAGACGTTGAGATGAAACGGGAAGGTGTGTGAATGAAAAGTTGATGTAGAAGAGGAAAGTGCATGAAAGATACGCCTGTGTAAAAAAGGAAAGGTGCATTAAAAAAATGTTAAGATGAAAGGGGAAGGTGCATAAAAAAGATGCTTATGTAAAATAATTAGGAAAGGTGCATTATAAATCGTTATGGTGAAAGGAGAACTAGGGTGCATGAAAGAGACCCTTGACGTGAAAAGAAAGATGCGTGAAAAAGATGTTGCAATAGAAGAGACGACATTGAGGTAGAAGAGGAAGGTATGTGAAAGAGACAATGTTGTAGAATGGGAAGGGACGTGAATGAGATGATGAAGTGAAAAGGGAAGGTGCAAATGAATCGAGGTGCGTGAATGAGGCTTTGAGGTGAAAAGGGAAGGTACGTGAAAGAGAGGTTGAGGTAGAAATGAAAGGTGCATGAAAAAGACACTACAATGAAAGGGGAAGGTGCATGAAAGAGACTGTTGTAGATTGTGAAGGTGCATGAATGAGACCTTGAGGTGAAAATTGAAAAGAACAGTATGTAAAAGAGAGGTTGAAGCAAAAATGGAAGGTGTGAAAGAGAGGTTGAGGTGGCAAGGGAATGTGTGAGAGAAAGAGACGCCGATGTGGAAGCAAAGGTGCTTATAAAAGATGCTTGTGTGAAAAGAGAAAGTACGTGAAAGAGACGTTAAGGCAGAACGGGAAAGGGCGTGAATAAAACCTTGAGGTGAATAGGGAAGAGGTGGGAAGTAGACGTTGATGTCAATGAAAAAGGTTTGTGAAAAAAACGTTGAGGTGAAAAGGATATGAGATGGAAAAAATGTTGAGGTTTTAGGAGAAGATGCATGAAATAAACATTGCGATGGGTGAAAGGAATACCGAGGTGGAAAAGATGTTGAGGTAGAAGAAGATGCATGAAATAAACATTGCGATGGGTGAAAGGAATACCGAGGTGGAAAAGATGTTGAGGTAGAAGAAGATGCATGAAATAAACATTGCGATGGGTGAAAGGAATACCGAGGTGGAAAAGATGTTGAGGTAGAAGAAGATGCATGAAATAGACATTGGAATGAAATATGAATGTAAGTGAAAGAGATACTGAGGTGAAAAGGAAAGATGCGTGAAAGAGACGCTAAGGTGAAAGAAGAAGATGCGTGAGAGACGTTGGGATGAAAGAAGAAGGTTCGTGTAAAAGACTTTGGAGTGAAAGGAGAGGTGCAAGAAAGAAATGCTGTGCAAGAGAAAGATGTTTGAAAAAAACGTTGAGGTTGAAGGAATGCTAAGGTGGAAGGGATAGGTGCATGAAAGAGATATGAGATGGTAGCCTAGGGAAGTCATTGTTAAAAATTTAAATAACTATGAGAGAATAAAAATAAAGTGTCTTTTATTCATTTGAGATAATTTTTAAATTTTTTTAAAGTAATTTAGAGTGTCTTAAAACTAATTTGAGAATATTTTTAAATATATCCTAAATATACTATAAATAGTAAAATATTCCAATTGTTTCATAGTTCCCATTAAATACTCTATGTTTGTTCATGTATCCCAAAATGCACACTAAATTACTTCTCCGAAGGTAGAAGAGACGTTGAATTTGCAAGGAAGATGCCACTAAAAAATTGAAAATGATGTGGAAGGAGAAGGGGCATGAATGAGAGGCCGACTTGAAAAAGAAAGATGCGTGTAAAAAACGTTGAAGTAAAAGGGAAAGATACTCGAAAGACATGTTGAGGTGAAACACGAAACGCGACGCTTACGAGAGAAAAAAAGGTGCATAAAAGAGACGTTGCGGTGGAAGGAGCGTTGAAGTTGAATGGATATTGAAGTGAGAGGAACGTTGAGGTGGAAAAGGCAAAGTGAGTGAAATAGACGCTATGGTGAAACATAAAGCTGTGAAACGCTAAAGTGAAAGGAGAAGGTGCGTGAATGAGACATTGAGGTGATAAGAGAAGGGGTGGAAACAAGACGTTAGGCGAAAAGGGAAAGTGCGTGAAAAAAACACTCATATGATAGTGGAAGGTACGTGAAAAGACATTGAGGTGGAAGTGGTGGTGTATGAAAGAGACGCGGAGGTGAAAGGAGAAGGTTTGTGAAAAGAGACGCGGAGGTAAAAGGAGAAAGTTCGTGAAAAAAGACGCGGAGGTGAAAGGGGAAGGTGAGTAAAAGAGACAATGAGGTGAAAGCGGAAAGTGTGAATGAGACATTGAGACATTAAAAGGAGAAGGTGCGTGAATGATTTGTTGAGGTAATAGAAGAAGGTGCATCAATAAGACATTTGGGTGAAAAGGGAAAGTATGTGATAGTGACGGTGAGGGGGAAAGGTGTATGACAAATACGGTGCAATTTCCAACCCTTGAGCCTCAAATGGGTGCAATTCTGCAATTGTCAACCTTTGAGTTGTAAGTAATGCAATTTTTTTAGTGTTGTTTTAGCCACTCATCTTGTGCCTACACCAATATATGATAAGTAACACATGATTTGGGATAAAATTGGGGTTAACATTGAAACTTATATTTGAATGAACAATATGTATGATTATATAATTGTCTTAGAGTTTCTAATGTACATAATTCATATGTATAATTTATACGTATAAGATAGACTTACAAATCCCTCTTTAGGGTGTTTGCACAATACAATCTGTCAACTCATTGTCAATGTCTTAGTGCACATTTGTGCACATTGCACATTTTCCTTAAAATCTGACTTTCAAACCAATTTAAAAATTATATATCAATTGTTCAGTGAAAAATGAGTGAATAAACTTTTGGTTTTATGTACATATTAACCAAAAATAAAACTTAGAATGTTAAAATGATTTTATTTTGAAGATTTTGTGTATCAAAATTCTATTTCTAATAATAATTCTACCAATTTATGACCAAACCCTAAATACGTAGTATTCATCACTAGTATTTCAAAAGGAAAGATGTGCGGTATTCATCATTTGTATTTTATTGACAGATTGCTACATTAAACGATGAAAAATAAATTGGGAAATCACTTAAATGGAATTTTTGTTTGTACATTATGTAAATTTTGATATAATTGTTTGAGATTAAATGAAAATGTATTGTTGATTGTGCATCACAAAGAATGGTTATAGTAAAAGAAAGAAAATACATATTATGTTGAAGGAATATAGAAAGAATTTGTATATTTATTGCACCCTACTATACATGTGTATCCAATATAGTGACTATAGTAAACTATCCGATTTTATTTTATTTTATCCCAATTTGGTAATTTATTTAAGAATAAAAATGATACAACCAATAACGGATTTATATGCATATATTAAAATAAATTTGTCTACAATACAATTAAAGTAATAGTGTCATTAGTACAACATTCTGAGTCAATTCAATGTAAGTGTCTACACATATTTAAGTTTAATGCATTTAGAATGTTTGTTTTCATGCAATGATATTAAGTATGTGTATCAGGCTATCAACGTCATCTTTCTACACAATTTGATATCACATTTTGCATGTTTAATGAGATGTTTATCATGGTTATATATATATATATAATATTATATGTGCCCGCTTATCTATATTGTGACATCATGTCATGTATTCTTGTTAACCATGCTTATTTAGACATAACCCTTTATGCTACAATTTTTTGTTATCTACACTTAATCTTTTATGATGGCATTTATTTTACATATTTAACCCATTATGTTGTCATCTTTTGTTATTTACAAATGATCCTTTATCTTACCATATCTTGTTAAGACATGCAACCATTCAATAATTAAACAATTAAAATGAGCTTTGGCAAAACTAAAAAATAGTATACTACTTAAGTAGGTTTTTGATAGGCCTTTAATCTTCTAAATGTGAGAGATCAAAGTCAAAACCTTTTATATTCACAAAATTGATTTTAATTGATTGGATTAAGTCTTTGGTAGTCATTAGCATAGCCAACTAAGTCATTGGTATGTTCTAAACATTGGCCTTTCATACTCATGAGTCATTTTACATTCATTTTAAAATCACATAATTTAGTCTCATGAATTTATTATATATTATAAAATATAGATCAAGAATGGCATTAGTTTGTCAAATTACTTAAATCTAAACAATAAGTGAAATGACAATGCGATGCGGAATAGTACTTGTGAGCGTGATGTGCGGAGGGACGTGAGGATATCTTTGTATCTTGTCAATTATAAGTTCATTTACAAGGGTAGTCATCAAATATCATTTCAAGTTGCTCAAGTACATGTGACTTTCAAGGCCTAATGCCTTATATTCATAGCAAGTTGCATTTCAAGTGCGCCAACTTTCATGGCAAAGCTGGGCATTTCAAGATTTATGGCAAAGCGTTTATCGAAGAGGTTTAAGATAACAACATCCATATCAAATCAATAGTTTAAAAAAATCTAAATATCAATTAAAATGAAAATCAAGGTACATGATGATACGTAGAAGGTAGTTACGTAGATGTATAAGATGTGTAAAAGGTACATGGAGGTGAAATTATAGATGCAATGAATGTGAATGGCGTTGCATTAATCATTCTATATGAAACACTTGTCATAGCTTTTCTTTTGGCACAGCGGATTAGTTAAAATCTCCTAGCGAGTGAACGGCTAAAATCTTAAGGTGATTAGAGCTGAAGATGCTTGGCATCTTGGAAGGCTAATGGGCATCAGGATCACGCTCTGCCTTTCACATATACTAAATTAAGTGAAGAATTTAATAAGTAGGTATACATAGTTTTTATTCAGTATAATGTACACAAAAAATAATAATAATATATATTTTTTTGTTTGTTTTTTTTGTTTTTTTCATTGATCTAATAAGAAATTCTTGTTGTTGCTAAAAATTAGGTCATCAAAAAGCTCTTCATACCATTTTGAATTCTCCACAATTTGGATGACGGTTTAAATCTTAAATTAGAAATTTAAAAGACCAAACAAAGAAATATTCATTTGACACACTCTGAAAAACATAAATAACATGATTGGACAAAACTTCAATGAATTGTGCATAGTCAAAGGTTAAGTTGACTTCAAAATATGCAAATTTATTGATGTGTACATATCTCACTTTATGTTGAATATTTTAAACAGCTCAATAAATGGTTAGAGAAATTTAGGTTGTTCTACAATACAATTCTAGTTACGATCATAGGTCGTAGGTGGTTGAGAAAACTGGTGTTGACGACTGTAGATTTCATTTATGACTTTCCAACAGTTGTAGGATTTGTAAGTGAGCCGGCAAACTTGCAATCAAATTTGTAGATTTCATTTGGGGTAGGATTTTCTATGATGTAACCTAGCCTTTCACATTCTTGAATGGTCTCCTATGACTATTCGAATCCGCACTCAAAGACCATTCTGTGAAATAATGTACCCTTTCAAGTCTTATTTAATTTCATGTCATTTCAATTCATCATTGGTAGTGCAAAGAAAAGTGGAGCTTTAGTTGAATAGTTGGTATCTAGTAATGGCTTCAATCTTCAATGATGCAATACATGGCAATGGTTTGATATAAGTACCCCAAAAAAGCCCTTTGAATTTTGAAATCAACCCTTATGGCAACTTTGAATGAGTTCCTCTTTAAAACAAATCAAAAATTGAATCTACCGGATGTGGTTTTGATTTCCTTTAGTCATGCATTACACCAAAAATTAAATCACACAAAAACTAAAGAGGTTTAAAGATTTTAAGAGAGACGTTTTGTACAAAAATCAAAATTTGTCCTAGCTGCTTGAAAAAAATCCAAAACATTTGTTTAAAATATTCAATGACGTCATTTTGGTACCAATTTTTGATATGAAGTACACCTAAATATGTGTTATTTAAAATGATTAATTTGAACGATTAAAAGTATTATTTACTTTGTACTACAATGCCTGCAAATGCTAATTTTTGACAATTTTTCTGCCAAAGCATAAAACAAAAAATTTATTTATTCAATTAAAGTTTTGGACTTGAATTAAAATGTTTCATGTCATTTAGGTGTGGATATTTATATTTATAAATTTGGTCAATTGAAATGGACAAATTTGTTGAAATTTGAAGAAAACAATTATATGTTTGAAATTTTGAAACTTCCAAATATCGACAAATTTGTCCATTTCCATTTCCATTAAATTAATTATCTTTAACTAAAATAAATATCCACACGTGGTTGAGATGAAATACTTTATTCCAAGTTCAAATTCTCAATTGAATAAATTAATTTTCTTGTTTTTATGCTTTGTGAGAAAAATTCACTACTAGAGAGTGCGTAAAAACCAAGACAAAACCAACACACATCTGTTGGAACCAACAGAGAATGGGTTTAACGTAGCAAACATTTAGTTATCTGCACAGAAGCAACAAGTTCCTGTTGATTTCTATTCGAACCAACAAGTTCCTGTTGATTTCTATTCGAACCAACAAGTTCCTGTTGATTTCTATTCGAACCAACAAGTTCCTGTTGATTTCTATTCGAACCAACAAGTTCCTGTTGATTTCTATTCGAACCAACAAGTTCCTGTTGATTTTCCTCTTGGAACCAACAAGTTCCTGTTGATTCACTACTAGAGAGTGCGTCAAAACCAAGACAGAACCAAAACACATCTCTTGGAACCAATAGAGATTGGGTTTAACGTTGCAAAACCGAATTCACTGCACAGAACCAACAGATTCTCTCTTGGAACCAACAAGTTTTCTCTTGGAAAAAAAAAACTGTACAGAACCAACCGGTTCTCTCTTGGAAAAAAACACAGCTCCAGCCTTCAAGATTTTGTCAAAAAAAAAAAAAATTCAAAAAAAATTGAAATTTTTTCTATATACAGAAAAATCCCTGCATATAATACTGCAGAAAAAAAAATTGAAAAAAAAGTTTTTTTTACATCGTTAAAAATATTCAAAGACTGCTGGGAAAAAAAAACAGCTTCAGCCTTCAAGATTTTGTCCAAAAAAAAAAAATTCAAAAAAATTTGAATTTTTTTGTAGATACAGAAAAATCCCTGTATGAAATAGTGCAAAAGAAAAAATTGAAAAAAAAAGTTTTTTTACATCGTTAAAATATTCAAAGACTGCTGGGAAATAAAAAACAGCTCCAGCCTTCAAGATTTTGTCCAAAAAAAAAAAAAAATTCAAAAAAATCTGAAATTTTTTGTAGATACAAAAAAATCCCTGTATGAAATAGTGCAAAAAAAAAATTGAAAAAAAAAGCTTTTTGTACATGGCAAACGAATCGCCAATGGTTAAGTTCTCTTATAATTAACAAGATAATTCTCAAACTTGCATGAGCGTGTGCATGTGGTGTGGTGGTTTGGTAAGTGGTTGGGGGTTAGAAGGTCTTGTGTTCGAATCTGACCGTTGGGAATTGGTCTTCGGTTAACTATGGTGGGCCCTACGGTGGTGGTCGGGGTTCTTGGCCCGGACTGTCAATTTTTTTTCCGGGCAGCCCAAAATTTCCGGGCAGCTACTTTTCCTCGGGCAGGCCAGAAAAAATAAATGCTAGATTAGAAACATTCTTTATCTGTATACTTGGACATTGAAGCAACACCAAACCAAGATAAATTCTCTTGATTGTGATCCGGAATCAAGTGTTCCTAACCCGCACACGAAACCAACAGAATTTCTGTTGAATTTCTCTTACATTGGACCCCATTTCTCTAGTAGTGATTACAAACCATTTGTGAAAGTATGGTACAAGGAATCCATGCTAAATCATACAATGTAGAGAAATGTAGAACAATCTAAAATAGAAAACAATAGACTATAAATCTTTATGACATTATGTCATCTTTGTTCTATCACTCTCACAACTCTTGCTACTCTTTTCAAAACACATTTGAATCAACCCTTGGAAAACGAGAAGGCCCTTACAAGGCATTTTGGATAACTTTTTTTATTATGAGCTCCTAAATCATGTTTTTAGCAAAAAATTAAAAATTTGTGCTCAACTAACCAAAATACTACTACCTTAATAAAATTGTCAATTGCAAAAACATTAATTTGATAAAACCACACCAAGGTATATTTTGTATAATAATTTTAAAAATGAAAATTCATCAATTTCATAAATACACAACACTTCATAACGTTGTACGTAACAAATAATGTATAGTTTACCTAAAGTTCAACATGGCGACATATATCCATATACTTTCATCAATCTTCTTCAAATAGAAATAGAGATACATTCAAGGACATTGTTGGACATGCTCTTAACCCCTCAAGGCCCAAGGGGACATATTGTGTCCTCTGACTTGTTCATCAGGTCATTTTTTGAACTCATTTTGTTCAAAAACTACATAAGATATATATAGAAGAAATACATTGCAATGTTAATATTGATGTGGGAAATTTTGAAGTACAAATTATATTTTCACTTAAGTTTGTTGTACAAGAGATAATTGCAGTCAAAGTTCAGTTTCTTCAAATAGTACAGAATCCCCTTGGGCCTTGAGGGGTTAAGCAGACTTTTTATATGCCGTATATTTTAGGAATCGTTTAATTTGTGTTTTATACAAAAACATATGTTTTGATGATTTTGTGTTTTGAAAATTGAATATTCTTTCACATACTTTCCCTCTTCATTTCATTTTTCTTATTCATGCACCTTCCCCTTTCACCTCAACATGTCATACGTGTACTTCCCCCTTTAACTTAGCGTGTCATTCACGCACCTTCCTTTTTCACCTTCTTGTCCTATTAGTATGCATCTTTCATTTTTTTACTACAGCGTGTCATTTACATACCTTCTCCTTTCACGTCAACGTTTCATTCACCCACCTCCGCTTTCATTCAATGTCTCTTTCAGACATCTTTCCATTTCACCTCCTTTTTTTCTTTCATGCACTTTCTCCTTTTACCTTAGCGTGTCTTTCACGCACCTTCTCATTTTACTTTAGGATGTCTTTCACACACCTTCTTCTTTTACCTTAGCATGTCTTTCACACACCTTCCCAAGGCATGTCATCCAACGTGTCTTTCATGCACCTCCCTTTCTAAATTTAGCGTTTGTTTCACGCACCTTCCCATGTCATTTAATGTGTCTTTCATGCATATTCCTTTTTACCTAAACGTTGTTTCGTCCCCTTTTTTGTTTCATCCTATTGTCTCATTTCCACACCGTCTCTTTTCTTGAGCTGAAAGGGGAAGGGTTGCATTCTTATACAGTACTTGTTATTCGGTTCTCGCAGTGGAAAATGTACAGGATTTGTTGGAGTAAAGAAGGAATTTGTATCTTTAATGCACTCTACCTTACATAAGTGACTAATATGATGATTATTGTCAACTATTATTACACCATGATTGGTTAAACAATGAATATGTCATTTTTAACTCATAAAAACTACTGTAGTACTTTACTATTGTTTCTTACAAATGACACTATGGTATGCACATACACTATGATATGCAAATGACACTATGATATATATGCACATGATATTATTTAATCTATAGTTGCGAACCGTTCTCATTTGTGAGACTTGATGCTTGATCATAACATATAATAAATGGGTTCTTCTTATCCTTGTACTATGTTGAAATTGTTGTATTAGAAGAGTGTTACTGAATGTTATAAATGTAAATTAGTCATTATCAAAAAAGTTACAAAATTCATTCACAAATGGTAATGTTTGGAATCAATAAAAAATGTACCGTCCACATATCACATAGGGTTGTCATATTTGACATTATTTTCATTTTGACAATGTATTAGATGTTCAAAGTTATTTTTCTAATTAGAAAATTGTCAAATATGTTCCCAAATATGTTCAATAATTTAGATGAAATATTCTTGAATATTTTAGAATATTTTAGAATTTTACGGATGATTTTAAAAAATATGCCTATTTGATAGACATGGAGGTTTTCTAAATGTTTTCAATGTTGTGTTTGGCACTTTGTTTAGTTGTAAGATAACTTGAGTCAAATGACACAAAGCAACTCCTGCAAGAGGATGGTTGTCTCATGTTTGATGTACAGTCCATTTTGATGCACTTGTGTGACATCTTATAGGATTCATTTTTTCACTTCACTATGGATTTGTATGCAATAATACATTCTAGTTGAACCATTTCGACTATGGGCGATTTTATTTTTTGTTCACAATTTTGTATGTAAACTTTATTTTATAATGCTTTCAATTCATTTTGCCATCTACCATATTTTCATATCTCATTGTTCAAACACTTTTAATTGTGGATACCTTACGTTGATGAAAGCATGCCTTGAAGTATGCCTTGTGATCTAGCAAACACGTCTTCAAAACATCATTATACAAGGATCTAGGGATTCAAAGGAATAAAATCCTATTGTATGGCTAGAGACAATGGAAATGGTGTCCTTCTATTTTTGGACCTCTATGATGCACACTAGGCATGGTTTAGCTTGATGGAGATAGATGGATACTGATGGAGGACAATTCAACATTTTGTACTACCACGACAAGCAAAATAAATAACCACACTAGGTTTACCATTGGTTTCATCGTTGTGACCATGCATGCCTCCATGATGATTTACCAACAATAAATAATCAAATATAAATACAAGAATTTATAAAAAACACAAGAAAAGAAGCTATTGGTTTGATTAATGAACATACTAGTGCATGAGTTCCATTGCAACCAATGTCTCAAATAACAATCCTGGGGTGCATTCTACATTATGTTTGAGAATCACATGCGTTGATGACCTTTAACCTCTAAAGGTCTTCAAATACAAAGGCCCAAGGAAGTCATTCTCAAAAACATAGATAACCATAAGCAAACAGATATAGGGTGTCCTACTGTGTCCTAATGTCCTTTATACATTTATGATTAAAATTTTAATTTTAATTAATTAATTAATTTAATAAACCTCCTTTGTCTTTCCATACACCCCATTTTTCTCATCATGTTTTATATCATTCAACTTATTGGCCTTTCTCAAAACCCTTCACAAACCATGCCTTATTCATTCAACATCTTCGCCTATTCATTAACTACATGCGAGTCAGGAACTCCCGTTATGACTGTCTTGCAATTGGCGGATGATTGCCGAAGGCCAATTATGACTTCTTTGCTCTATCAAGGGACATTTTTCTCATTATGTTTCCGCATGTTCAATCAATCTCCTAGTGAGTGGTGTGGTTTTTTTTGAAGTAAACTGACTCTTCAAACCCAAAGAAAAAGAGACAATTAAACCTTGGATGACTCAGTTCCAGACAAGGATAAATGAACCCGCCAACATGTCATCCCGAGACGGATGGATGGATGAGCAATCCATCCGTCTTTCGAATAAATCGATCTCATCCCGACCACTGCAAGTGAAGTGACTCGACGAGACCGTCGAGAGAACGCAGCCTGGCTGTCTCTTTAGGCCGCTTTTCCCGCAACCTCCAACTTGCACCCCGTTTTCATCCCGATCGGAAGAGCGGATGAATGTAGGATCTACACGGTCCCAACTACCGAGATCGTTTTCATGCAGGGCAAGGGCACCTATAAATCAAACAGTCGCCCACCCTCTCTTCCACTCGCATTCAGTTCGTCGTCATCGCTGCATGAGTCTCGCGCTCGCTAGCTCCGAGTGCCTTGAATTGTTGCTTTTGTGTCTGTGTTCTCTTGCTGCTGTTGTTGAAGAGGGTCCTGCAGCCAGGACTATATACTTGCTACTAACTGCAGCAGATCGATCGATATGGAGGATGTTGGATTGAGTACTGCGGCATCATGTGCTGCATCCGCTGCTGCCAGTGACGACGGCGCCTGGATCGCAGCTGCTCTTATAGCTCTCTTTCCTCTCGTTCCTCTCGTTTATGGTCTGCTTCTGCTGTGGACCAGCAGGGATGGAGTGGTCACCGCCAAGGGGGGAACGAGAGCATCGAGCGAGGCCAAGGCCAAGCCCAAGGGGGGGCCTGTGATCTGGCCCGTGGTGGGATCGTTTCTGGAGCTGCGGCGCAACTACCACCGGCTGGAGGACTGGTATCTGGGCTTCTTCAGCGACGACGTCAAGACGTGGAAACTCCGGATTCCCTTCCCGCTCAGCCAAACCCTCATCGCCACCGTGGATCCCGTGAATGTGGAGTACATCCTCACCAACATCCACAAGTACGGAAAGGTACGCCAGTACGTGGGCATGAACAATTAACAACCTCCCTCGCAGAATATTCGAGAGCACACGAATTCTGTTGGAGTTGAACAATTGACTCTCGTGATCGAGGATGGTGAGGGCTCCAGTATGCAGTAGAATTGACCGGTTGAACCCTATTAAGCGTCCGTGACTGTCTGTGACTTTAATTCTGTAGTGTAGGAAAAATGGACCCCTGCTGCAAGTCTTCTGGTTGTGTGTAAATGACTTCAGCTCGACCCCATCGACACTGTTGCTTTTTGTAGACTGTTGCTTTTGTGGACATGCACAGAACAAGAGGTTTGAAACGTTCGATGTATTGCACTTAGAAAAGCAAGATGAAATGAGGAGATGACGCTTAGGGGTTAATGCAGCCTGTCGAAAGCTGAATTAGTGACTCCGACGCGCCCGCGTAAGTTAACTTAGCTGGCCCTGGAGTTTGCGATCTGACTCTTGTGAAATCATGGCCAATTAAAAGCGCTCGCTCAGTTCTTGGACGTACATGCATGCATGCTGACGAATCATGATGTGAACCTCGTGCAGGGTACCGCAGATAACTTCAGATTGCAGGATTTCTTGGGGTCCGGCATTTTTCTGTCGGATGGAGCTGCCTGGCGACGCCACCGCAAAATCGCCAGTACCGAATTCTCCACACGAAAGCTCCGTGAGCTCAGTAACACCGTGTTTCGAGAAGACGCCATCAAGCTTGCCAACGTCTTGAAACAATTCATGGCTGCCGGCAAGCCCGTGGAGTTTCAGGTGCACGCGCAACTTAGGGTCTTTGAATGAATGTCCGATTTGAGTAAAGTGTGTGGGGTCTGTGTCAGTGCAGCCGATCGAAAGGCACGGCAGAGAGCTAGCATTTGCAGGCCGGTTCCATGGCTTTTGTGGAAGGGGCCCAAGATCACGGAATCGTGCAGGCTCTTGCAATCGATCCTGAAGCCGGTTCGCTATGACATGATTCTAATTAAGAGTCTGATGCAGTGTAGTCTTTTCATTTGACTGTGTCGGTCGCTTAATTTGCAGTGACCGCTTTGTGTGAGAGTGCCATGCCAGAGAGTTGGCTGCGCAGAGAAAGCGGTAGACCGTATATCGTAGGAACTATAGTAGACATACGTACAGATACGGTCGCGAACGCCATCCTTCCCTGATGACTGAAGATATTCACTTCAACCCACGGCACCAGGGTTTGGCTCCCCGTTCCCAGAGCGACCGAAAGCGAAGCTTGTCCCGAATTTTTCCAGGCACCGGTCCTCATAAAATTTTAGGGATACAGTCTGATGCATGCAACCTGTAGTATTTTTCATTGGAATGACCGTACGTGTTGATCGATGGCATTATTTTGCAGAGCTTGGCGGCGCGCATGACATTGGACAGCATTTGCAAAGTGGCGTTCGGGGTGGAATTGGGCGGAATCTCGCCTGATCTGCCTGATATTCCGTTCGCCGAGGCTTTCGATGCTGCGCAAGTGCATCTCTCGGAGCGACTGGTAGACCCGCTCTTTCCAATCAAAAGACTGCTGAACGTCGGTGCAGAGCGCCGCTACCGCCAGGATGTGGACGTGGTGAACCAGTTCGCGTACGGCGTGATCAACCGTCGACGTGAGGAGATTGCTCAAGCGCACGAAGCTGGCAGAGTCTTCGTACGTTCCACGAATTTCCCTACCACCTAGGCTGTCCATTGCTGACTCATGTGTATATACATTACTTGCAGGCTCTAGCTTTCCTTAGAAACTGGGACTGGATGGGTACCCAGATATGATTAAAAGTAGAACTTACGGTTTATCTATCATGATTAAGTCTGGTACCGACCGTGTGTGATGTGCGATGGAATTTAACAGTCTGCGTCAGGTTAAACGTGACTTTGTGTGGAGAACTTTCTCAGGATAGAGAGGACTTGCTTTCGAAGTTCATGGCGCATGGGCGCGCAGCGGAGGACAGCTACAGCGATCCGGAGCTGCGAGACGTGACGGTGGATTTCTTGCTGGCAGGGAGGGACACCACTGCCGTCACGCTGGCATGGTTCATGTACGAAATGTGCCGCCACCCGGAGATGGTTGAGAAGATCTTCAACGAAGGCATCGACGTGGTGGGTAAGAAGCACTCAGGGACGGACTTCGAGTCCATGGCGGAGCACTTGACGCCTGACAACTTGAGCCGGATGCACTACCTCCACGCCGCCCTTTCCGAAAGCCTTCGCATACATCCACCAAAACCCAGGGTAACTTGCTCCGCCACCTCCATCGATCATTCAATTCATTCCTCAATGCTGCATCATCAAGTACTTTTTCTTGCGTAAGTTCTATTTTCTGTTCATTTGGTGGCTCCAACACAAAAGAAACATTAATTATTGGTTTCTGCTATTGATCTTTCCCAGCTCCCCCTCACTTGATAGATACCAGTGCTTCCAAAGCAGAAAAAAACGGAGGCAACAACCTGCGAGACTTTGAGAATCCAAATGATCTATCTGAGATTCACGATCGATCATGATCTTGAAAACTTACAAGTGAAAGTTCTCAATTGCACTCCCTGACTGGCTAATTGTTGTGAACTTTTATTACAGGATGCGAAGACTGCACTCATTGATGACACACTTCCTGACGGAACTGTCGTGAAGAAGGGAGAACTGGTGCAGTACGTCCCATACTGCATGGCCAGAATGCCCTTCATCTGGGGCTCCGATGCACTGGAAATGAAACCGGAGAGGTGGCTGCGGGACGGCGTTTTCCACCCTGTATCTCCATTCAAATTCACTGTCTTCCAGGTACACCTACTGGACACTCGATCAGGCTATGAGTCGTTAAATTGTTGGTGATATTTAATTGCAGTAAGTACGTTGCCACCCAGTCAGAGTGTGGTCGAGTCATAACTCAAGAAACATGCATGTGAGTTTGGAAATGAAACTTGAGGTGTCCGTGTGAGAGTGTCAATTATGTACTAACAGTTGTAACTAAAGGATGCCAGCTTGCCATCCAGATCAATCTGGTTGAGCAGCTGCAATGGGTCCATTTGGATTCATTTATAATTAGTGTGCATATGTCGATTACAATTAAATCAGCTGCGACTAGCTGTAAGTAAGTTGTTGTTGTGGGGCCGTGGTTGTTGCAGGCTGGGCCTCGAATCTGCTTGGGCCGAGACTCTGCGTTCTTGCAGTTGAAAGTGACGGTTGCGCTGATAATCCATTTCTTCACGTTCCAGTTGGTTCCTGGACAAGAATTGACCTACACCTCCGCCTTACTCATGCCAATGAAGAATGGAATCCAAGTCACTGTGTCCCCTCGGGAGTGAATGATGATCAGGATCTCGTACACTCACTGCCTCGGAGCTAGCTAGTCAGAGAGAAAGAATTGTGCATCAGACAATTGGTTAGTAGCTCTGAGTGAGTATTATTCTAATTTTGTCTAGATCGATCGATGTGGTAGTTTTTCTTGTTTTATAGAGTGGACAGACATGGATGATGTTACTCATGGATACAATCGCACAGTTGACGATTTGAATACCGTAAGGTGTGAACAGTTGCATTCATTGTGCGCATTATCTTGCTGCTTAGACACTACCGGTACTCAGTCATTGCCTGGCTGGAGACTACTAGACAGTCTCCCGGTTTTAGTAATAAAAGGCAAACTTTTGTCTTGTAATTAATGTGGGCTCGTGATTATCGTTGGTTGCGGGGTATTCTGGCCTTTTTCATTGTTGAGTCCACCAATCCGTCTGGGTTTTGTTTCAAAAATGCTGTTTCGTTAGTTGTGTATATGTGGAGTTGCTTGTGAATCTTAACCAAGAGAAATAAAGGAATGTTTGTTGATAGTTGATTACTTGTTGCATACGAGTTATAAGTTTTAGCTAGGTGTTGGCCATCATCCATGTTGTAGGAAACTTAATACTTTTGATGACCTATTTTGTAACAATGAAAAAGATTGCTAATTTGATTAGTTGATGTAATGATTTTCATAGTTTGTTTCATTTTGGTATGCATCATAATGAATGAAAAAGTAAAGTTTCAAGAGAAATATAGGGAAGTCGTAATTATTGGCCTTGGAAAATATGAACAATCCTTGTTTTATGTACAAAAGGTCATTTATGTTTTGTTGAGGCTTTTCGTAGTCTCATTTTTATATTTGATTCCAAGATAGACCATTTTATCTCTTCACTAGTGTTTTTTTATAAGTAAATATCAGCTCCAACTTTTGGAAGAATTTCATTATAGTATCACTATTTGAGCATTATTATTTTTTTAGTCTCAATTATTATTTTTTCGAATGAATTTTTGAATAACTAGCATTCCATCTTAAATTATGTGAAAAGTCTCAATATAATGAGTATGGCCTTACAGCCACAATTAATGTGTTGTGTACGTGTATGTGAGGAACGGGGCTTGATCCCAATGCCCCTTAGTTTTGGGTATTCTAGCAGATCCCTGTACTTTCAAATTTTATTCGAGCTTGTCCTCGCTTCCAAAGTTCAAGATGATGCCTTGACAGAGGTTTGAAAGGCGATGTTTAACGCGACCCTATAACAATTCCTTGCACTTTCATTTTCACCTTCGCGTACTTTCCACGCATCTTTGGCATCAGAGAGTACTTGTTGACCCCGCATACCTTCCACGCATCTTTGGCATCGGTGTAGTACCTATTGAACCCCGCGTACCTTTCACGCATCTTTGGCATAGGAGTACCTTTTGACCCAGTATACATTCAAATATTTAATCCTTTCATCTTTTCTTTCATTTTAGGGTAAATTTTATGCACCTTTCATCTCTGCGTACCTTTTATAGTCTTTCCGTTCACTTCCAACCAACATTCAAGATCTTTGCTCAATGTGCATCATGTGGAGCAGTAGTAACTCATTGGAGTCACTATTTGTTCAAGCCTGCCCGTATCTTTATTCTCTCAGTAGTCTAATTTGAATTGGGAACTTAGATACGGAGACATGCCCAGATGCACATGGGCACAAAGTTTAAAATTTAGTATGACTGGTTAAAGTTGGGAGCCTATCTATTGTAAAATTCATAAATGCAAAAGAAATGATGGAGGCATTATATCTTTTTCCAAATTGCAAATTTTATAACACGATCACATTGTTGAGGTGCTCTATTTTGAAAATTTATCTCGGGTGGAGTGTAACTCGGATTGCCATAATTCTAATTGGGTTGTTAAGTAGACTTGATGTAGCATTTTAAATATTTTTTATTTTTCAAAAAATATACTTTTGTTCCGGGTAGCCTAGTAGATTTGGGCAGCAAGTTAGCAACTTTGCAACTTAGAAAATGGTCATTTGAGCGCTTTGGGGTTAATAATTGAAATTAAAATAATAATTGAAACAAATAGTGTACTTGAAATAAACCTAATTTGACAAGTTCAATTTGGTAACATAATTACATAAATTGATTGAGACAATTATCAAACTTAATTAGTTATTATGTACACAAATTTTACGAATGTTAAAATCTTAAAATCTCACCTTTTGTCAATCAAAAGATTCACTTACAATAAGTAGCTATATTACGCTATATACTACTAACTCACTTTTAAATTACACTATATACTACCAAAAATTAACACTTTGTCTACCGAGGCTCATGTATTGTCTCCCTACCGAGACGGACGGAACAACACTTTATTCACGCCGATCTCGAAAGAGGTCCGGAGTTTTAGTCTCCCTAGTACCGAGGATGATTTGCCCGCCTATAAAAACCAGCCCCCCAAGCGCATGAGATTCATTTTTCTTGCTCAGTCTGCTTCACTGTAAGTTAATCAACTGACTGATTAACTGACTGTGGTCAGCGTACTGCATGCATGTCGGAGAGAAGCTGAGAAAGGTAGAGCCTGGGTCCCTGGGATCCCCGAAGCCCTGGCTAACTTCTGCAGTCTGTGGTTTTCCATGCTAAATCTTGTACATTTGGTCTAGTCAAAATTTGATCGTGCCAATTTACAATTTGCAACAATCTTAGCACTGCAAACGGCCTACGCGTTGTCTAAATCTTGAAGGACACAGGAAGAATGGGAGGGTGATAACGGGGTAGCCTAGAGGCCAATGTAGATTTACCCCCAAAACTTTCTAAACAAGTAGGTCGGGGGTAAATCTACATTGGCCTCCTGTGGGATACTTTCCAAATCCAAACCAGAGTAATGTAGAACACGCACGAGTGCAAATGTCTTTTTATTGCAGCAAGAAAGACATGAATTCATGCATGACAGCTGGACAGTGAATTGCAATTGCTTAATTACACAAGTCGACTAACAAAGTCACTGTTACAGTTTCTGATCCTTCTCCTATATTCGTCCCATAGAGTCACTCTGCGTAACTGCGTTAATTGTGGAAATTAAAGAGGGAGCTAAGTGCGGTGCCGGTCGTGACGTTGTGGAGATGGAGATGAACCTCGAAACGAAACTCATCGGCGCAAGTCCCTCCGAGCGCAGTGATGAATTCGACAGGCTGGAAGTCACAATCCCGATTTCTCATCATCCAAGGTTCATCCAGCAAAAGCCTCTGTCATACTCTGCACGCGCGCCCACATTTACATTAATCATTAATTGAATCACGTGCGATAATTAGCCTTTGTTAGCTTTGCATGCATTATTGGATTTGAAGCGTAAAAAATGGAATATTTATGTTGTGGCAGCTAACGTTGATTGTTTCCAATGTACATTGAGTGTAAAATAATTGACACACGAGTTTACGAAAGGACGCATGTTTGAAAATGCTGTTTCTTCTTGAAAATTAGTTGCAATATCTACTTATTATATAAATCAATCGGCTTATTGTGCAATGTATGTTAACAGTGGTGATCAGCAGATCAGGGCTGCAGAGAATTCGGATCATACCATTACCATTCCAGAGCCTCCTATCTGCAGGTCTGAAACTCTAGAAGTGTATTTTAAATCTGCTAATTGAATGATTTGAATCATTGAACTTTTGAATTTCATCTTGTGGGGCTCATTTCCAACTTAGGTGAGGTTTCTAAACGAGTCGGTGCATGGTGGTCCTTCTGATCTCCGCAATGCTGTTCACTTATTGTGGAACGAGTTAACTAATTATTGGCATGGGTCCCGACCGGATATATTTCATAGTGCAATCAAATATCCAGCTCGCTTCTCAGAATTTCTGAACATTGGGATTCAACTTATGCTAGCTGGACTCGGAATGATCATCATTACAGGATCTGCGCCGATGATGAAGACGAAAATGACGACGTTCTCGTGGAGCTCGGTTGCCGCTGTAGAGGCCAGATGAGCAGGATGCACAGAAAATGCATCCTCGAATGGTATGGCCTGAGAATGATTCTGGAGAAAAACTACAATTTCGAATTATGCAAGTGAGTATTGACTCCGTCTTCAATATTGTCACCTTTGTTGCACTGACAACTAAACTACAGACATAATGTCATCGACGACTGCAATTCAATACTAACTTGCACTACTAGAATCAGGGTGCCTTAGCAACGCTGTAAACGTTGCTCAATACACTGGCCAGGGCTTGCTTGGGGGCTCTCAAAACGTTGGTAGGACAACGTTCAGAACATTGCTCAAAATAAGCAACGTTTTGGTACATGAATATGCAATGTTTTAAAGGCCTCACGTCGGGATTGGGATCTTCTATACATCAGCGTTCCCTTGACTGGTGACGTGGACACATCATGCTCTATTAAGCCCTGTTTCCACTTGACGGTTATTTTCCATGGCTACTTGGATTTACGGAGTAAAAACACACAGTGGGTAATTTTATCGATTTTTACACTTTGAATTCACGGTCACCTAGTAAAATTTGTAGATAAATTTGAATAGTAAGTTGGGTCGTCCATACTTCGCGGTGAAAATTTGATGTGGGATTCACATTGCCAAATCAATGTGAAAAAAACTTACTCGAGTAACTTAAATTACTTCTACCTTCGAATGCATTGCCACATGGCAATTTCAAGTCGTGTCAACTTACCGCACAGTTGCTAATTTTACCTCCCTAACGTGTTGTTAACGAATTTATTATTGTGTAATTAGGTGACTCTCTTCAATGCTCGAATTGCTTATTATGCTGTACTTCTGAAATTAGCCAGATGTGCTTGCCTATTAGTAGACTCAGCCGTAACCTAAGTATAGGATTAGGGTGCACACTGCACAGGTGGCATCTATGACTTGGTGGCATCATTCAGAATTTTCATACTTTGGCTTTTTGCTCCAGTATGCCATTGTGGGAAAATTGTGAGAAAAATTCACATATGAATTTTTTCATTCTAATTTTATTTGGAGCCTTATGACCCCTTGTTAATGTGGTCTCTGCTTAAGATTTTATCAGGACATTTGCTATGTCCAGTGCACATTGCGCATGGTGAGGCATTTCCTCCCTGCAGAAAATAGTTGGCAATCAGTTTAAACTTCAAATGTGGATTTTCCAGCATCTGCAAATTCACCACAACTACAAGATCTCAATCCAAAATGCATCGTTCCCACATCACATACAGAAACCTTCATGATGCTACACTGACGGAGGAAACAAAGATTCGAAGCCTCAAAGATCGCACCTGCCTGCTGAGCGCCGCTCCTCAAATTCTCGATGGTCTCCCTGCGATCTCTCTGACAGTCTCACTCCCGAAACTCTCACTCCCGAAACTCTCACTCCCGAAACTCCCGAAACGCTCGACAGTCTCACTCTTTGAAACTCAAAACTCAAAACTCAAAGGCTTCTTCAATCTCCCAATCTGAAACTCTCGATCTCAAAACTCCCGATCTGAAACTCTCGATCTCTCGATCTCTCCGATCTGAAACTCACGTTATCACTCCGATCTGAAACTCACGCGACGGATACAAAGCACTCCATCTCCACACTCTCGCCCCCATTAAAACTGTCCTGCGAAAACGGATCCAAAACAGGCCTGATCTCCGCCAAACTCGAGAGAGAGAACCCGGTCACGGAGAACCACGGAGCCGATCGAAAGAGAGAACCACGGAGACAGACTCACAGAAACAGAACTCACGGAGACAGAACTCACGAGAGATCAACTTCAGACACTGACTGATTGAGAGACAGGTTGGTGAGCCTGGGCGTCGGGCACCCTCGTCACGAGGCAGTGCTGAGATTGAGCAAGGGCTCCTGCGACGAGGGCCGTTAATGTGCGCCGACGGTCGAGATCTTCCGAGGTGAGACTGGGCCGGGAAGGACCTGCAGCACGGGTGGGTTGACACAGCCAATCCAAGTTACAGTACCGGTATGTTGAGATGCATCTATTTTAAGATGCATGCGGACTGTGGGAAAGCAGAGAATCAATGAAGAGTTAGCTTCCGGTTTTATTTTTATTTATAATTTTTATTTTTTCTCATATTGAATTAAAAAAATTGATACATAAGAGCATTCCCACCCATGCACGCTAGGACTAACTCGCTGAAATTATTCATCTACAGAAGAGCTCTTGCACCTACGCTCCCCCACCCTTGCACGCCCCTCACATACCGGTATCAAAAGTGCACATCAAATAGTCAATGGACCAACTACAAGTAGAATGTGAGGATATAGTCAACTAAATAGTGATTTGAAGACCCATTTTTTAACACGCTAGAATTGAGAGTCAAGAGGTATTTTTGAAGGGCCCTTGGCACTTTTCATTTACTTGTTGAGTGTGAGAGACTATGGGAGGGCATGGGTGGCCATGCTCTAACATTATTAAGCCCTAGACTTTGTACTTTTGTTGAAGTTTACAAGCCTTTCTCCGATCCTCTTGAATGTGCTTTGTTTTCACATCTTAACCCCTAACCGCCCAACCATGCATATTTTGCATGATGTACGGATTTGAACTCCAATTTCTCATCCATCATGCACTTTTTGTAGAGTGAATTTTTTAATGAAGCTTTTAAGAGAAGTTAGCTTTGTGCACGTGTGATCTCATTAGAAAGGGGATCATTTGTGAAAATTTTATGCCTCATTTCATGTTCTAGTGTTCCACCCAAAATTTCGAAGATTTTAGTCTAAAAGTGCTCTTGGGAAAGTCAACTACTAAAGTCAAGTAACCAAAAAATCTTCAAAATTCACTACGATTAGAGTATTACATTTCAATTCATCCCAAAAAAATTCATTATTAGATTGTCAATATCTTGTTCGTAATCATATTACAAAAGAGCTTTAAATTTTACTGAGTTTGAAAACATATACACAAATATTGGTGATAGCAATCACAAATCTAACCGTATGGATACAATCTAAAATTCATAATGTACAACTTTTAATCATTCATGAAGTTGAAAATATCCCTCTTAGTTGCATTTTATAATGCATTCTGGAAAAATTGCCAAGTTTGAAAAGGGTGAGAACGTTTAGGGGTTAAGTTTGTCTTACTTGTTTGACTCCTACTAAATTCCCTCATATAATGGCAAGTGTCATGTTTCACTCATATATAGGAAACTACACTAAAATCATAAAGAAAATGAATGATCGAATGGATATGCATAACAAAATTTATGAATGTTTAAAATAACTTAGAATCATCTTGAAAATTTTGTTATATAGTTCATTTCAAAACAAGTTATAAAAGAATAAATAAATATTAAATTAAAATGTGGATAAAAAAATGCTAAGATTTTGACCTTTTTTCTTCAACTCGCAAAAAAAACGTTAGTTAAAGTGGATTTTTTTGACAAAATGTGCAAAAGAGTGTTAAAAATGACAAAAAATGAAGAATTTATAAAACTACTTATTGTTTCTACTCCCTCCGTCCCAAAGTTATTGTCCAACTTGTTTGCTTGGTATTTCTTTGAGCCAATTTCATTGATCATATTGTAAGAAACATGATTAAAAATGGTTTCAAATTATGACACTAGAATGATTGAAGAACATTGCATGTGTTCATTGCAACCTAAATAAAATTAGCCACAAGGAAGTATTTTTTGACCTACTTAAAAAAGCACTTTCGAACATGACTTTTAAACATGACAATAACTTTGGAACGGAGGGAGTAGATGTGAATGTCTCCATGTTGGAAGAATCTATTTTAGAAAGTTGATGTAGCTTAAATCCCCCATTATTAGCATTCTAGAAATGATAATTCTATCAAATTTGAAATAAAATTGCTTGACAACTGAAAGAGCAACCATACACTTTAGGATGGTTATTGGTTAAAGGGCCAAAGAATCAAGTGTTTTAGCTTTGAAGTGTCCATCCTCAAAAGGGGAGAGTAGTTTTGTCCCAATGTCTCTCTGTCCGGTGGGCACCGGGTCATTGACATTACGAACGGACACTTTACTCACGCCGGCCTTGCAAAAGGGTCGGTGTTTCTATCTATCTATCTGTTTTAGCTTTGATGGATTTAGCGTTTTTATTAAATTTGAAGTTGAGTTTAAATACATTTTTTGACCGTTGGGATTGGAGAATAGACTTCCTTTGAAGATTTTACACTATCCACAATTTGAAATAGTTTGGTGGATGCATGGTTGGAGCTTGTTTTTCAACTGTCAATAATGCTCCAACCATGCATCCACAATTTGACAGGTTTAACTACTTGTAAACATATCTTTTATCTACCTTGAATATTAATTTTGTCTCATTTCATATTGCTATGATTCACCAAAAAAATCTAAAGTGTTAGTTCAAAAGTGCTTTTGGAAAATCAACTCATGAAATTAAACAACCAAAAACTCTCCAAAAGATCACTCTAGTTTGGGTATTACATTTCATCCCATTGCAACAAATTTGATCCGCAGATTGTCAATATCATATTTATAATCAAATTACAAAAGCATTTTGAATTTTGAGTTTCAAAATTTATACAAAAATATTGGTGATAGCAATCGCAAATCTAATTTTATGAATAAAATCACAAATCTATAATGTACAACTTTTATTCGTACATCAACTTCAAAATATCCCTCTTACCGGTAGTTGCATTTTATAATGCATCTTTGCGATTCTCTAAATTTGAGAGGGATGTGGGCACTTAAGGGTGTGCGCACTTATATTCATCAATTATAAAGCGTCCTTTTAAAACTTTGGAGCTTCATTACAATCTACAATAGTAGGGTCTACACCCCCTACTGCTTGGTTTTAGTTTTACAGATATATTAACCTTTGCCATTATACAAGGGAATTTAGTAGGAGTCAAGCAAATAATACAAAGTTAAGATTTGAAAACAAAGTGCATTCAAGAGGATCGGAGAAAGGCTTGTAAACTTCAACAAAAGTACAAAGTCTAGGGCTTAATAATGTTAGAGCATGGCCACCCATGCCCTCCCATAGTCTCTCACACTCAACAAGTAAATGAAAAGTGCCAAGGGCCCTTCAAAAATACCTCTTGACTCTCAATTCTAGCGTGTTAAAAAATGGGTCTTCAAATCACTATTTAGTTGACTATATCCTCACATTCTACTTGTAGTTGGTCCATTGACTATTTGATGTGCACTTTTGATACCGGTATGTGAGGGGCGTGCAAGGGTGGGGGAGCGTAGGTGCAAGAGCTCTTCTGTAGATGAATAATTTCAGCGAGTTAGTCCTAGCGTGCATGGGTGGGAATGCTCTTATGTATCAATTTTTTTAATTCAATATGAGAAAAAATAAAAATTATAAATAAAAATAAAACCGGAAGCTAACTCTTCATTGATTCTCTGCTTTCCCACAGTCCGCATGCATCTTAAAATAGATGCATCTCAACATACCGGTACTGTAACTTGGATTGGCTGTGTCAACCCACCCGTGCTGCAGGTCCTTCCCGGCCCAGTCTCACCTCGGAAGATCTCGACCGTCGGCGCACATTAACGGCCCTCGTCGTAGGAGCCCTTGCTCAATCTCAGCACTGCCTCGTCGCAGGGGTTGGGCACAGTATATTTTTGGGCGACGAGAGGCAGGCCGCGTTAGGCTGTGTCTACGGAATACCAAAACGGCCATGGAGATGGCCAGCGCAGGAAGCTTGGGTCGACCCTAGCTAAGCTAGGGAAAAGCCTAGCTAAGCTAGGAAAAGCCTAGCTAAGCTAGGAAAAGCCTAGCTAAGCTAGGCTTTCTTTCCGGTCCATCTTTTTGCAATTTACCCGCATCTTTATCGAACTTTTACATTTCTTTCCCAAAGTTTACCTTCATCTTTATCTGTTTTTTACGCTTCTTTCTGAATTTTCACTCATCTTTCTCTTTTTCTCATTTCTTTCATGCCCGCTTCCTGCCCGCTCCTGCCCGTGCGCCAATCTCCTCCGTGTGCACGTCAATGCTTCCTCCGGAGATGCAAGCAATTCCCTCAAATTGTTGCTGCAACAGAAATCGAAACATCCGCTTTTGCTGGTAGGGGATCCGAGCATCTTGGGCAGCAACAATTCGAGGAAGCATTGGCGTGCAGAAGGAGGAGAACGGTCGGAGTAAAGTGAGAGCAGAGACTTGGCATCCTTTTGCTCGTGCAATGAAAGGGAGCGTGTTCAAGATTTTGGCGCTTCATTGGTGGGGTTTCCATGGACAGCAGCGGTTCCCGGTCGATGATCATGTCCACTTCGTTTCGGTAGAAAAAGAAGTACCCTGGAGCTCACACTGCCGCTAAACCCTAAACCGATCTATGGCTGGTGCATGAGTTGTGTTCAAGCTGTGCTGTGGTTATTTGTTTGTTTGTTGGTTCTTCAGCAATCCTTGGAGGTTATGATCGTTACTGTCCTCAACTCTACATGATTGAGCACTCGGGTGTTGCCTACGTAAGGCTCTTAATGGCTCTGTATTTCGAATGTACCATTATTTTCATGAAGGCTAGTGGCTTGTTTGGTGGTCTGATGTTAAGTAAACTGATTATTGTTGTGGATGCAGCGTTATTTTGGAGCTGCGGTTGGAAATTAAGGGTCGGCAAGCTGCTAAGTCGTATGCTTCTCTCTCAATTATTCAGTTTCAGCAATGGATCTGTTATCAGTAGTTAGACACTGTAGTGTGTTATGCAAGATGTCGGCTTCAACAACAATCGCCCAATTGCCGCTTGCATACTGTACACGTCATTGCTCCAGTGGCGCTCTTATGAGGCCCAGAGAACTAATGTCTTTGACCGAATTATCCAAACAATTGGCACAGCCATCGAAGTAAGCAATATTCCCTGAGAGTACGTTGTTCCCAGTGCCATGCTTTAGCGTCATCAGCACTGCTTTCCGATGCCCACTGCATTTTCGATTCCTTATGTATAATTCACTTTGCACATTACCTGATCCTTCTGGGTCTTCCTTGATGGCGAATTACTTGCACTGATGGATTGCAAGAAAAGTTATCCATCGCTTCAAAACTGCTGGTGTGTACCCCTATTTGGATCATAATCATTTGACAGGTTCTAAATGGGTTTGACACAGCATTTCTGTACAGTTATGATCTCTACGGAATGGAAGGCTTAACCTCAGGTTTAGAGTCAGGTCCGGAGCTGAAATCAAGGGAGGAGGTTAGAGCTCAGTTTGAGCGCTTACAAACTGCTAGTCAAACATGACATTGAAGAATGAGGGTGGTAGGAAACCATACGAGGAAAACAGACACTGAATGATCCGACATGGTTGAAGTTTGACAAACTTTGCAGGATATCAGTTCTTGTTGGTAGAAATCACGTAATTTAGCACTTTGCATTGTACTTTCCGTTGTGATGAATCTTTGTAACAAGTCAATCCACCACTGCTTCTCTCCACCTGGCAAAGAGGCAAAGTCACATTTGAAGTCATATGTCAACACTGGAGTGTCCATTGAGTTTTACTTACATTTGGATTTCTGCAGTCCTCATTCTTCCATGCGACATTCCTCCAGCCTGGAGAAATGTAAGGACGTGTGCTTGTTCTGCCATGTAACACGACCGTCCTGCCCAGCTTGCAAAATTTAGCCTGACTGCTCTCCGGATTCAACTTTTTGTGGAGATTTGTTAATAAGAACACATTTCCTAAAATCTGAGCTTAAAATTGCATCGAGTTGAGAGAAAATTCGGAGAATTTCCCAAGTTAAATTCTATTAACTCGACTGGAAATGATTTGTTTATTTTTTATTTTTTTATTTTTTCTTCTTCAAGACAAACTGAATGTAGATTATTCAGGGTTTTTTACATGTTGGTAACTAACCCTTTTTAGTTTTGTTCATAATTCAAAATTTATACAAATCATGTACCGTAGGTGCATAGCAGGTTCGTCAATGAATATTTCAAAATTAATAGAGTTATCTGTAAACTAAAGGGTTGAGTGGACCTTAGTTTGACTAAAATTTGGAGAAACGAAAACTATTGAGAGAAATTCTAGGAAATCAAAAGAATGGGTGAGTGGGGACGGTCTAGGTATGTATAGTGAGAATCTATTGTTAGAAAAGGGGCTAGCAATCACCTTCTTCATGTGTGAAAGTGAATATAAGAAACTTGGGTTAGAAGTTTTTTAGCACCAATTTTGGTGCTTTCAAAGTTTGCATCCACAATTTTTTTTAAGTGCCCGACACACGTTCTTTTTTGAGGATTACTGTCACTATTCACTCAAATCATGGTCCACTCACCCACTTTTGAGGGACTTTACAGATAATTCTAATGTGTCAAATATTTTGAAAACTACAAGCAGTTTTTGTGGATCTTCATAAAAATTATTTCTTGCAATTGTCCAAATGTGGAAAAAATACCATTTTCCACAATTCCTAATATTAATTGGGTAATCAAGTGTGTACCATGGGAGAAGAAAGAGCTTTGGATGTAATCAAATTCACTCCAAGAGACTCCCAAATGATGTATTATAAGAACTTGCAAGCCCATATGAATTCTCACGACATGACTCTTCAGGAGATTATGGTTCACAATTGAGCATAGGAAACGGTCTTTTTTTGAAAGAAGTTCAACTACAAGAATTTAGAAGGTTGGTTCATCTTCCACCTCCAAAAAGAGCTCTGTAATTTAAAGTTTCAATGCTCGAGATGTGGACGATATTCAGTAAAATTGTTAAGAATGTGTATGAGTTGAATGAGAAGAAAGTGTGTTGTGACCAGGTTTTCAAGGTTCAACTATGCATAATTGATAGACTTACTTATTTTGAATATTTTCCAAGTGGTACATTTTTGGAATACTCTTTCTCATCAGTAGTGCCACATGGTAGACTTTTCATGTTAGCATTTGGAATTTTAGGTTTAGGGTTTAAGATTTGGTATTTAGGGAAGTCTTCGTTGACATCAACAAATATTCAAGTAATGGTTTAAAAAAAAAAACACCACACCCTATGCATTGTAGCTTGGTAAGGAAAAATCCTTAAAAGAGTCTAACTTCCATAAATGTAGCGACATTCAGCATTGCACAGCCCCCCATGAGTGTGATTATGTCAAGCTGACACGGAGCCTAGAGATGTATAACTGCCTAATATGGATCCTAGTACTTTCTAGAAGGAAGGTATCCATGTACCAGTGATGTCACGAGGCAAATATTTTGATAGACTTAAAAGTTATCAATAACTTAATTATTATTCTAAGAGGAAGCTTGAGGTCCATAAGGGGCATTATGATGTCAATCCAGAGAGCATAAAAGGCATCCCGACCTTGCTGCTGAAAAAATAATATGTTTGCTATGACCTATCACGTAATATGCAACCTGCCTTTTCTCCAATAGCAGTCGAATGGATAAAACCGTAGCTGCTTAAAAGCGACCGTTAGATTTGCATAAGAAAAGCGAAGAAGGTGGTTGACCAACGCCGCGCGGCACGCGCGTGCTTGTCCTAGGCCGGTTTGCTTAGGGTGTTGCTTACGCAAATATAACGGTCGCCTAGAGATGTATAATTGCATCAGCAGAGCAAAGGCTGCATGTCTAACAATGCCTAAACTCAATCTACCAAACCATATTTCAGACCTACTTGCCATGTCCTCGACCAGCTTGACTTGTCCCATTCTTATACATGACTTCAAACTAAAAACTGATTGATTCACTGTCTAATTTCCTCCTATTGTTTTTCTACTATCCTCAATCTTCAACACAAATTTCACCAAGCCCTGAAGAATTAAAGCACATGTGCATGAGCAGCCCTGGCACCTGACACTTGACCATAGCTAGCAGTCACTGAGGGTGACCACCACTTTATCCTGATCAAGGATGCTCTCCACAGATTCTCAAGGTAGTTCTGAACTAAGTGACAATGTAATGTGCATTTTAGGGCTGCACCTTATTACGATCGAAGTTAACACAAAATAGGGATACAATGTACGTCCATGAGTTCGGATCACTCTTGGTGTCTAACTCATGACCAGAGATAAAATTGCGCAGCTTCAAGTATGAGAGCGTGGAAAGTTACTCCTCCTGCTTGGCCTCCACGCCATTCAACTCGTAGGTTAAGCCGTATCCCTGCATAGAAGAAATTGAGGACAGTAACGATCATAACCTCCAAGGATTGCTGAAGAACCAACAAACAAACAAATAACCACAGCACAGCTTGAACACAACTCATGCACCAGCCATAGATCGGTTTAGGGTTTAGCGGCAGTGTGAGCTCCAGGGTACTTCTTTTTCTACCGAAACGAAGTGGACATGATCATCGACCGGGAACCGCTGCTGTCCATGGAAACCCCACCAATGAAGCGCCAAAATCTTGAACACGCTCCCTTTCATTGCACGAGCAAAAGGATGCCAAGTCTCTGCTCTCACTTTACTCCGACCGTTCTCCTCCTTCTGCACGCCAATGCTTCCTCGAATTGTTGCTGCCCAAGATGCTCGGATCCCCTACCAGCAAAAGCGGATGTTTCGATTTCTGTTGCAGCAACAATTTGAGGGAATTGCTTGCATCTCCGGAGGAAGCATTGACGTGCACACGGAGGAGATTGGCGCACGGGCAGGAGCGGGCAGGAAGCGGGCATGAAAGAAATGAGAAAAAGAGAAAGATGAGTGAAAATTCAGAAAGAAGCGTAAAAAACAGATAAAGATGAAGGTAAACTTTGGGAAAGAAATGTAAAAGTTCGATAAAGATGCGGGTAAATTGCAAAAAGATGGACCGGAAAGAAAGCCTAGCTTAGCTAGGCTTTTCCTAGCTTAGCTAGGCTTTTCCTAGCTTAGCTAGGCTTTTCCCTAGCTTAGCTAGGGTCGACCCCAGCTTCCTGAGCTGGCCATCTCCATGGCCGTTTTGGTATTCCGTATGTGTCAATCTCATGCGGGCCGAGGTCAGAGCTCATGCGGGCGGGCAGCAGCTCATGCGGGGTCGTGTGAGTTAAGCTGAAGTTGAGGTGGCAGTTGACTCGTGCAGCAGAGTAAACGTCGAGCTTTGACCCATGTGCTATTTTCTTGGACAAGGAAGAGGAGGCATTTTAAGCCGGATGACTTCGATTCAATCCATAAGTTATTCCTGTTGAGAACCTAACTTATCTCAGAGCAAGTCTCTGGCTAGATGGGAAGGATTGAATCTTTGTTGTTTCCAACTGCAGCGGGAATTATAGTGCCTTTAGAGAGCATTGTAAGTATAAGTATGCTTTTAAGAATTATTCATTCGCATGTTGTCAATGTTTTCTTGAAGAATTTAAGATTGGCATTATCACCTGATGCAATTTTCTTTCACCTTATGCATTTTTCTTTTAACAAACAAAGGTTTTTTTTTTTTTTCTTTTTTTTTCCATTTTTGAGCACCATATTCACAACTTTCCTTTCAGTCTTTTGCGTTTTAAAAAAATGATAATTATAGTGTACACCAAAATGAAGCAAAATGTTTAATTATTACTTTAACCCTAAACTGCCTAGGCGTTCATTTTTTGGATGATGTACAAATTTCATCCATGTTTTCTCATCCGTCATGCTCTTTTGGCAGTGCGGATTTTTTACTATAGATTTTATGGAAAGTTAGCTTCATGTATGATTCGAAATGAGTGACTTTTGGAATATTTGTACCTCATTTCATGTCGTAGTAATTCATCAAAAAATTCTAAGATCGCAATTCAAAAATGCTCTTGAAAAAATCAATGTACCCTAAAACCCTCAATTTAAAAAATAAAATAAAATTCAATATTCCGTATGTTTTTGGGATGTGCTAAAAGTCCGTTTTCGATTGGGAATTGCAATTATGGGAAATTGCAGCTATCAGGACCAAGTGTCTATTTAGGAGTATATTATATGCACAGTTCGGTTATGAATATATTATTTTTATTCTGAAACAAAAAGCACACATAACAAGTTAGAGATCAACAGAGAATGAGCAATCAAGGAGGTTTCGTTGCAAGTGGCCCTAAACAAAATTACTATGCTGGCCCTACCATGGTCAAAACAGCCGGGCCTACCGTGCAAAAGCACAATCACTACCTAATTTAAGAACTCCTGTAGAGCGGTGTAGCACCGCATGAACTCTGGGAACGGCCTAAGCCCATGGGAACTCGCAGACGTTGCTGGAAAAGTGTGTAGCCCGCCGGAGCCCCCATGACAGCAACGTTTGGTCAATTCAGCGGGGCTCTTGCCCAAACGTTGCTAGAAAACGTTGCAAAGACCCCCTGATTCTAGTAGTGTTGGAAAATCCACAGATACATACAGAATTTCAAATTCATAGACCTGTGACAAGTCGAAGGAAATCAAATCTTTCATTCTATACACAGGGAGCTCATTTTGGTTCCCTGTGTTGATTCCCCTATGACTGCCACCTTCCCCTCTGAGCTACAGGGAGCTCATTTTGGTTCCCTGTGTTGATTCCCTGTGACTGCCACTTTCCCCTCTGAGCTTCAGAACTCGACACATGTTAAAACTTTCCTTGTACAAGTAGGTGACTAAGCTTAAGCATGTGATTTTGTACACATGTCAAAACCCCAAATCACAGGGAAAAGTGGCCAGCACTCACTGGGGAATAACACAGGGGAACCAAAATGAGCTCCATGTGATAGCTATCTAATTTGCAACTGAGATTGATTCAACCAGTCTAGATCTAGAATCACCGAACGAAGAGTCGTCGGGTTTACTAGCTTTTCTCTCAATCCATGAATAATATATAATCAATTTTGTCCGCAAGAAAGTCAAACATGTATTGAAACTTGTGCTTATTTTGCAGTACGATCCTGCAAGTTGAAGCACAGCTTGTGGTGACTCGAGGTGTGGCCGACCATCAAAACGGAGGCCACGATATTCTCATCAAAGGGCTGAAATCAGAGCTGGCGTCTTACGCTGCTCACATCGACGTCGACAGTGCACCTACTTACCACGACCTTGTGTACCTTTTACGTAAAGAGAATGCAAATTGGTTCAGATAGATGGTCAACCAGAGGAATGCAAATGTCGGCGATGATCAACTACCGATGCCACATGTACAAGCACCGGAGTGCTCAGTACCTGTGGTCCTGATGTTTGGTTTGGTTGGAGTTGCAACGGGAGCGTATTTGTACTTGCTTCATTACTACTATAGTGTTACTCTTCACTACTAGAAAATGGGGGGCACAGCAACACTGCAAACGTTGCTTTTAACACTAGAATGGCTGAGCCTCCGGGGCTAAACAGACGTTGTTATAACATCTCTACAAAAGTTGCTGTAATGCAGCAACGTTTTGGAACATGCATTTGCAACATTTGTGGGGGGCTCAGTTATTCTTTGGGAACACAATTCTTTTAGGTTCCCGACCTTTTTAATGGGGTCCCACTTTGCTATTTTCAACCTAGGTCCCTTTTGACATTTACTAACTTGCATTTTTGTTTGACATGTAAGACTTACTTTCTCCCTCTCAGTTTTTCATTCATAAATTACAGCGGAGTAAAAGGGGAATAGTAATTTGTGTCACTTACATTTTGCGTTAAGTAATTTTAGGACTAAATTACTACGTTTTTTTACAGTAAGTTTTCACTTCATTCCGATAGTAATTGTTAGGAGTTAAAATAATCTCCGTTCATGAAGATATAAATAATGTAATTTTATTCACAAACTGGAGGCTTATAAATGGCCACGTGTCACTCATCTAGGAGGGTGTCAGTGGCTTTTGCGGTTTTTTTTCTTGCCAATTCCTCTCATTCATCAAGGCCACGTGTTATCTTTTTGGGTTGGTACCTTAGAGCCACGTCACTTAAATATCATCTAAATTTGTGCCAACTGATTTGTGCCATTATCTCTCATTGGATAAAAATACAGCTTATCAGTTACATCCTCTTTCATCCATTTCTGGATGGAATAGTGTATTCTATTGTGCGAATTTGGGGTCCCCCTAATTGGAATTCACAGTGAGGCGGTTTTTGTTGAGTACATCATTCACATCCACTGCAGTCTAATATTAGTCCAACAAATGCATGTATTATACAATGAGAAGGAAGAAGTAGTATGAATCATAGTATTATACGTTGCCTTTTTGGGCAGTATTGCATAATGTTCAATGCAAGTCCACAACCTTGGAGTGGAAGTATAGGTCATATGTCCATGTTCGTCAAAAATCTGTTCTTCTGCATAATTATGCTAAATAATTACTGAAGTTTTAGACCGTTGACTCCCTAGGCCATTCCCTACACTATACATTGAACAAAGATACATTTGTACAATTTGTACAATTTTACAGTAGAGGTACTTTGCTCTAGTTACTAATACATGCATAAGAGGGACACCACCGGTTATGAAATCCATACTCTTGTGGATACCTACTCTGATGTTTCACTTCCATCATCCTCTGATTCTGTGCCATCAGTGGATGCTTCCTCACTCTCCCCAGAAGTGGCTGAAATCGAAGGCTCTTGCGATGGAAGACTGTCCGTCTTTTTAACCGATGTTTTCTTTGCTTTGGTCCTCATATCTTCCAGAACGTCTTTAATGCATGGGCTTTTACCTGTCATAGCCGCTTGATTAACTCTTTCTTCAAGTGCAGTCCAACCATTGCGCTTTCCATACGAGAGTTCCTCATCAGTGGCCTCTCGGTTGAAGGTCTCAACCTACATGCACAAGCCAAGGGCAACACTGAGTCAGTCCATAGTGTTTTCACTATATAAGAGGTTACAATGTTCAATGACTACCTAAAATATTTCGTTCCCTTCACAAATTACTAGGCTTACATTAATTATTTCCCTTGCCAAAAAAACGGTTCACTAGAAGGAACAGTTCTGAGTCATACTGACTCAGACACATGGGAATTGGTCCCAGTATACCCGGGGCAATGTCAGGCTCTCCCACTCCATTGAGCCAACAATCCCCACGTCCTAACAATGTAAAAATTGCCAATGCCCACAACCACAAGCCTAATACCCACTAACATGGACAGTCCTTAATCAGACATTTTTTTCACATCCCATCATAGGGTCTGCCTCTACTAGCCTGTCAATGAAATGATCCTATGCAATTGCAAAATACTTAAGCAAAATTAACGGCAAATAGCCCCGGGGTTTGACTTCCACACTCCTGCCCCTACACATTTGACATGCAGGCATTCCCACCTTGTTAGGCACCAATGAACAGATTTAAAGGAGGAAGAAAATCAAGTGACAAGACTGCTTTAACAAACCTTAAAGTACTATGCTTTAGGTTTATTTTATGGAAATTTCAGGGCATCTAAACCCATCTGAGGTTTCTGCCTTGCTTATTCAAGACCACAAATCCCACGGCTATACCACAGAAAACACCCAACAACTCTACACATGTAAGGGAACCCGCTATTTTACTTATGAAATACATTATCGCCCATTTTTCTATATCACTAAGGGCCACTACTGTGCCCACTGTTTATGTACATTTGAATCACACCGAGTACATTTGCTACTGCTAAAGAAAAGGTACCTATGGTATGATAGAGTGGATAGAAAAAAAAATTTAGAAAAGTTCCCTAAATCACGAATCGCCAGTCTCCTCACCTTCCCTGCAGAAGGTGGGTCTAGGACATTCACACCAACACCCAGCAACCTAGGATCCAACACCCAGCACCTTTAAGCCAAGACAAAAAACACCATACCCACACCCCAGCACTTGGCCACGCCCCATATAATTGCAGTCTATCCCACTTTAAACAACCCCAGCCACCAATCCTACCACACATTCAGCGCAAACATGAACACCACTGTAATTTACATTACACACTAACATAAGCACGTACTGATGGTTTATGCATAAGATTCAATACAATTCCAAACACTTCAACGATTACATAAAAATTGTGATGGTGTACTCACATATCGGTGTCTGGTTCCCTTCAAGCCGGCAGGTCCACATCGGTGACTGCATCCCACTTCCGCCATTTGTGCATTTGCTGCGGCTTTGCACAATTCGGATTTCTTTTTCTTTTGTTCGTCCTTGGTAGCGTCGTATATCTTTTGCCACGACTCCCTGGAGCACCCACTAGGTCTTGGCGTGGGTCTTGGAACAGCTTTCTAATTCTTGTAGGTTTCAAATTTTTTCTTTAATCGGCACCTTCTCTCTCGTAAATTTCCACCTACTGCTGCCATAATAGTCTTGGACTCCCAAGGACCCGGATATAATTTGCGGAGCAATAATGTGAATCGAGCTTTTAGTTCCGGGCACTGTCGATTCCAGTTTAAGTGCCAAGGAAATTCCTTAGACGCCTGGTCAAAGGCGTAATTCCTCATGTGCTCTCCAAAGGCACGTGTAGGGGCAGCTAGTGTGTTTACCTCAAATGGGGGAATCTCCGTGGGCTGTCCCCAACTAGCCTCGGTTCCGGACTGGGCTGCGTTCCTGTTGGTCTGCGACTGTACACCAGGGGACGAGGTCGCCTTGGAAGATTCTGCTGACCCGTTCTCCCGAGGTCTAGTGCGTCGGTGCCTCCGTCGTGAGGGACCAGTTGTGCCAGGTGATGGCTGGCCATTCCCCGCTGGCTGCACGAAAGTCCTGGGTGCTGCAGTCGCGTTTACAATCGGGACAGGGGACTTGGAGGCCTCTCCATCCACCCCTGCCGAAGTTTCCCTAGCCGGCTGATCCTCTCCTGCCTCCAGTCCCTTGTCTTTTGCTCCATTCCCTTCCCTTTCCTTCTCAGCACCCTCCCCACGCTTGTGATTATTTTTTTTCATTTTCTTATGCTTGTGCTTATGCTCCTTCCCATGTGTCTTTCCCCCCACACCCTTGTCCTCATCCAGTGCCTTATCCTTCCCACCATCAATGTGCTTGACGGAGTCCCCACCATCGTCCTTCTCATTGCGTGGTTGTGGGGCTCTAGTTGACTCCTTCAGTAGTTCTCCCTCTTGCGCATCACCAACTAGACTACCTTTGTAAAGATGCGCCAAGCTGCCCTGGGTCCTTCTATAATGCTCGATTGTGGCCACACCAAGATCCCATCTTCTTTCATAATCGGCCCTCGCCGCTTCTAGCTCGGCCTGCTTTTGAGCATCTCGTTTCTTTGGCTTAGGAGTGGCTTGTGTCGATCTTGAGCTGATGGAGTAGTGACTGTGCGTACAGGCCGGACTTCTAGCCGAATTGCAGATTGGAGTTACAATATTGTCGTCCCCTAGTGCTATCGCTTCTACCTGTGGGTGTGAGAATAGAAAAGCCTCACGTTCGTGTGGGGGTAAGAAGGTTAGTAGGTATTCTATGTCTCTAGGTGCAATTGGTTGAGCATTGTTTGTGCCCACGGCAGTGCTCTTGGCATGTTTGGGGTCTGGCTGCGTTTGGGGTCTGCTGTGGTCTGCGTTTGGAGTCTGCTCTGGCATGTGTGGGGTCTGCTCTGCTCTTTCATGCTCTACGCTTCTAGTGACTGGCGCTACTGTCGTGGCCTTGGCAGATTTGGGGACTCGCTGCGTCTTAGAACTTACGGGATCTACGGGTCTAGGCACTTGCACTACTGGCTCTAGCACGATGTTAGCAATTTCATCTGGCTTTGTTGTGTTACCTACCTCTGCACTAGCACTGGCTGTCTTAGCCAGATCTATCACAATAGGTGCTTGTTCGCCCTCATCTAGCTCTACAGTAGGGAATTCTACATCTGCCACTACTGGGTGCGAGTCTGGGACATTGGGCACTAGATTGCTGGGTTCAGCAGTTCTTTCATTTCCATTGTTAACTGCGTCTGTGTTAGGGGCTATCGGGTCTGGAACTAAACAGCGAGGAGTTATATTGGTGCGTGTAATGGGGCGTCCTCTGACTAGTCCAGGACTATCAACTACGATATTTGGGAATACAGGGACCCCTGAGATATGGACTCTGGGTGAATTGTAAGGGGACGATGGGATAGCATCTACAGGCAATTGCGAGGGAGAGACGTATACATTAATATGCACGTTGCCAGTGGGGGAAGGGGGAGGTGTACCACGAGGGATGAGAGTGTTAGAAGTCGTGCCCGTCGGTGGTGGTAGATTGTCTTGTTTTTCGGCGCTCCTTGCCGCTTTCAGAACCCCCGCCATTGCTAACACCTCGCCCATGACCTCCTTTAGGGCGGTGCATTCCTTCCGGCCCCCATGCTTGCACAGACTCACCCGCCTCCCTTGTGCTGGTGCCCTGGTACGCTTCGAGGGATGATCGGGTGCCTCTTGCACAGAGCGTTTCTTTGACGAGGAGGGCGCATCAACGCCCGCTGCTTCTCCACCCGCAGGGCTCCCCACTGCTTCCTCACCTTTAGATCCCGTCGCCACAACAACACGCGCGCCACCTCCCTCCGGCGTGGTGATTTCGGCTACCCTTCTCAATTTCGAGGTGCTGGTCAAAACGGGGGAGACAGGCGGCCCTCCTTGTCCCGCCACCACCCTCTTTGTTGTTGACGGCAACCCAGCAGAAGCTGTGTGATCCGCACGCTTGTTGTCTTTCTCAGGCGCAAGAAGCCTGCGCTTCTTCGCTTCGCGCGACTTCCCCATCTTTGGTACGCTCTCTACAACCCTAGCACCTTACAATGTGTTAGTTCCTAATCGGCCTCTCCAATAATGAACCTATGCCACACTTAAGAGCACACCAACGCATTGCCATTTGAAAATCCAGTAGATAGGCTGTAGGACACGCTTGAACAAAAAAACATAAACGAAATTGAGAACAAGATAGAATGCGTTTGGGCACTAACCTCGTGGTTGTGATGCAGGCGACGATACTTTGAGTTGAGCGAGGCCAGCTCCAGTCGCGTGGCGGATCTAAACTACAAGCGCCCTTCTCTATGCGAAAACCCGAGCCTACGCTCCCCTGCCCTATCAATGTCGTGATCCACAAACTACAAGCTCACGGAGTCATACTCGAAGAAGCAACAAACTGCTGTGGGAGGAGGAAGAAAGCAAAACTACGTAATCGACGCCAGCGCAGTCAGAGCGAGCGAGCGGAGGCTGTTGCAGGACGAGCGAGGAGAATGAAAAAAAAGAGTGACAGGGTTTCCTAAACCCCCACGGCCCCGATCGATTCCTCAAGTAGATCAACGGCCCAGATCAACTCCTCCGGTGACGTGGCAACGGTCATTTGCCGATGTGGCAGTGTGTTTTTCCGATGTGGCAGGGTCAGTAGGTAATTTCTCTAACTCATACCATACCACTTTGTATGTCATTTCCATGTGACACTGCAGTATTAAAAACTTCGACCTAACATTAATTGCTTGTCTTTGGGGTAAGTAGAGCCCATTTAGTAGTGCACCCTAAACCCACACCTTGTTAAATGCACATGAATCAAAAATAGATTGTTGTCTTCCATGCTTCAATATTTTATCATTGGTACATGATTTGCGATGTGATATTTAGATCAAAGGCTTCAACAGATCTCCATAATTGGTACATTGTACTTCATGTTCACATCGCATGATTTGTATTCGCTAATTACACCAGTAACAAACTTTGAAGCACATAAATTTGAGATATTTATATTTAGCAAATATATGGTTAACTTTGTATATATTCGGGTTCGGAGCAAACAATTCCCACACAAAGAGAAAATAAATAAATCAAAGAAGTAAGTAATCCTACTTCACAATTATACATTGTGAGCAATATTATCTACCATATTTGTGGTTATTTAGTGAAATGAAAAAAAGCTCAAATTGTAAAAAACCTTGTGATAATATACTATGTTCAATCCATAGAGCATCCATTTGAATTGATAACAAAATATGTATATCATTTTATATTTAATATTTAAGAATCGCATAGGCCATAAATGAAGATACACAAATTATATAGTTCAAACACAAACATAACTTGTGGTAAGTAGTGACCAATAATAGTATACCCTAAAGCCATGGATTGTTAAATGCACATGAATCACAATTAGATTTTTTTTTTCCATACTTGATTCACATATCATTGGTAGATGATAGTTGATGTGATATTTAGATCAATTGTACTTGTGATTTACATAAGTAGTACATTGTATTTGATGTTTATCTTGCATGGTTTATGTGCTCTAAATTCAGAATTAAGAAGATTTTAAACAAATCAATCCGAGTATTTTATTTTTGTCGCAAAAGAGGGTTACATTTTTCACCTTACACTATGTCCTCCCTAATTCCCACAAAAATAGTAAGATGAAAATATAGTCCTAGATATAGAGAATCCTACTTCACAGAAACATACAATGTGAGCATTTTTATGTACCATATTTGTGGATTTTGAGTAAAACGCCATGTATCTAATGTAGGAAAAAAACGTGATAATATACTATGTCCATTGCGTAGAACTTCCATTCTTAATCTCTAATGAACATGAAGGAGAAAATCCAAGTAAAGTCTCTTGTTATATGGAAACATTCGTGATGTTTAAAATAGAAAATTGCACATACTTCTTCATAATATTGAAAATCGAATGTATGAACAAATGATTCATATTTTTTCCTTTGGATAAATATTGGCTATTTGAGAAAGTTTTCTGATTTGATTCAGTGTTTTGCAGAATCATAAAACTTGCGAAGACATGGATGGCGTGTCCGGTTCCGGTCAAAAAGGTAGCGACTGTGATGCTGAGCCAGTAGAAATTCTTGCCCAACAGAAAGCCAAGCTAAGTCGTGAAGCACGTCAGTTTCTAAAACAATTTGACACAGAGGGATCACAAAAAAAGAGATTAAAGAAAGAGAAAAGTAAAAAGGTCATAGAAGAAATGTTGGAACGGTCAAAAGAAATGTTTCGAGTGTTAGAAGAAATCCGGAATAATTCATTAAAGCTAGAGGAACAGTCCCGAAAACTCCTACAAGATATCTCTGATGACCTCCGTGAGTTAGATTCGTAGACATAGGTAGCTTCGGTTTAGTACATAGGTAGCTCAGTTTCAGTACATATTTTGTCATGCCTCGTAAAAGGAAGCCAATTGGGGAAGTGCGCTCAGTGGACCTTTTAGCACAAGTGAATTTGAATCAGCGGACGGGGCGTGCACAACGTGAAAGTTCCTCTCGAAGGAGACGGCATGAAGAGAGTGATGGTGAGCATGATGGTGAAGAAGCTGAATTCCACAATGTATGCCCTTGTGGTAGTTGCGCTTGATTGTCTCGGCCGACCGTTAGATTCATATCTGTAATTGGACGGCACATACGAGCCAATGGCACTTCCACGAAGTATGAGGTACATGTTCTGTATTTTCAACATGCCAAACACTAATTTTGATAAACCCCAAACTTAAAATATTTAGTTTTTATGCATAAAATTGTTTCTTTTACATGGAACATACTTGAAATTGAGTACGGTTTGGAATAATGTTTTTCACTAAATTATCAAATATCCGGGAAAAAAATTTAATAGATATCAACACATCCACATGTCAAAATGTCATGATAGGATATGACTTCCAAATTGGGAGATTAATGGTTACCTAACCATGTGAAATGATTGAAAGAACCCCTTGATTTTCTACACAAGATCACATGATGGTAGTACAATGAAGGAACGCCATAATTGGTATTGACATAAATATCATGCACATGAGGGGCTTGTCATGTCCATGCATTATGAGTATTTGATGTTTTTTGAATTACTTTCTATTATCAATGAACTAATTGGATTAGTTTACGCTAATTTGGTAGTTGAGACCTATAATACATAATTTTATCTACATTGTAAATTAATGTTGACACATCTCATATAATTCTATCCTATAATACATGTGGGTTCGAGAATACCGTAGAGTATTTTTCCGAAGAATACGGGGATTGACATTTTATTAGGACGTGGGTGAATACACGGAGTCATAAAATCAATTATGGGGCACCGTAGACATATGACACTACATAGAACATTTTAGCACAATCATTGGAGTTAACCCCTTAGGCCGCCGACATCCACATTCTGGACGCCGGATGAATTTTAGCAGCTCGATTTCTGTAGGTACGGGATGTTTTTCATCCATTTTTTTTTTCATTCTTGTGCTAGTTGAATACCATATTTACGGTATGGTTCTTCCAAAGAAGATAATTTATATTTTTTAATATTTACAAAAGTGATTAATGTAAAGTTTCAATCTTAGTTCAAAAAGAAAGACCCTAAATATGATTTTCCATAGTAAGTAGAATCAAATAATGGAAACCATACCATCTCGTAGTGCATGTCATTCTAATTCCATTACAATATTTTAAAATATTTTTGTGTTAATTTTGGATTTTTAATTGAATTTCAAGAGAAAACATTGCAAAATTACTTTGATAATATTAATAATAAATATGATGAATCCAACCGTACGGATGTTATCTACACATTGACATTTACATAGTTCTTTTGTCCATCAACTCCATTTCTGTTTTTCATCAACCATTTTAATATAACAAATATTTGAAAACAATTTAATAACAAATCTTTGAAAACAGTCTTTAATAGGGACGTTAAAGGGTAATACAAATATATGTTTTAATTCTTGAGAGATCCAATGATCCAGTCTGTCTTTGGTGGTGATGGGTATGTATAACACACGTGGGTCAGACTCAGCGATCTTTTTTTTTTTATTTCGTTCGCACATTACATCAGAGCTCCAAAATTATTTGCACATAAAAAACTCATATGTCTTTCACCCTGACCTCCTTCAAGCCCTGGTCATGATCATATCACATTCATTCACCCTCCCAATCTTCCCCTTCTATTCTTGAGTAAAGGCTGTCATTAACCCAGAATACATATAATTCACCATACATGACCGTGAAAAGCTTGAACCCTGAGCAAGTTTATTATAATTCTCGTTTTATAATTAATTCACCAATATGGCTAATTTCATTTTTAGAATTTGACTAATTTTACGATTGGTTGACACTATAGATTCCATTCTAAAGTTCATAAAGCATACGAGCTATCTATTGTAAAAATAGTAATGCAATTATTGTGTTACTGATTGGCAGGCATTTTATACAGCAGGTTTGGGTGACCGTCCTATAGGGCCTCTCCAGATTATGGCTGCAGCCAGAGCTAATTCCTCTCAGCCAAATACCGTTGCCATGGAAACCGTGAATAATGATGAAGGGGATGACCCAGACATTGTCATGGCAGATTTCATATTACACCACATAGGTGTAGAGCCAATACCCTTGGAATTTGAATCAGAGGAGTTTCAGGAAGAGGAAGTTACAACTCTGGAGAGAGAGGCCTCCACACCCATTTATGCTGGAGCTTCAACTAATAGACTAGCAATTATTATGATATTGCTCAAAATTCAAGCTAAAAATCCGGGGATGACTAATGTGTGCTTTGATGATGTGTTGAATGCTATCAACAACCACATCATTGACAAAAAATTAGATTCAAAGATGCCCAAGACCCGAGCAGAAGCACGAAAGGTAATTACAGAAATTGGTCTAGATTACGAGTCCATTCATGCGTGTCCTTGTGATGATTTTCTATATTTTGGCGAAGGAAATGACGACCGAGACTTTTGTCCTAAGTGCAATCGCTCTCGCTATCGAGAAGGACTGGTTGGCCTAAAAATTCCAAAAAAGGTAAGCAACAAACTCCTCGCATTTATCATTGTACCTTCCTATTTTATTTTTCATTCCCAGTTATGCATCCAATTTCTCTTTTTTCATACTGTACTAAGTTTTCTAATACTGGAATTTTAATGCTTCACTAGAAAATGCACTACTTCCCTATAACCCCGAGGTTAAAAGCTATATATCGCAGTCCTACCCTATCGCGGTTGATGACACATCACTATGACCACGCAAGCAAAGATGGAGTTATGAGGATTCCTTCGGATTGCAAGGCTTGGAAGCATGAGTTGAAGAAATATCCTTCTTTGGACGTCCAGCACGGTTTGGTTTTTTTGGGTCTTGCAACGGATGGCGTTAACCCGTTTGGAAATAATGCAACTAGTCACTCGACGTGGCCAATTGCGTTGGTGAATTTAAACATCCCCCCATGGTTGGCAATTAAACCAACGCACATCATCTTGTCGGCCATAGTTCCAGGTGCCAACCCTAAACCTCTCGTTCCTTTTATTCACGGTTTTTGTGATACCCATAAATTTAAAATAATATATAGACCAAACTATATGTTCATTTTGCTAATAATTGGTGATAATTTAATCATGTATATATGCATATATATATAGATACATATACATGTATACGTACATATACATTTCTACGTACATATACGTCAACATGGAATCAATTTGCTAGTCAGGTGGCATTGTATCCGTGGAGTTCAGTCACTGGTAACAAATTGCTCAATCAGCCACTGCTCCCCACGTTTATTAATAATCATGTAATCAAATCACACAGCATTGGGTGACATTGATATCATAGAGAGCGGAGTGACCAGTTGCCATGGAAATATTGTAAAGAACTTTACCTTAACCCTGAAACGTACCACTCTTTTGTCGGAAAGTCAAACTACACAATTTACTGAATTGTTTAAATACCAAGATTTATGAAAATATATTTTGTAATATGTTTCATGCATGGAATTTAATCTTTCCTATCAGTCTTGAAATTTTCAGATTTTTTTTATTTATACTGCATTTTAAACAAATTTTTAAGTCAAATACTTCAAAAAATAATTTTTACTACAAGAAATCTTTAAAAAATTAATATTATTTGGGAGCAGGTACAAATTACAATGGAGAATCACATGATATGTTTTCCATAGAAACTTTTTATTTCAATTTTGAAATTCGAAAGCTGGAAATCCCATCATTCCTATGTAGTGTAATTCATCCCTTGACCTACAAAGCTTGCACAAGCAATAAAATACTCAATAATTGGAATTTTTAAGATTTCAAAAGTGGAGAACAAACTAGACTTAATAAAATTCATTTTCTTAGTTGGGTGTATTAGTAACAAAAGTATTATTTTTACTGGTGGCCAATTTTATTACCCTCTACATCTACATGATGGGGATATCTCAGTAGTATTGGAATCAATGTCTTTGGTAAATTTTTGACAGTCGACTAAAAAAATCTATAATATCTAATCTTCTATAATTACGTAGCACTACCCTACCTATTTAGTGTAGCTGAATTATCAAAGTCTATTAATTTTCCCATATTCTACGACTTTGCAAATAATTTGTAGAAGGTAACGTTGACTTGCAAGATTAAAGTTATTTCCCGAAGGATTCAACAGACAAGTTAGTTTGGCATTTAGGGGTTAAACCCAAGCACTTACACTTAAATTACATAATAATCTTGTTGTATATGGACAGGGAAAAAAAAGGTTAAGGATATGAATGTATACCTAAGGCCGCTTGTAGAGGAGTTGAAGAAATTGTGGACAGATGGGGTGCGTGTAACGGATATGTCTTCTAGTCATATCAATCGTCGTACGTATGTCACAAAGGCGGTTTTGATGTGGACTATGCATGATTATCCCAGTTATGGAATAGCATCTTCTTTACAAACACAAGGTTACCATGCATGCCCTCCGTGCGGGCCACTTGAGTTATCCGCATATTCTACCGAGTTCTTGGGAAAAATAATTTACCACGGGCACCGTAAGTTTTTGGCTCGGGGTCACAAATGGAGGGCCCGACGATATAATGCTTTGTGGGGTGGTTATGACGAAGAAAGTAAGGAACCACCAAAACGGTGGACTGGGTATGAGTGGCTTGCTATGTGGACTGAAGTAGAAGAAGGTATGGTGCCTTTGGCAACATCAGGAATGAAGGGGTTGAGTATCTTCTTCGAACTCGATTATTGGGTAGTGAGTACTCTACAATATCATTATAAGTAGTGGGTTCGGATAATTGTATTACTGCCAGCAGCTTTGTATATTTTTTCTTCCTTTGAAATTTTTGTTCTTAACTTCTTTAAATATATTATTTTACTCTTTTCTGTGTTTTTAAGTTTCCTCATTCTCTCGAGTAAAATAGTTCTATTAGATATTAAGAGAAGATTAGGTATAACATATGTAAATTTATCTAATTCTTTTACTATGACTACATAATATAATGTAGATCATCGTAGTATACACTAAATTACCATGTCATTATATATTTGTAAATTAGTAAACCATAGTTATACCCCCTAAACTTTGAATATCAATAAAATTTTAAATTACGAAATTTTCAAAATTGATAATTTTCGAAGCAAGTCACAATTCACAACCTAGACCTTGAGTAAAACTTCATTGATTCTCTTTCTTCACGTCAAATGCAAATTCAAGAGATCATATTCAAGACTGAATATTGATTAATTTTACTGAATCTAATTTTGTGAGTTGTCCAGCTTCTGTTCTTCTCAAAAGAGCGCTTAGGCTACCATTTTTAAAATCTTTATCTCTATAAATGAACATCATTAATATTGAACAGGTTTGTCACTCCTGTGTCCGATGTTTCTTAAAAGTGAAAACGAAAGTTAAGTCAACATTAAAAAATACACTTAATAAAAATTTGATTAATAAAAATTCAACCATAAACTATGATATGTCAAAGATGCCTAACAGTGAAATAAATTCATAAATGTGAGTGGAAGATGGAATAAAGTCTTGTGCGGAAACACATAGTTGACATTCAACAAATTACTTATGAAACTTTGAGGAAGTTGGGTTGCAAAGGGAGAATGGGGAAATTGTGGTTTTTTATTTATCCATACTCATAAATTTTGTTGGAAACTTGGATTGACATGAACAAAATTTGGTTGGAAAGTAGAGTTGAAAAACAATTTGAGAATAAAGTTTATTTGCTATGAAAATAATTATTCTTTATCAGGCAGCCCGTAAAATAGTGGCCAAGATCATAAAATGGTTGATCCTCCACATAGGAGTTAATGAAACCGTTTCAATTTATGAACTTATATTTGGAATGTGTGCAAACGCAAGATCATTTAATCCCTCGATCATTTACTAGACCCAATGCATATTGAGAAAAATTTGTGTTCCGCTCTTTTCAAAACTATCACAAACGCAAAAGGCACAAAGGCAAATTCGGTGGAACAGAGGTTGGAGATGGAGGGCATGGGCATAATGGAGCATTTGCATGCACAAGGAAGTGGCATGGATGCCAAAGGTAATACGGTGTACACTTGCGCAAATGCTCCATGGGTATTGACAAAAACCGATTTTGACCTTGTCATTAGTATATTGAAAGATATAAAAACTCCCCGAGGTTATGGCTCTTCATGGAAATATAAGTTTCCTGATAATAAAATATCAGGAGTAAAGACCCATGACTACCACAACCTCTTGTTGGATTTATTGCCTATTGCAATTAGGGGAACTTTAACTCCGGAACTGCGGCAAATCATTTATCGTCTAGGGGCACTTTTCCGTTGGTTGAACAATAAGGAAATATTGGAATCGGAGGTGCAGGGCATGGAAGAGGAGGCAGCAGAGTTGATGTGCTTAATGGAGCAACACTTGCCACCTAGTTTTTTTTACATTCAGCCACATCAGATAGTACATTTGCCTGGAGAAGTGACATTAGCAGGTCCGATTCATTACCGATGGATGTACTATTTGGAACGGTACATGAAGGTCATGAAAGGCTGGGTAAGACAATGAGCACGTCCAGAGGGCTCTATGGCAGAGGGGTATGTTATTTACGAGGGAATGCACTATCTCACGGAGTACACTAGCAGATTATCGCCGAGTGCACCGCAGTTGTGGAGTGTGAAAGAGGATCCAAAGATTTCACGTTATTTATTGCCCAAAAACCACAAGATGCGAAGATTAGGCAATGAAACAGTTGGAAAAGTTTTTTTACACCAAGCTCATTGTTTTGTACTTCGAAACGATCCAAGTTTGGCACACTGGAGATCTATGTATGAAGCCGAAGATTCTTCCACATTGCCACCTTTTGATGAGTGGATTCTTTCACAAATTCAAGCCCTTATTAGTACGGGTACTCGAGTGTCCGATAGGGAGTACCATTTAGCCTTGGGTCCCCATCTGAAGGTGAAGTTTTTTTCACACATGTGGGTGGAAGGAAAATTCCTTAGAATACATGCACGGGAAGGGCCAAACAAAGTAACACAAGACTCAGGTAAATGTTTTCCACTTTAATTGTAATTACACTTACAATCAATTTTTTCCCGATTATAAAAAAAATTGACTTTCTAAAACTAGTGAACCCCTAACCTCTAAGTGCCCAAAGAACCATATTATGCAAGCTGTAAGGTCATTTGAACGTCTAAGAAATGAAGGCCTTGGCTATTTTTATATTTTGCGTTTTCATTAGATGTTTAGATTAATTTTTGATACATCTTTCGACCGTTGGGATTGGAGGATAGGCTTTATTTGCCGGTTTTACATGAATGGGAAATTTGAAATTGGAGTGTCCAAAATTCGCAGGAATTTTTAAGGATGCTCCAATCGTAGGGATCGTTTATTATCTTCAATTTCATATATTTACTACTTCTAACTATAACTTTTATCTACCTTAAATACAATTTCTTATATTAAATTTGATAAAAATATATATTTATTTTGAATTTTTATCTTGTTTACATAATAATGCATTCAAGATATAGTAAATACATTGCCATATATAACATCACTTCAAATTAAGCTGTTACGGTTGAGATCCCAACATCTTTGTGTAAACCAACATATTGGGAATTGACATTTACAATTTGGATATGAATTAAATAAGAGGTGTAGAACCATTTCATATACACTGGAGTACACCCGTATAATGCAAGCTGGAATGGCAAATGCTTATCGTTCAGGGTTAAGTGACAGATTTATTTGCACAGGGATTAGTGTGTTGTATAGAGTAGAGTGGGTAGGATTAGAGGAATATGAAATAATGAATTAAAAATGTGCGCTCTTAGTGGTGATTATGGTAAATCTACAAAGTTGACATGTATTACTTTGAGACCAAATGGAATTATCTTCGGTAAATTTCAGTTTTTTATTCTCAATTGAAGTGAATCAGAATATTCCCAAAGAAGAACAGGCCGAGAAGATGTTGTAATAGACCATGATCCAGTAATGGGTACATACAAAGTATACTAATGGAAGAGGTATGAGAGAGTGGATTGGACAATATAATGTCTAATCAGAAGTAGATTGGAGTCGGCATCACGTGTACAGGACGAATGATGGCAGTGGCCAAATATATATAGTCCATGCCAGAATAACGAGCTAATTATGCGAATTTAACCCCCCCCCCCCCCCCCCCCCTCCATGCACTACCAATGAAATACCACAGTGGATAATTTTTGGGAATAGCTACTATGTGAGATGTAGTCAAAGTTGTTATTCTTGAATCTGTGTCTCAGTGAAATGTCCAAAAAATGTGGTGTTCGATAACCCACAAAATTAATGTTCAAATCATAATTACTACCAGAATATATTCCATACAACATTACATAAAAGTTGTAGAAAGCAATTATGCCTTGTGTAGAAAAATTTGGTATATTATACGAAGAACCTGAACATAGGAATCGATTACATTATTATTTATGGTGAAATTTCAATAATAGAGTACCGTGAAAATATCCATCGTAGTCGTAAATTTTGGAGCTAAATTTGTGCATTTGAATTAGACTAACATAAAGCAGTAAAGTTAAATAGTGTTTGCATGAATTTGGACATTTTAATTTATTTTCTCATTGAACTAAACGGTTACTGTTGCACCAGGTATTAGCGCACATTTCTATGACACCGAAACTGAAGGTGAAGAACCTAGCACAACGGAATATTTTGGAAGGATTCAAAATATAGTGCAACTTCACTTTACATCTGTTACCGTAACTTTATTAAAGGGGTTATGGTATGATAGCAAATCAACCCGAAGATCCGCTCCAAACATGATCATTGACGAGTGTGGATTTCCCACGGTGAAAACGAGAACATACCTTCCATCACATCTAGCATGTCATGAGCCATTTGTATACCCACACGAATGTGACGAGGTGTTTTTTGTTGAGGACCAAATTAACCCTGGGTGGAGTTTGGTGAAGAAGGTGGATCCCCGGTTAAAACTGGTTGTCTACAAGGGCATCCCAGCTTCATCAGGAACAAGAGACTATGATGCTAGTGAAATTGAAAGGAACAGTCCAAGATTTGGGGTGGCCAGGGCCAGTAGTGAACCGGTCAACCAGACTCTGGATTTCAGTGTGGAATTCGTAGATGAAGAAGAGGAATCAGTGGACGAAATAGAATCTGGTGGGGAAGATGAAGATCAAGAATATGACGTGGACTCCGATGTAGATTTGGAGTCAGCACAAGCACCAGAGGAAGTAACCCAGCACCCTAGAAGAACATTCTAGCGGTATATAGGAGACCATGTAGTGGCAGAAGAATCTGTATCTGGGTCTGAGAGCGAGGATTACATTGAGGATGAGGATACATTAGGGGAACCAGTGGACAGTGATTGATCTGTAATTCACAGCACAATATAGGGTTTTACCCTTTTTTTTTCTATGTTTTAGGATTCGATTGGAAACATTCATGTAAATTTTTTGTATGAGAAATATCTTGAATTGAGTATACCCAAATCTGAACAGATGGGATTGCAACTGGGGGGGCTGTACTTGGCCTTCATGTCCCAAACATAGAGCTACCAAACCCCAGTAACGCATGCACTGTATTAGGATAATCCCATAAATCCCTAACGGACCAAGTGTCTAAATTAGGACTTCTCAATGTTCGGGTACGTTAACGTGGTGTCAATATTTGTCTTTTTTTAGTTTGAAATAAATATTGTGAACGTAGTATGTAAATACAGAAATCGGAATCTAATTTTTTTAGATTCCGACTTGTCAAGTGGAAGTTATAGAACAAAAGGGACTTTGTTAGAAGAATGAACAAAGCCAGGATGCTTAAAGTAAACATCAAATACTATTATTTTTCAATTGTAACCATAGAATCTTCGTAAAGATTACCAAAAGAGAGTATGTTAAAATTTTCATAGAATTTGACCGCCCGGATTACAAGATTATAGCGTATGAATGGAAAAGGATGAAAATGCAGTGTTTGGTTTTTTTTTGACCGTATTTGAAGAAATGGGGAAAATTGTTAAATTGGTTATTAAAAAAAAATTTGATTTAATGTTGGACTTGATATTTTCTAGCAAGAGGAATAAAAATATTCTCAATAAAATGAGTAGAAATAGGTTAAAATGATGCTTAAATACACCCTAAACCACGGTCCTTTAAGGGTTAACAGATGGGTTTTTTTTCCATAACCCTAATAAAAATGGAAGACTGTTTGGAAGATGGATTTTATTATTGTTGGCTTCTGAACAATCCTAAATAATTTTCTTCTGGAGTTCTAAAACATGGAACATACAACCATGAGTCCCGCGACTCCATTTTGGAATTTTTTTGCACAGATGGGTTTCTAACATCCTTAGGAACACTCCCATATTTTTATTATGTTTATAAAAAATATTTTTCCATATGTTATTAAGATTTTGCCATCTCTAGGTTTTTTTACTAGGATTTGCAATGTGTGGAAAATGCAACCATGAGTCCCACGATTCCACTTGAATTTTTTTTTGCACATTTGGGTGCCTAACATCATTGGAAACACCCCCTAAATTTCCTAAAAGTTATGAAAAATACTTTTCCATATGTTATTGGGATTTTGCCAACTCTATGTTTTTTGACTATGAATTGCAATGTGTGGAACATACAGCCATGAGTCCCGGTACTCCATTTTGGAATTTTTTTGCACGGATGGGTCCCTGACATGATTAGGAACACTCCCATATTTTCATTATATTTATAAAAAATATTTTACCGTATGTTATTAATATTTTGCCAACTCTATGGTTTTTGACTAGGATTTGCAATGTGTGGAAAATGCAGCCATGAGTACATTTGACTCCATGTAAATTTTTTTGGACATTTCGGTGCCTAAAATCATTGGGAACACCCCCTAAATTTTCTAATAGTTATGAAAAATAATTTTCCATATGTTATTGGGATTTTGCCAACTCTATGTTTTTTGACTAGGAATTGCAATGTGTGGAAAATGCAGCCATGAGTCCCGGAACTCCACTTTAGAATTTGTTTCCACAGATGGGCTCCTAACCTCATAAGGAACACCCCCAAATTTTTATTATATTAATAAAAAATATTTTTCCATTTGGTATTAAGATTTTGCTATCTCTAAGTTTTTTGACTAGGATTTGCAATGTGTGGAAAATGCAGCCATGAGTCCTGGGACTCCATTTAATTTTTTTTTAAATATAATAAGGCTCCCAAACTTTAAACCCTAATAAATAGGTAGTTAAATATGATTGAAAGACACGGTCAATAAAAAACTTATGAATGGGCTATATAACAGTGGTGAATTTCAGATTTTATTACAAAATGTTCACTGGTTATTTAACTGTAGATAAAATCTGAAATTACCTAGCCCACGGGTACCAATAACTGGGTATTAAACCGTTAATAAAATCTGAAACTATCTTACCACGGGTTTAAATACGTAGCCCACTTGCTTGAATAAAATCTGGAATTTACAACAGTGGTGAATTTCAGATTTTGTTTAAACCCCTGGTAAACACTAAAATGGTATTATACAGTTGGGCTAGGTAATTAAATTGGTGGGAAGCACCAAAAAGAAGCCCCATGCCATTCTAAGACTGCCAAGAATAAAATTACTAAACCAGTGGACCCTACTGACTAAAAGGAGGCTGACTGCCTATGTCAGGAGATCACACCGATGAATACGGGGAACGCTCCATCGCGGTTATCATACTGCGAGAACGCATGCAGTCTTTGGGAATGCCAAGACGTTGCTTGCGTGACCTTGGAGCCCCGCCAAGCCCCTGACAGCAACGTTTGAGAAGTCCAGCGAGGCCCGAGCCCCAAACGTTGCTAAAAAACGTTGCTATGCCCCCCATTTTCTAGTAGTGCTTTTCAATTGAATGACTTCGAATGCTGGCTAAGGTTGGATCGATACTGTCATGAGCCCCGGCCATGAAATTGAAGAACAGTAGAGGATATTTGAGCTCTAAATAGGGCCCTTAAGAAGCTTGTGTGAGGCACCTTGGTTTTAATTTAAATTAGTACTTCGAAGGTGAAGGACGAGAACATTTCCCCTATTTGTGCCCATGTACTCCGTGGTATGCATGGTATTATGATTCAAAGCATGGTGGAAGGAGTTGATAGGTGAGTCATTCTTTAGCGTTAGCACTCATTGTCCTCTTGTCTAGTCTTTCATACAAGATAGAGACAGATCCATTGGTACTCACTTAGGCTAAGCCTACATCAATAAAATGGGGTTCTTTGTCAATCCTTAAGGGCCCTTTTTAGAGCTCAAATATTCTCTAATGGAAGAATTACTCTCGCTCATTATAGATTAATTAGTAAGAGATAAAGATTCGAACCTCAATCTTGGGATAGTTTTAAAAGTAAGTAACTAATTAAGGTTCCTTAACACCTAGTGGTCCCGACAACCACATTTTGGACGTTTTTGAGCTGCTTTCAACTTTGGAGAGTTATACCTTTGAAGAGTTATACTTTGAATTTAATAAAACTTGTTGGAAAAGATGTTCTTAAATCTCTTTTTCTTTGTGTGGGATCCATTTAGGCTTATACGAACCAAAGGTGCCTCGTTTTGAGTGCTTTGGAGAGTACTTTGCAAAGTCCTTTGGAGAGTAGCTAGAGACAAGAAAGTCATGATTTTCATTCAAAGAAATTTTTTGTAGTATATTTTTTTCAATTTTCATTCACATGATCATCATTCTCATTCAATTATTCCAAAATTTATACCAAAAAAGTGTTATTTATCATTTAGAAAAGTCGTTGGTGCAAGTCATTAAAACCGTTGTGACAAAGCTATTCTAGTGCTTTCGAAAGCTAATTGTTTACAATATTGCTTTCATCTTGTACTATGTGTTTTATATACATGTTGGAAACATTGGGTCATTAGAGTTAACCGAAAAGTCAGCTCAAAGAGGAAAGTTTTAGCAAATTCCTCTTGAACTCTTCTTGAACTCATATTGAAATATAAATAGACCAAAAACTAGTTCAAGATGAGTTGGGAGACAATCTAAAGCAAGCCACTGTCATTATTCTCCACACCTCGCAATGACTTCCACACCTCGTACCAAAGCTCCAAGCCCATGGCCCACAAGGGGACAAGTTATGACATGACACTATTCAACCCAAATATAGCTCAAGGGAGCTCAAAAGAGCGCTTGAAAAAAGGTTGAAAAGGCATGTTCCATGGCCTTTTTTTCGGTTAACTCTATTGACATATCACTTTCTTCTCTAATTACAATTTAAATCAAACATCACATTAGAAATGCCTTGAAAAAAGCACTGAAAAAGCATTCATTTGTTGAACAACTTAGGTGGTTTGTATTAGCTTGAATGGACCCTGTGTTAAGGTTTCACATCAATCTAAGATGAAATGAATTTATAGGACTCATTTTAGTACATGGGATCAATTTTAGTTCATGAAAGTGCGTTTTGATGACGAAAACTTCGAGGGATAACTTGTTTCTTCATCATCCGATATTGTTTTAATAAAAAATAAATATATTCACTACTAGAATTTGGGGGGGCCACCAACGTTTATAGCAACGTTTTTTTGCAAACGTTGCTAAAAAAAGCAACGTTTTGGAACATGCAATATCAACGTTTGATCCTCAAATCTATGAAATTTAATTGAGAACGTTGATTTCAATATGGTAACGTTGCTTAATTTGCTAAAAACGTTGCTATTTCATGTTCCAAAACGTTGCTTTTTTTTAGCAACGTTTGCCAAAAAAACGTTGTTGTACCCCCCAAATTTTAGTAGTGATTGTTGGGTTAAATTCCAATTCAAGTCTACTTATTAATTATTATGGTAAAATATTTCATGTGAATTTAAGTTGTTTTGAATGTTTAAGAATCATTTAAAAATCTCCATTGCTTAAAAAATGGGTAAATTCATTTTTTTTAGCGATGGAGATTTTTCAAGTCAAGCCTCCAATCATTGAAATAATATATGTACTATCAAAACGTAGTGTAGGGAACAAAATCTCTATAATACTTATTGCACAATGGATATGAGGATAACACGTAAGGCTTTCTAATTGATTCGTGGACCTTACAAAACTTGGGATGGAAATGGCCTCATATGAATACCGCTTTTACGCGCCTCACATAGTGTGACTAAATATGTCTAACCTATATTATATGTGCTAAATTTTTTGTCTTCAACATTGTGTATATAGTTGCAGCCATAGTGCCTATATGACCCTCTAACTTTTGTAATTTTTCAATTTTCTCTCTTACCAAAAATATATTTTTCAAAAATAACACTATTTTTGGAGGGGTACCATATCCGGCCATCACCTAGAAACAATGCATCCAAAGGTCCTCAACAAAAAGGGTTCATGAAAGTGATTTATTTAAAGTAGAGCTTCTAACACACTTGGCTTGAACTTCCTCTCCTTGAACTTTGTATGTATAGGAGAGTGTATGGTGTTGTAGAGGCTATTAAAAACATTCTTTTAATTAAAAGGTGTTCTCTTCAACGGCACTACGATCTTGAAAGTTAACTATGTGCTACACTTAAGCAACATTCATGGATAGTGGTTTTAGTAAGATCATTCAGTCTCTTAGGATATAATTCAAGGTCCTTATTAGTATTATCTCTACACAAATCTAGGCCAAACCTCACGCAATTTTCAAAAAGGCAAGGGACTTTGTCATCCATAATTATATTTGATTTTAGGGATAATGTTGTTTTTTGACGCAAGACCAAAAATTAATTTCAAATTCAATGTAATGGCATTTTATAATTGTGTCAAAATTTTGGAAATTTATCAGTCAAAAGGAACTTCATAAAGCATGGAAGGACCTAGTGAATTTCAATTCCAATTTCTTCCTAATATAACTTCACTTGTACTAACAAGAAAAATCACAATAAAATAAATACAAAAAGCGCACTTTTTGGCCCCTAAAAAGTAAAAAGGTGTTTTCTTTTTGAGGAATCAATTTTACCTATTTGGAATCTTAGGTGATTTTTTTTAGCTTAAAATATCTATTGATTTAAAACTCCTCAAGGGAGTCACTACATGTCTACGCGGAGATGAAAGGTGCATGAAATTTACAGTGAGGTGAAACAAAAGATGAAAAGATTGAATGTACGCAAGGTTACAAAGTACTCCAATGCCAAAGATGCATGAAAGGTACGCCGAAGTCAACACGTTCTCCAATGCCAAAAATGTCTGAAAGGTACACAAAGGTGAAAATGAAGGTGCAAGGAATTTGTATAGAGTCGCGTTAAACATCGCCTATCAAACATATATGTGACTATTTCAAGACATTATTTGAAACATTATTTGGAATTGTGGGCAGGCCCGCCTAAAATTTGTAAGCGGAGGGACTTGCTTGAATAGCTAAAGCTAAGGGGCATAAAATCAAGCCCACTTCCTTGCATACACGTACAAAACACATGAGAATATACGACTTCCCTATACTTCTTTTGAGACTTTTCTTTATTATTTATTATAGCGCACACCAAAATTAAACAAACTAATGTATGTAAATTATTACATCAATTGCTCAAATTAGGAATTCCTCTCATTCCTACAAAAAAGATCATCGAAAATTGACCAAGAACCATTTTCTGGTTTTCCCACAACAAGCATGATGCCAAACACATAAAAACTAAAACTCATGCGCACCAAGTAATGAGTAATCATTCACTTTAAGTGTCAACAAACATTCCTTTATTTATGTTGGTTAAGATTCACAAGCAACTCAATGCAAAACTGACGCAGTAGGACTTTTGAAACCAGACGGAGAGCAACAGGTTAGTGGATCCAAAGATGAAATAGGCCAAAGAACCCCGCAACCAACAATAATCACAAGCCCACATTAATTACAAGACAAAAGTTTGCCTTTTATTACAAAAACCGGGAGACTGACTCGTGTGCACCAAGTAATCATTCAGTTTAAGTAATCGTTCACTTTAAACATTCTTTTATGGTGGACTGTTGGTTAAGATTCACAAGCAACTCCACATATACACAACTAACGAAACAGCATTTTTGAAACAAAACCCAGACGGATTGGTGGACTCAACAATGAAAAAGGCCAGAATACCCCGCAACCAACGATAATCACGAGCCCACATTAATTACAAGACAAAAGTTTGCCTTTTATTACTAAAACCGGGAGACTGTCTAGTAGTCTCCAGCCAGGCAATGACTGAGTACCGGTAGTGTCTAAGCAGCAAGATAATGCGCACAATGAATGCAACTGTTCACACCTTACGGTATTCAAATCGTCAACTGTGCGATTGTATCCATGAGTAACATCATCCATGTCTGTCCACTCTATAAAACAAGAAAAACTACCACATCGATCGATCTAGACAAAATTAGAATAATACTCACTCAGAGCTACTAACCAATTGTCTGATGCACAATTCTTTCTCTCTGACTAGCTAGCTCCGAGGCAGTGAGTGTACGAGATCCTGATCATCATTCACTCCCGAGGGGACACAGTGACTTGGATTCCATTCTTCATTGGCATGAGTAAGGCGGAGGTGTAGGTCAATTCTTGTCCAGGAACCAACTGGAACGTGAAGAAATGGATTATCAGCGCAACCGTCACTTTCAACTGCAAGAACGCAGAGTCTCGGCCCAAGCAGATTCGAGGCCCAGCCTGCAACAACCACGGCCCCACAACAACAACTTACTTACAGCTAGTCGCAGCTGATTTAATTGTAATCGACATATGCACACTAATTATAAATGAATCCAAATGGACCCATTGCAGCTGCTCAACCAGATTGATCTGGATGGCAAGCTGGCATCCTTTAGTTACAACTGTTAGTACATAATTGACACTCTCACACGGACACCTCAAGTTTCATTTCCAAACTCACATGCATGTTTCTTGAGTTATGACTCGACCACACTCTGACTGGGTGGCAACGTACTTACTGCAATTAAATATCACCAACAATTTAACGACTCATAGCCTGATCGAGTGTCCAGTAGGTGTACCTGGAAGACAGTGAATTTGAATGGAGATACAGGGTGGAAAACGCCGTCCCGCAGCCACCTCTCCGGTTTCATTTCCAGTGCATCGGAGCCCCAGATGAAGGGCATTCTGGCCATGCAGTATGGGACGTACTGCACCAGTTCTCCCTTCTTCACGACAGTTCCGTCAGGAAGTGTGTCATCAATGAGTGCAGTCTTCGCATCCTGTAATAAAAGTTCACAACAATTAGCCAGTCAGGGAGTGCAATTGAGAACTTTCACTTGTAAGTTTTCAAGATCATGATCGATCGTGAATCTCAGATAGATCATTTGGATTCTCAAAGTCTCGCAGGTTGTTGCCTCCGTTTTTTTCTGCTTTGGAAGCACTGGTATCTATCAAGTGAGGGGGAGCTGGGAAAGATCAATAGCAGAAACCAATAATTAATGTTTCTTTTGTGTTGGAGCCACCAAATGAACAGAAAATAGAACTTACGCAAGAAAAAGTACTTGATGATGCAGCATTGAGGAATGAATTGAATGATCGATGGAGGTGGCGGAGCAAGTTACCCTGGGTTTTGGTGGATGTATGCGAAGGCTTTCGGAAAGGGCGGCGTGGAGGTAGTGCATCCGGCTCAAGTTGTCAGGCGTCAAGTGCTCCGCCATGGACTCGAAGTCCGTCCCTGAGTGCTTCTTACCCACCACGTCGATGCCTTCGTTGAAGATCTTCTCAACCATCTCCGGGTGGCGGCACATTTCGTACATGAACCATGCCAGCGTGACGGCAGTGGTGTCCCTCCCTGCCAGCAAGAAATCCACCGTCACGTCTCGCAGCTCCGGATCGCTGTAGCTGTCCTCCGCTGCGCGCCCATGCGCCATGAACTTCGAAAGCAAGTCCTCTCTATCCTGAGAAAGTTCTCCACACAAAGTCACGTTTAACCTGACGCAGACTGTTAAATTCCATCGCACATCACACACGGTCGGTACCAGACTTAATCATGATAGATAAACCGTAAGTTCTACTTTTAATCATATCTGGGTACCCATCCAGTCCCAGTTTCTAAGGAAAGCTAGAGCCTGCAAGTAATGTATATACACATGAGTCAGCAATGGACAGCCTAGGTGGTAGGGAAATTCGTGGAACGTACGAAGACTCTGCCAGCTTCGTGCGCTTGAGCAATCTCCTCACGTCGACGGTTGATCACGCCGTACGCGAACTGGTTCACCACGTCCACATCCTGGCGGTAGCGGCGCTCTGCACCGACGTTCAGCAGTCTTTTGATTGGAAAGAGCGGGTCTACCAGTCGCTCCGAGAGATGCACTTGCGCAGCATCGAAAGCCTCGGCGAACGGAATATCAGGCAGATCAGGCGAGATTCCGCCCAATTCCACCCCGAACGCCACTTTGCAAATGCTGTCCAATGTCATGCGCGCCGCCAAGCTCTGCAAAATAATGCCATCGATCAACACGTACGGTCATTCCAATGAAAAATACTACAGGTTGCATGCATCAGACTGTATCCCTAAAATTTTATGAGGACCGGTGCCTGGAAAAATTCGGGACAAGCTTCGCTTTCGGTCGCTCTGGGAACGGGGAGCCAAACCCTGGTGCCGTGGGTTGAAGTGAATATCTTCAGTCATCAGGGAAGGATGGCGTTCGCGACCGTATCTGTACGTATGTCTACTATAGTTCCTACGATATACGGTCTACCGCTTTCTCTGCGCAGCCAACTCTCTGGCATGGCACTCTCACACAAAGCGGTCACTGCAAATTAAGCGACCGACACAGTCAAATGAAAAGACTACACTGCATCAGACTCTTAATTAGAATCATGTCATAGCGAACCGGCTTCAGGATCGATTGCAAGAGCCTGCACGATTCCGTGATCTTGGGCCCCTTCCACAAAAGCCATGGAACCGGCCTGCAAATGCTAGCTCTCTGCCGTGCCTTTCGATCGGCTGCACTGACACAGACCCCACACACTTTACTCAAATCGGACATTCATTCAAAGACCCTAAGTTGCGCGTGCACCTGAAACTCCACGGGCTTGCCGGCAGCCATGAATTGTTTCAAGACGTTGGCAAGCTTGATGGCGTCTTCTCGAAACACGGTGTTACTGAGCTCACGGAGCTTTCGTGTGGAGAATTCGGTACTGGCGATTTTGCGGTGGCGTCGCCAGGCAGCTCCATCCGACAGAAAAATGCCGGACCCCAAGAAATCCTGCAATCTGAAGTTATCTGCGGTACCCTGCACGAGGTTCACATCATGATTCGTCAGCATGCATGCATGTACGTCCAAGAACTGAGCGAGCGCTTTTAATTGGCCATGATTTCACAAGAGTCAGATCGCAAACTCCAGGGCCAGCTAAGTTAACTTACGCGGGCGCGTCGGAGTCACTAATTCAGCTTTCGACAGGCTGCATTAACCCCTAAGCGTCATCTCCTCATTTCATCTTGCTTTTCTAAGTGCAATACATCGAACGTTTCAAACCTCTTGTTCTGTGCATGTCCACAAAAGCAACAGTCTACAAAAAGCAACAGTGTCGATGGGGTCGAGCTGAAGTCATTTACACACAACCAGAAGACTTGCAGCAGGGGTCCATTTTTCCTACACTACAGAATTAAAGTCACAGACAGTCACGGACGCTTAATAGGGTTCAACCGGTCAATTCTACTGCATACTGGAGCCCTCACCATCCTCGATCACGAGAGTCAATTGTTCAACTCCAACAGAATTCGTGTGCTCTCGAATATTCTGCGAGGGAGGTTGTTAATTGTTCATGCCCACGTACTGGCGTACCTTTCCGTACTTGTGGATGTTGGTGAGGATGTACTCCACATTCACGGGATCCACGGTGGCGATGAGGGTTTGGCTGAGCGGGAAGGGAATCCGGAGTTTCCACGTCTTGACGTCGTCGCTGAAGAAGCCCAGATACCAGTCCTCCAGCCGGTGGTAGTTGCGCCGCAGCTCCAGAAACGATCCCACCACGGGCCAGATCACAGGCCCCCCCTTGGGCTTGGCCTTGGCCTCGCTCGATGCTCTCGTTCCCCCCTTGGCGGTGACCACTCCATCCCTGCTGGTCCACAGCAGAAGCAGACCATAAACGAGAGGAACGAGAGGAAAGAGAGCTATAAGAGCAGCTGCGATCCAGGCGCCGTCGTCACTGGCAGCAGCGGATGCAGCACATGATGCCGCAGTACTCAATCCAACATCCTCCATATCGATCGATCTGCTGCAGTTAGTAGCAAGTATATAGTCCTGGCTGCAGGACCCTCTTCAACAACAGCAGCAAGAGAACACAGACACAAAAGCAACAATTCAAGGCACTCGGAGCTAGCGAGCGCGAGACTCATGCAGCGATGACGACGAACTGAATGCGAGTGGAAGAGAGGGTGGGCGACTGTTTGATTTATAGGTGCCCTTGCCCTGCATGAAAACGATCTCGGTAGTTGGGACCGTGTAGATCCTACATTCATCCGCTCTTCCGATCGGGATGAAAACGGGGTGCAAGTTGGAGGTTGCGGGAAAAGCGGCCTAAAGAGACAGCCAGGCTGCGTTCTCTCGACGGTCTCGTCGAGTCACTTCACTTGCAGTGGTCGGGATGAGATCGATTTATTCGAAAGACGGATGGATTGCTCATCCATCCATCTCGGGGATGACATGTTGGCGGGTTCATTTCAAGTCTTTGGCTGAAAGTGAGTCATCGAGGGATGATCTAGTTTTTCTTTGGGTTTGAAGAGTCAATTTACTTCAGAAATCCACTCAGTAATTGGGAGTTTGATTGAACATGTGGAAACATAATGAGAAAATGCCCTTCCATATAGTCAACAAGGCAATGGCATTGGTCGATTGCAAGGTAGGATGGAACTTCGTGAGCCGCATGTAGTTAATGAAAAGGCGAAGATGTGGGATGGAAAAAGACATAGTCTATGAAGGGTTAACTTTTGAGAAAGGCCAATTTAAGTTGAATGAAATAAATCATGATGAGAAAAATAGGATGAATGGAAAGGATAGGAGATTTGTTGCCAAGTTTTTTATAATAAATAATTTAAATAAGGACCCAAAAAGCCACCTCACTCACTCACATGCCACCTTTGTAGCCTAAAGTTAGATGACCTGAAAACCAAAAATGAAACTCTCGAGTGATTTTTCTTAGTGCTTCTTTTGGATTTATTTACATGGTGAATTTGTTTGCTACCATGTGAGGTGGTGTCGTGAATGTACAGTACCTACGAACAAGTTTACGTTCATTCATCTTTTGAGAGAATTGCCAATAAAAATTACAAAAATGACAAGCTTTAAGCCTAGTTTGGATCAGTTGTAGTGCACAAAGTGAACCACTCATACAATTGAGTTTTGATTATAAAAAATAATTCTAAAATCTATTTTTATTTGAAATTCAAATCTTCATTTTTTACTTTTAATTCAAACAACTATGTATACAAATTTTGTTGGTTATGGTTTATAAAACTTTCAATGGAAAGACTGCAAATCCTTTGTAGAATCATGTAATATAAAATCATGAGTTTTGGATACATAATTCACTCAAATATCAATGTTTGAAGTTTTCACTTCAAATTTGTTCAATTTGAATATAGATTTTGTATTTTTTTCAAATTTTTGATCCAAAAATTGTCCACCGAAGTAATTTTTCACACTTCAAATGGTTATTAAGTAAATATTAGTGTTAATATTAATATTTTTTATAAATATCATCATTTGATTCAGTTCTTTGAAAAACTGAATGAACATAAACTTATTGGTAGGTATTGTACAAAAGGGTACTAAATGAATGTTGGCCAAATATGCAATGGGTGTGGCTGTAGGACAACATTCGTCAAAGTTCTACTTACACTAGTAGAAATCTTGTCTTATGTGACAAGTCTTTAATGACTCAATGTCCGGAAAGACAAGTCCATATTGACACAAAGTGGTCTTTGCGTCATTATGGACTTGTCTTTCCGGACATTTAGTCACTAAAGACTTGTCACATAAGACAAGATTTCTACTAGTGTTAGGATATTTGATCATTGATAAGGAATAGTAAGAACTCTAATTCAATTTTGAGGCCAACATAAAATCAATATAGTGTGTATTCGAGCCACCCATAATTTGATGTCCTCATGACAAGGGCCCAGTGGTGCAAGACTGTTTCCCTCTTTTGAGAGTACAATCAATACTCTAAACAGATTTGAATCCATCAATGATAACTGCTTACATCATTCTAACATCATCAAAGTATATATTGGAGGAACCGAGGGTTTACTTTTGGTATGATGTATGTATACTGTATGTTCACTTTTTTGATGAAGGAGTTAGGGGCTTTACATTCCGTGTGTTCTCTTAACCCCTAAGTGCCCAATCAACCATATTATGCTTGATTTTTGGTCAAACGTCCAAAAAATCAAATGTTTTAGCTTTATTGTAGTTGGTGTTTTCGTTAGATGTTTAAGTTAAGTTATGATACATCTTTTGACCGTTGGGATTGGAAAATAGAATTCATTTGAAGTTTTTCCACCGTTGAGAAATTTGAAATTTGAGTGTCCAAAATACAAAGGGCTTTCTAAGAATGCTCCAACCATAGGTCTCTTTTATTTTTTTCACTTTCATATTTTTACTACTTGTAAATGTAACTTTATCTACCTTGAATCAAAAAATTGATATTAAATTTGACGAAAACATATTTATTTTGAATTTTTATCTTGTTTACATAATAAAATTTATAAATATTCAAAATATCTTCCAATCATGTTGAAATTTTCGTCATACCTTCATAGTGCTTATGACTATCAATGAAAAATTATAAATCATCCAATGCGATATTTCAAGTATGCAAATTGTAGTGATTTGACTTTTTCAGAATAGGTGAGGACATTTAGGGGTTAACTCTTGATTCATCAAGGTCTAGAGACTTTGCACTATGTGTGTACATTGAGAACTTTGGAATTTTTAGGCCCTATGGCTAGAATGCTCTAAGGGGCTAAGCCATGATGACTAGAAGAGTTCTTATAAGTGCGAACAGAATGTCTAGATGTTTTCTTTTTGCATAAACAATAATGCATCCATTTAGGCACTTACTTGGATTAAGGTTGATTGTCCTAAAACCACCAACTTAAGCAATTTGGCCTATTTTTGGCAGTGCTAAATTTGGAAAATATATCCGCATTTGAAATAGGTTTTGATGAGGATTGCAAAAATTTGTCACATTTGATTTGCATTTGTCAATTTTATACAAAATTCCAAAGTGGAAAGTAACCTTTAAACCATACATCATTCACATACGAATTTCCTAAGTTCACACTTTTTTGTTCCTAGATTCCGCTCATGAGTTAACCCAAAACCACCAACTATTTCTTTGCAATGCTTGGCATGCCATTGGTCTATTTGAATAATAAAATGATGGTTTTTAGTCTCAAGTGTGGTGGCCCCAAGAAAGCTCTACATGTCATATTTGGGGGAGGTTGTGGTTTTAGGACATCCTACCTTGATAGATGGAAAAAGAGAACCATACCATTTTCCAATTCTATGTTGACGAGAGTCTATTGTCGCTATGATATCATGTTTAAGGGTGTTTTTGCACTAGGGTGTTATAGACTCATAGTTCTTAACAAAAAAGGTTTCTAATGTTGTATAGTAGTTGGATTAATGATATAACATAGTAAATAGGAAAAATACCAAAATCATTTTAATATAGTAAAAAAGGAATATTTTGGATTATTTTTATAATATTTTATATAATTTTGGAATCTTTTATAATATTAATCCTGCTGATGTCATTTAATCCACGTGCAAAACATGTCAAATGCATATTTTAGCCACACCACAAGCTTTGTTTTAACTTACCAACCAAGCTTGCAAGAAATGTTTTGTGAACTTGTCATTTTACAGGCGTTTAATAAAAAGTATAAAACTTGCTAGATAGATAGATAGAAACTCCGGTCCCTTTTTAGCAAAATAATAAAACTTGCTACTAAAAACCTCTAATATCCACCTTGCTCACACAATCTTTTGAATTTTTTTTTGAATATAATACCTTTATGTTATACTTAGGAATTAAAGAAAGGTATTGCATCATTATGTCTTCAAAGAAATGTATCAATTAAGGCAATAACGTATTTATTCTACAGCATCACCAAATGCAATGTGTCACATTTCCGTCCAAATACTATTTTATATCATTTAAAAAATATTAATATACATACAATTTTAGAATACTTGTTCTCTCTGATTAGCTTTATGTCAAAAAACTAATTTCAATGGATAATAGAATTTTTTTACCGCCACATTTTGCTTGAATGTTATATGAAGTTACACTAAACATTTTTTACGCTCTACCGTAAAATCACCTTCAACTATAATGTTTAGGTGCAACGAAGTCAAGAATTCAATGCCACACAGTATTTTTAGTAGGCCACGTGCAATTGCTAGAGTACATAACTCACAACCTTGTGGTCTAGGGTTCCTATGGGACGACACATAGCATTCCAAAGTCCTAACTCATTTTGCAATTTTCGAGAACCATTTTATAAAGCTTTAGTCTTAGCCTGGCTACTTTGATTTTAAGCCCGCTCATTGGGAGGGAAAATGGGGCTAAAATTTCTACCCCCCTCCCCCCCTCCCCGCTCCCCCGTCAAAAAAATAAATCACATTTAGTGCTAAAAGGGACTTAACTACCACCTTGAAGCACTAACTAAATGCTCCAAAGTTTGAAGTAGTACATAAAGTAAAAGTTGAAATCTCTTCATTCATTAAGAGTCTTAAGGCTTCACACTATGTGTATGTATGTTGTATGTGTCTTTATTATAAGAGGGACATATACTTCTAAATTGGATTGAACCATATGCAATCAAAGGTTACTTAATTCAGCGCTATCACATAATTGGAATATTCTACAATTTAAGATAATGTTTTAGTTATGTTCTTGAAATCTTGTTTATTTGATTTTAAAGCACATCTAAAAATTTATGCTTTAGTAGAAATTTTACCTCTTGGTAAATAAAATCCACCTTCTATTCTATCACACGTTGTTTTCTAAATTTTCACCAATTGATGCATCTTTATAGGTCTTCATCCATCCAAACTATAAGAAGGTAAAATAAAAATAGATTTTCATCCATTCATTCATAATTTCATGTAGTGAAAAATAAAATATACGATACAATAAAATGAAATAAAAGTAAGATCCATCCAAAGTTAAACAAAAAAGTATAAACGGGTTTCCACCCATATAGTAAAAACATGAAATTTTAGATTAAAAAAATGAAATAAAAATAAGATATTTTGAATGGATCGAGAGCTTATTTCCCTTAAAAATAAAAGAGTCAAAATTTTGATGTCAAATTTCAACTAGTAAGATTTTAATCAATGAATTAAAAAATTTGACTTTTCACAAAAAGTTTATTTTTACATAGAAATTTTATTCAAATAATAATAGGTTTAAATATAGTCAATCAAATAATAATAGGTATAAATAAAGTAAAATTAAACATGAATGTAGAAGCCCTTTTGTACAACAACATATCCAAATTTTACTTCATGATTCCAATTTCTCATTTTATAAGACCAATTCATATGAAATCCAATTGCTTAAGTGAATCACTGTATATAAGCTATAAAGGCTTTAAGTTGTTTAGGCCTCAGGGAGATGACTATGCAAAAAGTAAAAAAATTAGGTGAGTTAAACTATAGGATTCTTTTTAATCATTGGAGGAAACTTTTCTACCTAATCATAATTTTTGATGTAATATAGAATGCTTTAAACTCAAGTAGGGAATAATTTGAGAATCTACTTGGAACATACTAATATTAACCCTTAACTTCCTAAACCATTTTCAGCGCGTTTTGGACCTTGATTTTTTTGGTTAGAGATACATGTTGCTCAAACTTATGTAGTTCACTTTTTTACAAAATCAACCATAAGATCTTGTAGATATGCAAGTCACCTTCATCTTTACAAAGTTTGGTGTTAATCCGAATTATAGGTTGCTTGGATGGGACACAAAAGTGAAGGGTACTCCAAGAAATTCACTGTTTTTTCACTGCTGAAAATGAGCTATGACCGATTCTCTTGGGCACATACTATTTTAGAAAGTTGGTGCCATCTGAAATTCTAAAGATAATCAAGTTCCCTACGTATGACAACAAGTTTTGTATTTTTAGGATTAAAAATGAGTGAGAAAGAGGCCTTGACATGACATCCACTTTTTACTAGTTCACTTGTGACTTTGAGAGAAATCTTACAAATTCCTACAAATCTAATCTCCCATTGCAAAATCAGACACGAGAGGTTGAAAGTACACAAAAGTACACATACAGTAGGAAAAAGAATTTTGGAAAAAAGGTGAAATCCAAGTGCAAGATTTGCACTCAGTAGCTACACCCATCCACAAGCTACCCTGCCCAACTGGAATACGTGGCAGCTTGTCATTCGCCCGTCACTCTCTTTTGTTGACTTTTCTTCCTTAATTTTGTAACCACCCAGCACTTGTGGATTTTTGTAAAATTGACAATGTGCATTTCTCCAAATCAGACTACACCATTGGATAGCTAACTCGTTTCTACACAAAATTGGACCAATTTTTGAATCATTCGGGCACTCCTTCTTGAAGATATTTTCAATTCTAAAAATAGAGCGACCCATTTTGGGTCACCCAGGAAGTTAAGGGTTAATATATTATTCTAGAATATAACTCAAATATTTAAATCATGTGATAGTCGTCATTCAAATACTCTCTTAACGCACGTGGTTACACTAAATATATGCTAGTGACCTCCCTAAGTTTTAGACTTAGTTGTTAAATTTGGCATATGTCCATGAGTATAAGGTCTCGGTTGTCAAATTCATCTCAATATTTTTTACTATTTTAATTTATATGAGCCAATAATTTAATTTATATCAAGTCTCGATATCAGAGAATGAATTATGGTTTGAGTTATTCAGGCCTTGGTTGTGATTTCACATATAAAATTAAAGTTGATTAAGTAGGACTCCTTAGCTTTGGATATGATTGCATTTTAAGGCGTTAGTCAATTCAATTAGTAATTCATGTGAACGTAGAAAGTTAGTAGGATATTTGTGTTTTCATTTTTTTTTTGTAAATAGGGTTCTCAATACTTTTAGTTTTAGAGTTAGTGTGAACTTCTTTGAGTTTTTGATGTCAAAGTCTAAAAGTAGTTTCAAACGGTTAGGAAGTTAGGATAGTTAGACCGGTTGTGGAAGTTGCTTTGAGCTTGTAGCTTAGTATTAAAGGAATTATGTTTTTCTACTTCTCTCTCGTTGTTTTTGAGCTTGGAGCAGTAGCATATGTGAAATCTGGCTCCAATTGTTATGTGTACATTTGCTTAAGTTTGTTGAGTTCTGTGCAAAAGACTATCATTCTGTAATAAGAAGCTTGAAGCAATTATTTCCATATAGTTTGTGTGTCTAAGTCCAAGTGATTGGGCAAGTGGTTGTATTTCCTGTGAAAGGAATTGTTTAGTTGTCAAGGCTTAAAGCCATTCTGTAGTTTCAGTGCTTAAAGCAATTTGTGTATTAAGGCCTTATTCGTTAAATTGAGACAAAATGGTCATTTTGAGACTTCAACCCTAAAACAATTATTGTCATTTATCGTCGAGTCGAAGATAAGATGAGACTGTAACCTTTGGGCAATCAAAGGTTTTCATATATATTAATATATTAAAGTCTCAAATTACCGAATAGTCGCAAACCTGAACAGTTATAATGGTTTATCCTCGAGTCGAAGATAAAATTGAGACTACACTTTGTCTCTTTTTAACAAATAAGGCCTTAGTATGTGTGCTTGACAGTAATTAGAGTCTGCTTAACCCTTAAACGACAATGCCAGCCCCATGGGCTTGGTTTTAGTTTGGGAGAATCTTGCTTATAACTTTTACACCATTGCACCAAACAGGGTTTTTAAAATTCCAAACCGAGCACCTTAGAGAGATCTATACTTCTTTAGAATAAAGCTAAAGTAAATTAAACACATAATCATGCTTAAAATGGAATCTAAAAGAGATTTTGGGTGTGGTATCAGGAAAAGAATTGTTGTTTAAGGGTTAAAGCATAGTTAGTGACTATATGTGCTTAAAGTTATCCAGTATTTATTTACTTAAGGAAACTGCAGTGGCTCTAAAGCAGCATTTGTGAATGTATGTATGCATAAAGCATTTGTTTAAGTCATTGGAATTTGCGTGTATGGTTGATCTTGTGTAAGAAGGTGATTGAGGCTTTGAAGCAATTAACTTAGTGGTTGTAACTGCTTAACGGAACTGTTTAGTATAGTTAGAATACAGGCTCAACAATAATTGATGTGAATGAAGGAGTGCATGCAATATTAAATGCAGTGATTTTATAAACTCTAGAATTGAGGCTGTTGAAAAAGAGAGATATTAGTGAGGGCCTGTTGAGCTAGCAAAGCTTAAAGCTAATGGTAGCCTGTTAGTGCTATAAGCAAGAGTCCATGATGATGGAGTTCTTTTGTTACCAGTAAACTGGTCAGGCTTAAAGCAAATGAGTCTTGGTGTATGCTGAAAGCTTTATGTGCAGGTGATTAAAGTATTGGAATCAGTAACTTGGTGTTGTTAAGCCTTGAGCAAATCAGAACAAAGAATGCTATAAACAATACTTGAATACTTAAGTGATGAATGAGTGATGCTACAAGCAAACTTTGTGAGGTTATGCCTTGATGAACAAATACAATAGGAAATTGTTACTTTCGTGCCTTGAGCTATATGTTTTGTAATCCCTTCATTTATAAGCCAACACACTAGGATAAGACAGGGACTGCATAATTGTATTGTTGCATCCATAAGTCATGGACAGGAATTAGAGATAGGTTAAAGAATATACCCTAATCCTCATATCCAATAGGTTAATTTATGTGTATCCCTTGTAATAATCCAACTACAATAGAAAACTACCTCATAAGTGACCTTAATTACGTTACAATAGACTATCTGACCATCCTCAACCTAAAGAACCCCCATTATACGTTTCCTTGGGTGGTTTGTCCACCGAGCTTTTTCGACTAACAATTCAAGTGGATAGTAAGTTGAATATTTCTTTCTAAGCACACACAATTCTTGCAAAAAAATGAATGAGCATATACATGCTTGTGATGTCTTTGTGAGGCCATATTCCATAATAAAAAATGTACACCGATGGTTTAAGAGAAGAAGCAACTAAGAGAGAAAAATATAGCAGTAATGAATTGCATTGATCAAAGAAAATTGAAGGATTTGAAGCAAGGAAGAGATCAAGAAATGAAAGAGAAAAATGAATCCTCTTACACCAATAATAATGAACATGAAACGTCTAAAGACTTATCTCAAATTTTTGGTGCACGAAGAAGAAATAATCAGTGATCCACAAATTTCAATACACATTATGTTTGTTAGTTTTTAACCTTGTTGAGGAAAGAAAATATGTTGGCTTAAGACATGGTGCAATTGTCCTATTGTGGTGAATGTTTTGAATGCTTAATTAGAAAAAAATTAATTGAACTGATTGTTAATATTTCAAAGACGCACTTTGCTAACAATGTACAAGTACACGTGAGTGTACAAAAGGGTATTAATTTGAACATTTCTGTATGACATATACATACAATAAACATATTTAGAGCTTAAAATATTAACGTACACTTTCATTAAACATATATTTAGGATGAAATAGATATATATACAAAGGTTTTCAGACATACAATTCCTCATATCTAGGGGGCTTTAAGAGGCCGAGGGTCATGAACGCACATTATTCTCAAATATAATGTAGAAAACACCGCCCGGGATTGTTATTTGGCACATTGGTTGCAATGGTACTCTTGCACTATGTCCCACACTCTCACAATCAAACCGATAACTTTTTTTTTCCTTGTGTTTTTCATAAATTCTTGTACATTTAGTTGGTAAATCATCATAGATGCATGCAACATATGCATGGTTACAGCGATGAAACCAATGGTGGCCTTGTGTGGTTATTTATTTTGCTTGTTGTGCAAATACAAAATGTTGAATTGCCCTCCATCACTCCCCAACCAAGCCAAAACTATGTTTAATGTGCATCATAGAGGTCCAAGAAGAGAATGTCATCATTCCATTGTCTTTAGTCATACAATAGGATTTGTTTTTGCTGTAGATCCTTCGACCCTTGTATAAATAAATGATGTTTTGAAGACTTGTTTGCCAAACCACATAGCATACTTCAAGGCATGCTTTCATCAATGTAAGGTATCCACACTTAATGCTTTTTGAATAGTGAGACATAAAAATATGGTAGTTGGCAAAATGAATTGAAAGCACTGTAAAATGGAATTATATAAAAAAAATTGAAAGGAAAAAATATTATTCATCGTCAAAATGGTCAACTAGAATGTATTATCACATGCAGATCCATAGTGAAGTGAAAAAGTTAATCTCATAAGATGTCATGCAAGTGCATCAAAATGGATAGTACATCAAGCGTGAGTACATTGGTAACCGTCTTCTTGCAGGACTTGCAACGTATTATCTAAACTCGGATTGTCTTACCTTGACCATTAGACTATCTCAAACATGACATTGAAGACATCTAAAAGACCTCTCCATCTATTAAATAGGCAATTTTATGTACATGTTATACTATAGAGACAATAGTAATATGTAATAAAGATAATAGTAATATACTATATAAACAATATATAATAAACAATAGTATTTAAATTACTACAATAGTTCCTAAAGGTTAAAATATCATATTCATTGTTTAGCCATGGTGTAATAATAGTTGACCATAATTACCATATTGCGTACCTATGTATAGTAACGTGCAATAAAGATACAAATTCTCTCGTAACACGATCCTTCAACAAAACTTGTATTTCTTCCAATGCAATATCCAAATACAAAGTTTGAAAATGCAACCCTTTTCCTTTGGCCCTTTCAGCTCAAGAAACTCAAGAAAGGAGATAGTGCCAAAATGAAACGCTAGGGTGAAAGGAAAAGGTGCGTGAAAGACACACTGAGGTAAAAAGTGTACGTGCGTGAAATAGACGCTCAGGTAAAAAAGGACGGTACGTGAAAGACAAGCTGGATGATATAGGAAGGTGCGTGAAAGACACGCGAGAAGACACGCTGAGGTGAAAGGAGACGTTAAGGTGATTTGGTGAAAGGAGATGTTAAGGTGATTTGGTGAGAGGAGACGTTAAGGTGATTTGGTGAGAGGAGACGTTAAGGTGACTTGGTGAAAGGAGACTTTAAGGTGATTTGGTGAAAGGAGAAGGTGCATGAATGACACATTGAGGTAAAAGCAAAAAAATTAATAAATAAAACAACGAGGTAAAATGGAAAGGAGCGTGAAAGCCACGTTGAAGTCAAAAGGGAAGGTGCATGTATGAGACGTTGAGTGAAGAGGGCACAGTGCATAAGTGCCATGTTTAGAAGAGAAAGGGAAGGTTCATAAATGATACGTTGAGATGAAAAGAGAAAAATAATGAGTGAACGAAACCTTGAGGTGAAAACAAAAGGTGCTTCAAAATGAAGCTTAGTGAAAGGAAAGGTGCATGAATAGAGCATTGTGGTGAAAAAGGAAGGTGAGTGAATGATATGTTGAGGTGAAAGGAGAAACTACGTGTATGACACGCTGAGGAGAAAGGCAAAGGTGCATGAATTAAACAATGAGGTGAAACGGAAAAAACTATAAATGACACATTACGGTGAAAGGGGAAGGTGGGGGAATAACACGTTGAGGTAAAAAGGGAAGGTGTGTAAATGATACACTTAGATGAATAGAATGTTTGACTACATGAATATATGGCTCGACAACAACTCTTTTGGGGCATTCTATATTCAAGTCTCTTTGTATCCCTATTCTTAAAACAGTCTCATCCAAATAGAAATATAGATACGGAGACATTCATACTCATATACCAAAAAAATCATGTATCGGATATTTTGAAATTTTATTTATTTTCATTTATTTTACAAAAATATATTTTAGTGTGTCCCATTGTATTTAGGGGAATGATTTAGTGTTGAGTTTTTATTATTTTTATATTTTATACAAAAATATATTTAAGTGTGTTTCTAGAGAATTCATTCTATGTATTTTTTAAGTACTACTTGCAATAACAGGGTATTTAAGAGTTACCTAAAAACAAAAGTAGTTATCTCCATAATTAGTAATATTTCAAGAATATTCTCATTTTAATTTTTTAATCAATTTTGAGCATCCTATATTAATGTAATTCATTTATAAAAATTATTTTCACAAATTTTTACAGACCCTATAATTTTTTGTATGTAAACACAAAATTATCAAAACATACTAAAATACTCTTTTGTATAAAACATAAAGAAAAATCAACTTCAAAAATACACAATATAGAAAATTTATACCTAAGTGCATGTAGGCATGTCCTGTATCAGAGTATGTCTATCCCAATTTGAATGCCACTCTTGCGAGACTAAGGATACGGGAAGGTTTGAACAAAGAGTGCCCCCAAAGAGTAACTACTACTCCACATCATGCACATCGTGCAACGATCTTATTATTTGGAGGTGAATGGAAAGATTTGTCAAAGAGACGAAAGGAGATGAAAGGTGAAGTGAAGTGAAGATGAAAGATTTACGCTCAAGTGAAAGAAAAGACGAAACGATTGAAGGTACGCCGTGTCGCCGTAAGCGAGGTCAAAAGGTACTCTGATGCGAAAGATGTGTGAAAATTACGCGGGGTCAACATGTACTCAGATGCCAAAGATGCGTAAAAGGTACGCGGGGTCAACAGGTACTCCGGTGCCAAAGATGCGTGGAAAGTACGCAAAGGTGAAAATGAAGGTGCAAGAAATATATATCCAGTCGCGTTAAACATCGCATATCAAACCTATGATAAGCCATTATTTGGAACTTTGGAAGTGTGGGCAGGCCCGCCTAAGCGCCTAAAATTTGAAATCGGACGGCCTTGCTTGAATACCTAAAACTAAGGGGCATTGGGATCAAATCAAGTTCCTCACATATATTTACAAAACACATCAATTGTGGTCATACATAAGACAAGGATTGTTCATATTTTCCAAGACCATATTTACAACTTCCCTATACTTCTTTTGGGACTTTTGTTTTTTATTCATTATAGTGCACACCAAACCCTAAACAAACTATGTAAATTATCACAACAATTGCTTAAATTAGCAATCTTTTTCATTGCTACAAAGTAGGTCATCAAAAGTTCTCATGAATCATTTTCTTAGTTTGCCACAAATTGATGATGGCCAACACCTAAAAATTAAAACTTGTGCGCACCAAGTAATCATTCAGTTTAATTGTCAACAAACATTCCTCTATGTTGGTAAAGATTCACAAGCAACTCCATATATGCATAACTAATGAAGGAGCACTTTTGAAACAAAAGCCTGATTATAATTATTTAGAAATGACTTCTCAAAAAGTGTGTTATGAAAATTTTGTGTATTTGCAATAGAGGATTTTATTGGTATTATTGTCATATTTTGATTTTTTACGTATAAATTTTTGAAGTGTTACATGTACTTAAAAAATTGATGAATTTTTGCTTTTTAAATTATTTATACAAAAATATATCTCAATGTAGTTTTGAAAATTTTATGTTTTTGCAATTGACGGTTTTATTATTGTGTTAATAATTAAATTGCACACCTTAACAACAATATGCTAAAAGTAAGCTACTCAAAGAATTTGTCAAAAATGACACTATCTCTCCAAATTTCCAATTTTTGAGAGGGCTCCTTTTTTCAAGTGCCAACTTTCATAAATGGCATTAGTTTAGTTAATTTTTAAAAAATTAAAAAATTATAATGACAATTACGGTGCGAAGCGGAATAGTATTGTGTGCGTGATGGGCTATGTGATTGTGTGACACAATAATTTCTTTACATTGTGGCATTTCTAAGTCATAATTGAACATCAATTCAAGCTAGTTAAAGACAAATGTATGACTTTAAATTAATGCCTAATGTCTTATATCCTTAGCAAGTTGCATTTCAAGTGCGCTAACTTTAATGAATGGCATTAGTTTGTTTAATCAAAATTACAATTACAATTACAATTACAATTACAGTGAAAAGTACCACGAATATGATGTGCGAAGTGACGTGATGATGTCTTTACATTGTGCGAGTTGCTTGGTCGATTAGTTGTTATGCTAGTCATTGAATATTATTTCAAGTTGGTCAAAGATATATGACCTTCAAGGCCTAATGCCTTACATTCATAGCAAGTTGCATTTAAACCGCCAACTTTCATGAATGGCATTAGTTTGTAAGTTTGTTTAATCTAAATAAGAATTATAGTGAAAATTACACTGTGGTGCAAAATAGTAATGTGAGTGTGATGTACGAAGTGACGTGATGATGATTATCTTTACATATTAGTTCACTGCTAGGTAAGTTCACTAGTAGAGAAGCCTAGTTGAAACAACATCCCAAACAAAATGTAGATGTTGTTTCAACCACCCCAATGAATGGTTCAAACAACATTTACATGTTTGGTATGTGTTGAAACAACATATTTATGTTGTTAATAATATGTTGTTTCAACGCAAGTTTAAACAACATTGCACACCATGTTGTTTCAACACATGTTTTAACAACATAATAGAAATGTTGTTTCAACACGAGTAGTTTAAACAACATTTACTTTCAAATGTCCCAAAATCCCATAAAAATGAAGATTCTAAAATATCACAAAATAGTAGATTTCAAGAAGGTTTCAACATGTTAAAATTCAATATATATTACATTGAGTTCCAAATGTTCAAACTAGGTACAATCGAGAATTTCCAAACTATTGGAATTCACCCTTCTCTATTCAATATATGTACATTTTGACGCTACATGTACATTTTGACACTACATGTACATTTTGACGCTATAGTTCTACACTTCATCTAAAAGATAATGTAATCTTAGATTTCATGTACAGTAGAGTAGACTGTAAAGTCCTCCCAATCCAATGCATCCATCCTTCTCGGCAGAAACACAAGCACCTTTATAGGATGGATATGATGTCAAGAGATTAAAAGTCCCCAAACTCAACTTCAAATTTTAATATTTGCTCCAACACCTGTAACAACGAGTAATCCTTGTAAGAGAACATTCACCAAACTAGAGCCTGTAACATCATTAACAAAATGGAGAACTTAGCACATTTCCAATGATCTCTCAAAAGTAATTGTAACCTAATCTACAGAATTCCCTATAGAGTCGTCCCTCTCTATTATAAAATGTTTGGGAAGCCTAAACTTCAAAGTAGCAGCCATGGATTAGCCAGAGAAATGACGTGTCCTATGCACATGTATTGCTTGAAATGATAAATCGTCATATTATGGAGGGTAGATTGTATACCTTGGAGGCACGGGTCTGTCTCCACTCCACTTTCTCCCACGAAGATGTTCATGACTATCTTCTGCACTTTGATATCCTGCATGGAGTTCAGCATCTTCTTTTTCGACGCCTATACAACACAGACACCAAGCGACTACCTTCTTAGCTGCAAATAATTCATGTACTGATTTCAATAAGCACTAACAAGCATTAACTGGAAACAAATCCTAGTGCAACCCTAGATTGTCAGACCTAACTCTTGATTCAAAAATTTCGATGTAAAGAGGTTTCAAGTAGATTCTAGAAAAGAAATAATCAACACCAATACTCATCTCGCCATAGCGAGTGCACAGGATATACTGAAAAATCCGAGGGCCGCCAGGAACCCTAATTTGTAAAACTTAGAAGACACTGAAAAAATATCGTAGAAACAGTATACGGTAATGCTCAGAAAAAGAAGAAGAATGCACTGAAGTGGAGGACACTACAAGACTTACCATCGCGGCAGCTTTGCTCACAATGTTCGCTGCGGCGGCCGAGCTGAAGATGAGCGAAAGAGAGAATTTGCAGGAAAGTGCGTAAACGAAATCCTGCGTAGGCTTTTGGCTAGGGAGCGCCAAACCCTAAAATGATCTTTGGACGTCCGATCCTTCATCAACGGGGGCGTAGCTCTAGCTAGGGTTGTGAAGGAGTTCTCTCCGTTCTAACATGTCAATGCTCTTGTGTTCCCCATGCGTTCCCACAAGTTGGTGGAAACAACATTTCCTGGAATTATGTTGTTTCAACACGGGGTTGAAACAACACACAACCAAATTTTAGTTGAAACAACATTTTTCCCTGAATGTTGTTTGAACAAGGTTTTGCACTAGTGGTTATTGAATGTCATTTCAAGTTTGTCAAAAACACATGACTATTAAGGCCTAATGCCTTATATTCATAACAAGTTGTGTTTCAATCACGAAAACTTTCATAAATTGCATTAGTTTGTTTAATACAAATAAGAATTATAATGACAATTATGGTGTCATGTAGAATATTAATTTAAACAATACATGATAGTGACGTGATAATGTTTTTACATCGTGCTAGTTGCTAGGTAGTTATTGAGTGTCATTTCAAGTTGGTCAAAGAGACATGACTTTTCAGGCCTAATGCCTTGTATATTTATTAAAAGTGGCAATTCGTTTCAAGTGCGTTAACTTTCATAAATGAGACTAGTTTATTTAATCTAAATAACAATTATAGTAACAATTACAATGACAATTATAGTGTTGTGCAGAATAGTAATGTGAGGATAATGTGCGAAGGGAAGTAATGATGTCTTTATATCGTGCTAGTTGCTAGGTCATTAGGTCAAGCCATTACATGTCATTTCATCTTGGTCAACGACACATGACTTTCAAGGCCTTTTGTAATTAAATCGACATTTGGATCTTCAAACATGAAGCTTTTTGATGCATTAAAAGCCTTTCTCATTGGTGTAAATACATCAAAGATGTATTATTTCCATTTCAATCATTGATTGAATTCACTATGCTATTTATTTGATACAATGGAGCCTATTAGCGATTCAATAGTCTTTATACTATTGTGCATTCAAATTAAGACGTTAAAAAAAAAATCACTTTCTTCTCAAAAATGGATTTATGAAAATATAATTAAATTTGATTATATTTATTTATTTTTAATAAATTTTAAAAAATAATTCAAAGAGTAGTAAGTACACGGACAATGACACAAAATTAGTGAACTAGACCACATGTGCATATGTTCATGACTTAATTGGCTATGTCCATGATTTGATAAAGAATGATCATCATTGACTTAGTTGATTACATTAATGATTCCAAAAAGACTACTAATGGCCTAGTAAGCTATGTCAATGATCACCAATGACTTAGTTGACTATATCAATGACCAATTGACCATCAATGACTTAGCTAGCTATATATGTCAATGACCACCAAGTTCTTTAGTGAACTCAAACAATTAAAGATTTAAAATCAATCTTGTGGAGATGAAAGGTTTCAACTATGATCTCTAACATTTGAAAGATTAAAAACCTATTTAAGGCATATATTTATATAGTGTGATATTTTTTAATTTTTTCAAACTCCATTTTTATTGCTTACTAATTGAATGGTTGGATCTCGGGGAGGACACTTCACTATACTTTGGTAGAACACGTGCGTTAAAGGGGTAATTAAATGAGGCTATCACATAATTGGAATATTCAAGGTATATTCTTGAATATTCTTGAATATTCTAGGTATATTCTTGGTATATTATGTAATTATTCCTTACTTGAATTTTAAGCATCCTACATTACATCTAAATATTTCAAAATTTTATTGCTCATGAATAAAACACACCCTATATTTTAACGCACCATGTTTAATAAATTTCCTAAGTGTCTTCCCCGGGGGTTGGATTTCATTGAACTTCAAATAAAGTGTAGTAACTTAGCCCTACAACTCCATGACAAGACATTGTTGCCTCCAAACAAAAAAAGGTTGCATAAAAGGTTAAATGTAAATAACAAAAGATGTTAGTATAAAGAATTAAATTTAAATAACCAAAAATGCCAACATAAAGTTAAGTTTAAATTTAAATAAGTATGGTGACAAGAATACATGACATGGTGTCACAACGTAAATAAACATGGTAAACATATACATTAGAATGGCAAACATGCATACAAGCCTCGGGGGGTTCACTGGCGAAAATTTTAGAAACAACGTGCGATAAAAAACAGGGTCCAATATATTCATTGTAGATAAATTTTGTAAAAAATGTACATGTAAGATAGGGGATTTAAAAAAAGTGAAACATGTTTACATGTAAAATACCATCACATATAATATTCTCAGGCTTTTTATATGTAAAATACCATCACCTAATAATATTTTTTGCTAAATTTTTTTGCTAAAATAACCCCCCAAATAAATAGGTCATTATCGCACGTGTATACAAAATATACAAGGGAGTGACCTCCCCGAGATACAAGCACAGTAAACAAGCACATATGCACTCGCATAACTTATGCATGACCGTAGATATGGACTACTGTTGTGTCACATCTTGTAAAAGGGTGGTGAATACACATACGCGTAAGATCAATACAATACATGATAGTAAAATTTATAAATGCATTATATATGTGTAAATACCAAATAATAAGATGCATTGTCAAAGGTACGATGAAGAGACTCAAGTCTCATGAGAAACTAAATATCTATTACAGATAACATCTAAAAGTTGTGTATTATGGATAAACAAGATGAAATAAAAATTGTAATATCTTGTTTATTCATAACACATTCAATGTGACATTTCCATATTAACTTTAATAAGGGTTTTTTTTACTAAAGTAGTGCATTTACACAAGTTTATGGGTTGAATCCAAAAAATATATTTAATAAAGAAAGTAAAGAGTTTTGGTATACAAAATGGAGTCATAGGTTTGGTTAATAATTTCATATAGCTAATAAGGTCACCAAAGGTGGCACATGCTACCTATATCCATGTGATATACTTAGTAGAATCACTCCCACAAATTCTTTCATTCAAATGCATGTAGATCCTATTTTACTATTCTTTTAATGAGATCAGTTAGCAAATATTCTAATTATAGCTTAGAAGGCACGTTGCTTCAATACAAAACTTGGTCATTGCTAAATGTTTATTTAGTCGTACGGTTTGGTCACAAAATTTAGATTTTGACCCTACCAATGTCCAAAGTCATAAACAGACAAACTACCCATAGCGGTTCAATGTTGGGATTTTTCTTAACAATTTTGACCTTTTGTTTCACATTTTCATTACAAACATCAATAAACCTTTCAATATACGTTATGTTTTTAATTTTTTAATTTAGTTCTCATTCATCCAATATGTAAATGTAAACAAAATCAGTATGTGTATTTGAATAAAAGATTATATGCTAGGTTAACAATAAAACAAAATGCCTTCAAAGCTTCAAATTTAAAAAGAATAAAAAGAACCAATACTACAAAAAAAACATGGAAAAAAATTAAACAATTAAAAATAAAATAAAATAAATAATTTAAACATTCAAAACGTTAAAAACACTTTATTTCTAAAATCCTTTTGTTGTGTCAATTAAACTATGTAATTTCCAACGTTGTTGGGAAAATCCTTTTTCACAAAATAAAATGAAACAAACAATCATAAGATCCTGAACTTATCTCAGTATACATTAACTTCAAATTCTTTCATTACCTAATCTTATGAAATTTAAGAGATTAGAATGTTTGAAAGTATGCGCTTACGCTCAAAACGTGTGGATTTTCCAACCTATGAGCTCCAAAGAGCGCAATTGCCAACCCTTGAGCCCCAACTAGGTGCAATTGTCAATTTTTGAGTTCTAAGTCGTGGATTTTTTTTAACATTGACTTAGCAACTCATCTTGTGACTATATCAATGTATGACGGCAAATAATACATTTGGGATGAGTGGAATTTAATTTAATATTGAAACTTATATTAAAGTGCAATAAATAAATAAATATATACATATACATATACATATTTATATACATATATATACATATATATATATATATATATATATATATATATATATATACATATGTGTGTGTGTGTGTGTGAGATTACAAAATTGCTTTAAGGTTTGTGATTTTTTGCATGTATGATAGAGTCCAATAAAGATACAAATTCCTTCTTTGTTACTTTAAAAAATGTGTATATGTCCTTTTACAATAGCCATTCCTTATGATGCACAATCTACAATGTATTTTCATGTAATATCAATCAATCACATCAAATTTGACTTACCAAAAACAAAAACTTCATTAATGATGATTTTTTGTTTGATTCTAATTGCTTTATGTAATAATTAATCAAAAAATATTGATGATGAGTTTAAGAATTGCAATTGCACAAAATATAGCAAACATTATTGTGCATATTTTTTCTCTTTGCAAATAGTAAAAATAAACAAATTTACATTTAAAAAAAAATAGTACTAAAAAATGAATGAAACAATGATACCAATTTAAAATTTGTAAAATTAGCATCTCTAAATTGCAATTAATTTTTTTTAAATAAATTGCGTCATTATGCTCAAAAACAAAAACTCAATCATATTATGAAGGTCAATTCCCAAATTCTAAGTCTACCTCATAAATATTGATTTTAAAAAATTTGATTATGTGTCATCATCACATTGAATTGTTTATTTAGTAGAATTCATAACTTTTGGAGAATTCTTTTGAAAAGAAAGATGTGAAATATTTGCCATTAGTATATTTTATGATCAAATGTTACATAAGACAATGACAAATAAATGAAGAATTCACCATGAATGAAGTTTTTGTTTACAGTAAGTGAAATTTGACATAATAGTTTGATATTATATGCATTGATCATTGTGCATCACAAATATATTAAACAATTTGGATAAAATATTCCCAAATATCCAAGGAATATTTTAGAACTTTTCATATATATTCTAAAAATACGCTTGTTTGATGAACAAGGAAGTCTATTAGACTTGTTTGACAAGTCAAGTAAGACAACCCCAATGACACGCTGAAACTCCTAAAAGAGGATGGTTACCAATGTACTCATGCTCAATGTACTCTCCATTTTGATGCACTTGCATGACATCTTATAAGATAAGATTTACTTTTTTACTTCACTATAGATCTTGCCAGTGATAACACATTCTATTTTGATCCACTTTGATTATAAATAATTTCTTTTTCTTTTCACATTTTTTTGCATCAAAATTCCATTGTACAAGTGCATTTATATCATTTTGCCAACTATTTTTATATCTTATTGTTCAAAAAATGTTTAAGTGTGGTTACCTTACATTGATGAAGGCATGCTTTAGAGTATGCCTTGGCAATCAAGTCCTGAAGACATCATTATACAAAGGTCAAAGAATTTGGAGCAAAAAAGCATTCTTACATATTACAATAATAAGCCCCACTAGTATCAAAGCCTTGCGCACATGAGGCACCTCTTAGCTTATTCTTTAAATTGAGTTCTTCTAGACATTTGTCTTTTTCCTACTCTTTAGTCACAGCATGTGCTTTCTTTTTGCATTTGTCTTTTGAGCACCCTTCCTTTTTTTACACTTGTCCTTTCGACCACATCATTTAAATGATCCTTTCTATAACACATCAACCAATGGGATCTCTTGGTGACAAACGTAAACCAAACATTCACGCCTTGTAAAGTAAAGATTGTGAACTGCAAGGCGTGCAATCACCAGTAAACTAAACTGATCCTTTGTGACTTCAAGAAGAACAAGAATTGAGTCACAAAAGATCATTTAAGTCACAAATGACTAGCCATTTAAAATGACAACACTCTTACTAGTTAAAATTCACAAAGAACACCATGCAAAACTAAGGAGCACTTTCGAAACAGAAACTAGAGAGCAATAGACGACTCAAGCCAAACTGCCCTAGCAACCAACACTAATTACAAACACACATTAATTACAAAAGTTGGCCATTACAAAAACCGGGAGACTAAGTAATCCCCAGTGAGGCAATAAGTAGTCTGTAGTGTCTGTGTAGTAAGTTGAACTAAGGGTCGCTCCTGAGCTTCTCCATTTTTAGAGTAGCAACCAAAACACCCAAAAAAATTTCACGTTCCAGTAAAGTTATCAACAAATGGGTCATGCATGATTGACCTCCTCTTCAGTCAGGAACTATTAATTAAAGAGGTCCACCTATTAACTAGTTTCCTGAGCTTTCTCTAATTGTAATTAGAGCAGCACCAAACCAAAAAAATTAACCTTCCTCACAATGATGCTGTTTAGGACATGACCTCCAGCGCTTCTCGGACCCGCCCCAGTACCTTCAACGCCGTGGCTGCAATGTGGCCCGCAGTCAAGCCTGCTGCCTCATATTGGTCCTTGGGTGCTCCATGCTCAATGTAGCGGTCAGGAAGCACCAGTGGTCGCCACTATCATACAAAAAAATAAAATAAAAATTAACACTGAGAGACAAATTATTTTTCCATGAAAACATCTAACCCCTCTGAAAGGACTAAGAAGCCCAGGTCCGCTTCTTTTGTTCAAATTTTATTTCATTTTGTTTTAGATCAACGCATGCAATGTGGGATGCAATGCTGTTCTTGCACTAGAAGAAAAGAGGGACTTGTACAGTACACTAAGCATGTTCACTCAGATGTTAGTGACCAAACTCACTCAAATGTGACCAAATTCACTCAGAATCCCACTCCAGGTTGAGTGAACAAGTCCCTCTTTTATTTTCTTTTAGTGTTGCGATAAGAAACTTGGTCCCATCTGAATTATTGAATTTTTTTTTCTCTAATTAGATAGGAGATGTCAGATCACCCTTACTTTCTTTTTGTTCAAATTTATTTGATTTTTGACCAACACATGCAACAATGTTTACTCCCTTTATTTCATAATGAGAGTCCATTTTTTTTGGCATTTTTTCCTTTCCTAGTTTTTGTCCAATGTTTTATACTACAAAACATGAGAATTGTCCACTTCAAACACAGTGACCCAAAAACTACATAGCCCATTTTTTGAGTATTGAGATGACTTTTTTGACAAAAGAAACGTCAAGTTGAAACATGCCAAAAACAATGGACTCTTATTATGAAATGAAGGGAGTGGAAAAATTTGGTCCCATCTAAGTTATAATTCTCACAATATGATTGATTAAATAATTTAGTATTTAAAAAAATTTAAGCCATTGATGGTTCCTTAGTTAACCCCTAAAGGACCAAGGATTCATGGTTTCCAAATGACAAATTTAATTGATTGTATTGTGAAAACTGCAATTCAGATGGGGTCAAGTTTTATATCATCGGAATCAGTGAAGTATTTGTTGGTCAAAACACAAATAAATTTGAAATAAAGGAAATGAGGAAATCCATACATGACTTGCTAAAAAAGCTTAAAAAAACATGAGATCCAATTTGGGTTTCTTGGTCCTTTATAGGGGTTAAAGAGGGGTTATATGTGGTTGAAGTGATTTGTTACCTTGAGCTTGCCATCAAGAAGTCCATCCAAAGCGAGGAACTGTGCAACGTGAGAGCCAAAGCCGCCAACGGAGCCCTCCTCCACGGTCACCAGGACTTGGTGGTGGTTGGCCAATTGGCGAATGAGACTGCGGTCGAGGGGCTTGCAGAAGCGGCCGTCAGCAACCGTGGCGGACACGCCCATGTTGGCCAGCAGAGAGCGAGCCGCCAGGCAATTCTGCACCATCGTCCCGTATCCCAAAAGCGCCACATCCGTCCCTTCCGCAAGAATTCTCCCTTTGCCAATCTGCACATTCAACAGAGTTCCAACAATAATTTCAATTTCTCAGGTCTTTAATGTCACAATACACACCCTCACTTAAAAAAACCATCCTTCAAAATGGAGTTTGAAGTAGATCAATTGCCTGAAATGGTTTTGATGTGAAGGCAAAGAAAATGAAAATTTAATCAGAGAATTTAATAAAATGCTGAAAATAATTAATGCTAGACACTAGGAATGAATGTGTTAAAAAAGGCAATTTACAGGACAATTTCATACTTACAGGTCCTCAAGAGCTTGAATGTGTCATGCCAAAATTTCACAAAACATGATACGCATCTCATTTCAAGACTTAAAAACACTATGTCACCGATGTCACCATATACTGTGGCCCACGGTATTTACGAGAGGCTTACTAATAATTGTTTTTCAAAACGCTGTGGCAAAATTCATCCAATGTGGATGAAAAAATTGTTCAAGTTGGATGAAATTTTGTTTAAATGGATGAATGTATTCACACCATTCACTCACCCACAGTATATGGTGTAGAAAATGGAGTTCGAAATCTAAATTGCCTAGTTTTGATGTATAATAGACACACAAAATGCAAATTTAATTATTGAAGTAGAAAGCGTGGTCTGTGGGCATGAAGGAATACCAGTAGTGTCATAGCAAGGCCCATATTGACATTAGATTGGTGCCAATATGGGCCTTCCTTTGACATTTTTGAATTTCCTTGGTGCCCAAAGACCATCCTTTCTAGTAGAAAAGCCGAAATATTAAAAACGACGGATGTGATATAGCATTTGAAGAAAAAAAGGAAGGATTTAATTATGGTTAATCTCTCAAACCAACTGTGATTAGTGAGAGTTGGATGATGGCTTAGTTACCTCAATAGGAATGCCCTTGTTATGGAGGGGCAACTGGGCACCAATTCCGTTACCCCGAGGGTATCGGAAACAGCTGGGCCGGTCATCAATGGCAGCGGCCGTGGCCACCATGTGGAAAAGCTCGGCTTCGTCTGAAGGAGCCATGACCACCATGTTGGGGAGGCAAGCCATGTAGGCCACATCAAAAGCTCCACAGTGCGTTGGCCCATCAGCTCCCACCAGGCCTGCCCGGTCCATCGCGAATCGAACTGGCAACTTCTGCAGATCTACGTCGTGCACAACCTGCAAAAAACAACATCCAAGAAAACAATTTTAATCCAAAGTTAGATACCATATGTGATGGTCAGATTCGGACAGTATTGTGTCGAAATCTAATTTCCACATCATATTTTGAGAGGTTCACATCACCATAAACCAATCACAAGATGACATGTGGCACTTTTGGACAAAAAGTAATTAATTAATGTCAAAACTCACCATGACGTAGGGTATATCATTTACAAAAAAAATCTCAACATCCATTGCATTTTTTTTATGTTATTATTTCTTGATAAAAACAGGCCAAAATCTAACGACAAAAGCTCAACATCCATTGAAAGAAGGATAAAATATAGATGCTCTAATATAACCACACTCTACAAATAAAGGACTCTACATGAATTCAGAAAAATGTTTACCTCCATTAGAAAGAAGGAAAAACAAAATAAAAATATACTCTAAATAACAGATAATAAAAGGACTTCACTACATAATTGAGCATTGATTAGAGATGTCTTTTAACCTCCGTTTGAAATAATGAAATGTTTGGTTCTAAATGACCACTCAACAGATAAAGCGACTGTACTACATTCAATATTGATTAGAGATATGTTTTTAACCTCCATCAAAAAAAATTGCTCTGAAAAACAACAACTACACTACATTCAGCATTGATTAGAGATTTTTTTAACCTCAATTTTAAAGAAGGAAAATAAAAGATTAATGTGGATGACCCAATAACCAACGTGTACTATAATCCAACAACAGGAAGCTTCTAGTTCTATACCAGTATTAGATTTGCGTGAAAAGCTTAAAGTGTTAGTTTATGTGCTCCAAAAAAAAAACACACAGTACATTTGTCCGTCTATGACATGATGTTTGGGAAGCTCTAACTTCAAGATGGCAAGCATGGTTTAGTCGAGTTACAGAAATGACTTGTCACATGTGTATTGCTTGAAACAATATTAATATTATGGAGTGTCATTGTATGGAGGGTGGACTGGACACGGACCTGATCGTATCCTCGTTGAAGGAAGGAAGAGTAGATGCTGCAAAAGGGCTTGATTCCCTCGCACGCGAGCCCGGCAGCGAAAGTGACAGCATGTTGCTCAGCGATGCCCACATCAAAGCAGCGCTCAGGGAACTTGTTGGCGAACATGTTCATGCCGGTGCCACCTCCCATGGCGGCGTGGATTCCCACAATGCTCTTGTCCACCTCCGCCTCCGCTATCAACGCCTCCGCAAAGTACGTCGTGTACGCTTTCGTCGCCGAGCTCACTTTGTTCTGCTTCCCCGTCGCCGGGTCAAACTTCACCACACCTGCACACCAAATCCATCCCATCCATCAATTCATCATGTGACATCAATCCATCATGCGACTATTTGTGCCATCGCTATGTATCAGTGTCTTGCATTGAAAAAATTTGATATGTACATTATTGACATAAATACTGTGACTTCTAAATAGAGTGGCTTGCCTTGGTACGGTGGGACATCAATCTGTACTCTGGGACTTCTAAAATTTGATATGTATACTTCTGGCACAAATAGTATGACTTCTAAATAGAGTGGCTTGCCTTAGTGCTCTAGGACATCAACCTGCTTAGAAAATATTTTTGGTGCTTTACTCCCTAAAAATTACAAAACATATTCACTAATTCAAATGATTGAATCTCTTTTGAGTTTAACCCTTAAGTTCCTGGGGGTTTTTTTCCATAAACTTAATGTGTTATGAAACGTGTGTTACATGACCTTTTTTTTTAAAGTTTTATAGAATACAAAAGTTGTGATGCACAACCTACATATCCTATTTATATTTTATAAAAAAATTAAACTACATATCCTACTAAAACACTTTAATTTTTTTACAAATGAATTTTAAAAGATTATTTTTAAATATTCATAAAAAATATAATTTTTTTTAATTAGAATTAGCTGAAAGTATAATGTTCATAAGTTGCCAAGATTTAGGATCTTTCATTTTGTATTAACACCAATTTAAATAATTGTAGACAAGAGGTGAATAAAATAAACACTTTAAATGAGTTGAAATCTTTAAGAATTTAATTAGACTTATAATTTTAGCCAATTATAATGAAATTTACAAAATAGTTATTAATGTATTTTTAATGAATATTGAGATAGCTAAATAAATAATTAGACATATAATTTATAAGCTGTAAGCTTTGAAGTTCAATGGTAGCATATGATGTTTATTATTGTTTTTACAAGGAAATTACCCCCAAAAAAAAAGATCTAAAGTGTAGAAAAAAGAGTGTATGAGGATGATGTGGGAATGACTGACCATGATATTTGTCTGCGGCTCTTTCAGCATACGGATAGCCTCGCCCCTTTTCAGTCACGAGATGGATGAGCACAGGCCCAGAGGTAGACGAGTTTTTGACTTCATTCAAAATGGTCACCAAGTCGTCCAAGTTATGACCATCCACGGGGCCAATGTAATAAAGTCCCAGCTCCTCAAAGAGAGAGGACCCTGAGCCGCTGATCATCCCGCGTGCATACTCGTCCACTTTGGCTGCCAGTGCGTGCGCGGAACCTCCAATTTGCTTCGTCACACCCTACAAATCACTCCACCCCCCATTAATTAAAGAATCCAATATAAAATCACGTCTTGCAAGAAATATCTTTTTGGTAAGAAAAGAACATTGGAAAATTACAAAAATGAGACGGTGTCATAGACACCATGGCTGCAACTACATACATGGTGTTAAAAAACAAAATTTTCAGCACATGTAAAATGATTTAGACATAAGTCACACTATGTGAGATGTGTAAAAGTGGTACCCGTATTATGCCATTCCCTTCCCATATCTTTTTACTCATGAGAAAAATAACAATTGTCATAATTATGTTTGCCCAAAAAACTTTGTGAATAAAGGGTTTGTTGGGGGTACTTTGTCTACCTATACCTCGAAGACATGGGTACCGTACCTGATTGCAAAGGTCGACAAAAAATTACTATAAAAAGTGAACCTCAAGTTTTTGGGAATTTTTTAATTTTTAATTTATTCTCTATGATGGAAAAGAGAATCTTGGAGATATAAATCAACACTATCTTGCGAATGTTCTAATGTATTAAATAATCCCTAAAGGACCAAAGACTTGTGGTTTTAAAATGACAAATTTAAACAAGCATATTGTGAGAAACATAATTTAAAGAGGACCAAATTTTATATCACTGAAATCAAAGAAAAATATCACATGTGTCGAATACAAAAGAAACAAATTCAAACAAAAGTAAATTAAAAAAAAAAAACCTACTCAAAACTACTTGTAAAAAACAAATAAATAAATAATAAAAATAAAAATGAATCCCCATGAGGGCCTTATCAATGGTCCTTTTGGGATTAAAGGAATGATGTTATCCCATTTTTATTGTCTCTGCCCATCTAGGAGAGAGACTATGTAAACGCTTCGTTTTTAAGGAGTTACATGGCTGAACAGTACAAACAAGGTGTAAAAGTAAATATAGGGTAAATACTAAGGCAGAGACTACGTGACTAGTTGCTTGTTTTTTAACCCCTAAAGGACCAAGGATTCATGGTTTTAAAATGACAAGTTTAAACGATCATAATGTGAAAATTATAATTACAATGGGACAAGATCTTATATCACTCGAATTAGTGAAGAAAAGTACATGTGTTGAATTTTATATTTTTTAAATTTAACAAAAAAGAGTTTACATAAAACCTACTTAAAATTACCGAAAAAAAACAGGAGCCACCTGGTGGCCTTATGGTCCTTTAGGGGTTAAGTTTAAAATTATAAATGTATTTTTGTTCCAAACTTGTAGGAAAATTTCAAAGAAAGGAAGGATGAATTAATGGAATTAGTGTGTGTGGCTTAACTGTTACCTTGGCAACCTCACGGAACTGACGGAGGGTGTGGCTGGACTGAAGGCGACTGAGGGCGCTACTGAGAGCGCCCACGGGAGGAGCCGGGCCATTAAGAGTAGCGGTGGGCAGGGAGACTTGCTTGTTATCATTCAGGATGACGATCAAGTTGGAGTCCAAGTATCCGGCATTGTTCATGGCCTCATACGCCTGCCCTGCCGTCATAGCCCCGTCTCCTATCACGGCAATTACGCTGTTGTCCTTGCCTTTCAAGTCCCGCCCTACCGCCATTCCTGCACCCCCACAACCTCATTAATTAATAACCCAATCATGCCCAAAACAACCATCACAACACAAAAAAAAAACCATTAAAATGAACAATTACCAAAAAAATGGCCTGATATGGGTACCCCTTCCAAAAATAGTGTGATTTTTGATAAATATCTTTTTTGCAAGAAAAAAACATTGGAAAAATACAAAAGTTGGAGGGTATTGTAGATACCATGGCTGCAACTATATACATGGTGTTAAAGACGGAATTTCTAGCACACAAAAAATGAGTTAGATGTAAGTCACACTATGTGAGACATATGAAAGTGGTACCCATATCAAGCCATTCTCCCAATTGCCAAAAAAATAATCACTGATCTTTTTTAAAGCTACAGTGAGGATACCAAAACTAATCTAGTGACTTCTGATGAGGGATTTTGTTGTTTTACAAGTTTTAGCAACAAAATGAGATAGTGATAAATTAAAGGTCCACTCTAATTATAAAAAAGAGGGGGGAGCTGCCCGGAGCATAATTCTAAAAGAGTTTTGGAAGAAACGTAACAGAAAATTATGAATTTTTTTTTAGTTTTGGGAAAAATGAAACGCAGTTGTAGAAAGGAATCAGGAAAGTTAACCCACCTAAGCCAGCAGAGATACTGGTGGAGCTGTGACCGGCGCCAAAGGGATCATATTCACTCTCTGCCCGCTTTACAAACCCTGACAGGCCGTCCGTTTGTCTCAATGAGTGCATCTGGCTCCTTCTTCCCGTGAGGATTTTGTGAGGGTACGTCTGTTGACACAATCACCACATTTTCGTTTTAATATTTTTATAAAAGAAAAAAGAAAAAGAAAAAAAGAGACAAAAAAAAGGGGGTGTTGAGAGTTCACAACTACTGTCCAGCAAGGAAGAGGTAATTTGGAAACAAGACTCAAATCTCACAGCTGGGACTACTACTTTTGCACGCAATTGTTGATTGTAGAATCACACAATCTGAAATCATGTTATGAAAAAAAAAAAAAAAAAAAAAAAAAACGGACCTGATGACCCACGTCCCACAAAATTCTGTCGTCTGGGGTATTGAAGACATGATGAAGAGCTACCGTGAGTTCCACCACACCCAAGCTGGAGCCCAAATGACCTCCTGTCTTGGAAACGGCGTGGATGGTCTCGGCTCGCAGTTCGTCCACCAGTTGTTTCAGCTCCTGCAAAACACGAAGAAAAAAATGTACCCGAATCTTTATGTTCCATTTTCAACAAATTTGGGTACGTCTAGAAAGGTAGAAACTTGTATCAACAACACAGCGGAAAGAGAACCGGATTGTCTTTTCACAACTACTAAGTTCACTTGTTACAGACCCGGATTATCCTTTCAGAACCACTAACACTGATCGAGGAGAAAAGAAAATGTGGGCGGGGCAGTATGAAGTTACACGTACTTGCTTGGTGAGATTTTTCATGTGAACGGGGTAGTTCACGGTATCCAACAACGGCGTCAGTGGCTTCTCCGCGGGATACTCCGGCGCAGCCGCCTCTGGTACAATGTCTCCTGCAGACGCCACAATCCTTCGACTCCTTCCCTGCAACACCAACAACAACAAAAACCAAAAAACAATCACCAACAAATACATCACGAAACAAAAAGCAGAAAAAAGCACGATCACTGTAACCAACCAAGCACAGTAAACGATCACTAATTAAACCAAGCACAAGAAAAAAATCTCCGAACCCAAACACAAAAAAGCACGATCACTGAAACCAAGCACAATAAACGATCAGTAATTACACCAAGCGCAAGAAACAATCACCGAAACCAAGCACAAAAAAGCAGGATCACTGAAACCAAGCACAATAAACGATCACTAATTAAACCAAGCGCAAGAAACAATCACCGAAACCAAGCACAAAAAAGCAGGATCACTGAAACCAAGCACAACAAACGATCACTGATTAAACCAAGCACAAGAAAAAATCACCGAAACCAAGCACAAAAAAGCAGGATCACTGAAACCAAGCACAATAAACGATCAGTAATTACACCAAGCGCAAGAAACAATCACCGAAACCAAGCACAAAAAAGCAGGATCACTGAAACCAAGCACAATAAACGATCACTAATTAAACCAAGCGCAAGAAACAATCACCGAAACCAAGCACAAAAAAGCAGGATCACTGAAACCAAGCACAACAAACGATCACTGATTAAACCAAGCACAAGAAAAAATCACCGAAACCAAGCACAAAAAAGCAGGATCACTGAAACCAAGCACAAGAAACGATCAGTGATTAAACCAAGCACAAAAAACTATCACCGAAACCAAGCACAAAAAAGCACGATCACTGAAACCGAGAAACTACGAAGCTGCACGAAAAGCAAGCACAGAATGCTGACATTAGAGCGGCTGAGGTGCGTGGAGTTTGCAAATTGTTGCATCGGCAAGTTGAGCTTCTGGGTCCCGAAGAGCTGGCCAGACGATGAAGAAGGAGAGAGCTTGACGGTGTTGAGCTTGATGGCCGCGGAGGCAGAAGCAGCAGCCATGGCAGCCATGGTTTCGCAGATCGATCGACAAGCTAGCAAACAATCTTTCTCTCAGCAACAAGGAAACACTACAACTGTAGAAACTGCGCAACTGAAGAAGAAACTAGCTCCAGCTTGCGAATGAACAGCTTGTGCTTGTGAAGCTCTACAATACTGAGCAAAAAAAAGAACTAAGGCGAGGCAGAAGAGCGAGAATCAGTTATAAAGCACTGAAGGCTGAGTCTCGGGAGGAGGAAGAAGAGGAGAATCGGAGCTGACTGAATAGTGAGGACCGACCCAGTCATTCGTTTGAATATACAACATCGGCAGCGCACTCCAGTCTCTGGTAGTAAGTTTACTAGTTAGTTCCGGAAGGGCTTGCTCTTCTGATAAGGGCCTCGCCAATTTGGACTTCTAGTGTTGCCTCCGTGGTGACGCTTTTGATGTCAAGGGCGGCCATTTTCAGGGTCTTCTTGTTGCTTACTTCTTTTGATGTCATGAGTGTGTCAAGGGCGGCACCATTGTCTTCTAAGAGTCAGCCAAAAAAATTTATGTGATATATGTAGTATGTCACAATGAAAAGCACTTTGAAGTATCCAAAGTTCTCACTTGTAGAAAGTTAAAAAAGTCATTGTTGAATTTGGGTGATATGGCGTGATAGTGTGATTTTTGAGAAATATCATTTTGTTAAGAAAAAAACATTGAAAAATTATAAAAATTAGAGGGTGTTATAGACACCATGACTGCAACTATATACATGGTGTTAAAGACGGAATTTTTAGCACACAAAAAATAAGATAACCATAAGTCACATTGTGTGAGACACATAAAAGCGGTACCCATATCAAGCGATTCCCCATTTGTATGGTTTTAAAAGGAATTGACCAAATGATTGTAATCATCAAAAGTGGTTTTGTAGTCTTGTTAATATTAACGGTTTATTTTTTAGTGTTGAGAATTGCATATTTTACACACATTCAAGATATTTGGAGGATAGTATTTTAATTGATATTTAGAAACAATTAGAGCCGAATACGGTATTCTACTCATGGTACTTGGAATGGGAATTTAATTGAAATGTCATGGCATTTATCCTAAAACAATTACATCACTAATGAGTCGAAGATTGTTGAGGGTCGCTCATATGTAGGTCATGTTTAGATTTTAGATGTACCTTACCTTTCAATAAGGGTACTACAATTTAAAATTGGTTTAAACTCAGGTTATCGGGGAAGTAAATTTTGGGCACATATGAACGTACATATTTAATGGGGGGCTTTGAAAAATTGGAGTATTCTACTATTTTTAGTGTATTTAGGGTATATTCTAGAATATTCCCAAATTGGTTTTATAACACCCTATATTACTTCTATAAATTTATAATTTTTATCTCAAATGAATAAAAAAACATCCTATATTTGTTCTCTTATAGTTCTTTAAATTCTCGATAGTGACTTCCCCAGGACTCAAATTAGTCTTGTGATCCATCATTGAATTGAATCCATTATATGATTGAAGATTCATATTAAAAAAAATTAAAAAGGATAATATTTGAAATGAATGTGTAAATAGGAGTTACAGAGTATGAATTTTAGATTGTATTCATATGATTAAATTCACTATTGCAATCACCAGTGTTTATAAATGAAATTTATACCAAAATTTCAATCTTAAAATCAAAATTACAATTATATTCAAACCATAACAAAAATTCCTAAAGTTCGTTGAAATGAATTTGCAAAAACAATCTTACTTATGATTCTATTTTATTTTTAAAAAGAAAATTTACAACGAAATTTTTAAAAGTTGTTTTTGAACAAATACAATTTTCTTTGATGGAATACGCTTCTAATCAAGGAATTTTAGAATATTGATATAATATGATTTTTGGAAATCCATAATGCTCAAACATTAGTCAGTTTATACAAGAATTTAATATAATTTGCATAAATGAAGATAGTGACGTTTCATGGTGAAAAGACATTGTTAATTCAAAACAAAAAAATGGCATCATAAAGAGTTAAGTGTATATAAACGTGGCAATAAGTAGATAGATAGAAATTGTAGTCTTATGATAATACAGTGTCATAATGTAGTGTCATACTGTGGCAAATAAACATAGAAGACACGCACATAAGTATAATAAACATGGTAGACATGGTGTCATAATGTGGCAGATAAGCATAGAAGACACGCACATAAGTATAATAAATATAATAAACATGGTAAATAAACATGGCAGACATACGTACCAACATAGCAAATACGCGTATAAACACGGTCGACACCACATGATAAGCACAACAAACATAGTAGGTAAGCACGGCAAACATGTAGATAAACGTGGCAAACATGTAGATAAATGTGGCAAACAAGTAGACCAACATAGCAAACACGCACATAAACACAGTTAACACACATGATAGGCACAGTAGATATCGTAGGTAAGCATGACAAACACATAGATAAACATGGCAGACAGGTAGACCAACATACCAAACACGCTGATGAACATGGTTGACACACACATGAAAGGCACAATAGACTTGGCAGGTAAGCATGACAGACAGGTAAATAAATGTGGCAAATAAATGTGGTAGACGGGTAGACCAATATACCACACACGCCTATGAACACGGTTGAAACACATGTTAGGGACGACAAACATGATAGGTAAGCATGGCGGACACGCGTAAATAAACAATAAATTCATTAACTCGTGCATTAAACATACCAAACACGCGCCATGAATACGGTTGAAACACATGATAGGGACTACATACATGGTAGGTAAGCATGGCGGACACAGTAGGTAAGCATGGTGGACACGCACAAATAAGCAATAAATGCATTAAACATACCAAACACTCGCCATGAACACGGTTGAAACACATGATACGGACGACAGACATGGTAGGTAAGCATAGCAGACGCGTAAATAAGCAATAAATGCATTAAACTTAATCCAATGCATACCAAAAGGCATAAATATATAGACTATCCCCAACTGTCTCTTTATACATGATGGTTGTTAAGATTGTTCTTATAGATTTTGACCTTTCAACTCACATTTTCAAAACAAATGTCAATTAACTTTTCAATATATGTAGTATTTTTTTTCAACTTTTAATTTCAATTCTCATTTATTCAATATGTAAATGTAAAAATTTAAAAATAAAAAAAAAAAAAAAAAAAAAAACAATACTTAAATTTAAGTAGAAGATTATATACAAAGTGAAGTATAAAACAAAATGTCTCTAAAGTTTCTATCCTGCCTTTAGGTGGGGGCCATGAGTTCATCTCAAAAACGCTCTATAATCAGTCAAAATCAACAAATAGTTGACAGAGAAGTTACATTAAACCGCTCCTATTTATACCCAAGAAAACTACTTGAATACGGTGCTAAATTGCTTTGTTGATTGACTTAATTGATCAATCATCACTTTATGATCTCATCATCATTCATTCAACTAGTACCTAAAACCGCTCTATTTACACATATCACTTGATGCATTTAGTGTTCATTTAATGCATTTAGTGCTAACTTGAGAATTAGGTCAATCCCCCACTCAATTCCAAGGTGGATGGGGGTTAATGATAAAGTGAGGAATTGGATCTTGGATGATTTTAGGTATGTCCACCTTAGAGAATGTGATTGGATTGCTTGAAATTGAAGTACGGTAAGTTCCTAGCAATTCTGGTACAAATTAATTGATTTTTTTAGAAAGTGACACATGTCTTTTTTTTATTGGTTGTGACCCAATAAAAAAATCAATGGCAAGAAAGCTGACGTGGAACTCTAGAGGTACCAAAGTTACTACTAAGTTACAGTATGAATGAAACTATATTTTGAAGTGTGAACATAGAAATGACCCTTTGACCGGTGGACATTGGGCCATTGACATTACAAACAAACACTTTATTCACGCCAACCTCAAAAGAGGGCTGGAGTTTCTATCTATTTGTGAACATAGGGGTCTCAACAGAACGTAATATCTTTTTCACTTCATTTGTCTCGAGATGCATCAGAAAAGTTGGGCCAAACTATTTGGGTGCCATTTTGACACCAAAGGTTGCATATAGGTCATTTTAGTGTCATTTTATCTATACCAGGTTGGTATGGAGGTTGGCACCAAATTATCTTAATTGCATTTCAATGTACCATCATGGCACCATGTTTACATGCCTTGAAGTTCCTGATGTGTAGCTTGTATTGATGAAATCGGCCTAGGATACAAACTACATCTACAACGTAGTGAACCACAAGATGAGGCCGATTTCATCAATACAAGCTACACAAGGAGATCTTTTGGGATTCTCCTACAAGAAGAGGAGAAACTCAAGAAAATTCCCATATAGGAATAGAGCTTGATATGGATCTTAAATATTCCCACTAAATTGTTTACATGGGATTGAATCAATTCCTCAAGTGATTCTAAGTACCTTTAGCCCCTAAACGTACCGATCCTTTGAACATAAGTATATACTAGCTTCAGAAACAAATATTAGCATGACTCAGATGTACAGTGGGGTGACACCGAAACTGTCCCCTTGTGCAATTCCAGGGAAAGTGCCCACACTGCTACCAACTTTGACACCCTCCCGAGCGCTGGAAAATTGTTATTTATACATGAAATTTTAGACAGAACATCATTGTTATGTTGACAACATGTGTACCGAATTTCAAAGCTAGAAGATTGATACAAAAAAGATATTCAATATTTACTAACAAGGGGTAGCTGTAAGAAATGTTTCACACCTGCCAACTTTGACACCCTCTCAAGGATTGAAGAATTTATTTTTTCATATGGAATTTTTGGAATAGGAACATCTTTATGTTTTCTACACATGTGAAAAAATTCAAGTGCAAAAGACCCACAAAAAAAATGATATTCCAAATCTACCAACAGGTGTAGTTGTGAGAAACAAAGTCGCTTCACAACTTCCAACTTTGACAACCACCCTAGGGCTGAGAATATGTTATGTCAATATGAAATTTTTGTCACATGATCTTTACAATCTTAGTCACATGTGTGAAAATTTTCAAAGCCAAAAGATACACAAAAAAAATAGTTATTCTATATCTACCAACATAGTTGTGAAACGACTTTGTTTCTCACAACTACACCTGTTGGTAGATTTGGAATATCATTTTTTTTGTGGGTCTTTAGGACTTGAATTTTTTCACATGTGTAAAAAACATAAAGATGTTGTATTCCAAAAATCCCATGTGAAAAAATAAATTCTTCAATCCTTGAGAGGGTGTCAAAGTTGGCAGGTGTGAAACATTTCTTACAGCTACCCCTTGTTAGTAAATATTGAATATCTTTTTTGTATCAATCTTCTAGCTTTGAAATTTGGTACACATGTTGTCAACATAACAATGATTTTATTTCTAAAATTTCATGTATAAATAACAATTTTCCAGCGCTTGGGAGGGTGTCAAAGTTGGTAGCAGTGTGGGCACTTTCCCTAGAATTGCACAAGGGGACAGTTTCGGTGTCACCCCACTGTACAATAGGTGTATACGAGAGGACCATTGCACGCATGAAATCTACTCAACAAATTTGACATACTTGCATTTGGAGGCTTCTTTAATATTATCAGCATCTCCCCATCACAGGAGATTTACTCTAATTGGTAGAGAATTTAATAGGCTTGCAAAGGTGACTTGGATGAAAGTCATCCGAGATTGCATGAGAAAGTGACAAGGCTTTGAATCCATTCGTGATTCAGTTTTTGAACGCCACGACGTTTAGGGGTTAGTATTCCCATATGCATCAAAAGTCTCAATTCACTTAGGAAATGTGGCCGTCGGGGAAAAAATAGATAGTTCTTTCATAGTTTATGAGGAACTTTTGATGCATAGGAAATTTGCTCATAAGCGTAATCAGAAGAGGGAAAACCAAACTAAGTTATTTCCCATACGGAACACCCACAGAATCTCCTTGTGAATGGATGCATTTGGCCTCTTGTAATGGTGAAGATGCCGAGATGCAAAAAGGGATGATTGATACCCTCAGACATCTGGATCTCCGGGTACAATTCCGCACAAATCTATTTCAGGCCACTGAGACAATTTCACTGGAGTTCGGTGATCCTGTCTCGGAGCTTGTGTCAAGCAGCCAAATTATTTCTGCAAATCTTTGCCAGAATATTACCTGATTTTGGGAGCGCGTACTTTCACATTACTTTCACACTAGTAAAAATGGGCAAAAAGTGGGCAAAAAGTGGATGAAATTACTGAAGTCCTCTCAAAAAAACTTTCTTAAATCATCAGTATTTGGATGAAAGTGCCCAATTTTCTGAATGAATACATGGATGATTCTATTCATTTCGTCAGGGTGCATGCATGAAAGTGCCCAATTTTCTGGATGAATACACGGATGATTCTATTCATTTTGTCACGGTGCTTGGATGAAAGTGCCCAATTTTTTGGATGAATACATGGATGATTCTATTCATTTTGTCAGGGTGCTTGTCGCTTTACCAACGGAAATAAACAAGGGTTGCTTTCAAGTGGATGAAGATGCACACATGCCAGTGCCAATGGACCGGGGATGCCCCCCGGGCATCTCAGGAACCGGACATGAGTAACAGATCTCAGTGTTTTTTTCCACTGCCCGCGATACCCGTAGTTAGGATCAGTAAAAAAAATCATTTAAAAAAATATTTTCAAGGTGATTTAATTGAAAGTTTCATGAGTTTCAATGCAAGTTAACCCTTAATCATCAAAGTAAGCCGTTTTTGTAAGAATTTTTGAGAAAACTTCTGATATGATCCACCATTTTATGATTGGGAAATCACGTTAGAAAGGAAATAGAATTGCGCACTCAGATTCTTTAGTAACTCTGCCAAATTTTCAATAACAAGATTGTGATGATCGTTCAAAATTTGTTGAGGGAGGGAAAGCAAAACTTGGATAGCTGTTGTGATGCATCGAGCTAGTTTGTCTTTGATAATGATCTGCAATAGTCAAATCAAGCGTGCTTCCCCACATGCCACATGACAGGCTTGGGGAGCCCGAGAGGCTCTGACTAAGGTCGAGCCACCTAAAACCGATCAGGTACCCAAAGCCGATAATTTCTACACATGGCTTTCATTTTAGAACGCACATCTAGGTAGACCATAGATGGCTTATTGTTTTGGTCAACAAACCATAAAGGCTCTATGACATATTTAGAGTTGTGTTCTAAAAATGAAAGCCATGTGTAGAAATTATCGGCATTAGGTACCTGGTTGGTTTTAGGTGGCTCAACCTTACTACATTATTTGATTAGTAATTCCTTTGGGCTGCCCCAAATTGGACCCTTGATGTTTAACTCTAAACGTCAAGAGGGCCTGAATGGGGCAGCCCGGAAGGAATCTAAATTTTTTTGGGGAAAAAAAAAAAAAAAAAAAAAAAAAATTGGCAAAAATGGCTCTGCAGTGCACTGTTGGCTAGCACTGTAGCACTGCGGCATTGCTGAACTTCAGCTACCCCGACCTCAAAACTTGTTCAATTTGATAACTTTGATTGTTTACCAACGATTCCACAATCTCTCAAATGAGGCGAAAATTTGCAATCTAGATCGCATTTTCAGTAGCTTTCCAACGCAACAAGTCTCGCTTGATTTGGTTGAGAAATGAAACTTTTTTCTCCAATTATTCCTTTATACCAAGCCCGTGGGGCTTGCTTTGACGTTTAAGGGTTAAGGGTTAATTGAAAGTGAGAATATTGAACATTTTGAGAAATTATAAAAATATTCACTAATTGAAATGAATTAAAAAAAATCCATTTAGACGAGTTTAGAGTTTTGAAGTTCCAAAAATCTTAATTTGGAGTGCTAAATGTCAAGTCTTCTAAACATAATCAATTTTTTCTCGAAACTAACCACAGATGGAAAGATTTTTTTTTTTTGGACTCAAAAATCACCTACACTACTCAATAGTCAAGTTGGAAATTTAGTACACACTCCACCAATGTGTCCTTGTATAGTTGGGCCCCTAGTTGGGCCTTTTATTATGTACTAGGCTTTTGAAATTATTACCACACGCACTATTAACAAAAAGTAATGTACCATCCACTTCAATTTAAAAAATGATATTACTGATTATTACTCCATCTACACTTCCAAAAAAATAAAAAAATAAAACAACATAGGACAAGAAATAACGTGTGACTAGGGTACACTTTTCTATACCATTACAATGGATGAAATTTACATCATATTTTACATGACTGATTTTTGAATGTATCAAGGACTAAATCATACATGACTTTATACTAGTCTAGTTTATTTTATTTTAAAATTAAAAATGATAAATTTACAAAATTAAAAATTAAAAATTGAATAAAAACTTATTAGAATTAGTTTGGCCCACAGTAATTGCATGGAAGAAGTGTACTGGGATAGTGGGATGGTGTTCCTGATTCTCTTTTTTTGTTTTTGAGTTCCTGAATGATTCTCTTTTTGACCAAATGCGGCTGGGGAGGCCATAATGGGGCGACGATCAAGGTTCAACGTTGAACGGCATAATCTCTGCGATTATGTTCTTATTTAGCGGCGTGGTGAGACCCACATGGAATTTGAGTACCAATTCAGAAAGTACTTAACTTACCCAAGCTTGATGAGTTGAAAGCTTCCATTGAACTGCAACTCCAACGTTTGATGACACAGGTGGATTCAGTCACTGCTTTCACCCTGCAAGGCACTTTTATTACACTTCAATTCAATTCAAGTACTGATGCTGAGAAAAATAAAATACCGGTAATAATCCTTCAGGCATACTTCATAGTTTTTGGCATTTTCTAATTAGATTTTGCAATGTTAGAGTTATCCAAAAACAGAAGAGATGTTTGAGAGGAGTTTGCTCTCTATAATCACAATTTCTAACAATCATATTCCAAAATAGTCCTTGGCTTGGAGGATCGGAACTTGTGGGATCTCTCCTCTAGCATTGGGGAAGTCACAAGTTCCACACATTGCGCACGGCCTTGCTGTACATTATTCTCCTACTTACCACAAACTAGTTTTGCAATCTTTTTGAACTCAAAACAAGTTTAATTTTAATTTTTTTGGCACAAATTGAAAGAATCAATTGCAAAAAGGAAGAATACAAAGCCACCACGGCAGTGAACACCACGGGGCGCAGAAAAGGAAAGAAAAACCTAACTCCTAAACGTATAAGGGTTGTAATTAACCCAAGTGACACAATCCCCGTCCTAGTACACAGAATTTGATGTCTGCCCCAAGAGAGGTCAAACTTTTCATTCTCCTGCGTGAACTCAAAACAAGTTTAAGGTGAGTTTAAGGTTTCTTTTCACTTTGAGACACTCTTTTCAATCAACTTTGTTTGTCTTATGTGTTATACTTCAAACATGAGCCATGTTCACTTCAAGCAGGATTGGACAATGAGAATGACACAAAAACTACTATTAAGGATAGACCATTTTTGAGTAATGAGACAGCTTTTGTACTTAAAAAAGGAAAAAAGCATGCCAAAAACTAAGACATCTATTACCAGACAGAGGGAGTAACATTCTTGACCCATTCCTGAACCATGTCAGGCTTCTTTCTATTTCAAGATCCAAGCCTGAAGAGCAGAGTAAGAAAACTTGAATTTAATGCTCTACAGAATATTCAATGTATATGCATATAGTACTATTATTTATATATATAGATATATATAGTAGTACTATATACATATGTACTGTAGAAGGGATCACTGCAGAATGTTATGGAACCAAAACCTAGCCAGATCACCAAACTTCTAGGACATGAAAACTAACCAAGTCCATGATCCAGAAATAGCTGCATGCAATTCATGGAGGACATGACCGTAGATCTAGGGATGCTAATAAGTTAGGTAACTACTGTTAATGATTTCAGAACCCGGCAATGACTGGGACAGGTACAACAGTTACCATGATGATTGGCATTTTTAGACTTGAAAACAGGTTTACATGAAAACATTCAACACAAGCTTGGTGAATGATGGGAGTATTACCTGAGTTGGAGTCTGCACGTCACCGCAGGAGTTTCCATGTTCAGAACTTTACCATCGTGGTTGGGCTGCAGCCAGAGATCTGGAACTGGGTAACCGTCCTCTCATGTATTTCAAAGCCGTTCATTGTACAAGTATGTGTTGGTACCCGTGAATTTGATTAATATCGTGGCCATGTACATGACCACAAAAGCATGAACATCGACGTGCACAGATGCAAGCCATCATTCAAATACGCAAATTGCTCTTACAACTCTGTCACTTGAAAGAAACCATTGCCGCAATTCATTCTAATCTGACATAAATGAATAGTGGACTTTCAATCTTTCTAACCCAGGGAAATTCACGACAGAACTCTCCCCACTAAACCTTGATCTAGACACACCTCCAAGCGTGAAAAAAACATATTTCAAGGGAGGGGATTCAAATTAGCCGCAACGCCCAAGTTGTGTCCATGCATATTGCCATCGGTGTTGTACAGTGAGTACAATGAGGGTTGCTCCCCGATAGATCAACAGTGTGTGTATTGTTCCGCACCATCGTAGACCTGTCAATTCTCTGCGTTTAGTGGTAACGAGGCAAAGGCGGCAACCTCTTAGCTCCTCCAATCTTTTGCTGTCCAAACTTGCGGATGAGGCAGAATACGGCGACAGCGCTCAGGATAAGGCAAAATGCTCCAATACCAACATACATGAGGTACGTCCGCACTGATTGGTACAAGCGACGATTCAAAAGTCAAGCAAGATCACAGGCAACAGATTTCGTACACTTCTTACGTTGAAAAGGAAGCCATTCACACTAATGCATATGTATATTACTGCAATTCCAAATTTGGTTATACTCCCTCTGTCCTAGTTTTTGGCATTTTTCAACTTAACTTCAACTAAACCTAGCACTCTAAAAAATGGTTTATCTTTAATACTAGTATGTAGTTTTTGTTACTCTCATTCTCCACCCTGTTTGAAGTGGATCAGGCTCACGTTTGAAGTAGTATAAAACATAGGAAAAAAACTAGGGAAAAAAAATGCCAAAAACTAGGACAAATATTTCCAGACAGAGGGAGTATCGAAATTGAGTTGATCATCATACTGACTTTTGTTCACACGTTCAGCCATACACAGTAGGTTTCCTTGGCAACATCCTAGGTTGTGAGAAAGTGATTGAAATAGTACCTGGTGTGGGAGGAGGTGGCGGAGGAGCTCGAACTGGAGCATGAACTGGAGGAGTGGCAGTATTGTTTGGAGCAGGAGTAGTAACAGGAGGAGTCACAACGGGAGTTGGAGGAACTGCAATACCAATAGGAGGAAATAAACAAGGCACCAAAATGTGAAAATTGCCCATAATCAGTAAATATTAAAAAAAATAGTTGAAATACGCAATAAACCAGTAAGGTATGTAATGGAGGCTATAGATTTTAACCAGTCTGAAATTGGCTAGTAGCTTAACCCCTAAAGGACCGTAAGGCCCCCAGGAGGCTTCTGGAACTAGAAAGTGAGGAAATTCGGGTTCTTAAGCTTTGAATTATAGGATGAGCAACAAAGAGACCCTGGCTCTTTTTGAGAGCCAAATCTGTAGGTACTTCTTGATCAAAAATTCATCAAGTGAACGATTTTTGGTGATTTTTTTGAGTTGCACGGTGGATATCTAGGCGTCACTTCTAATCCTCATATCTTCCTCCTCACAACTCCAAATTACTTGAAATTTTTTGCACATGTTTAAAATGATGATTTCTACTCACAGTAACAATTTCAGAATTTTTGGAGCACTTTTGAACAATCCGATTTCAGCATGTGTAAAAAATATCCTAAACAAGTTACTTCAATCTTCTTAACGGTGGCATTTTCTCAAAAATTGTGCGATTTTGTTGATCTTATTTTCATTAAAAAGCTACGTAAGCCTTCTTTAGTTTCAGCGGTGCCGATCCTCAAAATTACCCCACACCAATGAGGAATTGAGCTTGTTACAAGAACTAGTCAAGAAAACAAGAGCTAAGCTCAACACCCCCCGGTCCTTTAGGGGTTAATGAAACTTATTATTCTAGTTTAATGTCTGGCAACAAAGGTTATCAATTTAATGTTCCAACATCTGAAGCGAAAACTCTCACCGGCAGCTTGTAGCAGAGCCCTGTGTCGAAGAAACTTGAGCCCATTGCCGATGAAGCGGCTGGAAACCCTACTGCAACCAAGATTGCTTTGCAGCAGTGAGCAAAAACTCCGCACCAAGAAGTAAAATAGAAAAAATATTTCAAAGGAAATGACTGTGAGTGTATCATTCATAGAGGAAAAGTATAATAATGAGAACAGGCCATAAGCACCAAAAGGTAATGCTGTACTTACAAGTGAGATTCAAAAAAGTTGTTGGAATCTTGAAGACTAGGATTGTCAGACAAGTCCCTGCAACACCAAGATGGCCCATTTAAGCTACATGCACAACTCAATACATAGACGGGTTGCCAATGTAATCAAAGGAAATGAACAATTCAGAGCAATTGTCCTAAATACCGAGGACAATGGATGTTGTGCTCACAAAACTTTCAACTTGCTGAGACTGCCCAGCTCCTGTGGAAGCGTGCCTGTGAGGTCACATCCTGATAAGTTCCTGTCCAACATGCAACATCGACTATTAGACAGCACGAGGAATCCATTGCATCCACTACGAAATTACAAATCGCTGTCCAAACCGTCATAATTTCAGCCCTTACGTGAAAATACGTCATTGAGCTGAGTTAACCCCTAAACGTACCGGTTCTTTGAACACAAGTAGATGACTCAGATGTACAATAGGTGTACATGAGAAGACCATTGCATGCATGAAATCTACCCAATAAATTTGACATACTTGTATTTGGAGGATTCTCCGATATTATCATCTCGCCACCACAAGAGATTTACTCTAATTGGTAGAGAATTTAATAGGCTTGCAAAGGTGATTTGGATGAAAATCATCCAAGATTGTATGAGAAAGTTATAAGGCTTTGAATCCGTTCATGATCCAGTTTCTGGACGCTGGGACGTTCAGGGGTTAAATGAAGTTTCGTGCTAAGACTTGAGACTTACAAGGGTCCAAGAATAAATTTCATTTCCACTGAGTTTGATATTCGGTAACAATAATTTCATAAAGTAGGCATGTGCAGGTAGCTTATTCATCTTAGAAATGAGAACATTCCTTGCTGTAGTGAAGGCAGCACACACTGTACTACTGGATTTAAATAGAACTGTTGCTTGGTAACTGGAAACAGAGATCAGAAGGAAAGAAGAGCTGTGGATCCTTCTGCTTACAAGACGGTCAGCAGGCGGAGGTTGCCGATCTCCTTTGGAATGGCGCCAGTCAACTTTTGGTTGCCAGATAAATCTCTGCACAACCCGAGAGTAAAACAGATGAGAAACAGACACACGTCCTATCCAGCAGGCACAGTCAACTGCAGCGGGAACATCAGGAGACAGAGATCAAGCAAATTAATCAGAATAGAATGAAAGCCTGCGCCAATTCAGCCTTCCACTATGCTTCTGTGTGTACACTACTAAGTCGATGATAAAACATTTCACTTACACGAACCCAAAACCGAAGAGATAATCTCTGCAAATTAAAGGAATATACATAAAATGAATTAACCCCTAAGCGTCCACGGACCATTCTGGTCACCATGTTTTTTTAACAGTTTTGAGTAGGTCCTATTTGGACTTCCTCTTGTTCAAATGTATTTGTTTTTTACCAACACATGCAATGACCTGCACTAGTTCTAGTAATATAAAATTTGGTCCCATCTGAATTAAATTTTTCACAATTGAATTTGTCATTTTAAAACTGTGAATCCTTCATCCTTTTAAGGATCAAACATGTTCAAACAGCAGAAATAATAGTACCAAGGTGGAACTTACAGGTATCTCAGTTTGTGGAGGTCTCCGATCTCGGCAGGTATACTTCCAATTAGTTCTGCGAAGCTCAAGTCTCTGCAACATACCCAAAGAAAAACAAATTTCAATGAAACCTGGAAAGATGGCATGAAGGGACAAGAATGTCCACGCAACTTTGGTTCAAATGATGTGCACTTACAAGCTTACGACAGAATGCATGGAAGGGCAGCATCTAACTCCTTTCCAATGAGATCCACAAGGATCTGCGTTCTTGTGCAGACTCCATTCGTCCAAAATTCCGGGAGCTCCTTGCCACGCTCGAAGCAACCCTTGAAGTGCGTCGACTATCACCAATGCCACAGACCTTTCAAGGTGAGTGTATGTACCCAAAAAATAACACCAAAACAAGAATTTTTGCTTCAGAAGGGAACATAAGCGAGGGTTTTTACAAGTCGTTACAGTGAAGAGTTCAGAGATGCCAAAATCCAATGCTAATTACATCCCCTAGTCATATAAACGTACTAAACCATCCACACAGTGCTCTGCGCCAATCAGAAAGTCATTCTTTCTAGAAATCATTATACTGCTCTAATTCTAAAACAAATTTCTTAGAATTAGTCCAGTTCATGCCGCATTCTCTCAAAACACACCGTATTCTAAACAAGAATTCATCGTGAGGTCCTGAATTCATGAACTAAGTCGATGAATGAGCTGTGCGAACTGCTCTACAAACTAGAGTAAGAGAAATAAAGACCCTAACCATCAGCAATTAGGTTTTAGACTTGTGAAACGGTACACAAAACCAAACAGAGAACACATCATTTCAACAAAATCTATTCAAAATTTGCAGCCGTGAACAAACATTACAGGGGCAATGTAAAATGCTCCAACACAACCACATTCATTTCAAATTCCTTCCTCATTTTCAAACCAGATGTATCCTTTCCAATATCACAGGCCCTTGGAAGGCTCCTCCAAGACATTACCTGTAAATGGTATCACTTCCGTTTAGTTTAAACTTCTAGAATTTACGCATTCAGTTAGGGAACCCTTTCCCGTGGGCTGAAAAATCACCCGTCTATAATACAAGTGTCATCTAAGCTTGTAAGAAGTGAGATACTTCTAAATTCTAAAGATGGCTTTGTAGATGCAATGCTCATATTCATAGTACAAGGGTGATCTAAGCTCACGATTCACCCTCTTACTTCAAATTTCAACAATTCATACAGTATCCAAACAATACATTGGAATCCTCTCAAAAATGGGGATGAGGCCCAGGAAAATTAATTCCACTCTAATAATGGAAACCACTCAAAACAGCTGAAATGGATCCCTACCTTACGGATTTTACGAAATCTAATATTTAAATGGTACAATACAAAGCCCTTATGAACCAGAATTGCGTCATAAAGATTTACCATCACTTGGACGAGTACTCGCAGCAGACTGCGACACCAGACACACCACAAGCAACAGCAGCAACGTCGCCATCGGTCCGTAGCTCCTGAGAAAAGCGCAGTAAAAATCACTCCAACAAGACTACGAAGACTACACCGCAGATCACTTCACCTCCAAGTTCTCGCACTCATACAACACACCAAACTATTTGGAACGGTACGCTTCCTCACAATGTCAATCCGCTACAATAGAAGAAGGAAGCCAACAGATCTGGATATGAAAACTTCAAAAAGAGCGCTACGAAAACAGAGTCTAATAAGCAAAAACGAGCTGAAAGGCACTCAAAACCGTGGCGATGGCAATCAAAGCAATTGGGCGGACGACTCAGAATCCTGCAAGTCGGAGCGTCCCGGACGGATTCCACGCGGATTCAGATTCCAATCATTGATTACACCCGCTCCGAAAAATCGCCCGGCACTACTCATTTCATCCGACGAAGTGAAAAAAAAAAAAAAAAAAAAAAAACTGGTGGAGCCACGAAAGGGAGTGAACGAAATTACTTACTAGGGAGAGAAAAATGGTGAAACAGAACGGATCATCACCGCTTGAGCTGAAAAAGCTTTCGATTGAAACCGAAAAAGGCTGATAAAGCTATCGATCGGTTGGCATTCATCAATCCATTGCAAATTTTGCACAGAAAAATTTGAGAGAAGAGAGAAAACAGAGCTCCAAAGTCAACTACCGGTCGAAGAAACGCCCGCTCGCGCGCACTTTTTTGAAATGGGCAGAGTGTGGAACTGGGGAAGAGCACGGTAATAGGTGGCGCGGTCGTCGATGACCGTGGGATCTTCTGGTGGACTTCGAGCCGTTGGATGGGGATCGGGCGGTGAGGGTGGGACTGGAGATTCCCCAGCCTATCCACGTCTGCGGGTTCAGTTTGACTGGGGCGGGAGTGACCGCGGGAGGCAGGAACTGAATTTGGCTCATTTTTCACATTATTGCATAAGGCCCACTTTACTTTTAGGGCCCAATTGTTGGTCCAAACCCAATTGATAAATAATTGGGTCGATGATTAAAGTAGACGACCTGTTTCCGATCACCTTAAGCAATTCAGCATACTTCCGGTGGAGTAACAAATAGGCAAATAATTTTGCAGTGTAGGGAAATAGATTTGAAGAAGGTAACATATTTTTGAACAAATTTTGGGGCAATATCAAATTTACTACGAATTTTCAAAGTGAAGATTCTCTCCAACCCGTTCTCGCAATATAGACTGACCTATTTCCAAGAACTGTAAAACTAGATTTCGAGAACACATGATATCATTCTAACTTGGTCACAAGTTTCCATTCTAGGCGCCAACCCTTCCATATTAAGAAGAAACATGTTTCCGCCACCGTTTACGAATGAATTTGAAAATAATGTAGGCCTATTCACGAAAATAGGTCGCCCTATACTGCGTGATTGGGGGCTTGATCGGAAACAGGTCGTCTACTTTAGATGGATGGTAGAGATGCAATAAGGTAAAATCACTCGGTAACAGAGAATACATTCAAAATCAATGTGTAGAGTGACGGCCATAATTGTTAACCTTTAAAGGTCTAGAGAGCCCTTTCCGACCAGTATTATACAACAATATTTCATTGTATTTAGCATGGTTCCACACCTCCTATGGGTTCAAGATCAAAAGTAAAGTTAAAATTCACGTCGACCTGATTTTAATTAAATATTGGAGTCTCAATTTGGAACTTTCTATTTACAACAAATATCAAATATACGCCAATGTATCTACTATCCCCATCGGCCCTTTAAGGATTAATACTCAAACTTAATGTCCACTTGTGTAGAATTTTTTTCTCAATCAATCAACTTCTTGCACTATTATTTATATTAATCAATTTCAAGAAGCAACTTGAATTGGTATGTGAAATCATATGTTCACATTTCAAACAATATTGTTTCAATTCATTAACGTTTGCATTGTTTCAACACTATTTTTAACATTATTTGTTACAATGTTGAAGTATGTTTTTTTCTTTTTGGAGCCAAAGTTTGCCATCAAGAGATTGGCAAGTCCCCTATTTTTTTCACAACACTTGAAAGTGACTTTATAACTAAAGGACCACATGAAGCAAATTCTCTCTCTCTTTTGCAATGTATTAGACATCTATTTTATTAGTATTCTTTATTGTAATTGTCTAATTGATTGTATTCAAGAAGCCTCCCATGCTCCAAATTTTTATTTTTATTTTTACAATGAATGCATTTTAGGAGTACAAAAATTTGTTTTGTCGACACCAAAACCAAACTCAATGCGGGTTTCAAGTTATTCAACAAAACACTTAAAAGAGCCAAGTTCCATAGTTTGAGAAGTTGTTCATTGAAGTAGACAAGAAGAGGGGAAAAGTGGAACTTGGATTTGTTTCACATACCCGCCCATGAAGTTTTTCATGTTCCAAGAACTTGAACATGAACATATTTGATTGGTTAGGATGAAAGATAAACAAATTTGATTGGTTAGGTAGAAATTGCCAAGAAGTCTTCGGCGTGAGAATCCTCCGGATTTCATGACAACTTCACCACTTAGTTTTTCGCAAAAGCTCACTTGAACTGTAGAACTTGGTCCCCCAAAGTCCCTAAAAACTTGTCTTTAACTCATAGAATGGAACTTAGAATTCACTCATAGGCTTGGCCCTAAAAGTGATAATTTGTTGGTTAGCTCGACTCCAAAGGTTGGTTTAGTTTAACTAATAAATGACAAAGGGGGTAAGGGCAAAACCTAGATGCGTTATAAAATGTTACTTCTACAACTTTGATGAAATTTGGTTCACAAGAGAAAATAAGAAGCACGATGTTTAGTAATTATCTATACAGTCCAACTTTTGAAAAATGTTCTAGACACACTTTAATTCGTAAAGTCGTGAAATCTCAGGCTTCCGGTATTGTGTCAGTCAAGATTTTGGCTCACAAGACAATAAAAGTAGCAGTTTCGGGTTCCAAAAATAAAATGGTTTGAACCTTGAACCTCGTGGCCCCAAGAGCCTCATGGGCTTCTAATCCTAACCCGGCACACCTCTCTTGAGCTTGTGACAATGAGTTTCCGGATATATGTAAAATAGAGAATGGGGGATGCAACTATGGATGGGTGATCCAAAGACTTTGCGAATTTTTCTATTGTCTTTGAAAAATCCCCTCAGTGGAGTTAAACTTGGATAGACATGATTCAAATTGGGTTGAAAAGTAGACTTGGTTTTCTATTTGAAAATGTATTTCATTTTTAGTAATTCTTTTTTCATCTTGGGTAGCCCATGAAATAAGGGCATCGACTATAAAATGGTCATTCGGTCACTTAAAGGTTAAAAACACTTTATGAGTAAGTCTACAAAGCAAAAATTAATGCAAGGATGTTTCTACTTCACTAGAGACTTACACAACACAATTGTTCCAATGACGGAACCGTTGTGGGGACCGTGCATGAGTGCATGACCACTATGGATTGGTTAGTTGTCATATATCATGACGCCTCCTATGTCTCGTATTGTTTCAGTTGCAATGAGAAGGAAATTTAAGTGGATTTTTGTGGGGTGAATAATTTTCAGTGCATTCCTTTATAAAGAGATCATCTATTCAAAATTTTGGTTTTAGAAGATGAAAATTTTATTTTTTGTGCATTTAAAAAAAATCACATTGTTCTACAAAATAATTATTCAAAAAATATTATTAAAGTTTTTTCATACTTGGTTTTTGGGAATAGGTAGGCAATATGAAAACAAACATCTTCAATTTGGAAGATATTGCAAAAAAACTTACAAAAGTTTTTTTTTGGTAAAACAATGTAATTCTTTTTCTTAAATGCATAGAAAATAGAATTTTCATCTTTTTAAATTGAAATTTTGCATAGATGATCTTCTTTGTAAAGGAATGCACTGAAAATTACAATCTTCAAGAAACTACACTTAAACTTCCTTTACATGGCCAGTGACACTACATTTAAATTTCCTTTAGTACATGGCTAGTGAAACTTGATACAATATAGGGGGCAACAAAATATGTATCCAGTAACTACAATTTCTTTTGTAAACATTGAAAGTAGGTAGATTCTATATCAAGCAACCACATTGACTATGAAGATTGCAAATATGGTAAGAAAAATTCCTACCAATAGAGGACTACCAATAGAGGAATGTCAATAGAGGAATGTCCCTTTCAATTTGTAGGTCCATGGGTGCCATATCGAGCACATTACAATTTAGGGAAGGAGTCATGTTTTTATGAGGGAGGAGTCAAAAATTTGTAAGCAACTTGTACTTAACTATACAATAGACTAGGTAGGCCCATGCAAGAGTCACTCCAATACTAACCAACAGTTCCAATGACGGAATCGTTGTGTGTGCACCGCCCTGCATTATATAATAGATTTCAAGCCAGAAAGAGCTGCATATACAGCACACAAAAACTCCACCAAAAAAGAAAGAAAAAAGAGTTAGAAAAGAAGAAGCACAAGCACGGACAACATGAATCGCCACATACGAAGAGGATACAGCCCACATTGCAAACAAATGCAATTCAAAGCATGTTACTGCTCGGGAATCATAACGGCAGAACCGGCAGGTAGCTAATGATCCATGCCTCCATAGAGTGCATGTCTAGCTATCGGTAATTAATTACACTAACGAAATGTGATACTCCAATATTGTCCACCTACCCAGGTCGGTACGAAGTTAAGGGGTCTGGATGAGCTGGCAGTCTATGAGCCACCACCTGGAGGCGCACAGACGCACTGCATTCAAGGGGAAAATGTAAACATTTAGCCCTCTACAAAGAATGATCCTAATGCAGGACTACTTCTGATACCCTACAATTCTAAGAAAATACGAAGCAACTACTATACTACGAGGGGCGTGCTAACCCATGTGCTATCGTAACAACCGCAAGTCAAGGCCATCCTCCTCATCGGTGACCTCCCGTTTCTTTCCCAGCCCCTGGAAAATGCTATCTAGTGTCTGCGAAGGAGTGGGCTGCAGTTGGGCCCTCTCCTGCCGCATTGGAGCAAACCGTCTGGTTCCAAAGTTCTGCAACCCGGACTTCATTGCATCCCAATTCAATGTGAACCCTGTTCCATCTGTAGTACTACTGTTCAATTGTTGAGGCGTTGCAGACGGTGCCGTGTGCAAGTCTATCAATGCTGGGGGTGCCTGTGCTGGAGGTCCTGCTGGTGCCCTCGGATTGCCACCAAGGGGTGCTTTTGGAGGATTTCTGGACTTTTCTTCGGATACTTTCGGGGTTGAGTACTTGTTAACGAGAGCATCCTTTTCCACACGTCCATATTGGCGAGTTCCAGGACCCTCACGGTTGGGTTCGTTGATACGAGAGTTTGGTTTGAGGCTTTGCTTCTCCGGGGATACCTTCTGCCAATCAGTCAAGTGTAAGAGAGTAACCAGCTGCTATGAAGAGATGAATGGGAAGCGAACGCCACATTCACCTTCACAGATAGATAGATAGATAGAAACTCCGGACCTCTTTTGAGGCCGGCGTGAATAAAGTGTCCGTTTGTAATGTCAATGACTCAGTGCCCACCGGACAGAGGGCCATTGGAACAAAACTACTCTTCCCTCCCAGGAATGGACACTATAGTAACAGTAACATTCACCTTCACAACAGACATCCGTGCTACGATGCACACATTCTCAGGAAAACATTTGTACCAACTTGCTTTAGCATAAATAAAGAATGCCAGTGATGGAAATCACTGCGTCTTTGACCCATTGAACTATTATACCCATTAAATCCAAGCAAAAGCTCAAGGTGTAGTGAATACCTTCCCAAGGATTGCTTCAGCCTCTATGTCCAACTCAGCACTGCCAAAGTTGCGAGCCAAGGGCACAACATTCTCTCCAACCACCTGACCTTGTTCAAGCCAAGAGCGCTCTGTCCACCAGCAACATCGAAGTCATGAGTTTCGATTTATTCTTAAAATCCCAAAGAACGGTACAAGGACAGTACAAATTTAAAATTTGATTGTTGAAAGACAACCATACTTAACTTCTGATCTTAAAGTCACCATCCATAATAAAAAAATCCTAAACTTGCAATTCAGGATATCTACTACCAAGAGTTTTAACATATTCATAGATTGTTTCCACTAATAACATAAAGAAACTCAAAACTGAAACTTGTTTCTTTTCGACAATTCATAAGAAATAAAAAGACAAAAAACTCCATATATATCACCTACCGTCCTAACCCTGCATCTTGTTCAAGCCAAGAGCGCTCTATGCACCAGCAACATTGAAGTCATGAGTACAAGGAAAGTTCCAACAATGGAAAATTTCAAATTTGACGGTTAAAAAAAAAGAAAAACCAAAATTACCGTCTGACATTCATGTCACTATCCATAATAAGAAATCCTAACTTACAATTCAGAATATCTATTAGCAAGAGATTCAGAGCATTGTTCATTCTAAAAATAATGTCAAAAACCTCAAAACTAAAGCGTGGTTCTATGCCAATTCAAAAGTAACAATGAGAAAAAAACCCTATGTATATCACCTTACTGAAATCAAAAACAAACCAAGCAATGAAATAAAACTCATCACGAATGACTTCCACACAAACACGACTATGTATAAGATAAATGATTAAAGTACCTTTCCGAAGAATGATAAGGCCTGATGGATCAAATCCTTCACCATCTTCAGCATCATGGCTTCGAAAATATCGCCAGCTTCCAAAGTAATCCATTACTCGATTCAGAACATTGCTCGCTAATAAACCTGTGTAAATCACCATAAATATTGGATAGAATGTGTTGAATCTTTCATCTCCGATATACGGGATAACTGTCATAGAACCCATTTTCTGCATCCACGAACCATATATCAGAATCAGCAGACTATCATAAGACTTCACGACACTTGTAAGACTTCCACTGGACATACTAAATGTAGTGTAATGTGTAATCATACAACAGATTGAAGTGGGATATGGATTGTATATTTCACACCCCAAGCTGCATTGATGACCCATGCATAGTCCATCCACAATCGGAAGCTTCTACCATCAGGGTTCAACATGACTTACATCTTCGAATACGGTTTTCAGATCACTCCCATCATCCTTTCTGAGCTTAATTAAGCTTAAAAAGTTGTAACATAGAGGCGCTGCATATCTGGCAATCATACTGGAAAACAAACCAATGCTGACGGTATTAGTGAATAACCTGGGGGTATATAACCTGGCTTCATTATCTCAATGAGCTCCTCAAAGAAATGATTAGATGTTTGTCTAGAACTCACTGATATCATGGGCTTCAGTGTCATTTTAACTATGTGATTGCTGGTGACACAGATAAAAGGCACATGAGGCAAAGCAATGAAAAGAGATGGATAAAGCCTCTTACGAGCAAATCATGAGTAAGCTCACAGAGCTAGTTTGCTTTGGCGCTAGATAATAGATCGTCATCATCCCCAACCTGATGAGAGAAAAGTATGTGCACACACACATATACACCAGGGGTATAAAAGCAACCACCTACATCACGTAAGACATGCGTTAAAATACAAAATGCTCTACGCATGATATAGAAGCAACGGTGTCACAGACGTAGGCAGCTTGCATGCTAAGTACTCGCCATTTCAGCTCAGTACAATTGGCTGAGGTCAAGCTACAACTACCTCAAACCTCTACCAGGATATGACTACAGCCAGCTGCAGCCACTTCCAGCTACTGACTTAGTTTTATTATAATTTAATTTAATTCTAAAAATAAACAGCCAGAATATAAGTAGTAAGTACTACACGTGGCTCAATCCCATTAATCTACCCAATCAAATCACCTCATCTACATGTCAAATATATGTAAACCATATCAAATTCTTTAAATAAGGTCAAAGCTGTGATGACTAACCTGTACAAGAATTTCAGATTCACCCATTCCTCTGAGTATCAAAGAGAAGAGAGACAGATCTGCCTCAAACATAAGGGTAGCTTCGGCCATCACAATTGCAACAGACATGGTTCCCAGCAATACCGCTGAGACTTTAACCACATAATGTCTAAGTTGGCAGCGCCACACGTATTCTGCAATCAAATTCACAATTTAGAGGAAAATTAGATGCCACCTTAAAGAGCTTTCAGTAAATAACCAAACACCTCAGTTCCTGGCAACGCATATCCAGGAGTACATCGGAATCATGCGGAAGATATACTATCTTGACAGCATACACGAGTTGAGCTTTTCCATATTACACCGATTGCAATTAAAGAACATGGTTGTATAGATACACAAGCAACAAGTGAAGGTAGTTAATATTCATCCATAGGTGACTTACCAGCTCTATCAAGCACGTTAGCAAAGGGGCCAGTACGTGGTGGACGAATTGTGGAAATAAATCGTCTGAAACCAAACGAAATCCTCAAATTAGAAGATAAAGAAGAGGGTCAAATAATTAGAACCACCTTACATACATCGAGTTAAAATGATGAATTAATCTAATAGAAATGAAAAGCAAGGTGCTGAACAAATATTAATCCGGATGATGGTCCGTGATCACTGCAATAAAAGGCTGCAAACTTACCCATCAGTATCACTTCCACGCTGAATATTCTTGATTGTCTCTTCCAATTCTAGTGCCTCCCAAACATATAAGCCATAATCACTGCCCATTCAGAAATAAACTGTCAGTTGCAGGCACTATTACCAACAGCACTTTTAACACAAGCAATATAGGCCGTCGGATAGAGAGCCCTACACTAGTTCCAACGGCTAGTTTGTGCTTTACGCAAACCCTGTACCGCTGACCAGAAGAGTGTCGCCACCATGGACCCCAGTGAACCGCACTAAAAAAAACTTTACGTCGATGGGTCATCGGCACAGGGTCCAGCAATGTTTGAATCCAAAACGCAGCAAAGAGTTTCACGATTCTGTTTGAAGAAAGAGAAATAACAACCTGCCTAATTTCAACCTACTATAACTTTAAACAGACCAGGAAGTGGGTTTGCAACAATCAAACGATCTGCATCTACACTAGTTACAATTGTTGAAAAGATACAGCAGAGGTATCGTTTACAACCTTTTGTAGCGGTTATATGCACTTTGTGCTTTCCGTAGACGCCTTCTAAGTGCAGCCATTGATTTCTCATCCTGATCGTAGTCCATATCACTTTCTCCCATTCTTCCACCTGATGGCTTGAACACTGGATCTTCTCTAACCTGGTATCATAACAGCCACAAGAGACCCAAGTAAGTGACATGCACAAACGGAATAGTAAGTGACTTGGCTTGCTCGCAATCCCATTCGAATGTAAATGCGCAATCTACTGGAGCAAGTCTCATTATCCCCAAGGTCGCGCAGTCCTCAAGAAAGGAGGCCTAAATCAAATGCCACAAAGGACAAATGGAAAGGACTAACCATTTCTGCCAGCATATCATCAATCACATCCATGTAGGGCCGCAGTCGATCACGCCTTGACATCTGGTTTGACGTTGCTTGTGCAATCTGCGCCAAAAGAAAAATTTCGGTAAGATTGCATGCCCTTTCCAAGATAGTTGATTGACTAGTTCCTGAAGGTGCTCACAGACATGGAGTCTGCAGTTCAATATTACCAGAATGACAAACAGAAACTTCAAATTCTTTTATGAAACTGTGATTCTTGCCTGAAAGGACATATTTCATAGTCCTCAGCCTTCTAGATAACATAATAATACTTTGATAAGCACCAAGGAAAAAAAAGATGCTTGAATTTTAAAAATTATAGATGTATCAAATTACAGGTGACAATATATACATCTAGGGTGTATGTCTTTAGAATCTTAGCATTCAACTACCAATATGCAACATCTTTGAGATTTTACCACAATGGCAGTAGACAACTCCTGGTGAGCGTCATCCAGCTTGACAGCAGATCGTGAAATTTTGTGGGTCAAATATTTCTGGCGGTAGTCCATATCTGCATTACGCCACATGCTTCGAGGAATCTCCACCAAGCCATAGCCTAGAAGAAATGCACCCGTAACAAGCCCAAAAGTGTTGGAGCAGGCAATCGCCAATGCTAGAAGCCCATTCCTGACAAAAGAGAAATATGCCAGAAACCGATCAATTTACGCAATTAAGAATGACCACAGCTTACACTCAGTTATCTGCTTTGGTGCGAAAGAATATACATTGTCATTTGGGAAAGGGACAAAAGAAGTCTTCAAAAAAAGGAATAGAAAAGGAGACCAGTAGGAATTAACAGCACACCATTGTCCCGTAGACTTGCATAAACAAGCACCACTAGTCAATCCCGTAAAAGTGTTGACAGGAAAATGAAACCACTGCGAAGACATTTGACAATTCCCTTCACAGAGACCCTGAAATCAGAGCACAAGCTGCATGCGCAACAGAAGTGAACCATACCAGTGTAGCTTGTTCATGAAGATCATGATCAGAACCCCAATACCCCCAACAAATCCCACAACTGAATAGAAAACGAGGTTTTGGTGAGCGCTTGTCTTGAGCCTCTTTGACACTGTGAAGTCTCCAGCATCCTCGTAGCCTTGTAGCAAGGGAACAATAGCCCTGCCTCATACAAAAACCCTGAGCAATAAATAATCCGAGCACAATGCGAACTCTCTGGCAGAAACAGAGATATATTAGAAAACACCCAGCATGCACGGAAAGTGATAGAATGCTTACCAGGTAAGGAAGAACGTGCTCCAGTACGACCAGCTCCATAATGTGGCAATGCTGGCTTTGCTACCTTGCGAAGAAACTGTCTGCCTCGCAAAATCACAAGCAACGGCCAATTCAATTGACAAGTAGACAGTTGCCTTCATTGCACCCCAAGTAGAACTCTGGGAATGACACAAGCTTTCCTAGTAGAAATATTTACTTGTACTAAATATGTATTTCAAATGATGGTTTTCCAAAAGTGATTCTGCTATCAGCTCAAGCAGACATGGAAGACCAATTTCAAAAAAGCTCAGCAAATTCATAACGCCCAATTCTGGCAGAAAAAGGCTCAGCGTATGCCCGGTTGCCGCTCCTCTCTTAAAGCGCATCCGAGCGGAAAGCAACTCACGATACAGTACTTTATTTCAAGGCAATAGCTTCTAAAAGTAGACGCCTCCGCATCAAAGGTAACGTAGCTCTACTCTGCCGTAAATTACCAACCGTGTATAACAAGATAATAAGGGCTCCGTTTGGGCTTCAGCGAAGCACAATTTAAAACCCTGAGTCTTGGTTCTTGCCCAATGCTCCTCATCAAAAATCTCAAAAAAAAAAAAAAAAAGCACACACAGCTACGAATTATACCATCCAAATTTTCCAGGTTTCTAATTTGAATCAGAAGTGATGCGTATAAATTTGAATCGTATAATTGCCAGAAACTGATGCGTATAAATTTGAATCAGAAGTGAGAAAAGCAACTAATTCCAGCTTCCTAGCTTCACCTCAAAAAAGAAACCTCGCGAAATTGCTATTAAAATCTCATCCCGCCAAAAGACTCGTTACAGCACTAGATCTCGATATGTAAATGAAAAATTGCGCCAGAAACACTTCGTAAGCAGAATTCTGAGGCTAGCTAGAGCTTCAAGGAGGATTGATCTCATATTAGAACGCCCGCATCTTGCAACGCTCGTCGTGATAAATAACAAATATACAGAGGAACACCTAGTAGATAAGAAACAGCAAAGAGAAGGTAGTAGATGGCACTACTTACAGTCCAGATGTCAGCCGGCACAAGAACGATGATGGAGATGGTGCAGAACCAAGCATAACCTACAATCAATCGGACGTGCAATGGCACAGTGCGGGCCGCGAAGTACTGTAACACGCCCGTGACCATGCCCAGGGCAATCGGCCCGGCCAACGCATAAAACAGCCACATGTTGCCGCACTACAAGAAAAAATTATCTGCTCTTCTTCCGCTAAAAAACCACAACCAGGAACCCCTGCCACCGAGGAGCTACTCCGAAACACCAATTCCGATGCATCCATTACCCTTCCATCCAGAACCTCTGGATCCAATGCCAATTTTCTCCTCGCCAAATTCCACAACCTCCTCTCGAATCGATAACCTTCAGACCTCGCCACCGAATCTACAATAATTGTGAACGCAAATCCGGCAAGTAAGCTCAAAGAACGCGCCAATAATTCCAAATCAGAAACCTACGCCAATTATGCTCCTCGCTATATTCCGCAACCTCCTCTCGAATCGATGGAACTTTCAGATCTCACAAAGGCTCGCACGTTCCGTTCCGAACGCAAATCCGCCTCGAAAATAAGCTCCAAAAACGCCGCAGAAATTCCAGATCAGAAACACCGCAACGCTCCTGCTCCAGATCCCGAAATTGCAATGAAAGTCTTCGACACTGACGGACGCGCAATGCTTTCCACACCCCTGCGTTAGGGTTTCGTAGCTATGGTGTCCTGCTGCTGGTGGTGTAGCGTGGAGCTTCCGTCTCAATAGAATGCGGAATCTTCGGCAGCCGTAGATCTTAAAGGTGAAATGTCTCCCCGTGCATGATATTGAACCTCGAGGAAGGGTAGGAAATGACGGAGGGGGGGGAGGAAGAAGGGCTTCTCGTGAGTTAGAAACGTAGATTCTAGCTGGTGGAAATCTTAAAATTTGAAGATGATGTGAGAAACTTAGATGTTGTGGATTCGTCATTCAAAGTCTGTGTGTCCTGTGCAGGGCCCTCCAATCATTTAGTGAAATTAGGGCATCCGCAGGCATGACCTCTATATTCACACTTCAACGTACAGTTCCATCTATATCGATATTTCAATTTCAAGTGACCCAATCACATCCTCTATATGTGTATAGTTTTACGTTATTAAATAAACATAGTCACGACTCAAAGTCATGGGCCTGATGTCATGTTTTCATCCTGTTGAATGTGACGTTTTCATGCCAAAATTTCATCTTTCCAATTACAATTCATTCAATGTATCTATTTCCGCAGCTTCAAAGTTTTGGAGTTGTTTTGTTTTTAAGGTGATGGTAATGGCAATTGAACGCGAGCACTCTTTGTTGACAGACTCAACATGCTCTGTTAATGAACTGATCACAATTATCACATATTTGGAATATAGGATAGAGTTTCATCATATGCACAGTCAAGTACACAAATCTACCTAAATCTAACATTAAAGAGTCGTTTGGAGAACTCAACACAATCTCCAAATGTAACATGTCTACTTGTCCTCTACGCTTTTTTAGAATGTTTTTCATCTGAAATATTAAATGTCAAATGAACTATAGAGTTGGATTGAGGATGACCTTTATAGATAGATAGAAACACCAACCCAATGAATTGGGCCGGCGTGAAAAAAGTGTCCGTTCGTAATGTCAATGACCCGATGCCCACGGGACAAAGGGACATTGGAACAATACTACTCTCCTCTATCGAGGATGGACACTACAGTATGACCTTTATACATGTGATAATACACATGGTGCACTATTGACTCCTCTATACTACATCTATGAGCATTTCAAAATTAAAGGTTAAAAGAGACTCTATTTTATTTTTATTTTTCATTTTGAGGTTTTGAAGGATTATTTTTGAAATTTTTGAATTCAAAATTGATTGCTCCTTTCATTTTGGCGGCCTACACAAGTTCGAGATATATGTCAACTTTTTATAAGGGGCCTATTAGATCTATGCTCTGAAAATGACTATAAGACTAATTTAGAGAATTTGATGTAGTATATAATTGACTTGCCATATTAAAAATAAATTATTTTTATGATTGTTGAATTTCTATAAGCCCATACTAAAAGGATAACTAAGGCATCGGTCAAATAAAGAAAGTGGCTGGAGTTATAGATTTAAAAGGTAGTTCAGAAAATTATTTAAAAAGTTACTTCAAAGCTAGTTTAAAAGATTGTTTTAAAGATTCACCATTTTTATTTTATGAATAAACACCAAAACCAAAATTCAAATAAATATAATCATAAAGTATAACCCCTAAAGGACTAGAGATGTTTCTGCTAAACACACACACACATATATATATATATATATATATATATATATATATATATATATATATATATATATATATATATATATATATATATATATATATATTATTCCCAATGTATCGAACCAAAGCAAATTAAAATAACACTATTTATATATGTAATGATTGGGTCTTGTTCATGACTATTATTAAAAAAAAAAGTGTAATGAAGTTTTCATCAACTTTGACTACATAGATTGCAAGATATTAGTGTTTGAAATTTTAAGAAAAAATTTGTTTTGCACCTTACCAAATTAGCTCAAAATACTATCAATCTTCTTAACTTGCAATTTTTGCACCATGGAATTTAAAGGTTTAATTATTTAAACTGAAGGATTGAGTTGAGAATACAAGAATAAAATTCCCAAAAAAAAACATACTAGATTTTTATTATTTTGAAAATTGGTGCAAGATGGAAAAACTAAATTGATAATAATTCTAGCATATAATTGAAATATGCCAATTCTAGTACGAAGAATGTTGTAGCAAACAATTTGTCAACAAACCCTAACAAGACTTCACAATTTCACATTGCTTATCCAAATGAAACATAATTATGGTTTTTTTTTTTTTTTTTTTTTTTTTTTTTTTTGCTACTCAACACTAATTCATAATTATATATATATATGTTCTCACAACGCTTGTCCGTTTACCTACCTTCATAAAAGAGTTTCATGAAATTAGATTCAAAATTAAGATTATACAGACCGACCCGAAAAGAAACATTCTGCATTTTGAATAGATATAATTTTTTTTAAAGTGACTTTGATAAGACATTAACCTATCAAACGGATGTTTATTTTCAATTTTAACACTCAAAGATTTATTTATTATATAAACAACGCATGATGTTTTTTGAGGATGGTTTAGCAAGCCAATAGTTTCCCATAAGAAAAAAAGAAGAAGAAATAAAAGGAATTACAATATTTTGAATGCTCAAAGCTTACTATTAAACAAATAAGAATTTTTGGTATATCAAATTATGCAATCGGGTGCGATACCTGCCAACATGTGCTTAGTGACACACATAGTAACCTATTCTTTTTAGTTCGTTATTTTTTTTACTTCATCAAATTTTGGCTCGTGTTTTGTTCCTTCAATCTGCTAACAATAATATCAAACAATGTTTCTCAACTAGTCATAAGTACTATAGCCTCCATAGTATTCAATACTTTAGCAAATTCAAAAAAAAATACAGGGTGTTATTCAATGTCACATAGTAGCTTTTTCTTACTAATAGAGTTTGTTTAAAAAAAACCTTGAAATAATAACCCCATATTTACTACATCATTAACACAAGTGATGCATTAAAATTACAATAAATGCCCCCTTTCCACCTCCCGTCCGTGTTCAGATTTTTTTTTCAAATCATAGAAGGGTATGGCACTTTTTCAATTTGAGTATGCTTGCACTTCCACATACTTGTTATAATTTAAATCATGCATTGTTGCATCTTTTTCAAAATTTCCACCGAAAAATGACTCTTCAACTGTAGAACAAATTTGTAAAGTTGAAATCTCTTAATAACATTCCATATAGCCAAAAATAAAATAAAATAAAAATCTACAAAAACCCCTAAAAGCAAGCTTCTCCCAAAAACACTCTACCCTCGAATGGGTTAAGGACTATTTTACACCACGATTTGATGGCCGATTATTGACCCGAACCCAATTGACAAATAATTGGGTCAACGATCCATATGGATTGTAGTAATGTGTGAGATTTAACAATGAAGGTGCATTTTTGGTGTTTAGGTTTAGTGGGCACTGGGTCATTGACATCACAAATGGACACTTTATTCATGCCGGCCCCAATAACGAACCGGAGTTTCTATCTATTTGTTTAGGTTCAAGTTATGAGCTTGGTGTCAAGAAAAACCTCAACCTAATTTTCTTCCCCCCATTTAGAGTTTGGATGTCAAATTTGTGTCACATAGACCGTCACATAAAATGATGAAAAATTCAAGTCAAAACTTAGAGTACAGTCCTTCAACCCGATTTTGAACGATCCTATTGATTGAAAATTGTGAAGTTTGGGTTGTTAACAATCGGACCCTACCGCCCGGCAATGTAAGAATTTTATGCGTTGAGGAGTTCCTCATGACCAGAAGGACCCGAAGCGAGACAATTATAAGAGGCAAAAAGGTCCCCTTTCACACTTGGCACAGTGAGCGGAGCCAGGGGGCTTTTCCTTTTCTTTTCCCGACGAAGAGCGAAGAAGCCTGTTGTTTCCCAGCCTTCCTTCCTTCAGTGAGAATCAGTTGAACGATGACATTGCCCGCCTCGCCATCGAATTGTGCAGCCCAGCGCACGAATCCCCCTCGACGATGCCGCGCTTTCGCCAGCTCTCGTGATCGATCACGCAGCAATCCTGTTTGTGTTCTTTGTTTCTGTTCACGGTGGTGACTTCTTTATCATTATCAGCTTCCTTGAGTAAGTAGAACGGTCCAACTTGTCGAAAACCGCTCTCAAACCCGCTCTCAGTTTCCCTATGCGTCGGTTTCATAATTCCTGTGCCGGTGATGATCTTTGCTCAAGTTTCTGAGATTTTGAGCGGATTGTGATATGTACTTCCTTTTTTCTTTCTTTTAGTTTGCTGCAAACCGCTAGGGTTTGTGTCTTTCTTGCTGAGGTCGTTTGTCGGTCGTTTTTGCTACCTTTGTATCAATGTGGATGTTGCTTTCTTTTTTTTTTTTTTTTCTAGAGTAAACAGAGTCTGTCAGTTGTTATTTCTTTTGCTTTCAGGCTGGCTAGAGTCGTTACATTGTTGTGTAGTTACGGTCGAGGAGGTGGCAGCATTGTGTAGAGTAGTTTCTTGCAATGTTGAGGCGGAAATTCAAGGAATCCGAATCGGTTATTTTGCAACCTCGTACTTGAGTATTTTCTTGGGACTTGGTTGCGGTACGGGTTTGAGAGCGGGTTTGAGAACGAATTTTTTTTTTTTTTTTTTGTTTTGATGAATTTCTTGTTCTGCTTTTTGACTTCTTGATTGTGGTTTTCTTTCGAGGGTTTCAGTTTCAATCGGTGGTTAGGGTTTATATTCTGCGGTTTGACGACATTAACGTTCTGGATTCTTTACAGCGTTTTTTGGAATTTCAAGGCGGTCGTGCATTCAAGACCGCTGTGCGTATCCGTGCGAAGGCTTTAGCGCTTGAGGTAATTCTTAAGATGTTTTGTATTTCTTCTCTAGTAGCGGAAGCGTTCATGTGCCTTATTGCTACCTCGCCTCATCTTTTGTTGCAATCATATTCGAATTTGTAGGGACACTTGTGCAAAACCTTGGCTAGGAACAGTTTGGAAGTCGCATTGTGTGACTATTCTATGTTCATGGGAAATGAGTGTTACTGTTCTCAATTGGATTTTTCCATGTCAATTTCTGCCACAGGGAATACTCTTACTCTTGCATGAAAGACCGTCTTCAGGTCTCGCTTAGTAATTGGCCTGCCTCGTACTTACGTTGTCGAGTACTTTTTGATTTGTGGAATCTCATATTATTTTCGGCATTGTTGAGCGAGGATGTTAGGGTTTACCAATTTGTCAATGATTGTGGTCACAGGGATCTGAAACAGTTATGGCGCCCTCGCGGGTCGCTCAGGGTCATGGTAAACGAGGAGTGCAGAACGAGAAAGTCAAGGCCCCGGAAATTGTTGAAGCAACTTACGATTCGGACAGCTACGAGAATCACGTGATAGATCTTCGAGGTTTGCACCAAAACCCTCATTCTGCTAAAATTTCTGTATGTCTTCAATCTGGTTGAGACATTCTGTTCTGTTGCTTGGTTGGAGTGTCGGAACGCTCCTGGCTGCTTGATGTTTCCAACCCTGTGTTCGAAGGGCATTCTGAAATCAATGCTCGACGTCTGTTGAATTATGTCCTTCTCGCAACACGAAAGTCTAGGAATATGTATCTTCGTGACCACAAGCTCTGTTACTGTTGTTGATCCACAATCGCAGCATTTGTTATTTTTTCCTGGCTTCAAGAAGCAGTTGACACTTGCTTTCTGAAGCCAGGAAACAGACTGAATCGCACTACCTGAATCTTTTTTGTATCGTTCGCGATGTCTAGGAGGATTTTCGGATCTTAATTACCTTCCAGGTTGTCACTGTTTGCTGGTCTCTGAAATGATTTCTCTCACGCTTGTCTTTAGTTCTTCTGCACAGAAAATGATTGTAGCTAGTAACCAAGACATGGACAGCCTGTTCAACGAACGGGACTTCATCTAGATTCTTGTCATTCTATGGCACTGTATGCTGGTCTCTGAAATGATTTTTCTCACGCTTGTCTTTAGTTCTTCTGCACAGAAAACGATTGTAGCTAATAACCAAGACATGGACAGTCTGTTCAACGAACGGGACTTTCATCTAAATTCTTGTCATTCTATGGCACCAGACATAAAATGACATTCGGCTAAAGTACTGTTAGTGGTAGATTACTGGGACCTTTAGATATTGACGTATCACCAGCCTGAGGATTGGGTCAATCATCTGACAGGTGACAGAAGATTAATGGCTTGAAGGATTGAGTCATCTGATTTTCTGCTCTTGAGGGAGCGTCTCCAGCACTATTGGTTTCTGAAATCAAATTTACTATATTGAAGAATCTGTTCATCCAAGCCTGAAACGGAGATCAATCACAATCTCTCAAAGCACTGGCTGTTATGGAATGCAGTGGGTCTTTGGTCTTCAAACTGGCGATTCTAAACTTTCACAGTGCTAGGTATGAACCTATTGATTATTATAAAATTGGGCGTCTGCATCGGAAAAGCATGTCGAATGCTTGCAAGCGTTCATTGGTGACATTATGAGCTCAACACTTGTACTAATATTAATATGAGCATGGAGATCAAAATGCTGCAGTGTTCTAAGTATCACAAGAGGTGATGAATAGAGACTAGGAATCGTTGTGTCTGAACATTGTTTGCTGCACAGGTGATGATGAGCACCAGAGTTCGAGGCAGAGGGAGTCGGATATAGGTAGCAGTGAATTTGAGGATCGTTCATTAGTGAAAGAAGAGGCCCAGTCACAAAGCGAGGGATCATTTGAAAATGGTTTTGATCAAGAGGTAGAAGGGAGCGAAAGTGATTCAGGTACTTATGCTCAATCGACTGTTGAATGCTATTCTCTATTCTTCCTTTTTGTGACTATTTTATAAAGTCTGTACTCAGTTTAAACCTAACAGATGAAGTAGAGGTTCTTATTTTATGAAATGATGTCTGTGTTGTTCAGGGATTGTCGCAGCCCAAAGCGAAGAGCTTGTAGAGTACGCTGTCTCAAACGGTGCCACTCTCACAGACCCTCCAATCTCTGATGTAGGTGAAGGAGCTGACGTCGACACTGACGAAGGCACTTCAATGGCTGTGGCAGAGGCTCCTCCACGGTTTGTGCATGGGCAGCTTGTGTGGGCAAAGTTTGCAAGGTTCCCTTGGTGGCCAGCTGAGGTTCGTGTCTCCATGCCACTATCCTGTAATTTTACATTGAAGGAACTGAGATGAAACTAGTGAACTGTACAGAAATTAAGCATCGGCATGCAAGGAAAATGTCTCTTGTGATAATGTCTGCTCGTTAGTGACGCTCATTGAGGTTTGTGTGATCTATCTATGTCTTTGTGTTTACATCTATCTATGTTTGTGATTGGATGAAACAGATCATTAATGAGAGGGCCGTCCAATCAGGAACTGGTGGTTCTCGGCGAACCAATGCAGACGTTTTAGTGCGCTTCTTCGGCACTTATGACTAGTTCGTGCTCCCCAACCCTTTTTCTAAACACTTGACTGTTCTTCGCATTTTACCCAAAAAATCAGGTCATTAGCTTTCAACAGTTAGAGACACAACCTTTGTATTCCAGTATGTGAGTGTTGTATCAAGAACGCTGTGATAATGCTTGTTATGGAAGGTTCTCTTTCAGCATGAGCATAAAATAGTCCTTCATGCAAATTCTAATTGATTTTTCATTTTATTTACTGTTTGGGTTCTGATGTTGGGTGCAGTGGTTGGGTGGATCCAAAAGTGGGGTTGTCAGAATTTGACGTGGTATGTACTCAAAGTTTTGTTCTGCATTCTTGTTTCTGTTGATTTTGACCTTCACTTTTTAAATTTTTAAATTTTTTTGGAGTCTCACCTTTCTTGCTCCTTGTACTTCAGGGTCCTGTATTTGCCAATACTGTTTTATTTATTTATTTTTAATTTGAATTCTTTAATTTTTTTTGGACACAAAAGGACGTTCATTCCAATTCAAAAATCACCGAAGTAAACACCGAAGTAATTGTACTCTGAAACCGAGCTCTTTGCTGGCGTAAAATCTCAACCTATTCTAGATCAGTCTATGCTAGTACTGATTTTGAAGCTCTCTCGTTATTCTTCTGACACAATTGACCAAGTATTTGTATAGTATCATCATGATCCTTATAATGCTGGTTCTATTATGACGATTGTGTGAATTTGACAAGTTATGTAATATTTTTGTGGTAATTTCTACAGAAGCTTCAAGAGAGGAGTAAAATTAAGAAAAAGGCACTTCAGAAGGGGATTGAAGAGGTTAGTGTCTTGCTCTCTGCTGTTTACTTTCACTCAAATTCAGGTCGTGAGTTTCTGGTGCTCTCTCAGTACATTTTCCATCTTGACGTATCCATGAGAGTGAATATAACATTGGCAATTTGAGCATCTCTTACTACAGTATGAAACCATTATAGGAGTTTCTAGAACAGTATGAATTAGACTGTAATCAGTAAATTGTACGCAGGCCCTTGAGTTTCGCAGGACTGGAAAGCTTCCAGACTCCTTCGCTGTTGCTTCTCCGATAGAGCAAGAAGAGCCTAAAACACCCAAGGAATCACAAAGCAACGGTGCGCAAACCTGAACCATCACAGATTGAATGATGTTGCATCAACCCTGTTGACCTTTTTGGGTCAGCAATGCTGAAGTCTATACTAACTGTGTATGTACGAAGCTCTTTTCATTTATTAAGAAGACCTAATCAAAGGATGCTGCTTGATATCTATGAACTCAGCAGTGTTCAGAACATGCTTTGAGTCTATATGTTTGGATAGCCTATGCAGGTGTTCAAGAGAATGGTACCCAGGAGTCTACTCCTGAAGATGAAGGGACAGAGCAAAGACGAGCTGCACGAAAGCGGAAGCCCAAGGTTCTTTATGAGGTACAATTAGACGAGCAAATAGACTTAGCACTCGTGCTTAGAACTTTTAGGACACAGGCTCATTTGCTTTCGATTCTTTCCCTTCAAGTCTGCTCTAGCGTGTGCCTTCAAGAAGCTACTTGTTTTCGTGCCGGTTCAAGCTAGTATGTCTCTAGGAAGCTGGTAAGTTCTGCTCCACGAGCTTCGTAGGTATAGGTTGGTTGTGAGGTAAAAAGTAACTCTTTGATATCTCACACAAGGAGTGATGTTGAATGCAGGAAGAAGAGAGGGTACAGAGAAAGCCAGAGCGAAGGTTGAGAAGATTACGTATCATGCGACAACTTGGGTTGGCTGCTCCTGCAGGGTCTCCCTTCATTTTGGACACAAGAATGTCAGTATAGTGACAACTTTTAGCAATGCGCCCAATCATCTTTATATGAATAGAAGACATTTTTTAGCAATGCGCCCAATTTTTTGATTTGGTATGATTTTGAAACCTACGGATCAGTCAGTCACATGTTTTTAAACATTTTCTGCATTAAATAAAGTCATCATATTGAATAAAGTCATCATATTGCAGAACCTCTCTGAACCTCGTCACCCTCAGTAGTATTGCAACCTGTTTGTCTTGTCACAGAGGGTTTGTTTCTAGTGTTGACCGCCCAAACTTTTCTCTCTAGTTCAGAAACGAAACAATCAAAGTAGAACAAGAAATTTATCAAAATGGAAAAGAAATTCATTCGTAACCAGAACAGAAACATTCCGGAACCAAACCCGCTCTCAAGAAAAGATGTCGAGAGGACACCACAGATTGCACTACTAGAGGTCCGCCTTTTGGAAACAGTTGTGTGAAATGATTTTGCAATAATACTTTGACTTATGTAATGGTTTTGAAATACTCATGTTTTCTTGTACATTTGTAATGGTTTTGCAATAGAATTGTGAAAACTTGTAAGGTAGCGGACCCAATTCCCGTCCGAATTTCAGGTTCAGCAAGTTTTGTTTCTGGAGTGGCTATCAAAATGATTCAGAAATATGTGCAGAGTTTGTACAAGCCCAATCCAACTTGAACCATATTTTTCAGACTATTATTGAATTACTTATGAATTTTTGAAGTTAGAGATGTAGAGGTGCCAGAAACCGTCCATCCCTAAAATGTTCATTCTGGCTACATGAGAATTTCGAGGTCTGACCTAAAATGTACGCCCTGTCAGTGGTTGGGAATTGGACCCGGTCGGAAATTGGGTCCTCTACCTTAATGATTTTGCAATGCTAATTTGCCACTCTTTTGCAATGGTTGCACGTGGAGTCTTATGCAATCATTAGTGCTACAATAGTGCTACAAGTTAGTTGAAACGCTATGGAAAAAAACTATTGGTAAAGTCTGTTTCAACCACCCCAAGCTCGTGGTTGGAACACTAAATTGATAATGTTGTCTACTGTTTTTTTTTTCATATTGTTTCAACCATGTTTGAACATTAAAGCATATGGAGTAAATTTAAGTTTGTGAAATTAAAATTGCAATAAATCATGATGTCTTGTCCAGGGTCATCTCGAAGGGATGCTCCTTTTGTAAGGGTGGTTATATGGAATTATATAATTAATTAAGGACTACTAATTAGATTGACAATATTATATAGAACACCATATTCATCATATTGACCAAGTCCTCTTACTTTGGCTGTTGAAAATACTAGGACTAGGACTGCTGAAAATGGGAATAACATCCTAGGAAAATGGACTAAAAGTTGGAGTCATTGAAAATTTATTTAACCCCTGAAGGACCAAGAATTCATGGATCTAAAATGACAAATTCAATCGATCATATCATGAAAAGTATAATTCAGATAGAACCGAATTTTACATCACTAGAATCAGTGAAGAATATTGCATATGTTTATCAAAATTTAAATAGATTTAAACAAAAGAAAGTTCACATAGAACCTACTCAAAACTGCTAAGAAAAATACAAGGCCTGTTTCAGACTTTCTTGGTCCTTCAGGAGTTAAAGAAATAAGGATTTGAGTGAAATAGAGTTTAAGAAGAATATAATGATAAAGATAAAGAAGAACATGAGGTTAAAGATAAAGAAGAATATGGGGATAAAGATAAAGAATAATATTACGGTTTAAAAGTTCAACAAGAAAAAGACCTCTGCTTAAAGGCGTTGCTTATAACTTTATTTTTGTTAATTTTGACAAAATACTTAATAAAGTTTTATTTATTTTTTGCATTTATTTGGGGAATTATTTTCTGCCGATCCTACCTTCCACGTAGGGTATCGGCAACAAACCAAAACAGGTTCAAATTATGCAAACTTGCATTCTCTTATGTTTGAATTCTGCATTTCCTTTTTGTTTTCACTTCAGATTTTGTGCGGCCATGCTTGCGCTCTTCTAGTAACTATGAATAAGTAGCTGCAAAACACTTGTGGGAGATTGAAGTTGTGCATGTATGATTCAATTTGTGTAAAAAATCTCTCAATGGAGCTTTCTCAAAGAGCCAGACAATTCCCCTGAGGTGATTCTTGCCCAGTTTCATAATTTTAATTTGTGTTCAGGGAATTTATCTTCTCACTTGGTCTTAGGGAGTTAACTTCCAAAAAATTACAAATGACGTGCAAAAAAATATAGGGTCTAAATAAATCTTGGAAAGTAATTTCTTTAAATGAATTACGTTAATACAAGATGCTAAGTACTGATTACAAGAATAATTATGAGAATATTCTTGAAATATTACTAATTATAGTGAGAATTACTTTTATTTTTCAAGGTACTTTTAAATACCTTTTTTCACACATGATATGCAAAATATACGAAGAGTGACCTCCCCGAGCACTTGGTGGATTATCGATTGTTATTTCGGAGAAGATCCATGAATTGAGTTTTTGGAGGTTGGCCATTTTATATGCATCTTGGGAAGGGGGTTCAGGACTCCAAGTTATGGATTGGATTCTCAAAATTTGATTTTAGATTTTATGATGAGCAAATTACAGTCACAGGCTAACAAAGGGCCGGTTGATTAATTTCAGCTGAATAGTTTTCAATTTATTTTTGGAAGATTTCCGATTCCTCTATCTTCTGCATTCCGGTTCTTATGATCCTCAGTGGGTTTACTACCTCGCTTCAATGGCAAATAGCAGCTTTAAGATCACCATAAATTCTATCAGTTAAAATGAGCTAATGTCAATTAAGTTCAATTAAAATGAGCTGATGTCAGTTGAAAGAGTCTAAGGTAACTATATCTAAAAGGGAGCATTTACTTTAAAGAGTGCGTATCTATTACAGTGTGACATTTTAACTCTGAAATGTCTCACTGCAATAGATACGCACGCTTTAAGGTAAATGCTCCCTTTTAGGTATAATTACCTTACATACTATTTCATTTGGTTTAGAATGAGCTAACGTCAAATACCTTGAAGTTGAGTTAACCCCTAACTACCCAACCATGCATATTTTGCAAACGCAAACTTTGTTTTTTCTATCCGTCATGCACTTTTTGCAGTGTGAATTTTTTACTAAATTTTCTATGGGAAGTTGGCTTCATGCACATGTGATCCGATTAGAAAATTGATGATTTGTGAAACTTTTATGACTCATTTCATATTGCAGTTTCCCACCAATTTTTTTAAAGATTTCAGTCTACATGTGCTTTTGAAAAAGTCAACTCATAAATCAAGCAACAAAAAAATCTCCAAAAATCACTACACTTAGAGTATTACATTTCAACTCATCACAACAATTTTCATTCACAAATTGTCAATATCTTATTCGTAATCAAATTACAAAATATATTTGAATTATAAGTTTCAAATTTTATAGAAAAATATTGGTGATAGAAATCGCAAATCTAACATACGGATAGAATCCAAAATTCAAAATGTACAACTTATATTCATACATCAAGTTCAAAATATCCCTCTTAGTTGCATTTAGTTATATTGCGTTTTTTGTAAAACTGCCGAATTTGGATAGGAGTGACGACGGTTAGGGGTTAAAATGAGCTAACATGAAATGAAAGTGTCTACATACTATTTGGTGTTCAATTCTAGAACGTTTAAGTAACTAGAAACATTGAGCTATGATGAACTTTGCAATCTACACTAAGTCCTAAACTATGCATATTATATTTGAGCACTACTAACTAGTTAATTCTAAAATAATACAGAGTCAACGTAACGATCACAATCAACGTTGTATAAAAGGAAGGTCAAAACCTTCCTTAAGATTGAACATGTATTTAAAACATGAAACTATACAAGAAAATCTATACATAATTTAGCAAAAAATAATCATTGAGAAGAGCGGTTTAAAGGTTTTATCATACTCTTAGGATCTCGGGGGATGCACTCTACATTATGTTTGAGAATCACGTGTGTTCATGACCCCTTCTAAAAGCCCCCTGTATACAAGAGGTTGTATGTCTAAAATACCTTTATATACAGATGTATTCCGTTTTAAATATACGTTTACTGTAAGTATACGTGAATATTTTTAGCTCTAAATGTGTTTATTGTATGTATACGTAATACGGTAGTGTTCAAATTAATACCCCTTCTGTGCACTCACGTATGCTCGTACATGTTTAGTACAGTGCACCCCCCAAGCTTAGGATAAGTGGCAACAAATCTTTTTCATCAATAAGTACACTAATGTAGTTGGTGTCTGTATGGTACGGTCCACCAACCCCTCTTGGTGCACTAACTACATTTTGGTACACATTTGTGCACTTTGAGCATTTTTTCTAAAAAGCTAACTTTCAAACCAATTTGAAAATTATGTAGTAATAATTCAATGAAAAATGATTGAACCAACTTTAAGATTTATGTACACATAGAGAAATAAATATTTTTTTTCCCTAAATAACATATTTTGAACTTTGAAACTTTATTTACTTAAAACAAAATTGAAAATATTGGAAAATATTTATCTTCTCATATTTGAACATTGGAAAAATTCATAGCTCAAAATTCCACCCAAAACCCTTTGTTTTGTTTCTCATTTAGATTTTATAGTACATATTATGAATTGTGACAATGCACCAGTTTACCCTTTGTTTCAACCTCCATTAAAATATAATGCTAATTTTTTTATTTTTATCAATTTTTTTCCTCTTTTATTGGTGCATTCCATCCTAACACTTTAGCCCTTTAACCCTTAAACGTACCAGTCCTTTCCAAGAAATTCAAACTATAGAATTATCCAAAATTAAGCCTTGAAGAATAATCAAAGTATATTTTGTAATATTTTCATGCATAAAATTAAGTGTTTCCTATATGTCTTGAAATTTTCAGATTTTTTTGATCTAACATGATATTTTTACAAATTTTTAAGTCAAATACTTCACAAATTCATTTTAATTACAAAAAGGACTTCAAAAAATTGATTAATTTTTGGATGAGATGCAAATCACAATGGAGAATCACATGCTATCATTGATATGTTTTCCATAAAAAAAATTAGTTAAATTTTGAAATTCGAAAAGTAAACATCCCATGTACCGGTAGTGTAATTCAAAGCTTGAGCTGCAAAGCTTGCAAAAGAAATAATTTACTCAATGCATGAAATTTTTAAGATTTGAAAAGTGGAGTGCAAACCAGACTTCAAAAACTTCATTTTCTCTGTTAAGTGTATTAGCAAAAGAAATCATCTTCGAGATCAAAATTGGATTTGATCAACAAACATCCAATAACTGGATGCGTGGACGTTTAGGGGTTAACGTCTCAATTCAACATTGTTTTCAAAGATTTTTTATAAAATGTTTGATGAAAAACAAAACCGGATTGATGTACAAAACAAAGTTGTAAATGTCAATGTGAAGATTACATCAATACGGTTGGATTCATCATATTCTTTATTAATATTTAAAATATATATTTGCAACTTTTTCTCTTGAAATTCAATTAAGAATCCCAATTTAACAAAAGAATTGAAAAAAAAACACCGTAATGGAATTGGAATAACATGCACTACAAGATGGTATGATTTCTATTATGAAATTATACTTATTTTGGAAAATGATGTTGAAGGTCTCACTTTTTGAAGTAAGAATGAAACTGAACATAAACCAATTGTGTTGTTTTTCAAAGAATCATGTGAATATCTTATTTTGATAATCCATACAGTAAAAATGCTAGTCCATTAGCACAAGAACCAAGAGAAATTTGGATGGATGTAAAACTGTGCACGATGTAGTCAAAAGAAAGGTTGCAATCTGTTTTTCATCCATTATATGAACGCAAGCGCCTCAAAAGATAAGATTTCACAAAAATACTTTTTTTTTTCTTCTACGAAATGAATTTTTCAGATTCTCAATATTTTCAAAAGGATGCATGGGGACAATAATCCTAGTGGATTCTACCATACAAACACCCTGGTGTTAAAATTAGAATAAATTCATCATTAAAAATAATGTAACATGCACTACATACAAATAAATGGTATAGTGTCAATGCCAATACAAGCTAAGATGAAAACAAATATTGGCAAAATGCAAGCAACAAAGTTGTACATTCAATCTTCTAATCACACTCTATAATTGCAAATTCTGCATATATTCGGAGAATCTACCATGTGCACTTATCATATTGAAGGACTTCCGCATCTTAAATTGTGAACACATGAGACAAGATCCAACTTGTTCCTCAAAGGTTGTACAATTACATAGTATTAAAAGCACACTCTCAACTCATTATTACCACACATTCTAGAATATTCTCTATTGTGTACACATGTGATTGGATGCTTTCCACATGCCAAAATACAAATTTTGGTAACAAAAACAAGGATGATGAATATAAAGGAGTTCTGACTAAATTCCATAAATAACCAACCCATCGCAAGTGAGAATAAAAGTTGCATCACTTTAGCATGCAAGCCTTTATAGCATCCCCACACATGCACGCTAAAGTTGGCTTGCTAAAATTACTCATCTACCTATAAAGAGCCCTTGAACTTACTCTCTCTCCCACCCTAGGATGCCCCTCAAGCACCAAAAGTGCACATCAAACAGTCAATGGACCAATCACAAGTAGAACATGGGAAATAGTCAACTTAACTTAGATTTGAAGGGCTATTTCTTAACACCCTAGGATTGAGGATCAAGACGCATTTTTGAAAGGCCCTTAACATTTTTCATCTAATCATTGCGTGTGTCAGAACTCTGGATGCTCTTACCAGCAATTTGAAGGATTTATTAGGAAGTAATAACATATACATAACATATATACCAATGCCTTGTTCCCCTCTTCTAACTTTATTTATTTATTTATTTTTGAACAATTGGACAACTTCCACTTCTCCTTTTACTTTTTTTTTCTTTCTTTTTTACAAAAGGACAAATTCCATTGCAAAAAGTAACATACAACAGCCAAGGCACCTGAGAAGGGCGGTTGTACAATCGAGTACAACATGCTTACGACTTTTTTAATCGGTTTTCATTAGAATGTTCAACATTTTTTAGGAAGTTGTAGCATGCTCAAAAATGAACCGATTTTAAAACCACAAATTGCATTGGAATTGCAATGAAGCAGGATTGAACTTCATAATAAGTGAAAAAATAATTATTTAAAATAAGACAATAATTTGGATTTCTTTTATGCACTATCTATCATTTCATAGTAAACTTGTGGAAAATAGTCAAAGAGTTTTTGCATTACGGTAAAGAATTTTTAAAAGGAATGGAATACACTGGTTTTACATGTCAACTTGCTAATCTTAATCCCTTACATGACTGGACCTTTACTTTAGTTTTAAAGAATGAGATGTAAGGTAGAGGGTTCTAAACCCGCCACGGTTCTAAACCTGCACTCTACCAAGGACGAACATTTTGAAATTTTGGATGTACCCATGGTGAAGAACACCACTTTAGAACCCATGTCATTTCAACTTCAAAAATTCATAACTAATTCTAAGATCATCCAAAAATTTTGATTCAAAGTATGTTGGTCTTTGCTTCAATTTCTATTCCGATGAAAAATCATGCTCAGTTCTCCCTATGTCCTCATAGTGCCACAGCCTTTAAAGGGGCGGGTTTAGAGCCTCCTACTTTAGACGTGCCATACACAAGCCATTCATGTCAATTTGGTTGATTCATCTTGATCGTACTCGATCACTTGCCAGATACCAAGACCAAGCACTCCTGAAACTCCAACCATGTCCATTTCCATCCAACTTACCTTTAAGCCTTAACCCTTAACTTCCTAGGCGACCCAAAATGGGTCGGGCTTTTTTTAGAACTGAAAATATCTTGAGGAAGGAGTGCCCGAATGATTCAAAATTTGGTCCAATTTTGTGTAGAAACGAGTTAGCTACCCAATGGTGTAGTCTGATTTGGAGAAATGCACATTGTCAATTTTACAAAAATCCACAAGTGTTGGGTGGTCACAAAACTGAAGAAAAAAAGTCAACAACAGAGAGTGACGGGCGAATGCCACGTATTCCAGTTGGGCAAGGTGGCTTGTGGGTGGGTGTAGCTACTAAAATGCAAATCTTGCACTTGGATTTCACCTTTTTTCCAATTTTTTTTTTCCTACTATATGTGTTCTTTTTTGTACTTTCAACCTACCGTGTCTGATTTTGCAATGGAAGATCAGATTTGTAGGAAGTTATAAGATTTCTCTCAAAGTCACAAGTGAACTAGTAAAAAGTGGATGTCATGTCAAGGCCTCTTTCTCACTCATTTTTAATCCTAAAAATACAAAACTTGTTGTCATGCGTAGGGAACTTGATTATCTTCAGAATGACAAGAAGGCACCAACTTTCTAAAATAGTATGTGCCCAAGAGAGTCGGTCAAAGCTCATTTTCAGCAGTGAGAAAACGGTGAATTTCTTGGAGTACCCTTCACTTTTGTGTCCCATCCAAGCAACCTATAACTCAAATTGACACCAAACTTTGTAAAGATGAAGGTGACTTGCATATTTACAAGATCTTACGGTTGATTTTGTAAAAAAATGAGCTACATAAGTCATAGCAACATGTATCTCTAACCGAAAAAATCAACGTCCAAAACGCGCTCAAAATGGTTCAGGAAGTTAAGGGTTAAAGGGCCCAATGTGGGCAGCCCGAAGGTATCTTGAATGGTTTTAGCTATGAACATGACTGCAAAAACTAAATAATAATTATAATATTATTATTATTGTTGTGATTATAATAAAAAGTGTCGTCGAGCGCACTAATCCGGCATTCAACCCATTGACAGCTTCATACACTCCTGTACCAAAGAGCTAGCATTTCCAAACATACATTCAACATTTGCTGTATCTTTGGCAATCAAGAATATTAACAATCGACATATGCATGCAGATCATTGAATTAAGAAGTATAGCAATCATTAACAAGGAAGCACATATGTCAAAATTCATGAAAAGTGGAGTACAATTGAAACAATGAATACTGAAGAGAGAAAACGAATAAACTTACCGATTTCTATTTTCTATTTTGCATTAGTCATTTTGGTTCTACCCGTACAGTACATGAATACCGGTATATGATGTACACTCAGTCTTCATCCTCACAATCCTGTCCATGTTAAATCCTAATGATGCTGTATTACTATGCACTAATTGGGTTTCTCAATTCATTGACACAAGCGAATTGGGAAAAATTGCATCCCAAATCCTTGCGTGTCGAATTGAAAGGCACCGTTCTTAGCGTTGTTGGGAACTGTGATAACATCCTCTGCTAACCAGAAATGCAGAAACAACCTCATCTGTAACAGACACTTTCATAGCCAGAAGACATTCTTGAATTTCTACTCTACGCTGGGGTTCTTACAACTAAAGATCCCCAGCACGCTCAATTGCACATTTAACCAAACAGCTCAAAATTTGAAGCACAGGAGACGTCTACGCCTCCTGTTTGAAAACTAGTCTAAAATTTCTACGCTCTTTTCGCAGATATTGCTGGCAGCTTCAACTATTTCCTTGAGTTGCAACTGACATGCTCTTATCAACTACCTAATAACTCGGTGGTCGGGTTATAGTAACCACGTATTCCGTTGATTATGTGTGAGAATGACAAACAGAAACTGATTAGATAGTTACCGGTTGCGTCTTCACAGGCAGCAGTCTTTGTTAAGGTCACGTGAGACACATTGCTGTTATCTGTCTCCCTTGGCAGCTTCCTCCTTACGTATTCGCTCTTCTTCCTCCTTGTTGTAAATAGCATTCAACTGCCGCTCAAGCTGAACAAGGGAATGATAAACATTTCTGACATCAGTCCCAGTACCAACAGCAATGACATCATTTAACCCCTTAAGGACCAAGAAGCCCAAATTGGGCATCATGTTTTTTGAAGCAATTTTGAGTAGTCCTTCTGTTCAAATCTATTTGTATTTTTGACCAACACATGCAATGGTCTTCACTGATTCTAGAGATATAAAATTTGGTCTCTTCTAAATTATATTTTTCACTGTATGATCAATTGAACTTGATATTTTTAAACCATGAATCCTTAGTCCTTTAGGGGTTAACGTGTCCGATCAGAGCCGACCATAAACTGCAAAGCAAATCGAGAAATTATCTAAATTGCTTCCTAAGGAAGCCGTTATATGATACAGCTTACAGGATAAACGGGAAACTCTACGTACCTGCACATTTCTGAGTTTAACAGTTTGCAGCTCGTCCACAAGGGTTGCCATCCTGACAAGTCAAACGTATTTCGAGCTCAGCCAAAGAACGTTTACTATATCAAATAAATAAATCTGTTACCAGTAACTGGCAAATGGTTCGGATAGGCTGTAACCAACCTGGACTGAAGATCAGAAACTTGATGCAGTAATTCACGCTCCCTGTCTGTTGAGACCTCAACCTAGGCATCAATGAACAATTACGGCAATAAGGAACATGCTGCAGAGGGCACATAAATGAAGGTCTCCTAAAAACGTCTTAGATACAAAAATGTGTAGGTTACTTCGAGACTTACAGCAAACAAATGTACAACTTAAAAACCATGCACACTGTAATGGGAAAAAATCAATGAGCAGACAACGAGAAACAGATGCAGACTGGCACTCAGGCAAATTCAACTCCTGGTAACAGAACGAGGGAGGAACCTAGTTTAGTGATGTTATTGAAATCAAAGCACGAAATTTACTAGATATTTTGTGATCCCAAGCTTCCTTGTAGTAGTTTTAAGTAAAGAGAGGCTGAAGTTCCTGAAAACTATTGAATACTACCTTTCCATATATGGATGAAGTTGGACCGTTCAAGGTTTCAAGGTTTAGGCTTTGCACGGTACTTGGGACTAATACCTTTTCGACAGATAATTAAAATGAAGGTACACTGCCACAAATACTAAAGCAGAAACAATCACTGAAACTAACTCTGCACACCTGATTTGCATGTGGCCATGCTTCCATTGGAATACGCGGCGGGAATCCCAGACACTATATCAGCACCACCAAAGCATTGGTGAACGAGCACCTTATTGCACGTATACTAGTAGAAGAGAAAGAAGAGATCCGTGACTCACCTCACTGAACTTTTCAATGACCTTTGCCAACCCATTTTATTTATGTTTGTGCTTACCAGAGTCAGACAGGGACTTTCGAACACTGACCATAAGGAATATGATGAAGCTGAAAACTAAATCTCAAACTCACCGAAAGTTCAAATGCAGAGTTCGCGCTTGAAGTTCGTGAAAATCTTGACATGGAACCGACAGAATAAACTGTAGAATGAAAAATTGTTCAAGGTATATGTTAATATCGAGGCAATCATAGGATGCAATGGAATGGACTTGAAACCAATACAACTCATTTGGGGTTCTAAGACATTGTATATATACACGTTGACAATACATGGTGTACTTGACATGGACACAGATACTGCGAACACTTCAAATGAATATACACATGCAAAGTGATGCTTACCGCTGGCAGCATCTTGGGGGCTAAGACTTTGAATAAGGTGCAGAATATTGTCCTGCATTGTAAAACATGATAGTATTCAGGAAAAATCCAGAAGAGATACTGCAGGACTTTAAGAGAAGTATACATTACTGACTGCCTATGCAGGGGACCAGGGACATTAATGAAAAACACACCCACCTGCTGTTTTTGTCCATGTTGAAGCAGTTGTTGTAGTTGAGGAAGAATAGCCGCTATAGGTGTTGTAACATGAGAATTCTGTTGTGAGATTTGCCCACTTTGAGAAGACATATGGTGAGAAGAGGACGAATGATGCAAAGAAGGCGCATGCTGCAAAACCTGCCTCACCACAAAACACGCCAATACCCTTCAGAAAAAACCCCTGTAATTATTTACAAAGTCTTACATCTGTGAGGACAAAACAAAGAGCTTAGTAGCAACAAAACGATCCTACTGAACTTCCTTATGAAACCTCCATCAGACCTAGAAAGTAATCATGTGGTAAAAAATTTAAGTTCTTGCAAGTATAAATTGCTGTTGTGAGAATTCAGGAGCTGATGAAAATCTTTAAATACGACTTGAACGGAATGATATCCACTTGGAACCAATGGTAATCCGGAGCGTGTCGTACCGATACTATCTAATAGACTACTTCAACCAAAATCGAAATATGTTCCAAACACAACAGATGTAGCTGCAATATTCAAAGGCTAAAAGTGAATCTATCCACCCTGACCGTGACCATGTCTTCTGCTTTCACATTGCATCGCCTCTGTCCAGAGCGAAGAAAATGAAATCCATAATCTAGACAGAAAGGAAAGGACTGAAACATACAGGATGTCTTCTTTCAGAGGACATGAAGTCACCCGTACTGGCAGACTTGTGAAGCGACGCCTGCACAATAAATTGAGAGCGCACGGGGTTAATAAGTAAGATTCATACATTGTTGAAAGAAAAACCCCTCGCTTTTGACACATCTGACGGACAAGATCCCACTTCATTTTTTTTCTTTAAATGCTCTTTATAGCACATATTCGTCTGTTAGATTCTCTACTAGCAAGTTGGACGATGCCATGTACAGACGATTATACGGAAAATTATTTGACTGGTGTCCAAGGCGATCCTAGCAACAATTAGATGGAGCTACAATTGAATGCGGAAACAATAACATACCTGTGAATTTGTTGTCCATCGTGAGCTTATGTGGGGAGGGTCCTGCGTTTTGTCACCAACACCATATAAGGTATCCATGTTCCTTGATAATTGAATGTTTATTAATAATTTTCCGAAGTCTGATTGCACAAAAGAGCCTTGAAACTACGGCACTTAAGTGAAAATGTTTCTTTCAATTAAACATTGCAGAAAGGTACAATTATTTGTTGTTACATTTCTTTTCTGAATGTTAATGAATCACCGCAAGCAAGAACATTACCTCGAAGTCCGAATCATCTGAGGTAACGGAGAAGCGTCCTTTATGAAGTACATTTCCCTTTTGGGCAGGAGCCTTCACCTTATCCTCCATCATCTCCTTGCTTCCTGAGTATGAAAGCGTAGGCGAACTTTTCATGCAAATCCTTTATTGTGCATATGACTCAGTTAAAACAGAAATCGAAGACGCATATGTGATATTGTGCACACAGGTCGTAAACATACCGGATGTTGACCTTGAAACTCCATGCAATCCATTCATTGATTTCTGGTCGAAACTGGAGCGATCAGTTATCGCCCCATTGCTCAATGATCGCTCACGTTGCATATTACGACCAGAATCCTCAACACTTCGTCCACTTTGACGATGATCTCTATCCCTGTTCACAAGAATGTTGTTAAGTTCTAGAGAAAAACAAATGTTAATGCTCGGAAGGGTGTAAAAAAACATAAATCTAAGTACACGTAAAACGAATTAAACAATCGTTTGACTAATAATCTATAATATTAGGTTCAGATATACGAGGTTTGACACTTGGATCAGAGATTCCTATCATATAGATGAAATTGAAGGTTACTTAGAAACTTCACAATCATTCCATGTGCTGAATTCAGCGTCATCTTCCACCAAAAAGAGTATCAGTCCATCATCAATGTAATGAGTACCAAGACCATGAATTCTGAGATTTATAGCTCACCGGAACCTAAAAGGTCGAAGATATATTGGGCTAAGAAAAACCACCGTATAACCTCAATAGGATTCTGTGACACATGTCTGGGCCGTGGTAGGAAAGTGAACCTCACCTGTCTCGATCTCGTTCGTCTATAGTGAGTCCACGAATTGATGATAAAACACGGTCACTGCCAAAAGTGGCACTACTGGTGCGATATATTTCATCTCGTTCTGAGCGCTCGTCCGAACGTCTTAGCTCTCTTTCTTCCTTCCGGTCTTTGTCATCAATTCTTCGCTGCTCTTTGTCTTCCCTCTCTCTCCGTATCTCATCTGATTTCCGAGCTTCCTTTGGAGGGTCGTGCCAACTCGGACTTTCATCATCGTGATCTTCCCAGACATCAAACCGGCCCCTGCAAATACAAAAAACCACTTCAATTAATATGCATTCCATACAGTTATGTACTGTCATTTAAAAAATAGATCATATATCAGACCACGGGTAGCATCAACGAAATAGAAAGGGCTATTAAAAAAATCTCTCAAAAATTGGAGACATCTGTTGACGAAAGTTCAACATATGTGATTGGTATCAGGATGCCAGTGCTCACATATGCTTGGGCTCTTTTCTGACAGATACAGGTCCAGTCCTACATACAGAAAACAAGTTAACTCGTCAACATGAGGAAAAAAAAAAGGAGAACATGGTTTCGTAGATTAGCATCTGTTCACACGTCTATGTTCAAGAAATAAGACAAGTAGACTAAGCTGTGAACAAAGGTCATTCTACACCAGTCATACAGCAGCTAAACAATACTTCAGGGTAGACCCTATTGTGGTGGCAACCAAAACTCACCTAGCCATATTTGCTGACTTTGGTTGAACTGCATTTGGAAGGGGTCCTGATCTAACCCTTGTGACTCGCTCTCCAGCCTGTTCCCAAAACCAAAATAAAAGGGCAAAAGTCACTCCCTCATATTTCGATGTTATAGAGGAGCATAATCAGCCACAAGTTGTGAAGTAAAAATTCATAAACACAGCTGAAGAGGTGGATTCAACTCAACATGAAAATACCATTTCAATAAAACAGAGTCGCTGAGCCATAGGGGTAGGCAAATCAGGGTTTCAAGTGATTGTCACACTTACATCATTTGTGGTCTCAGCGATGATTGAATGTATGGTAACTGGTAACTGCATTCTTTCAGACGAAGACTCGTGACAAAATGGCGGTTGAGCCAACGGGGATAAACACTGCAAATCTAAATTCATATCATCTTTCACTGGAGAAACTTGAGGAAGTGAAACCTCTTCAACTTCCTTATCCATAGCAACCTTTAATACTTTAGGAACTAGAACTTCATCATCATCTTGGATCTGAGAAGGAACACCAGAAACTGATTTAGGAATCAGAAAATAGGAAAAGAATGCCCATAGAAACCAAAGAATCAAAGGACAGTGCTCACATATTACATCAGAGACTCAGTTTTCCTATCATCGCTGAATTTAGGTGCTTCGGACCAATAAGACATTATGCAACATAAATCCTCCTAGCTGCAGGCATAACTGCACGTTGCGTGACTTTTCAACGAGTGTGATAACTTCGTAGATTCTCCTGAAAACATGGTGTTCAGCTAAGCAACCACTGGCTATGGTTTCATGAACTGTAACCAAGCATACTGGTACGACCTATTCTTCTCATGGCATGATCAGTGTACAGGATCCTCAAGCAACTTGATAGTTGGCTGAAAGACGAGGACAACGTATGACAAAAATTCTCTGCATGTGGGTTTTATGATCTTAGTACTTTAAAAACAACAAATCCTGCAGCGCTAACAGCTACATAGAATTTTGTAGTGAATAATTGAAGCTCTCATGAAGGTTTCCTTTCCAAAAATATTAGATGTTCAAAATAATTCCAGCTCAACAGTGTACCAGTATTTTGTAATGCTGAGCTAAATGATGAGAGTAAGTCTTAAACTCAGAAACATTGCAATTGACATAAAGCATGTGAGCAAGCAGAATCTATATAGCACAACCGAATACATACCAATGCTGCCTGCGCTTTCAAATCTTCAACGTCGAAGTTCCAAGCGCTCACTCCTCTCTTGTACTCATTCTGTGCTCAAAGGCGCAACAGATGTTAAGTACTTAGATGGCTGCGTCATTAGACTCATGTAGCGGTCAAGTTAACATATTTATAACAAGGAAAGAATACTCGAACACTGAATTTAGGCAAATATTCGGACAGGGTCACAAGTCTGTCAAGATACAATAGAACAAATCAATACACGCAAGGAATACTGGCTCTGGACAAAGAATCTTGAAAAAATCTTTAGTTTTTTCTTCTAGTATTATTACTTTTAAGTTTCAGTTCACAGTAGTTGCTATCTTTTTGCTTAAAGTTCGTAGTAGTGGTGATATGATGATGAGGATGTCCACCACCAGTCCGTTCAGTATCTTTACTAAAGCATCTTCTGACCTGTTAACAGATCGTCCCTGGAAATTACCTGGGATTGAGCTTCTTGTTCATCGTAGGGCTGGATCTGTTGAGCAAGCCGATTGGCATCCTTGATCTGCGACCAATGAAAGAATTTGATGAATAAAACATTGTATAATTGGGAATAGAGGAAATTTCAAGTCAGTGAAGATAAATAGAATGATAGGAACACCAAGCCATTAGTAACAAAATTTTGAGAGTGTGATACCGTAAATATTACAAAACCAAGCAACCCCAACAATGGCCGAGGAAGCAAAGATGCTGCCAATAGCATATTTCAGCAGACATTTAACCGTATTATTCTAAAGAAGAGAAAGGCCTGACGAGAATATTCCTAAAGAAAACGCTCTTTCGGACACGCCCTATTGTGCCTAAGAAAATGTCAGAGGTGGTCAGACACAAAGAAATTACCTTAAGAGCTTTCACACGCTCCCCTAATGGCGGCAATCCTTCCAAAATATGACGAGAAATATAATCATATGAGCGAGCCTGCTTGAAAAATGAATGCCTCAAAAGTTTTTCAGCAGATGGCCGTTTAGCTGGGTCTTTTACTAAGCACATTGCAATCATCTCCTTAAAAGACTGCACCAAAAAGAACAACTGGTTACTTTCAATTCGCAATGTCAACCCAGCTACGTGCATTTTTACCTACAGAAACTGACCAATGACCGAAGAAGACGAAAGTTGATCAGAAAAAAGCTTATCCACCAAGCATCACAGCATTCTCCACGAAAGTCCTAAACTCAGACTCGACAAAAGACCAATTAGCAAACCGCATTTTCAATTTTGAGTACCGTCATGCCATAGAACTGCATTGACTTCTTCGAGCTAGACACACTTAAAACCGAACGTAAATCTAGATTATTTCAAATCTTAAACAACCTTCGAGAACTTTTTATCACGTTCATAGTCCAGCCCAGGAGGAGCATTTTGCAAAGTCATCAGCAACACCTGGCACACACCAAATCAGTCTTGGTCATGAGAGCCCTGACAGAAATGATCGGAAGAACCAATGTAGAAACAGAGGTAAAAGTTGTGCAATGAAACATTAATAAATAAACCAAACATTTACCAACATACAAAACAAGAAGGGAGCCTAGAGAAAAGTATATTATTGCATGGAGCTCATGAATAACAGCATTTTAACATTTATACCTTAATAGGAGGATATTTGGAAAAAGGCGCATGACCATGAGCAAGCTCAAGAGCAGTTATTCCAAATGACCATATATCAGCTCTGCCATTCCCAAAAAGGTCAAAGACGATTAAAGGAGACCACTTAGAAAACTCAAACAGATATTAGAGAGAAGTAGAAAGCAAATAAATCCACTATCCTTAACAATTATTTCACAAAGAAAATGAATGAATAAGTACGGACTTGAAATCATAGCCATGAAGTTGTTCCATAACTTCAGGTGCCATCCTGCAAAATCAAAAGAGCAAATAATGAAAGAATGAACAGAGTATTTCCGTTATAATCCAAAAAATGCCTCGGTATAATATCTATCGATTCGGAAAGAGTACCTCAAACAACCACTAATCACAAGCAACAGAGCAGAAAGACACGAATACCAGCAAGGCGCGTCAGGAATCATCGCTACATTCTTTTTGCAAATACAATGGCCTATCAACTGCTAAACGAAGAATGGAGGGAGAAGAAACAACAATGTTATGATTAGAACATATAACTTGCAAAAGACGAGATACAAGGTGTGCGTCTGTACCAGCAAGGTGTTCCAGCAAAAGTATTCCTACAACGTTGTCTATCACCAGTGTCAAACATGCATGCTGAAACACCAAAGTCTCCAAGCTTCACAGTTCCATTCGAGTCAACTAATATGTTTCCAGCCTGGAAACAGCCAACGAGGTCACAGAAAAGAATGTGAGCATCATGCTTTGCACACGGTCCTCCGAACTCAAAAGTCCTCATGCAGTTGTAAATGAGACATGGGAAATACGCCGATTATTCAATCAGAAAAAACATCAACAAACAACAGATCAGACGGTAAATTGGTTGCATAAGTAGGTACCTTCACATCCCGATGAATGTGACCATGACGATGGAGGTACTCAAGTGCTTTCAAGGATTCTTTCAGCACAGTTGCAATAACAGGCTCCGCAAAACCATCTGGGTAAGATACTTTCATTACATGTAAGCATGAACCACCAGCCATGTAAGGCATCACAACCCAGAGATTTTGGTCAACGACAAAAGAGCAGTATGCCTTCACCACATTCTGATGGTTGATTAGACTCATTGTCTGGGCCTCACGGCGGATGTCATCCTGCACAAAATCAGGTATCATCAGCATCCAGAACACTCAAAGCGATTCAGGGTACTATCACAGAAAGAGAGATGTGTTTCTTATTCGTCTTGAAAGTCTCGCAACCCAAATCAGGCATTCTCCAAATCAATAAACATGAATATAATTCTCTCAATCTCAGGCGTCAGTTTAGCTTCAATCTAAAGCCTCGTTGTCACTCAGATTGAAACACTCGTATGGAACTCACCAGATTGCTGTTGCATCTTTCGAGATTCAAGCTCTTAATCGCCACAATCTCATTGAAAGAGACACAATGGGCCCTATAAACAGTTGCACTTACACCATGTCCAACCTCCTCATATAGTTTGTATTCTGAAGCTACTAAAGGATACAGCCGTTTTTCTATTTCTACCGCATGACCACCTGCTGTCGGCATTTTGAACGCAGTTGGCATTCGGAATACAGATCAAATGGTTGCAGAGTCTCCACAATCCATATCTCCTCCTGAATTGAGGATTAGGTAGTCCTTGGAGCCACTGCTGATTACATCCTAAACATGAAAATCTTTGAGAAAATCCCCGTCTACATTTACTTGAAGGCAAGTCTCAAAAAGAAAGGTTTGGGTATTCCTCTTCTTCTGGTACACAACTGTTGGCAAGAAGCTCCGCTGCCGATTGTCTGCCGATTGTCAGCCGATTGTCTCAGGACTCCCAATCTCATAAATTGAGCGATGTATAGTCCTCTAGCGTCTCAACACCAGCCCGCCACCTTATATACTTAGTCAGCTTACTAGTCGATGACCAAACTGATCGGATTCAGAGTCCCAGAATATAATCACCAATACGAACCAATAAAACCAGCTTAAAAAGTCTGCTTCAATGTTTTCTCAAACACAATATAATGTCCCGACATTATTGTGTCAAATGGAATCGCGAATGACGATATCATGTAACAGAGAACCTTCTCACCTAATCTAAGCAGGATAAACTACCTTCCAAGCAATGCTTGTGCATCTCTCGGTCATCTTGTCTCGTCGCCCTGCAATAACGAGTTGTCATTGGTAAGTATGGAGAAAAACCAAAAGCACCATGATGAGTGGGCCTACCAAAATTTGAAATATCAACCACCACAACCACAGCGACAAAATCGATTTTTACACCCAGTATGTATGAAAACGAAGTTAAGAAAAATGTGAACTTAATAAGCACTTCCTAATCACATCATACGTACACCTTACGCACATACTTCATAAAGTCGAACCTTATCTATTTACAATATTGTCCTCGAGTATATAGCAGAACAACGACAATAGTATATTCAGTCAATGTGATTTTGTTACGTATCATAAAAGCAATCCAAAAGTGTGAAACTCGGAGATTAAAAGAATTATAGCTGAGCTCAAGCAAACGTCTTGATATACTTTAGTGAAATCTCATGATTCATCTAGAAGCAGTGAGAAAGCACCTGGTTATCTGCAGCTAAAAACGTCAACACAGAGGGCCCAGACACCCCACCACCAATGGCGGCTGTATACTGATAAAGCCACGTACATAAAATACCTGGGAAGTTGGAACCTATCACTGTCAAAAAAAAGTCCGTGGCCTTGACGTAAATGCACCAACGTCATCACCCATTTCCAAGGACAGATTTCATGGTACTGCTGAACTACATAGTGACATCATGCTATGTACTTTCAGGGGTAAACACAATCCAACAAGTAGTTGACTTTCCAAAATGTAATAACTCAAAAACGTACACGGAAAGTTCTATCAGGAGTTGACGCCCCCTAAGGTTCTAAATTACAATCGCCATCTTATAAACGTCAAAAAATTGTACAGTCGTGTACAACATGCTTACAATTTTTTCCGTAAGCATTAGATCCTATATCAAGTGATTCTGAAGATTGCAAATACGGTAAGAAAAAATTCCTACCAGTAGAGGACTGGAGTAAGAATGTCCCTTTCAATTTGTATAATGTGCCATATCGAGCACATTACAATTTAAGGAAAGGGCTCTGTATTTATGAGGGAGGAGTCAAAAAGTTTGTAAGCAACTTGTACCCGACTGTAGTTATCCGAACCATGTGAAAAGTTTAGGTCTGTACACATTTAGTGTTGCACAGAGCACATTCCAAACCCTAATAATATTCATAATCAAACACATTTGGAATTTCCTGCATTCAACGCCAATGCGCTGAATCAGCGCATTACCCATTTAGTTCCTCACTCTATGAAAAGAATGACCGATCACTGCAAGGATTTCAAAATGATCCAATCGTGAGAGCCTGTACCTTCAAACATGGAAATTAGGATGGATATAACTTCGTCCTAAAACATAAGGAATCCCGAACAAATCTTTCTTCAACCTCCTCAATTGTGGGATTTCTAAAGTAGTCACAGGTTTCAAAAGTACGACGATGAAAATTTAACGTTCTTACAAATTTGTACGGCAACACGGACGAGCTCTACATACCAATAAGAAAAAGACCTGCACCGTGCAGGTCACTGTCTCCGGAATTATCAGAAGCTAATGAGCTACGACCTAAAACAGAGAGAGATCCCAAATTCAGTACAAAGGAGAAAAAAGCTTGTCGCAGACCTCTAATTGTGCGTCCTCCTATAGGCAAAATACTTTTATGTGGCAAAATCTCAATAGATCGCACACTAGCTTCTACCCTAAAACAGAGCATATATATATATATATATATATATATATATATATATATATATATATATATATATATATATATATATATATATATATATATATATATATATATATATATATATATATTATGACAATGCATCTCATTAACTCCAAAAATGAACCTTGGCAACTGGAATCAGTAGAAACTGTCCTCTAAAACCCCTGCTCATTCTCCGCTAATCCAACCATTAAAAGGTTTATTCAAGCTCCAGTAGCAATCACTTAGCTTGATAGGACAGAAGGCCAAATTAAAGACAGTGTTGAAAGCTTCCCACTTCTGTCATACTCTTTGAACTACAGAGGCAGTGCCTTGCCTTTCGTAATAATCAGACCAAGAAGGGATCTTCCGCGCAGCCAAAACAACAATCACGTGTACAAATTACAAGCGATTTTCTACAACTCGAAAATAATTCACCCTCTGTGATGTGTTCCCTATTCTAAAAAGCAAATTGAAACAAATGCTCTCTCTCTCTCTGTGACCTTCACCGTTCGTCTTTCCAATCTATAAATGCAGGTGATAGCTTCTACAATCATCGGAATGGATTCCTGACTTGACAACCCTGACCTTACTGAATCGCGTCCTCTTCACTCCACGCATAAAATAGCCTGATCTACTAGGTCTTGGACTCTGTTTCAAACCTCAAACTGCACGAATCACATCACACTAAAAAGATCCACCGACCTCCATCTCAATCCTTAAAACACGCAAAAAAAAAAAAAAAAAAAAAAAAAAAGACGCAAAAAAAAAATTCCTAAATCCAAGGTCGTCGTGGTCCGTGCGTGCCATATCATCGTCCCTCGGGTCCTCGCAAAGCTGCACTAGTTTTCTTTATAAAATTTTCCGACGAGTGCGAATGAATTGGAGGAGGAAGAGAGAGGCGCAAACCTGTCAATGCGGTCCAGCTCAAGCTCGCCGTTCGGAGACGAGCGAAAAGGAATGAATCCGAAAAAAGCAAAATGAGAAAGCAAAGTGAGCGAGCAAGCCCTTGTTTGTTTGTTGATTGATCTCCATGCACAGTGCATGGAAATCGTCACGGTTTGTTGCGGCCGGTTCGTGCCGTGATGCGGAGTTTGGAAACGGCGGATCCTGCCTTCGTCCCTTGAAATTGCCCCTTGATGATACCGAATAAATGATTGCAAATGGCCCCGGATGCCTTGCTCCCCGACTCTGTCTCCGTCTCCCTCCGCTGCTGTCTCGCTGGCCACCGGAATGACCGGTCAGCCGGTCGTTCCGGTCATCCGTTCCCATAACCCCTCGAACTAAAAAGAGGCACATAGCAAGCTACATAGCATAATAGAGGAATGGGAGCCAACACCCTTTTGCAATGGGACCACAGTCTAAGGTAGGGACACCCATTCCCGTGACTGCACCCATTCTCGTCTGCATACAAGACACCTGAATCCTGGTGCTTTTGATCATGGGCAGTTGAAGGTACATTACATAATTAGGGCGTTTCTCCAAGTCACAGGAGCAGAGCCATTTAGACACAGTCAAATGTGCAAACCAATTTCTGGTTTTGATTATCGAGAACGCATACAAATTTTACAATAACATGACTTTGTCGATACATTCTAGATTAATATCTAATTGCCTTTCCCCTGGTATAATTGCTTTACATACTGCTCATTCAGAAGTATGATAATCAGCTTAAAGTCACGGGAATGGGTGTCCCTACCTTAGTTACAATTAAAAACTAAGTTTACGTGATAATGACATGGTAATCTCAAAATTCATGGAATACAAATAGCATTCTTTCATTATTTTAAAAAGTATATTTAAATGAAGATTCTTTTTTGAATTAGTTTTCAAAAAAATGCTCCATTGCCTCTTTTATCATAACATTTAGTAGCCTCTGTGACTGTTGCCTTTCTTCAACAAAATGATGTGGAATATCCCACATCATTTCATCTCCCAATGAAATAATGTGGAATATTCCACATCACATCAGTAGCTATGGAGGCACGTGGTATTAAGCAAGAGCAATCAACCATGGTGAACAGGAATTCAAAATACTCCTCAATCACAATTCAATAGTTTGCTATAATTATTTAATTGATTCAATAGTCCATCTATTATACAATACACCTCGCTTTGTCTCACTCGACCGTTCCGCGCTGGAAATCCGCCGATGAGACAACCCAAGCTCAATGTGCTCAACGGCACGAGTCCCGCTAGTTCAGTTACAAATCACTAGTCACTTCATAAATAAAGGTGGATGAAATAAAAAGGCACCTTTCTTGAAGGCTATTGAATGTTATGATTGTGCTATGTATATATTGTAGTACCATGACAACTTCAACGATTTCATGTTAGCTTATAAAAATGGACTTTGCTTTTTTTATTAATTTTAGGTGGATACTCTTTCATGTTTTTATTTTTCCATCCAAGAAAAATATTTTCTAATTTATTAATTTCCAAAAAATCAAAAATTTTGATAATGATTTAATTATTGTTGAAGCTGCCAAAGTACTACTGCATGCACACCTACTACAATTTTGGCATTAGAGTTATCCTAAATGTTAAGTTGTGTTTGAATAAGATATCATGCATTTTGCTTTAATATACTCTTATTTGTTCATTCTAAATAGTTATAAAGTATAGAAGAGCTCAATGGTCTCACATTAGTAGGTGTGGAAGAGCTTCGTGGTTTTCAAACTCATAGTAAACTAGTTTAGGCATCTTTCTAATCGTTATTCAAATAGAACTTGAGTTTTTGGATAATTGTATTGACACTTCAATTTTATTTATTTTTAGTTAGGATGTTTTTAATGATTTATTTTTTAATAAAATCAAAAACACAAAAAACCATTTCTTTTATCAATTCTTTTACGTACAAAGAAAGTAACATTAAAAAGGTTATATAGAATCCATATCGTAAAAGTTAAACAATTAATAAAAATGTAGGGTTCTTTCAATGCAATGCACAAATAATGATATTTTATTAATAATGTCTATAATCTATCAAGCTTTATTGTAAGAGGAAACTCGTATAGTTTTATGTTGTTGATACAACTACATCATTTTAATTAGGATAAACATCCTTATCGTTGCTTACAACTATCAGGCATTTATATGGTACAGTCCACCTACTCCTCTTCATGCATCAATTGATATCTTAAAGCACATTTGTGCACTTTGCGCATTTTGATTAAAATTCTAAGTAAACTTTCAAACCAATTTAAAAATTATGTAGCAATGCTACAATCAAAAATGAAGTGAACCAACTTCTAGGTTTATGTACATATGAACCATAAAATAAAATTTTAGAATGTTTTAATGATTTTTCCTTGAAGATTTTGAGTACCAAAACTCCTATTCTAATAACAATTTTACCAATTTATGATCAAACTTTGAATGTAGACATAGTCCATGTTTGATTCTATTTTAAAATTTCTTGAAATATGCCAACCTGCAAAATTTAATTTTTCAAGTACATTCAAAAAGGAAATCCATCAAAAAAAATTAAATAGAAAAACAATTTATTCCTCCCAAATTATCACATTTTTAAATTGAAAATTAAATTGATTCAAAAAATTTGAAAAATCCAAAGATACTTCTCTTCAAATATTTGAACACTAGAAAAAATCATAGCTCGAAATTCCATCCAAAACCCACCATTAGGAGAAAAATGGGGTCCCAAAGGGGCCCTGTAAGCTTGCCCGTGTTAGGTGAACGGGCTGCCCAAGCACCATTTTCTATGTAAACCCATTGGTGCAGTCGCTGCCCGCTGACAGCATCGGAAGCCGCAGTGCTGGCAGTGTTGGCAGTGCTAGCAGTGTTGGCAGCGTCGATTGGCGCGACCCACAAAATTGCGCTGCTGGCAGCCACGGTGGCACCATTGGTGCCTTCTTGTAAAGTGCACGGTTTGGCCTAAATTTTTCAGCACGTGCCAAAGGCCAAGGCCCCTTTGTGACTACAGATTTCTCCTAATGTTTTTAGAATTTGGAGTGCATATTCTTCTTGTGAAAGTACACTAGTTTATCTTTTTTCCATCCTCAATTAAAAATTTGATACCAAAAATATATATTTTCTTTCAAAAATTTGTTATCTTTTATCAATACGGTCCATTCTACCACTTTAAATTTCACCAAAATATTGTTTTTTCTCAAGAATGGATTTTACAAATTCTCAAAATCCTCAAAAGAGTGCATAATTCTACTAGACTGTACCATACAAACATCCTGTTACGGTGTCTTCATTTCATTTTATTTATTTTTTATTTCTTTAAAATTAAAAGCTTCATCATAATCTCAAAAATCAATTAATTTAACTTCTACTTTTAAGTTTGACATAGAGTTACTTTTACAAGTGCATAAATTTGAAATTGCCTCCTTTTCTAGGGAAGTCACTGTCAATAATTTGAATAACTATGAGAGAACAAATACAAAATGTCTTTTATTCATTTAAGATAAAAATCATAAATTTATAGAAGTAATATAGGGTATTTTAAAACCAATTTGGAAATATTTTAGAAAAATTCCAAGAATATATATGGAATATACCCATAAATACTACTATAAATAGAAAAATATTCATAGCCTCCATTAAATACCCGTGGTTGCTCATATGTACCCAAAATTTACACTAAATGACATCCCCGAACCTCCTTTTGCTCATAGATGTTTTCATTTCATTTCTCGTATTCACTACTAACTAAAATCAATAGAGGTACAAACAAAAATCAGTAGAAACATAGAGTTTCATTGTCGTTCCTATTACTGCTTCTAATTAACTCCTAAAGGACCAATGAATTGTTCATTTTTTGGACAATGTACGTATTTCATCCACATTTTCTCATCCGTCATGCACTCTTTGCAAAGAAAAGAAATACAACAAAATTCTATGGCAAATTAGCTTGATGCATACATGTGTGATCCAATGAAAAAGGGGATGATTTGTGAAATTTTATACCTCATTTCATGTTGTAGTGATTCACCAAAAATTTCAAAGATTTTAGTCTAAATTTGCTCTTGAAAATAAACTCATAAAATTAAACAACCAAAAATTCTCCAAAAATCACTACACTTAGAGTATCACATTTCAAACCATCACAACAAATTTCAGGCACAAATTGTCAATATCATATTCGTAGTTGAATTATAAAATGTTTTTGGATTTCAAGTTTCAAATTGAATAACAAAATATTGGTGATAGCAATCACAAATCTGATCATATGAATAGAATCTAAAATTTACATAGTACAACAAAAAATTGATACATCAAGTTCAAAGTATCCCTCTTGGTTGCATTTTATGATGCATTTTTGCAAAATGACGGAATTTGGAGAGGAGTGAGGATGTTTAGGGGTTTATTTGGGTGCACAGTTGTGAAGACATAGGTGCACAAGAACACCTACCCTAGATTGAAATCTTGAGGATGAAAAATACTTTTGGAATTCAATATTTTGAGTTTGATAGTTTCAAATCTGAACACCTCACATTCATAACATTCTTGAACTACATTGATTTAATCTCCTATTTTGTGGTCTAAGAAATGGTCTAAGAAATGTGGTCTCCATAAAGCCACATCTTTTAAACAGTCCAACCCCGAGTCCAACTAGGATTAATGTCTTTATAGTACCACTATCAAAAGGACCAAACCAAGGCAACTCAAGAATGTTATGTTCAACTCAAAAGTGTTAATCCCTAAATGACCAAGAAGCCCAGATTGGGCTTTATGTTTTTTACAGCAATTTTGAATAGGTCCTTTGTAAACTTCCCTTTATTCAAAAAAATTCTTTTGTTTTTTTATTAACACATGCAATGTTCTTCATTGATTCTAATGACAAAAACATAAAATTTGATTTCATCTGAATTATGTTTATGAGAACATGATCGATTAAATTTGTCATTTTAAAACTATGAATCCTTGGTCATATCTGCAGATGTGGATCAATGGGTGTGTATGGTTTGACATGGACGGTTACAAAGAACAAGTAGAGCCCTAACCGCATCAAATGATCCTTGAATTCATTTCATGTTTAATGATTCTCATATGTTTTGTAAGGGTTCGTCGCAAACCTATCAGATATTTGAGACCACTAGTAGCAAACCTATCGTTTTTCATTCCTCATTTCCTGGGAACAGTGAATACTACCGGAATATTATACTTACGTTTCTGTCTTCTTGTGACCAAAACTACTCATGGGCACTAACACAGCCCATGTGCTTGGCGCCGTTTCATTTCTTTTTCATTCATAGTAAGTGAAAACGACACAATTCCTTCTAGTGGACTTTTATGCAAAAATGAAAATGACAAAGATAAAATTGTGTTCTATATATTTGCCATCAAACAGCACATTCATGATGGGAGTCCAGTAATCAAAGCAGCTGTGCGTTCATGATGTTCTGCTTTGATACCCATGGGGAAAAAGAAGGCTCCAGCCTTTTGGGCGGATCCAGAAGACATGGAACCTTTCCAAAAGCTTAAGGTTTGTTGCAGCCAACACTTCCTAATTTTGAGTCAGTGGAGGTTTCTGCATCTCTTTAAGATGTGAACTTGTAAAAACAAAAAACAAAACTGTCGAGACTTGTATATATTTGAAGATTTGAACCCGTCATAAACAATGCCTAGTTGCTTCCTACTTGTGTTTGTTAATCCCTCAGCATCCACTGTGTATTTTCTATAGTGTAGGAAAAGCGGACATCCTGGTACAAATCATTTGTCCTGTAAAAATGACTTCAATTTGACACGATTGACAGTGTTGATCTTGTAATATAGAACAAGAGCTTTAAATCGTGATGTATTGCAATAAAAGAAACCAAGGTAAAATGAGAAATGCCACTGTTGCAAAGTTCAGTAATGCAGATGGCCATATTGGGCATTTTAGATGCTTTAGGGGTTAAGAAAAATGTAAACTATTTTTCTTCCATGCCTTTGGATCCTAAGAATGATATGTCTCTTTTAGAATGTGTCTCAAATGTTCATCACTACAAGGAGGGGTGTCGTTTTTCATTTGGTTTTTGAGTGAAATTGCGCTACGTCTCACGGTGTCAGAGGAACGTCACATAGGACAAGCGTCCATAATTCACATACACTTTCCCAAACTCTCGGCGATGAGAAATGACTGGTTAACTAGCTTGTAGTGTCAACCTTTGAATAAACCTAACCATATTGGGATAGACTATGGTGGTAGGCAGCATGTCCAGTGTGGGATTGAAGACCTAGTTTGAGATTTTGTGAACTCCTTTAGAAACGTGTATATGTGAAAAGTGCACATGGGCACGGCAATTATAACTTAGGGTTTAGACTTTCATGGAAATGCGAATTGCCAACCCTCAATCTTATTATTTTGTTTTTTAAGCTTATGGTATGAATTGAAGAAGATAATTGGTAATCATCAAACCCCCTTATTGTTGTACAATTATGTAATTTAAGTGCTAAAGTAGTATGCAATTCAAGCGGTGTTTTCTCGCATACATGATTAATTCTACATTATCTCTTGGTTGGGTACTCAGGCTCGAGATCTTTTGAAGACTCCTCTTGGCGTAGTCGTTACCGTGTTGGGGGTAAAGTAATGCCTCATCCACCTCATGCACATAATTTATTTATTTTAATTAAAAAAAATGTTAGTACTCCCTCTGTCCCAATATAAAGTACATGTCCTAAAATTCAGCACAATATTTCCAACATTGTGCTGAATTTTAGGATGTGTACTTTATATTGGGACTGAGGGAGTAATACATAAGCTATTTGGATTTTTGTATTAACAACTTGTCTGTATATAATATTTATCAATTACATTCAATGTCAGTGCACATCTTAGTGAATTTTTCAATGGCTCCAACTGTATATTGATGTCCTCAGTCATACAATATGACAGGTATGAAACAAAAGCTCGAGGAGAAATAGGGACAGGAGTATTGTGGGTAGAGTACCCAAATCGCTTTCCAGGGCCTCTAGAGAAAGACATGAAGGGGTACGTGCAATGCTGAAATTATTCTTTTGTGGCTTTAATACATGTTTTGATCAATCTATGAAGCAATTTTTATAATTATTAACATGACCCTGAATTATTTTTTATTAGCTTTTTAAGTTCCTTCACTTTGTGTTATCTGAGTGCAGGTATTCCCGTCTTTCCGACGGGGACCACCTTTGGCGTGACTTGAAGGAAATGAATGCGGTAAGATTCATATACAGTCCAGTTTCTTCATTACAACAAACAAGCGGCTGGTCGCGTAGTTTCTGCCTTTGTATTTACCATGGATTTACTTTTACACCTTGTTTGTATTGTTCAGCCATGTAACTCCTTGAAAACGAAGCGTTTCCAAAATCTATCCCCTGGAAGAGCAGAGACAATAAATTTAATCTACCTGGCTATAGCTGGCATTGGAATGCTAGCTACAGTTGTAAATGTTTATTTTAGCAGTTTAGAAATTTGAAGTTCACAATTCTCACGCACAAGTTTGATGGACCAACAGATCAAGGAAGAAGAAGAGAATGTGAGGGCCATCATCGACAATGACAATGATATGTACGCAGCCGAGTTGATAGCTGAAAACGAAAAGAAGAAAAAGAAGAAATGAATCTTAATAAATTGAATCCTTCTCGGCAATAATCCAGCACTTCACTAACTGTAGCAGATCTGTAGTTTTTCATTCCCCACGGAATATTGTGCCTATATTTCTGTCTTCTTGTGACCAAAACCACTCATCAGCACTGACACAACCCATGTGCTTGGTGTGGTTTCATTGCATTTTCATCTATAGTAAGTGAAAAACGTCACATTTCCTACAAGTGACTTCTGAATTCTCTAACCTTGTTTAATTTCTTCGATTCTCAAGTTCGATCTTTCCGACCCCGGTTTTCGACATTCACTAATAATACATCGTTGAAAACAAAGCTTGATCGGCATGTTCAGAATCAACTGCATGCCATGAAGCTTTTGTTTACTCATTTTCAAACGCATACCACCTAAGTTGTCAACAGTGCTTTTTTCAAGGCATTTTCAATGTGATGTTTGATTTAAATTGTAATTAGAGAAGAAAGTGATGCGTCAATGTTTCCAACATGTATATGAAACATATAGTACAAGATGAAAGAAATATTGTAAACAATTAGCTATCAAAAGCATTATCTGAATAGCTCTGTCTGCAGTGGTTTTAATGACTCACCAAGGACTTTTCTAAATGATTAATAACACTTTTTTGGTATAAATTTTGGGATAATTGAATGAGAATGATGATCATGTGAATGAAAATTGAAAAAAATACACTACAAAATTGTTCTTTGAATGAAAATCATGACTTTCTTGTCTCTAGCTACTCTCCAAAGGACTCTCCAAAGCAACCAAAAGCAGGCGGGTTTGACACGTGTTTCGGAGAATGGACCCAGCTATATTCCTGTAAATCGATTAATTGCCACAATATGAGGTTCAAAAGTATCGGTAGTGAACTTGCATCATGTCTAGAAGTCTACAAATGTCAATTTGGAACTTGAGCACTCTTGTTCGGTGGATGAACTTGATTCTGAAAAAGTAGTAACTAGTTTCAAAACTTCTTCAAATGGGATTACGTTAGATAATCTTAATATGAGCTTGCTCGCACGGCTAATTCAATACCATTCATGAGATTCCTTTGATTTTGGTGTAGTCTGATACATGAACATTCCTCTTCATTCATATTTATAAGTATGTCTTCCATGTTTTGCCTTCAATATATTTGAAGTTGCACAGTTTATCCTGTTTTTGGCCAATTTTTCTATGCATTGTCATGATGGAAATCAATGCTACTTACACCATTTATTCTATTTAGTATCACTTGTGATTCAATGCGCTACCCCAATATAACATTTTTTTTTTTTAAATTTAAAATTACATTGTATACCTGTAGATCCCCTGCCAATAACATAAACAAATAAAGTCAATGTAAGAGTTTCAATTGAAATAAGAAGGCATCGCAACATGAAGAGTAGTCAACTGGTACATATTTCAATTGAAAGAGTAAGTGCTCACACTAGTAGCAGAACTGTCGTTTTTCATTCCCCACTTTGTGGAAACAGTGAACAGTGACGGAATATTGTGCCTAGATTTATCTTCTTGTGACCAAAACCACTCACCAACATCGATGCAACCAAAGTAAGTGAAAAACAACACATTTCCTACTAGTGTCATAGACGCGGCCGAAAGACGCGGCAGCCTCAAAATGCTCATAAATATGTCTCCTGTAAGTTTAAGTTGAGAGCAAAGAAGAAATCCATGTTGCTACTCTCATTTGAAATACAACCATGATTAAAACATGATTCAAAAAGCTCCAATCTAGAGCTTAACCCCTAAAGGACCGGGGGTGTTTTCAGCTTAGCTCTTGTTTTCTTGACTAGCTCTTATAACAAGCTCAATTCCTCATTGGTGTGGGATAATTTTGACGATCGGCACCGTTGAAATCAAGGAAGACTTACATAGATTTTGTATAAAAAAAAGATCGACAAAATCGCACAATTTTTGAGAAAATGCCACCGTTGAGAAGATCGATGGAACTTGTTCACGGTATTTTGTACACATGCTGAAATCGGATTGATCAAAGTGCTCCAAAAAATCTGAAATTTTTACTGTGAGTAGAAATCATCATTTTTAAAATGTGGAAAAAATTTCAGGTGATTTGGAGGTGTGAAGAAGAAGATATGAGGGTCTGAAGTGACGCCTAAATACCCACCGTGCAACTCAAAAAAATCACCAAAAATTGCACACTTCATGAAATTTCGATCAAGAAGTACTCACGGATTCAGCTCTTAAAAAGAACTAGGGTCTTTTTGTTGCTCACTTTACAATTCACGGTCCAACAACTCGAAATTCCTTACTTTCTAGTTCCAGAAGCCACGTGGTGGCCTCGTGGTACAATTCACGGTCCAACAACTCGAAATTCCTTACTTTCTAGTTCCAGAAGCCACGTGGTGGCCTCGTGGTCCTTTAGGGGTTAAAGAGAAACTCATATGAATAAAAAAAAAAACCTTCGATTCTCTTACCATGAGCTAAGATTTCCTTCGACAACCCTGCATTGAAATTATTGTAATATTGATTCAATTTGCTATTGAAAATGCTCAAATTGCAACCATGGTGTCAAAATCCTCACAGAAATGGGCTTATTTGGAGCTAACTGTATGATCCACCAAAGGATGCCTCTCCATCAAAATAGGAATACATCTCTCTTGATCAATGAAAAACAATTTACTTATGGTATTGGAAACTTCCAACTTCTTATCATGTAATTTTGAAAGTTTATGTTGTAGATTGAAGAGAATTGGAGATCCTTAAACCATGTCATTTAATCCTCAAAAAAAAATTTAAAAAATCAACGTGTAAAATTAGTAAGAACTTTACATGAAAGTCATGTTGTTGGATTTATATCATCCAAAAATGTCCAAACAATATGGCAGAATAACCACATCACTACCGGTATGTTCACAAATGTACACTAGTAGAAAATCATGGCCAAATCAACATAAAATCAACAGATCTATGTTGTTCGGGGCACTGCAATGACCGATTTCACTGATTTTTAAACTTTTGTAAAAATCAACAGTTTGCTGCCTAACTTTTTGTTGATTTGAATAGTATTAAATCTACATCTACATCTAATAAACTAAATCTACATAATTTTTAAAATTCTCATAATATTGGTATATAACTCTATACAGTCTTGACCGTCAAGGTCGCAAGCTTATGCTAAGCTTTTTCCTAGTTCGCGCAAATGATGTATCCATACAGTGAAACTTCCAAAAAAGATTTTGGATTTTGTTCAATGAATTTAAAATCATTAACCTATGAAAAGTTGTATAAATTATAATTTTCACTTTTAGAATGTAAATTTAGCATCATTAGTTAAATTGGTTCATCTATTGTAAACCCAAAAAAAACAAAAGAAATGATTGAGGGAGCATCGTTACTTTCTCCAAATAGCAAATTTTATAACACTCAGACAATGTTTAGGTGATCCATGTTGAAAAATTCTCCCGGGTGGAGACTAACTCATGTTGACATAATTCAAATTGCGTTGGAAAGTAGACTTGATGCAGTATTTTAAAAATATTTTTTATTTATTCAAGAACTTATGCTTATTTTTTGGGCAACTTGTTAGAAACGGGCGGCAATCAAAAAATGGTTGATTGACCGTTCAAGGATTAAACCCTAAGTTTTGGTGTAGGTTCTAGAAAAAGACACGAAGTTTTTTTAATTTTATGAAAATTTTCAATTTACGTTTGCAATTTACAATGATTACAAGAGATTCATTTTATTTTTTAAATCCATATTTCACCTAATTTGGTATTAAATTGATTGAATTATTTTGAAAAAAAATAGATTTTTTAATCTAATTTTATTAATATACTTCATGTTTAAGATATAGATGATTGAAAACAACACATTATAGAGATTTATTTGTGTGATTACATTTTTTATTTATTTATTTTTCATTAAATAGCTACAACATATTTAGTTAATATAGAAGAATTGAATTCTATAAAGTGATCCAATTATTTTTCTACTTTGATATTTGTATTTTTATTTAATGTTTTGTGCAATGAAGAACAAACTCAGTTATTAAAGGAGCATACTACGTTCATTTGATTTCATACAATTACAAAATTGTAATCATATAAAGGTGTGAATATTGTAATTCTTTACTTGTTGAAGGATTTAAATTCAAACAATGGCTGAATTATACACGTATCGTCCAAAAAAGGGAATTGGAAAAGATTTGCCGGAAGAAGAACTAAAAGAATTTAATTCTATCACGTATGTTGTGTGTTAGTTGATTTAATATTCTCTTTCAATAATAATAATAAATATATCTCATTTGGTATAAATGTGACAATTTAGTGAGCCACCTATATATATATATATATATATATATATATATATATATATATATATATATATATATATATACATATATTGCCATTTTTTTTTAAACTATAAATTTATGATATTTTTAATCTAATAGTAGGAAACATTGATTTAATAAATAACTAGAATTAAAATTTTATATAAATAATTAAAATTAAAAATTAAAAATAAAATCTATTTCAAAATCAAGTTTGATATATATATATTGGAACAGATATGACAAAATCATGAATTTGACTGACATGAAAAAATTAATGCGTTTAGAACAATATATGAGGTTTGTTAAATATTGACAACATTATAAATCCAAATATATTTATTTATTCAATTACTAAAATTTTATAAATATCATTATAATAAAATGTTTTGATGACAAGATATTTTGAAATTTTAGCAGTATTAATGTTTTTTGATAAATTTAAATTATCGTGTGTTTTCATGAATGTCAGGGAAGAGGAATTCACACGAACCTCACAACTGGCAAGAAAAAGAATTGTTGAGCTTGGTGGCAAAGACATGTTTCCAAATGAATACGATCCTCAGTAAGAATTTTTTAAATACATGTTTATGCATTGCAATTCATAATGGCTTGAACATATTTAACAACATAACATCTAGCAATAAAACGTTAATTACAAGTGATTGAAAAGATAAACTTTTATATACTTTTGTTTAATATGATGCAGATTTTGTGATGTTGATGCCGAATTAACTGAATTTATGAAGAATTATGATACTTGGCAGGTTAATAGTTTTTTAAAATACTTCAATTCTTTAATTAAGAAAATCATAATCTTTTAGTAAGATGGTTCATTGGATAAGTATAAAAAGCAATATTTATGATTCCTTTTCATAGTGTTCATTACTAAATTTACAACATTAATCTCACATATTGGTTGCATTAGCCTTTCAATGTAAATTGGTATGATAAATCAAATGCAAATTGATTTTATAAATTGTAATATGATCTACAAAGAAATTACAAATTAATTGCATTATATTTAAATAATAAAAATTAATCAATTGCAATGTAGGAATCAATGAAAGAAGCTGATAATAATTTACTGGAGATGAATGAGTCCAAACAAGAAGGTAAAAACACTTAGAAAAAAACTTTAAACAATATTTCTCCACGTAGAATTTGATTTTTAAATGTTGCATCATCATTGCTATTATCTTTATTTCAATAAAAAAATGATCCAAATATTGACCTTTTGCAGAACAGCCAAGTATGACAGTCGAACTATTATCAAAGCAAAGGCATAAAAGACCATTGATAGTAGAAAATTCAGAAAATAAAGATCGTATAGAAGAAAAATCAAAAAAGAAAAAGGATGTTCGTAGTGGACGTTCGTATTATGAGCAATGGGATAAATATGCTATTAATGCTGAAAAGGTTTTATAGCTTGGTGAAATTTGAAAACATTTTGTCCAAATATGTAAACACATATTATTTTATAAATTTTATCTATATTTTTTATGACATTCAAACAAAATATTATTTCTTTAGATGATCCAATGTGACGTGGATACATTTTAATATTTATAATATTCAAAAAATGATTGTATCAATAAATAGGAAATTCAAGATGAAGAAGAGAAAGCTGAAAAGAGGGTTGAAGAAAAAAAAACTGAAAACAAAGTTGAAGAAAAGCAAACCAAAGTTGATGATGCTAACAACCAAAATGATATAAAGAAAGAAACTTTACAACAAAGGTATAATTCAATGTTGGACATGACTTTTGTATGAAAAACCAATCTTATTCTTTAATATCAAGTTTATTCTTCGAGCATCATTTTTCTAATAAAATTTTTTTAAAATAAAATAAAATATATATATATATATATATATATATATATATATGAGAAGAGGTGTAAAATGGTGTAGGTTGTTGGCTATTGGAAAATCAAAGTCTATGACAGAAAGAGAATGGTTTGCAGAACGTGAACGAGAAAAAGGAAATGATCTTTTCAAGGTTTTAAATCAAAAACTTTGTTTATACATGTTTCATATGTTATATATATACGGTTTATATGAATATTAATAGAGAATGATTAAACAAAATTTGATTGAAACCACGTATCAACTTTCAAATATATTCCATATACTAAAACATGTTCTTTATAGAATTCAATCAATGCTACATGATATTGTTCAAAAGCTAGATTGTATATTGAGATATACTTCAACATGTGAGTTTTTATATTTAGGCTAAAGAATACAGTGCAAGTATTGATGCTTATAATATGGCTATTGAACTTTTTCCCATATCACCTTTAGCATATGGAAATCGTGGAGCATCTAACATCAAAGTAACGTCTTGAATTTGTTCATCCTACTCTCTCATATTATCTACAAATTATATGGTTTTATAGGTTAAACGCTTACAAATAAATATTTCAGCTAATAATATTTATAAAAAAAATCATTAAACATTGCAAATTGATTAATATATATATTTTAATTATGAAGAGAAGCAAGTTGATGAAGTCAAATTGTTAATATTTTATCTAATGAATTATTGTATGTAACAGTTGAAGAAGTGGGAAGAAGTGATTAAAGATTGTTGCATAGCTATCGAACTTGATGGAAAATATATGAAAGTAAGCATATGGAGAACCAAATTCAAGTCAAATGATACTTGGTAATGTTGTTGCATGATTTTATAAAGATGGTTTAATAATTTTAGTGTTATTCACAATTATCATGATATTGAATGTTTCTATGAAAATTCAAAATTCATTTCCAAAGAAAGTTTCAAATTTAAATTCAAATAAAGACCTTCTTCAAAAAAGTAAATGATTACTTTCCATATCTAGAATACAATGTGACATACATTTGGTATCTATGAAGTATAGTATTTAATTTTGTGAACGCGTAAATCCATACATGAAATTTCAACTTTTGAAGGTTTAACAAATACTCAACATGTACATTACAGAAATATTATTTAAAATAATCAAGATGGATATGTTTAACATAAATTATTACATAGCAAATGTTCATTTAAAAAAAAATTAATTGGTATTGAAACTTTGTCATTGTTTTAGAATACAAAGGCTAAATACTCTTAAAAATTAGTAATCAATTTCTAATTCAAAGTATTTTAGAAATTTGTACTACCGTATTTGAATTACGTAACTTTGATTTTATTAACACTGGAATTTCTTTTGTATACAAAATTTAGTATTGAATGATTTTTATGCAATTTTAATATAGTATATTATATTTTTTAAATTTAATTGTATCAAATCAATGACTATTTCCTTTAAAGTTGCACTAAATTTAGACTACCAATTTATTAAAATCATGAAAATCTAAGTTGGCTTTATGTTGAATTTAAAATTTGGATTTTTTGATTGGTAAACATGTAAAAAAATTGGGAAACATTTGTTATAATTTTGATCATATGCATCAATTTGGAATCATAACTTAGATTATTAAATTTTAAATTTTAAGTTATAAAAATGAAATTTTTTGAATTTCAATTAAATAAATTTCCTTTGACATTCGCATTGTAAAATACAAGTGTAGTCCTAAAGTGGTTTGTACATTTTGTTTCGTAACCTCACCATCAAATATTACTCATTGAAAATAGAAAAGGTACTGATGGTATCTATTTCAAATAATTAAACTTTACTGAATAATCAATGCGGATTGGTTCAAAATAAACATCCAGCTATCCAAATAATAGGGTGAATTGTGGAGTTGTAGTTGAGAATCATGTGATCAATGCTTAAATTTTTTGTGTTGTCCACGGCGTTCAGTCATCATTCTACTCGTGTTTTATGAGAGTCTAAGGTTGATAATTCATGAACATCACGTTAATGTGAATACCGCCTTTAAAATAATATATTGGATCACGGTTTGTAAGTCCATTTTTGTAGGTTGTGTAGAACATATTTGTTCATTTCTTTTTATTAATAGAACAATGTCTTATGGTGAATCAAATGCAAAACTTGTCTTATAATGGTACAAATGTATTGATATAGTGAGACAAAAAAATTAGCACCAATTTGATTAATAATATTAGAATTTTTAATTTTTACTTGATCTATTCTTATTGGAATTTGAAAGAGGATTGTAATGCACTAAAGAATGCATCATTTGAATAGTGTATGCAAAAGTTTTGAAGAATCAAAGTTTTAGCTATATTGGTAATTTTTTTAGATAGATGTACCACATTGGACACTTATTTCTAAACAATATTCTTTAAATAGTATAAATATTTATTGCCAAAAAATGTTATGATGAATGTAATATAAACATGAACATATAAATACGTCATAGTATTTATTAATTCTTTGAAATGATTCAGTTATACCAAATTTTACTATTAACAAAGACATACTTATTATTGAAAATAATGATAAACTATTTACTTAATATTTAAAGTAATAGAAAAATAAATACTATTAAATTAAAGTATTTAATATGTGAATTTTTTAATATAAATAGATATGAACTTTGGATATAGGCTTATATGCGACGAGGTTTAGCAAATTTGGAGATGGATAAACCAAAAGAAGCTATGATTGGTACGATAAACATATATATCTCATTTAATTCTAAAATACTCTCTCTAATTCATAATAAGAGTCCAAAACCATATATAAACATATATATATATATATATATATATATATATATATATATATATATATATATATATATATATATATATATATATATATATATATATATATATATATACATTTTTTTTTTTTGGGTCAATGTAAGAGTCTTCATTCATTGTGTTCCCTTCTGACATTGACTCCTACTCATTCATGGTGAGCCTGCCTTCCTACTTTAACTTCGTACGATTTTCTATCAAAACATATTGTTCCAAAAGTTGCCATTGCATTTCATCATTTTCAACATGGGCTCTATTATTGTCTTAATCCCTTGGGGACCAGGTGAACACATTGTGTCCAAGAATAATTTCGTTACTTCAATAACTTATTTTATTCTATAATTTTGACCCAACGTTAACTAGAAAATTGTAAATGTTTGTTACGAGACCACAAAAATCCTTCAAGATTTGCAATTACATTGATTAATCCACCAGGAAAAAACTAAAACGTCAACGTAGGTGAACTTGGGACATCGTAGTTACGGAGGTTGTGACACTTGTGAAAGAAAAAAGGGTGCAATATGTAAATTATTTGCCATTACTCCATCATTAACACCATATAATAACATGGGGAAGTCAATGTTAAAAATTTAGATAACTATGAGAGAACAAATATAGGGTGTCTTTTATTCATTTGAGATAAAAATTATAAATTTATAAAAGTAATATAGGATGCTTTTTAATCAATTTGGGAATATTCTTATAATATTCTTACAATGTATGTAGAATATACCCTGAACATACTATAAGTAATAGAATATTCCAATTATTTCATAGCCCCCCATTAAATACCCTTTGTACGCTCATATGTACCGAAAATTTACACTAAGAGACTTCCCCGAGTATAATAATTATGGAATTTTTTTAAACATATTTTAAATAAAATAATTTTAAAATGTTTGGAATCTTTTTTATATATTTTATAGTATTTTGGAATATTATAAAAGATTCCAAAAACAAATTTGAAATCTACACACATTTCATGCCACGTAACAATTAATAACCATCACACACACCCAAACATAAATCTTTGAGAATCAGTCATTGTTGTTTTATTTAGTTTAGGAACTCCATTTTTTGTGAGAACCTAAATATAGTACACCTTTAGAATTTATGAGAAAGTTTGCAATGAACGACATGTTGGTTATGTTCGAAATTCCAGAAATCAACTCATGATCAAACCTTATAATCATGTAATATATATGATAGATCGTTTAGAAAATTGATATACGGTCTCACGACTAAATCCTCTTTAAGCTTCAACAATGAAGTTTTCTACATGAACACCAATCAAGAAATAGATCTGTCTTTTTGAAAGTATCACAAGAAAGTGATAAAACTTAGAGATGAGCATGGTCCTTTAGGGTTTAAATCTAAAAAAATGTGCAAAGTGGAGTCTTATTATGATATGGAGGGAGTATCAACATGTAAAGAATAATTACATATATTCATTAATTATTTTATTTTTCATTAGATTAGTAAATTATTAAAAATTATCCTCGATCCCAAAAGGTCCACGGGAACACATTATGTCTTAGAATAATTTCATTATTTTAGTAACTTATTTGGATTACTACTAGAAAATGACGACAAAACTAAAAAAAATCAACAATTCTCTATTGTTCTAAACGCTATCGGTCCAAACTTGACACAATTAACAACTTCTTATAAAGGGTTCAACAAACATCTCCTAGTTTTTGTTGGTTTTACAAGCACAAGAAAAATTGTAAACGGATCAACATAAATCCAATAAGTTTCATAAATTACCAATTTTTTGAATGTTGAAAAGTGCATCGTAAAGCATCAATGTTTCAAAAAACTTAAAAACTTAGATTGCAAGATATAAAATTTAGATTAATTCAATGAAAATAGAATCAACAAGTTCATTATATAGAATATTGTGGTAATACTTTACAAAAATATTTATATAAAATAAAAAACAAAAAATTACAAAATACAAAACACCTAAATATTATAATATTATGAGATATATTTTGAAGTTTTATTGTCTAATTTAATTTGATAAAATATCAATCTCGGTTGTAAGAATGTTCTATACTGAATAGGAATCGTAAGGGGACCAAAACATTAAAAAAAATTACCCTATAAAAATTTCCATGTGATAAAAAGGACCGCTTGGCAAAAATAAAATAAAATAACTCAATTTTGTACGAGAATGGTAAATATTTATATAATGCAAAATGTCAAGAAATTAGTATGGAATCCCTAAATACCTCAATTCAATGTAGTAGGCAATGTACACTATGTTTATGTCTTGTTTTTAATAAATTTATATGAAACTAGATAGGAGATTTTGTCAAAAAATTATTATTATTAAAAACAGTTGAAATTATTTAGAGACATACAAAAACGCTTGCATGATCTAGTGCAAAAAGATTGTATTTTTTTTAACGTTGCTAAAAATTCCAAAAATGAAATTCAAGAGAGAATTCAAATGATTGTCTTTTGTAATGTGCAAAGCTTTTCTTTGCATGTTACAGACTCAAAAATGACTTAAAATTCTGAAAACACTTACCCTCTCTTTCTCTCTATATATGTTCCCCAAATTTTGTAGAGGATGTATTTTTTAAGCTTTAAGTGAATATAATTTTAAAAAATCCCTCAAATTTGAAAGTACCTTTTTATAAAATCACATTGTATATATACCCAAGTTAAAAATTCATGCATTTAATATAGAAATATTAAAAATATTGATTAGCTTTATTGAAAATGATTACACCAAAATTACATTAATTAGCAAATATTGTACAAGTAACAACCAAAAATTGTAAATTGACTATAACTTATTTTTCAAATTAGACCTTGAAAAAGCATTAGAATTGGATCCAACTAATCAAGAAACTCAAACAATAATTCGACGTGCTCAATTCATGATTAAAAAGTTGGAAGAAAAACATGCCGTAGAACTTGAACTTGAAAGAAAAAGAAAAGAAGAAGTTGAATTTCAAGAAAGAAAGAAAGAAATGGAAATGTTCAAAAATATGTCTTATTCTTCTCCGTCACAAAATTTGACACGAATGACAATTGAAGAAGTTGAAGATTTAGATGTTAAAGAAACCTCTAAATTACAAGAATGTGAAACTAATGTTGAAACTAATGTCGCAAATAAAAATGATGATATAAAAATGACAATCAATGAATCATTGGTCCCTGAAATTGAAGAAAACAAGTTGAATTCCAAAAGAATCTTTCACTGGCCCAATAGACCTCATAAATATAGTGTACAATCCAAAGACCTACAAAAGAGAGATGAAACTATTGTTAATTCAATGAAGGATAACAAAAATTGCAAAGATATTGCAAATAATATTAAAAAAGATGAAAAAAATGAAAATGACAAAGACGGTGCATTTAATTCTATAAAAGATCATCAATTTAAAAATTTAGATTATAATAATGTTGATGAAGAAGAATCAATGTTTTCAAAGCTGTGTGATGTTGATGTACCTTTTGAAATTATTGAAGCAATAAAAACTCAAGAATCAATTCCTGAAGATCATGTTGCTTTTGGGCGTGTTCCAAATAAACGACAACCATCTTCAGTTTGTAAGCAAAATAAAAAAATAGAACCAAAACCACACTTAAAAGCATCTAATGATATGTTAGCTGAAGAATGGCGGTTGAACGGCAATAGTTATTTTTCCCTAGGAAAGTTTCACAATGCAATTGAATGTTATACAACTAGTTTGAAGTACAAACAAAGGTAAAAATATTAATTTCTTATATAGTTTTATAAAATAAAATTTGGGAACCCTTATAATGACCATATATACAAAAGAGCATTAAATATCAAAATTACATATGTATGTGTGTGTGTGTGTGTATATATATATATATATATATATATATATAATTTTTTGACATGCATTTATTTTTTGTAAAGCAGTGTAGCCGCTTATTCTAATAGAGCAATAAGCCGGATCAAATTAAAGAATTTTAAAGGTGCAGAAGAAGATGCCACTCATGCCATTTCAATAGATTGTAAATTTCATAAAGCATACTATCGGCGTGGGTTAGCTCGCCGTGCATTGGGAAATTTACAAGGTGCAAAGATAGACTTTGAGGTAGATTTGAATCGATTTTGTATCATTTGTTCTTTATTTGTCATGACATGTGTACAATTATATAGTGAATAGTTCAAGAAGTTGTTGGAATTTAGATCATATCGTGTATTCTTGACAAAACATACTTATATAACATTATGCATTCTTAAGTATTCTTATTTATTTTCTCCTATTTATTTTAAGTGAAAAATTAAATTAATAATTTATTACTAATTTATAGGAAGTATTGAAATTTTTTCCAAATGATGAAGAAGTGATACAACAATTAGCATCTATTGATTCTGAATACATTCCCATGCGTTCTGGTCCTATGATCATTGAGGAAATTAACGAAGATGAGGAATCTGTAGAAACTGACCTTCATCCTTTACATGTATTCGAAGATTCTAATAATGTTTCAAATGATGCTACACATAACATCAATCACACCAAAATCAATTCTACATCTCAATATTTTTGTGAAGATGATAATAGAAAGTTTTACCAAACCGATCATGTTGATAAAAAAATTGATGATCTTGTTGAACACAATAATGTTGAAAATCATATATCATCAACAATATTTCCACAAGATTCAAATGATAATAAAATCAATCAAGAAATTTCAACAAATAATTTTCAAAATCAAGACATTATAAATTCATGTTTAGAATCCAAATCATTACAATCAAATGAAAACAAGATTATTAATGCATCAAATTTAAATAACTCCAATCCGAGCCCCAATTCAAATAACTCTAATATTAAAGATGCATATGAAAAACAAATTAAACATCAAGTAAAAGAACAAGAATTAGGAAATAAATGTTTCAAAAAGAAACAATATACTTTGGCAATTGAGTGTTATACTAAGAGTATCAACTATGCTTCAACAAATGCAGCCGTTTTTGCAAATCGAGCTCTTTGTTACATAAATGTGAGTAATTTTGCATATGAAATTGAAATAAATATCTTTTTATATGTAGATAATATTATTAACAATGATGATTTTAGTAGGATAATTGAATACATGGATATTTTTAACAATCTTCAAATAATCACTCATATAACATACTTAAACATTCGAATTTGAAAACCATGATCAGTTGCATGAATATGAAAAAGCTTTAAAAGACAGTTCAAAAGCCATTCAAATTGATCCTAGTTATACTAAAGCCTATCATAGACGTGCAGTAGCTGCTCAGAAGCTTGGTAATCTTAAAGATGCTTTAAAAGACTATCAAGTAAGGAAACCTATATATAATGTATTTTAGTTTATTATTTGTACTCATTCAAAGGCTAAATTTGTATTTTAAAAGTAATAAAAATAATTGTAATAATTTTATGTGTTAAAAGTAATAATTTTTTAAAGTAATAAAATTACATTTTAAAACTCATTTCCACTCAATTTTAATTTAAACAATTTCAGTAATGTTAAAAGGATAAAACTTTAATACTAACTAATTATTTTGTGTACATCAAATAATTCAAACTAAATCGAGGTAAACCATTTTTAAACTATGAAATTATTTGTTGTAGATCGTAGCAACATTTTTGCCAAATGATAAAAAAATTCAAAGAGAAATAAAAAACATTGAATCACAAATACAAAACATTACAAATACAAAGGCAAGGTGTCAAGCTTCAAATAAATCACAATCAATTTTGACAAGTGAAGTTTGTGAAAATGATGATGTTATGTTAAAGCCCGTTAAAACAACCATTTATAAGAATGAATGTAAAACACCAACTATACAACAAGAAAATGTTCAATCGCTTCTAAATACAAAAAAAACTTGTAATAATAATAAATTATTTGATACAAATGAGAATATTATAAAAGACAATATAGTTAAAAAGACGACATCTATAAGAGTGCTTAAAAATATTGAAAATATAAAAACAACCATTCCTCAAAAACCTACCTCTGCTTTGGAATTTGAACGTGTATGTAATTCATTAAAAGAAAATCCAAATTTGGCTAAAGAATACGTAAAATCAATCGAAACCCATAAATATCCATTGATATTTAAAGAATCATTAAGTGCAAGTATAATGCAATGTTTTATCCATATATTACGAAAAGGATTTATGCCTAATGATCCGGAGGTAATTCATTCATTTATGAAAAAAAAAAATTAATTCAAACGATTAATATTATATATAGATGATAATATCTTATAGACTTTATAAATTATAAAAATCAAGTTGTAACATTGTAAAAGCACAAAAGTGTGTATTATATGTTAAAATTACATTAATAGATTTTTAAAAATATATACTATTTATTTATCCAAAATATTTTATAACGGTTTACAAAATATGTTAAAAGAATGTGCTAATTTTATTACTAAAAATGATTTTTAATAGGGTGCAATTGATGTGCTCCGCGGCTTAACTAAAATTAAGCGATTTTCATTAATACTCTTACTTGTACCTTCTTCTGATAAACAAGGGCTTGATACAATATTTTATTGGCTAGAATTTTCAAGTGAAATTCACGTGGATGACATTCAAGAACTTCGGAAAATTTACCAGATTTTGTAAACTTTTAATGCAATACGCTGAAACTTTACAAGAACATTTTGAACATGTTAAAGTTATTATTTTCATTGTTATTATTTTTTGGAGGAGGAGAAGGGGGCTCTTAGAACATATTTGTTTTTTCAAAATGTTAGAACAACATCAAAATACCAACATCAACTTGGTTTCAAGTATTGGGTCCATTTCAAACAAACACCAAAGCTTTGATTGTTTATTTATTGATTCTCAAAAACAAAAATCATAAATTGACTAATTAAAATAAAATTTATTTAATTCCGATTATTTGTTTACTTATCAAATAATTTTAGAACCCAAGTTTTGTTACTCTCATAACAAGTATTTTTTAAATAATTTAAATTAACATGTACTATACAATAATATTCTTATTTTGGGAACTTTAAGAAATGTAATTGCATGTCTTGTGTAATTTTAGCACTTTTTGTGGATTCGATGGGGTTTTATTTGGATTCAATTTTACTTGTTTTCTATCAACACATATAATGTTCTATGGTGGTTCTATTAATATAAAATTTGACTCTATTCAATCATCTATTTTCACAATATTATCACTTGAATTGGTCCTTTTAAAACTTGAGATTTTTTGTTTTTTAAGAGGTTAACATTGTTCTTTTATATAAAGAACTTTGAAAATTACGACAATATATGTTTTGTTATTTTTGTCAAGAAAAAAATTAAACATCAAAAGTTTACAAACGCAAAATACTACATGCAATAAAGAAAAATCTTGTTCAAAGATTGTATGACAAATGTTGTGATTTTATCTTTTTATTTGATTTTTTATCTTTGTAATGTTAAATGACGATACTTTTTCATACCTCACTATTACAAAGTTATTGAAACTTAGGCTTCTATCCTTGTGCTTAGTAGTCTTACGATGGTGAAGCCAATTGTAAGGAGGGACATAATAAAGGTTTAGCAGAGGTCAATGTGTGTGACAACATATACTTTATAGTACCTTTGAGGAATTTTCAATCACTATTATATAATTTGGCCATGGCATTTACAAAATAGTTACCATTTTAGAATCTTAAGCATATTTTTTTAGAATTTTTAAGTGACCACTAAAACAACTTGTTTGAATACCTAAAGCATTCAAGTGCTTCTTTAAAACTACTTATGTTTCCTTCGGGAAATATTTTGACTTTTAGAATATCTTAAAAAGAGTCCTCTATGACACCTTGGGGTCTTCTAAAATAGCTTCATTATGCACTATGTATTATACAATGCACCATGCTCCACGCACACATACTCTTCAAAATGCTTCCGTTGGCAAAACGGTCTTATTAATACGGAATCGTTTCGGCATGGGACTATCCAGTTAGTATACATCGGAGGTTAAATCAATGAAGTTCCAAATTCCTAAATCATCCATCTATACATTGACAAAGGTTATTCCTTTTGTTTGTTTGTTTGTTTTTTTGTTTGTTTTGTTTTGCATGTTGCGTTCCCGAGATTCGGTTGAGATTTCTTCAACCATGCGTCTGTTGCCCGGGTTTCTACTATCATTGGAAAGCTTTCGATAAGGAGGGATGCACGGAAGTGGTTTTACTGCATTTGGACATATAGTGTGATAGTTATGAATTAATTGTCATCATTAATTGAATTTAATTATTACAATAGAATATGGGAGGTTTTAATGTCATTATTGGCATTGTCGGAAAGCTCTCGGTGAGTAGAGGTGCACCAAAATTGATTTATAGCTTTTAGACCTACGGTCTGAAAATTATTGATTTTCAATCGAAGTTCATCACCATAAATTGAATTACATTATGGATAAATTATTCTAAAAAGAAAAAGCAAAAGAAGAAGCATGTGGAACACGGGGAACATAAAAAAATACGGGGAATACATGGAACATCTCAGGCCAACAACACAAGGCCACACTAGTCAAAAATACATTTAATGAAATTAACACCATTGCTATACACCATTCCATATCTATCATCCTTTATAAAAGAAAATAGAAAACAACCAACATTTACTAATAAACCTAGACTTACCTTGATAATCCTAGAATTACATAATACAAAACACTAACATATCTTTGAAAGAATGAAAGACTTCGAAAGGATGTGAGCTAAACCATAAGAGTCTAGAGTAATATAATACAAAAAAAACCTTTAGAGATAAAAAAGAATAAAAAAAGAATAAAAAAAAGATGTGAACTAAAAGCTTTCCATTAGGTGAATTTGAAGCCTATAGAAGGCTCCTCTTTTTGTGATTCGTTGATTTGCTACTCCTAGTATGTGATCAAGAAAAAAAAATTAAAATTAAAAAATTAAAAAATTAAAATCTCAATTCATCGTGCATAGTCGTTGTTCACGACAAATTGAGATGTTTTTAATTTTTAGTTATTTTTAATATTAGTTTTTGATCAGTGTTGATTTCAACATACCAAAGGGTAGCGGCCTTCTAAAGACTCACCTAATGTTTATGAGTCCAAGATAGTTACATAGAGCAATACCCTAGTCAAAGAAAATGACCAAAAAAAACAAAAGTCTCTTTTAAATACCCTCCCATCTATCATAATCCTAGTCACTAATTGTAACTCTTCTACCAACTCTGACTAAAAAGAAACATGTTTGTGACTTGTAGACTCATGCCCTAAAAGGATGGAAAGAATAATGGATATGACTTTTGGATTAGAGCTCAATCTAACTTAGTTACTTGATTTCTTGGTTATTAATTATGGTACAATGTCTACAATTTAGAAGAGGAAGTAGTCCTACGCCATTGTCATGTAGACATTGGACCACGGGTGGGTTGAACAAACACTTTATTTATGCTGATTTTGAAAAAGGACCAGAGTTATTACTACTACTAGGTTAAATCAAAGTTCAAGATTTTTTTAAAAGGATATTGGTAATTATACTCCATTGACTTTGTTTTATAATTAGAAATATAAATATTCTTAAAACGTAAATTGGTAATTATCCGATGGTTTCAAATTCGAATTGGTTTTTTATAATTAAACCAGTTCATTTTGAACTATCTTGCGAATTCCTCCTGAATGTAGGATTGGATGAGAGAACCCCCAATCTTTCTTACAAAAGTCTTGAATCACTCAAGTTGTGCTCATGTATTATAAAACTATTGATATTGGTTTGATGCATCACATAAGAATAACGTTGTTACAAAATAGTTAGTCATACATTTGTATTTGTAAACCCAATGTTTTTCACTAGTTGTAGGGTATTACCGTCTATTTTGTATTTATATCACTAAGTAAGATTTCATACAAAAATACAAAAATTTTCAAAAATAAACAGTGCGCATTTCATTCCATCGACGAGGAACTCGGAGAGGGTTTTACCCTAGAAAAATATGAAGGAAAATCGTCATCGTGGTGGTGGTGGTGGTGGTGGTGGTGACTGTCGTCGTCATGTCCTTTGGTATTATTGGTCCTATATGGTCGTGAAAAGAAAGAAGAGATTGAAGTTGGAGTTGGAAACTTGAAAGGTTGTTTGAAAGGTTATATAGATGGCTATTCAAAAGGTTATTGCAAAAGTTATTTCAAACAATATTTAAAAATCAATTGACATATTTTAAAAACAAAAGCAAAGATCAACTTCATTCATTTTTTGTGTAAATTTTATTTTATTTCATTTTTATATGAACACCTTTCATTTCTTATTTGTTAGTTTTGATTTTTTTGGAATTTTTTTCACAAAGTGGTCTTCAAGCAATTTTCAAATTTACACACTGCAAACCATCATCCAAAAAACGAGTAACTTTGTTTTTAACTTTACTTTAATTTCGTCGATGAGGTACTCTGAGAGGGTTTTTACCCAAGAAAATTACAAAGGGAATCGGAAGGCGTAGGTGTAGGCGTGGTCGTGGTCGTGATCGTCGTCAACCTAGCCTCGCTTGCAACTTCCTAAATATACATCTAAATATACATTTATTTATTTACTTCCTAAATGTGAGACTTCACACTTCTCTGGCGAGTGCCGCAATAGACACTTCATTGTGAAATATTTTAATTTATATTAAAATTAAAAAATATGGAGTTTGTACCAAAGGACATGATAGATTATGATTTTCGTCGACGGTTGTGCGTAGCATTGTGTAGCCCTAGTTTAATTGAACTACCAAACTGAAAAAGTGATGGGGAGTGCTCTCCTTCTCATTAGAGATAAGTCTCCAATTCTTCTACAGTACCCGGAAAAAATGTTACATAATTCCCTCTCTTGCGTTTCAAAGAACTCTTCATAATATCAAATATAATTGGTTTTTTTCATCTTGCATATTTAGTATTCAATTTATACATGATTCTAAGCAAGCATACCAAATTTGGATTTAAAAAAAAGCAAAATCCCATTTTTGGTGGATTTTAAAAGCCCAATTTCTTGATTTTACGTGATAATTTATTGAAAAAAATTGGTGATGAATTTTTATAATTTGATTGCATAGGTGTGTTGGAAATATCCATATGCACCTTTCATATCAAGGAACACCCCATTCATTAACAAAAACATCCTCTATGAAGAGTTCATTGTGAAGAATTGTATGCCCAAAATTTGTAAAATAGATATCTTTTTATTATAACTAAATTTTGCTACTTGATCTTCACATTGTAACTAACTTGGTATAGTTAAGCATGATAGTACAATTACTTTGCCAAAATTTAGTTATAACAAAAAGATATCTATTTTACAAATTTTGGGCATGCAGTTCATCACAATGAACTCTTCATAGAGGATGTTTTTGTTAATGAATGGGGTGTTCCTTGATATGAAAGGTGCATATGGATATTTCCAACACACCTATGCAATCAAATTATAAAAATTCATCACCAATTTTTTTCAATAAATTATCACGTAAAATCAAGAAATTGGGCTTTTAAAATCCACCAAAAATGGGATTTTGCTTTTTTTAAACCCAAATTTGGTATGCTTGCTTGGAATCATGTATAAATTGAATACTAAATATGCAAGATGAAAAAAACCAATTATATTTGATATTATGAAGAGTTCTTTGAAACGCAAGAGAGGGAATTATGTAACATTTTTTCCGGGTACTGTACAATGCTCTTGTTCATGGAATATACATTGGTGGAATAAGAGCATTGTAGAAAAATTGAGAACCTATCTCTATTGAGAAACGGAGCCCTGCCTATTACTTTTCCAATGCGGTAGTCCAAATAGATAGAAACTCCGGTCCTCTTGCGAGGCCGGCGTGAATAAAAGTGTCTGTTCGTCTTAACAATGAGCCAATGCCCACCGGACAAAGGAACATTGGTACAAGACTACTCTCCCCTTCCGGGAATAGACACTTTAGTAAAATGTGCGGTAGTCCAATTTCAATGAAATGCGTGTTAAATACACATTGATTGATTAATTTTCTTTTCTTTTCAAAAAGAACCATTTTCAAATGTTGTATTTGTTTGTAAAACGTATTTTCTTTTAATTAATTAATGAATTATTTTTAGATGGATACAATGTCTGAAAATAACCTTTATTCCAAAAAAATCAATTTTACTTATTTATTTTATAAAAAGTATTTATATTCCCACACGATTAATCATTTAGAGATATCGTAGTCAGTCGTCAAGATCACCAAAAAATTAACCATATAAACAAAAGCCCCAATTATTTCTCCAAATAATTTGGATAATAGAGTTATTTGTAAAGTCCCTCAAAACCTGTGTTTTTGACCTTTAATTTGGAAAGGACAAGATCGGCATGATCTCACTGTACACCCAAAATAGAACACTGGATAGATTGAAATTTTTATTCATAAAAATTAGGAGGGAGGGAGAAGAACTGAAAAGTAGGGTAGGACCGTGAGGAGGAGTGGTGTCAGATTGATGACGACCAGCTCTGGTCCATGAAAAAGAAGGACAAAAGACCGGATGCCTTTACAAATAACTCTAATATAATAGAGTTATTTGTAAAGGCATCCGGTCTTCTGTCCTGCTTTTTTCATGGACCAGAGCTAGTACCAGAGCATTCTGACACCACTTCTCCTCATGGTCCCACCCCACTACCCAATTCTTCTCCCTCCCTCCAAATTTTTATGAATAAAAATTTCAATCCATCTAGTGTTCTATTTTGGGTCTACAGTAAGATCATGCTGATCCTCTCCTTTCCATTTTACAGGTCAAAAAGAAGGGATTTGAGGGACTTTACAAATAACTCTAATGAAGAAGAAAAAAAATGAAGAATATTCACATAATTTAGTATTCGTTGAAAAACAAATTTTTCGAAGAAAACTAATTATTGAAAACCGTGTTGACCCTGATACCCGGGTACGAAATGCCCTACACTGTATTATCACAATATTATTGAACTCCGTATTATCACAATATGATTGAACTCCATATTATCACACCCGCGATTTTGGCGCCCAGGCGTGAAAAAGCACGCATTCGTAGATTCACGGCTCGAAATGAACGCGACACGAACATTCTCCGAAGCGACGATTCGTAAGTTACCAAAGGCTGATTGCTGGCTGGTGGCCGGGCTTGTCTTCAAAGTCTGATTGCCTTGCCCTCTGTCGCAGTTTGCTTGCCATTTGCTCTCCGGCGTCCGCCATCGCCACACCTCCGGGGTCTTAGATCCGACCCGGCGGGGCTTTGCTGCTTCGCTTATTTTTCCTGCTGCAATCAGCTCCCCGTTTAAACCTTTTTATTCCCGGCTGGCGATTAGGAAGGGGAGCCGTTTGAGCTTTTGATCGGGCGGATTGGTAGGGCAGGGCAGGGGAGGGGGGAGAGTGACCTCGGTTTTGTGTGGTTTGCGGTGTAGATCGAGCTATGGCGGACAACAAAGCGGCCACGGAGCGGTTCGCGGGCGCGATGGAGAATTTGATCTTGCTCGCCGATACAATGCAGCAGGCGGCTGCGGTGTTGGCGGACGAGGACAGCGATGCGCCGAAAGCTTCCACGTCGTTTCTGAGTGCCATTGCGCTAGGGAGTGTGGTACGTGCTCTGTTTCTTTTTTCCAGATCGGAGAATGATTATTTTCCTTCTAGATTTAGGGCACAAGGCCTTACCCGTGTGATCCGTGATTCAGCTAAGTAAGCGCAATGCAGGAGGACTTTGGATGTGCTTGGACTTTTGACATTGTGGTTACTGGCATTTATATTCCGTAATGGGATAGTGTTCCTTTTTATGATCGAAAATTGACACGCGATTAGGGAATGTCAGAAATATTGCAGTACTACCGTAGTGCCATGGCAGATTCGACGCGAATCGTAATTTATTTTGATGCTACGTCAAGTTTTTCATATTTACGGCCGAGAGCAGCTTTCTCACAGTGTAAATTGTGCACTTCTTAAATGTGTATCATCGAACGGTTTCTAGGCTGACGGCAGGGATTAGTAGGTTTTGTGGATGTAAAATTGGATAAATTGGTGGGAATAGAGCATCAGGCTGAATTCACTTCTACGTGACTCAATTTATCAAAAGAGGTCTATAGCTTTGACAAATGCTCCCTGGGATGTGAAATTTAGTATTGTGTTAGATCAGGGTAATGCAGCTCAATTTGTTTGTCCATGGCTCATGTTACCTTTTTATGCGCTCATCAATGTTTTCCACAGCTGAGAACTATTGTTTCCAACATGATAATTGTTAGTTTGTAAGGAAGGAAGTGATAAAATTATAGACTTAAATTAGACAGAACAGATAGTTTAGGTAGTTTTATATGCGGCGGTTTACGCTTGGCTTACTCGTCATGCGACTTTTAGAACTCTGTTGTGATCAAAGGAATTGATAGTGAATCTCCAATTTGGGGAAGTGATTGCCTTCGCAACTGCTATAATTTTTAAGTATGTTAATTCTCATCTTCGCTTAACGTTTTGCTTGTTCCTCGTGCTTGTTTTGTGTATGAGTCCAGAGTGCAGGGAAGTCCGCAGTGCTGAACACCCTCATTGGTCATCCTGTCCTGGTATGCCCAGTTCCCTCATACTGATGCTGTGTTAATTGAATTCCCTGTAGGCTGATTGTGACATAAAAAGCTTAACGTCAGATTGTTTGGTGCTTTCGTGACACTTGTAGAACAACGGATCCTTCAAGTCCACCCCTCCATCTATCAATGCTTCCTAGTTCAAACTTATGTTTGAAGCAATATGAGTGTCAAGCACTGCATTAGTTTTCGGTGGTTTAAATTTTTTCTTGACTCGATGATCGTGAAAATTTGAACAATCTCAATTTTTTATATGAAAACGACGGGCTAGTAGAATTCACGTAACCTACTTTATTGGAACACCTCAGCCAACAGGAGAAAATGGTGCTACGCGTGCTCCGATTATTATTGATATGGAGCGGGATAAATCTGGTAGACCTGGAGGATTGGCTGTTGTTTTGGAAGGAAGGACACAAAACGTCTCTGCCAGTAAGTTCAGCAATGGATGAAAACCACTATAGGCTTTGCTGTGATGTTTGAAAAGTCACGGCTTTCGATTGGATTGTATTGTATCGAATACAAACTGTTCGTTTGAGATCCGGTAAAATATGATTTGGCACAAATTCTGACTGTCGTATGATGTAGGTGACGTTAGACACTCACTTCAAGGTCGTTTGAAGAGTGTCAGTTCTTCAAAGGGAAGAAATGAAGGAATTCGTCTCACCCTCCGTTCAAACTCGGGTGAGTTGCGTGTTGTCATACTTACCTTCCGTTAGTGTGAGAAATGACGTTCAGCTGATGGTGATCTGAATTCCTGTTGTTTGTAGATGGCATTTTAGCTTCGTAATACTCAGAAATCAGTTCACTCAGTTTTCATAAACCTGGTGCGTATCTGAATATGAAATTAGTTTTCATTTAATAACCTAACTGGTTGCCCACTTTAATGTCGCCTAGAATATATAATCTGCTTGAGACATCGACTCTATAACTGTGATGCTTATTTTTGTTACAGAAACTGTGTAGACGGGTATGATTGTGCTGCTTCAAGTATGAAGGGCAGTCTGTTTGTCGATCGACTTAACACCTTTGCGTATGCACCTTGTTGTCTGCAGGCCCTCCTCTGAAGTTGATTGATCTTCCTGGACTTGACTCTCGGACTTCATCCGATGACTCACCTGTAAGTGGCCTGCCTGTTGCTTCTTTGGGGTTTGGTTTGTCAATCATGGAGTCCGCAACTGCTTGATGCAGGAGTCTGTTCTGTGCTTGAACGTTGCATCATTAATGTCAATATTATTAAACCTTATGCGCCTAGACTTCAAAAACTTTGATCAACAGCGAGTTGAGATCTCATGTTTCCTTTCATAAACTGAAATTTTATTCCATTTTTTTTCTCATGACTCATGACTCGATCTTTGTATGCACGTGGAAAAATTCAGTATTTTTTCATGACGTCTTGAATTACTTGAGTTTATAATGTCCCAAGACAATAGAGTTGAGAACTATCACAATATGACTGATTTTTTTACGATTTTTTTGGGGTACAATGTACTTTGTATTAGAGAAAATAACACTGAAAATCAATTACAAAATTATTGTGCTACCAATGAAATCAAAAATATACTGAACAATCGTGCTGCCAATCAAGAGAAATGATTGAACTATCAAAATTCAGGTTTGGCCAGCAAAGTGACCAGATTAGTAACTGTTGTTAATTATTATCAAGAATTTTCATTTTTTCCTTTGTCCGTACTGGAAATCTGGTTCATAATTTGTAATGCTAATAATAATTTAAGAATGTGTACTTTCCTGCTTGAAAAATTTGCAGGCGTATGATCTGGCTAGCAATAACGATACCATACTGCTTGTTGTGATACCTGCAACATCGTGTCGGGACGTCGCTGCTTCTCGAGCTCTGAAACTTGCTCAAGAACTGGACTCAGATGGTGAGTTGAAATCTGGGTTCTATTCTGAATTGCAATGCAATGATGTGTCTTCTTGAAGTGCAACATTGCAAAATCTAAGGATCTCATGGGTGCTTGATTTGTTTGTGCATGCGACTGTCGGGTTTGGTGCCTGTCTTACCTGTTGCATATATATTTTCTGCAGGTTCACGAACTGTTGGTGTTATTAGCAAAGTTGATCAAGCAGCTTCAGACCCGCGAAGTTTAGCTGCTGTTAATGCACTTATTTCTGGGCAAGGCCCTTCTAATACTCAGGACGTGCCTTGGGTTGCTTTAATTGGACAGTCGGTGTCAATAGCAGCTGCTCATTCTGGCTCTGAAGATTCTTTGGACACAGCTTGGAAAGCTGAAATGGAATCTTTGAAGTCTATCTTGAAAGGTGCTCCATCAGCTAAATTAGGGCGTATAGCCTTACTGGAAACCTTGGCCAGTAAAATCCAGTCCCGGTTGAAACAGCGCCTCCCTAACCTTCTATCTGGGTAAAACGATCTAACCTCAGCATCTGTTATAAGCTTTAGGACAATCAGGGATGTGAGTGCATAGACTTTACATAGCCAAAGGTATCGAATTGAACTTATCGATGGCATTGATTCTGCAGGCTGGAGGGTAAGACACAAATGGTAGAGGAAGAATTAGCAAGGCTTGGGGAGCAAAGGGTAACTAGTTCAGAAGGGACTGTTGCAGTTGCATTGGAGTTGTGTCGTGAGTTTGAAGATAGGTTTCTACAACATATTAATACTGGAGAAGTAAGCTCTCGTCACTCTTTTCTCACTCGTCTCTTTCTGGTGTCGTATACTGCTTTATTACAAGATAAATTACAAGATAAATTTTACACATGATTGGAACACAATCTCTTGAACGTTCATGAATTTATGAATTGAAAATATAAATTTGTCATGGAATGCCAGTCAACCAAGAGATAAGTCAGCTCGATTTTACTGTGAGCGCTGGATTTTAGCTTCATTCATTGTTATGATTACAAGTGATGTAACCTGTCATGTCTCTGCAGGGGCAAGGCTGGAAAATCGTAGCCAGTTTTGAGGGCGTGTTGCCAAAAAAGATGAAGAGTCTGCCGCTTGATCAGATGTTTGACCTCAGTAGTGTAAAGAAGGCACGTCTCTTGAGAACTCCCTTTATTTTCGATTCTCATGGGTAAATGGTGCACACGTTGTAGTTCCCTTCTGTAAAGCATGAACTGACGTATTATTTCTCTATCTCATTTGCGCAGTTGGTACTCGAAGCAGATGGTTATCAACCATATCTCTTGTCACCTGAAAAAGGTTTGAGAGCTCTTATTAAAAAGGCGATAGAGTTGGCAAAAGAGCCAACAAAGTCTTGCGTGGATGAGGTGTGAAAACTTGGTAGAACTCAATTGGTTTCAGCTTATTGTTCTGCCTGATGGTGTATTAAACGAGTTTCTACAACTTTAATCACTTAAATCACAACTCTACGGCAGTACAGTACACAGTGTTTCTACCCTGATTTGTACTTTTCTATTTTCCTTTTAGTAACATTGGTTTAAACTCTACCTTGGTATGTACAGGTCCATCGTGTCCTTGTTGACATAGTGTCCGCTTCTGCAAATGGAACACCGGGGCTGGGACGATATCCACCTCTGAAGAGAGAGGTATTTGTTTGCTTCTTGAATTTTTCTTCTTCTGCAAGGGTGCTCCTCATCCCTCGAATATATATATTCATCATTGTAGTTATGGTAATGTGTTGTTTTCTGTGTCAGCCTAACATTATTTCTAGCTAAATTATCTATGACATTTGCTAATCTTCATAGAGGGTTTCACTTGGCCTGTTCTGTGTTCCAGATTGTCTCACTTGCCAGTTCAGCATTAGAGGAATACAGAATTGAGGCGAAAAAAATGGTCGTTGCCCTAGTTGATATGGAGCGCGTATTCATTCCACCTCAACATTTTATTAGACTGGTTCAACGCAGGTATACAAATGCTTCCTCGTTAACGCTACAGATACCTTGAACTCTTTAGCGGAATGAAATGATATTTACCCTCTTGATTCATTTGGTTGTTATCATCTGATAATGTATGGATTTGTGATTGACCTGTTAGAATTTTTCTTGTGTACCCAGGATGGAAAGACTTCAGAAACTTGATAACACTCAAGGCGTGCAGACAAAGAAAGCCCAAGAAGCGGAACAATCATTGTTGAGTAAGGTGAGTGTTTCAGTCAGTCCAGTTAAGTTTGAACAGAATGATCGTTTTTGGTTTCAACTTTAGAAATCTTCTTAGTGTGTTCCTCGTCAAAAATGTCGTCAGTTATGCTTCTAATGCATTTTTCTCAAATACATACATGTTTTCGATATACAATTCTCTTCAAGCACGAACTAGACTCAGTTTATAATTAGTATATAGCAATCTGGGCAGTTACAGTTAGATCTGTTCTGATCGTGCTGGGTGTTGTACAGGCAACTGCTCCAACAACTGTAGGGTCGGGAGGGAATCTGAAGGGAATGAAAGGGCAGGCAGAAGAAGCTAAGAAAGAGGACAAGGATGCTCCATCAGCGTTGCAGACCGTTGGTGACAATTCTGCTGGTATGGTTTTATGACAGTCATTTGGATGAACCTAGAACTGAATGATGGAAGGGCTGCTGTCTTAATTCATTCTCTTTGATTCTGAACAGGCTACTTATTGAAGAAAAGTGACAAGAATGAGTGGGTCAAGCGCTGGTTTGTTCTTAACGAGAAGACTTGCAAGGTATAGCGTTGTCAAACCAGATGATTTTTCATCCTGCTCACAAAATAAAATCACCTTTCGCATAAACTACTCCCTTTTGCCCCTTTACTTTGCATATTTGGTAACGTCTCTCGGCTACTCATCATCTTGTCCTTACTGATCCAAGCCTGCAGAAGTAGGCAGATAATTCAGTTTTTATTCATTTACTTTAAATTTTCAGTTGTTATCTAAAATATAACTACTTCTATGTGGTTTAAGTGACCCAAACCATGGAATTCCTGATGGAAATATTTTCTCTTATATATAATCCAGCTAGCATATACCAAAAAGCCTGAAGAAAGAAGTTTCCGCGGAGTAATTACTTTAGAAGAATGTATCCTCGAGGACGGACCAGAGGTGGTGGGGGCTGAGGAGGCTAATGGCAAGTCGTCCAAGAGTAAGTCGTCATCCAATGGAGCAGCAGAGAAAGAAGATCCCACGGCCAGTCTGATCTTCAGAGTTAGCCATAAAGTGGCGTACAAAACAGTTCTCAAAGGTAATTATAAGTTCATAGTCCTATTGCTTCACCGCTTAGGTTCTGACTTCATGTGAGTTTCACTCAAATTGGCTATAACCAGGGCAACAAATAGGAAGTCTTTCTCTCATTTAATGCTAGGAATCCCACAAGCGGCGCAGAGGTAACACTGAAGCTTGATGAAGTCGTGATTCCAGAGACTCTTCTTTAATTTATCATCTCATTCTTGTTCCTTGGCCTGCAAGCTCTGAATGACTCTAGCTGATGCGTTTATCACAAAACAATTATTCTGACCGTTTCTGAAATTCTTGAAAATGTCAGCTGAACATTCAATTCATCTCAAGGCTGAAAACATGGCTGAGAAGCTTGAATGGATGTCCAAGATCAGGGCTTGCATTGAATCTGCAAGCCCAGGAGATTCAGTTAGATCTTCCAAGGATTCTGGCAGTACCGTTTCTGCACGCCCAGGGTCAGCAGCCGCGTCCTCAGTAAGTGAAGCATAACATTTACAATGCCCTCATTTCTCTGCTTCAACAAGTCCAGCCCATTTCTGTATTGTTTCATGCTGACAGATAATTACTTTTTCTGGACATCAGGACATGACGACAGTTTTGCGAAGACCGTCAGACCCTGAAGAGGATCTAAGACTCATGGCGCAGGAAGTTCGAGATTACGTAGAGGCAGTGTTGAACAGTCTCGCTGCTAACGTTCCCAAAGTGAGTTTGGTTTTGTCACTTGTTGATACTCTTTAGACATATTCGTAGCTGTATAAACTTTCTCCAAATCACGTTGAAAAAACGAGCAATTTGTTTCCCTTGTTTGGTATATCAGGCAGTTGTGCTTTGCCAAGTGGAGAGGGCGAAGGATGCTATGCTGAATCAGCTATACAGCTCCATCAGGTACATCACATTCTGGTTGAAATATAGTTTCGCATCCTCTTTCAATGATATTTCACAGCTCAGTATATTTAGAACCTACTCAACAGTGTTGGAGCTTTGTGATTACTCAATGAGTTTTCTTTAATTTGTGTTTTTCGTGGTCCAGTGCTCAGTCGACTGGGAGAATTCAAGAGCTCTTACAGGAGGACCAAGAGGTCAAGTCGCGTCGGGAGAGATGTCAAAAACAAGCAGCTGCCTTAGCGAAATTGACGAAGACACTAGGCTTGCATGAATCTCGTGCATCTGTTGTCTCTGTTGATGACTCCTGTAAGTTCCCTGGATTCCTATGAAACCGGATAGTAGCAATAGAGTTAACCGAAAAGAAGCCCATCTAACCTCCCTTTTCACTCTACTTCTAACCTCTCTTTTGAGCTATACTTGGGTTGAATAGTGTCGTGTCGTAGATTGTCCCCCTGTGGGCCATGGGCTTGGAGCTTTGGTAGAAGGTGTGGGAGTCATTGCGAGGTGTGGAGAATAATGACAGTGACTTGCTTTAGATTGTCTCCCAACTCATCATGAACTAGTTTTCGGTCTATTTATATTTCAATATAAGTTCAAGAGGAGTTCAAGAGGAGTTTGCTAAAACTTTCCTCTTTGAGCTGACTTTTCGGTTAACTCTATTGTTAGCTAGGCTCTACAAGTACCCAACACATGTAGAAGTGCATGCTGACAAGGAAGTTTGTTCTTGATGACAGCGGAGTCTCAATCGCCTGGCATACCAGTATCCGAGGATTGGCGTGTAGCGTTTGAGGCTGCAGGAAGTAGGAGTTCATCTTCACGGTCATCCGATTCTCCTTCACGATCCTCTAGAACTGATTCTCCCATGAACGGCCGAGCTTCCCGTAACATCAGCGGCATGGAGAATGGTGATGCGGGTAACACTAGTCGCCGCACACCAGGTCGTGCTGCACCGCCTCCTCCCCCGACTGGTGGCTCCATGTATAAATACTAGAGAGCTTTTGGTGATCCGATTAGCATGCTTCTAATATTGAACCCTGTTACTCAAGGTGTAGAGCCCCAGCCTCTAGATGACTACACAAAACAGAAAGTGACAGCCACCTAGATATTCACAAGCTCATTCAAATGGTCTGCAGCACCAGTTTAGTTTAGGTGGTAATGAAGGTAAGGCATTGATTCTTTTTCTGTTTGGCGTGTGGTGATCGACGATCCCCTTTCCCGTCATTTGATCTTGTTTGATCTCGATCTTGAGTAAGTTCACCCATTATTGTTTCATAATTGATGGCTTTTCCTGTGTAATTGCATTTTTGTCAAAGACACTTATCAATAAATTGAATTCTTGATTGAGCATATGCGTTTGTTGCCCATACACTTGTGCTGCTTTATGAGAGTTTGAGATCGATCTGTTTTTCTTTGGATGTTTCCTGAATATCGCTTGAAGTTTACCACACCTCCAAGCGACATTTTAGGTGCTGGATATTTTCCTATTCTTTGACTAACCAAGCATAACATTCTCGACTCTACAGAATTCTTCCCTTAAAATACATTTCTCAATGTACCAAAAAAGTTACCTTTTTGTGCAACTTGAAGAAATCTTTGTATAATTCAATGAATCCTTCAGTTTGATGTTGGTTTTCAAATTGATATCAACATATCCTAGAGAGGACACTGGTTTTAGATTTTTTAATATTTTTTTCACTTCAAAAAGTGATGGTGACATTAGAAATCAAAGAGAGGGAATATAATTCAATCTAGAGTTCTAGGGCAAACAAACAGAACAACGGAAGTATAAGTTAGTTTCCATTTAGGAATAAAAGCTTTTTGGAGTAAAAAACAAAACCTCATTCTTGCACTGAATTTGAGTTTTCTTCACAAAGTTTCAAATACTTTTTTGCACCAAAGTTTTGTTTTTTTAGATATAAAATAGTGTTATCCTTAGAGTCACCTTGTGTTTGAATAAGATACCATGAATTTTGCATTAATGTACTCTTATTTGTTCACCCCAAATAGTTAAAAGATAGGGAAGAGCTTGATGTGCCAAAAGCTAGGTGTGTACGAGCTTGATGGTCTTCAAACTCATGAAAAACTAGTTTAGCTGTCAAGAAAAATGGCTAAACTAATTTTCCTTGAGTTTAGAAACCACCAAGCTCTTACACACCTAATAATAAGAGATCATTAAGCTTTTTCACACCTTTTAACTATTTTGGGTGAACAAATAAGAGTATATTAAAGCAAAATTCATGATATTTTATTCAAACACAACGTGACTTTAATTCCTACACGTTTGAATATGCCTTGGCAGCCAATAAAATACGTTGTATTTTGTTGTATTTGGAATGAATCCACACCTTTAATGGGTTTGTGGTCAAAAGACAAGTTGAAATTTAGATCAATGCGGTTTTATTGAGCTACTGAGATCCCAATTTAGAGTTTTTTGTTGGTAGAAAATCCCAATTATACGACAACATATATACTATCCCCATGGGACGTTTAGGGGTTAAGGATATCTCTAATATCTAATAAATAACTCATGCACATTGACGGTTTCGCCACCCGAATATGTTGTGCCAAAATCGCGATGGCACAGGCCTACCTAATATCTATTATAGAATACAGGGTGAACGCATGAATGCTCTGGACGACGATTTTATCTTCAGAACGGTCTTGTGTGTACGGAGTGCAGGCACAACCTGCCTACTACTCCCTCTGTCCCATAATGACTCGCACGTAGGTTCTTTGAAATCTACCTCAAGATGTAGATTTCAGAGAACATACGTGCAAGTCATTATGGGACAGAGGGAGGAAGATATAACGCAGGGTGGCGCACGCATGCACGCTCCCATGACGATTCCGCACCAGAGACGGTAGTGTAGGAGTCAACCTAGTTGAGGATACCGAGGAGGTTTCGAAGCAGCTGCAGCTCACTGTCTTTGTGCAGCCGCACAGAATTTCCGTCACTTCCATGAAGGCCCATTCACATATGGCACTGCTGCAGCATCCGTGCGTGCGTTCAGTAACTTTGAGGGAATCTGTGGGAAACCAAGAAATATAAAATATGAAATGAGAAATTACAGGAACGCAACACAAGAAGGAACGCAACGCAAAAAGAGAGCATGCCTCAACTTGCGTTGATGAATTGTAGTTGCACAGTGTTACACAGTAGTTGCGGCACGAAAAGACAAGGCCTTCAATATTTTTTTGTTTTTGGGTTTTACCTTCCTCCATTTGGGGAACGCAAACGCAAGTGCGGCAGTGGTCTGGTGTGAATGGGCCATGAGAACCGAATTTCAGGGGAAATGAAAACTGATGGAACGGGCCGTTCGGAACTTGGTGTGCTTCCAATCGCCCAGTCAGCCTTACTAAGTTACGCCGATGCAAGAATAGGTGATTTTTCGTACCAGAATGTCACCGGGACACAGAACCTACTAAAGTTCCACGTCGCTCCTCATTCCACGCCAGAACGGGACACCCCGCCAAATATAAACAAGTTGTCACCGCAAGTTTATGTTTAGCCCTCATAAAACTTGCGGCAATCATGCTCACCTTCCCCCCGGACCTAGATTCATCCCCTCCATGATCTACCAAGTTCTAGATTCCGGCTTCACCCCATATAACTATGCACTTGCGAACTACTTGCACATCATACCACACTCGATATCGGCGCTGGAAACGCACACAGCCGAGCTAGAGGAGTTGGTAACTACCAGACTGGACATATATCGATGATACCTTAAACAGTTTGCCGATACAAGCTTTCTCTTGTTAGGCCTGCTGGATCTCCAGTGATTGCTTTCCCCATGTAAGTAGTTGTATTTCTAGAGTACCGGAGTAGATCTGCATTGGCGAGGTTGAGCAAGATGGGGTGCAGAGGAGCGGCGCTCTTGATTCTCGCTTGTGTTGTTTCCGGTGTTGTGGGGAGTGTGGAAGACGGGCTTCCGCGACCACAGAACTACCCCGACGCGCCCACGGCGAGCTACGGCCCGACTCCAGCGCTGACAGACAGCACGAACGGCGCGCCAGTGGATTGCCAATGGTACGGGTGGGCGAACACGCTCTACGCCGCCAGCGTAGGAGCCCAGTGTCTCGATATTCTGCGCCTGGCGCTCACGAACGCGACTGTGAATCCCCCTTCCACGCTCGAGGCGTACAACTACTACACCATCAAGCGCCTCATCGACCCCGCCACCAACCAGTCGTACTGCTACGAGGGCTGCTTCAACCTGGCGGGATCTCCCTCGCCATCGCCCCTGCCTTCCGGAGATCCATTGGCTCCTCCTGCATTGCCTCCCACGCCCACCGCGGACACTCCGTTACCAGGCTCTGCATTGCCTCCCACGCCGACCGCGGACACTCCGTTACTAGCACCAGGCTCTTCATTGCCTCCAGTGCAGTTCACTCCTGCAGGGCCTGTTGCGGGGCCTGTTGCGGGTTCGCCTGGGGACAATACGTATCCTGTGAATCAGCCGCTTCCGAATGCGCCGGGGAGTTTGCCAGCGATGGCGCCTGGCAGCCCTGGAACTGCGCCTGCTGCATCGCCGCCCGCGTTCTCTGTGTCGCCTCCGGCTCCTCATGTTCCCACGACGACCACCCTAAACCTCAATGACGGCACTTCCGTCTCGCCATCGGCGTTCGCGTCGTGTGTCGTCGCCGTCGCCGTGGCGCTCGTTATGAACCTTGCAGGTCTGCAATGATCGTGTACTTTAATCTGTGTTTTTTCAACACAATGTGAGTGTACTGTTTTGTCAATCGATGAGGGCGTGATGGGTAGGAGATTCTTTGCTACATTAGTTAGAGTGCGTGATATTTATTGACTCTGGATCGAAAGGGGTCGAGGCATTACATAAACGCAAGTTTAGTAGATTCTTGTGCACAGTAGAGTTTGTTGAGTCCCTTATATGAGAGAAGCTACATTTATATATAGTGGAGCTACATACATAATATGCAGGAGCTACCGAGGATTCAAGAGTTGTAGCAGTTAGTTGCTCGACCTGAAGGCTCTCGGGCTCTGCATACAGTGTTCTTTTGAATCAACCAATTTATCAAATGAATGGTTTTTCTTCAATGTTGGATGATGATTCGCATTCAATATTCAAGCTCTGTGTGTGTTTTGTGCTGGTTGTTAGTGCCCTGAAAGTGGAGGTACAAGATGATTGTACATGTAACTTATGGTTTTTGTTTGCTTCTTATGATTCGTGGACTGGTGGTGAGGAAAAGTTTTGTGATGCGCTCCATTTGCGCCTAACTAATAGCATCTTCCCGTAATTTTGGGATTCTTTCGGAGGATATTTCTTGGACCAAATCCTAACGCTTTCTTTAGTGGCCTATAGACCTACACTGAGGTCCACTTTACATTAGGGCCCGACCTAATTGTTGGCGCAAACCCAATTACTTGTGAATTGGGTCCTCAGTCGGTACAAGTTGCTTGCAAATTTTTTGAGTCTTCCTTCATAAAAATAGAGTCCCTTCCCTAAATTGTTATATGCTTGATATGGCACCCATGGACCTACAAATTGAAAGGGACAGTCCTATCCCAATCCTCTACTCGTAGGAACTTTTTCTTACCATATTTGCAATCTTCAGAATCAATGCGGCCGTTTGATGTAGGATCTAATTACTTTCAATGCTTACAATTTTTTTTGTAAGCATGTTGAACTCGACTGTACATATAAGGTAGGAGCATCCAATTCTGACATAGTACCCAAAGCCGATAATTTCTACACATGGCTTTCATTTTAGAACGCACATCTAGGTCGACCATAGATGACTTATCATTTTGGTCAACAAACAATAAAGGCTCTATGACATTTAGATTTGCGTTCTAAAATGAAAGCCATGTGTAGAAATTATTGGCATTAGGTACCTGGTCGGTTTTAGGTGCCTCGACCTTAGTAAAGATGCGTGAGATTCACCCACGGATTCACCGGTGAGGATGCATTTGAGGTGTTGAGATCCAAGACCGTTGTGAACGTCAGGTCAAGAAAAAACGTTGACTCGATTTCCTTTTGCCATTCCAATGTTTTGGTGTAAATTTTGTTCCCTAGACTTCTACTTAGTATAAAGGCCTTTGTTATGATTTGCCAAATTCAAACAATCCTAATGGTTGAAACTTGTGAAGTTAGGTGGGGTCAACAATTAGATCTTAATGTAAAGTGGGCCTTAAGTAGGCTTGGTTTAGACAAGAAATTGGATGAAACATTCTCAAAGGTGATTGACTAAAATTCCAACCTTGTCTAGGGTGATGGTTTGATATGGGTCCCCTTTCCAAAAATAGTGTGATTTTTGAGAAATATCCTTTTGAGAATTTCTACATATATTCATTTTTCCAAATTTTGTCGAATTTTGTCCATTTTGGTTAACTAAAATTCATTAAAAAAATAATTAAAAAAATATGTGCACCTGAATGACATGAACTACTTCGGTTCAAGTTCAAAATTGTAATTTTCATGTTTTATTGCTTCGTGAGAAAAATGCTTAAATTCAAGATTTGCATGCATTGTAGTACAAAGTAAATAATATTATTAATCCTTCAAAGTAATCATTTCAAATAAAAAATATCTAAGTGTACTATATATCACAATTCGGGACCAAAATGACATTATTAGATATTTTAAATAAATGTTTTGGATATATTTAAGTAATTAGGACGAATTGTGATTTTTGTGCAAAAATTCTCATTTAAAATCTTTAAAATGCTTCAATTTTTGGCGTGAAGTTTTTCTTGTGTATTTTATGAGTGCATGAAATCAAAACTACATCTAATTAATTAATTTTTAATTTTGGATTAAAAAGGGATTCATTCGAAAATGCTATGGGGTTGATTTAAAAGTTCAGAGGGCTTTTTGGGGTACCCATATCATACCATTGCCCAATAATTGGTGTCAACTTAGTCATTATTTTTGATCCAGATCACAAATATACAACCTGATTTTGTATACTCTCTATCATACATCACAAGTTTGTAAGCGGGTACAAGACCAAGTTTTCCATTATATTCGAATTCAAATATGCTTGTATCAGTTGTATGAAGGCTATTTGTAGCGATCTGTGATAACAATGAAATGATAGTCTTCTGTACCAAGTGTTTAGGGTTGCAAACAATTATTATTCTAGAAATTTCAAGGGTGGTTTTGTGATGCAAAAATCTTTGATTTTGGTGCTCTAAATTTCCTCTCTTGTGACCTGAAGACTTAACCCCTAATTGCCCAACCATGCATATTTTGCATGATGTACAGATTTCATCCATAGTTTCTCATCCGTCATGCACTTTTTGCAGTGTGATTTTTTTACTGAATTATTTTATGGGAACTTCGCTTCATATATGTGTGATCCAATCAAAAAGGAAACAATTTGTGTAAAAATTATGCTTCATTTCGTGTTGCATTGTCTCACCCAAAATTTTGAAGATTTTAGTTTAGAGGTGTTCTTGAAAAAATAAACGAGGGTGAAAGTACGAAAAAGTGTACCACCTCTAACTCTCATGACCATTCAACAATACAGGGTTCAGAAATACATATAAATTTGATTTAAAAAAAAAAAAAAAAAAAAAAAAAAAAAAAAAAAAAAAAAAAACACCTATTGTTTTATAAAGTCTACTAAAAAAATTGAGAAAATGATCTTCAATAAGGAGTTATATATTTTTTTTATTGAAATAGAAGTGGCTAAAATTGAAAAAGTAGTTACATACAATCAACAAAGTTGATGTAAAACACTGATTTTTTTCATAATTATTTAAATGAAAATGAATTTTATAAGATTTTTCAAGGTTCTTCTCTTGGGATAGCCATAGTCATTACAAAAATGCCTAAATGTATGGATTTTTTTAGGGAAAATGTAAACAATAGTTATGAACAACATGGTGTATGTTGCATGCTTCTCAAGCTTACATAAAAAGAAATTCAATTGAAAAACTTTTTTTGCAGTGTATACTGGAAATTTCAGGCTGTGAGCTTTAACCCCTGAATGCTCCAGCGTTTAGAAACTGAATCACGAACAGATTCAAAGCCTTGAAACTTTCTCGTACAATTTTGGATGACTTTCATCCAAGTCACCTTTGCAAGAGTATTTAATTCTCTATCAATTACAATAGTCCTCTTGTGATGAGGAATTGATAATTTTGGAGAGGCCTCCAACTGCAAGTATGTCAAATTTGTTGGATAGATTTTATGCTTGCAATGGTCCTCTCATGTACACCTTATGTACATCTAAGCTATGCTTATATCTATCTTTGAGGCTAGCATGTACTTGTGTCCAAAGGATCAATACGTTTAGGGGTTAAAGTGCTTTAAAAAAAAACGTGATTTTAACAATTTTGAAGAACCATAAATTGGACTAGAAAGTAGAAGACAACTCCCACACATTCCTAGTTGGGACCAATTTCATTTGAAAATCAAGAATTAGGTGAAAATCAACGTTTGACTGAAAACTGATCAAACATGGCCCCACGGGGCTCCTTGCACGCTTAAGGTTTAATCTTTTAAACCTTAAAGGACCAAGAAGTCTGAATTGGGTCTCATGTTTTTTTTAGTAGGTCCTATTTGGAATTTTCTTGTTCATGTTTACTTGTTTTTTACCAACACATATGCAATGTTCTTTGGTGATATAAAATTTGGTCTCATCTGAATTATATCTTTCACAATATGATTGATTAAATTCGTCATTCTAAAACCATGATTCCTTGGTCCTTCAGGGGTTGACATACTTAGATCAACAATTGAGACTGCCCTGTTAGCTTCAAAATCCTGCATTGGCATATACGGAGTCGTGTATTTGTAAATGCCAGCATCTGCGGAGCGAGATCAGAATGTATGTAAACCCTAAACCCTAAAACCCTAATACACTAAACCCTTTGCCTTCATGCTATAAGGCAGAGGATACTATTTAGGGGTGTGGTTTTTGGGAGATGCATAGAGCTGTGGAGGGAACCAAATCAAGTTTTTATCAAATTTTTATGCAATTTCAAACTAGGAGGTTGTAGACCACTATAATGAACAGTAGACAACCTCATTTCCAGATCAGTTGACATGGGCATTTAGCCAAATCATGCTTACTAATCATGCATACTATGAGTCGAACTAATAAGTCCAACTAAATTTATGAACAGATCAGATTTTTTTGGTAACGAAGGTCAGTATTGGAAATGGGATTAGGTACCTCACGGTTTTAATATTCTCTACTTTATATTCTATATTCTAGGGCCAAACGATGGAGTTCCAAAATGCATCCAAGAGAATGACCGAGTGTTTATGAAATTAGCTTGATGTTTGTTGAACTCTTGTGAGTTGTGGTATCTGAAGGTCGACTTGTTTGACAGTTGTTGATACCGAGTATGACACCAGTCACACCACTCAAGGTGAGCCTGTTGCGCAAAAGGATTCTGGAAGGGGTTCTCATAGCTCCAGCGCATTCGAGACTAAGCGAACTGAGTAGATGGGTGGATCAAAATTGAGTGTCTAGATTGGCTGTTGCTAATATTCAACCCGCTAGTTTTGTTTAGGCCTTTAGGCCATATCTAAGGTCGAGGCACCTAAAACCAATCAAACCGGTCAGTTAAGACATTCACTATACATGGGATAGATGAATCGATATTTTGAGTATTTCCCACTTTTAGCGATAAGATATTAAGAAGTTTTCATATTTAATTTGATTTTTTTGATAATTATTTGAATAAGTACAAATTTCAAAGTGAAAGTCATAGGTTTACCTAAAACCGATCACATGCTCTAATGTACAAATGAAGTACATCTTCCCTTTTAAAAATCTAGAAATTAGGCAAGAATCTAGGGTGGTTGGTTTTGAGTACCTGGTCGGTTTTAGGTGCCTCGACCTTAGGAACAGGTGGAGGGTTAAGAGCAGGGTGGCACCTTAACCCTTTAAGGACCTAGAAGGTCAAATTTGACTTCATGTTTTTTTTAGTTGTTTTGAGTGGGTTCTATGTGAAGTTTCTATTGTTCAAATTTATTTATGTTTTTGGTCAACACATGCAATGTTCTTTACTGATTGTGGGGATATAAAATTTGGTCCTATCTAAATCATACTTTTCATTATATGAACAATTGAATTTGTCATTTTTAAACCATGAATTCTTGGTCCTTCAAGGGTTAAACAAGGATTCAAATTACTGTCTACTTGTAAAGACTGTTTACTTGTATTGAAGATCGCTTGCTTCAAGATCATGAAAGATACTGCAAGGATTCCAGGGATTCTCCTCCCACCTCTTAATCCAAATCATGTACTGTTGGGTGAAAGAATTCTGACTTCTTCAATTCTATTTGGGTATAACTTAAGGTTGAAGTTGGCTGCAATGTTCAAGATTGAAGACTCTAACCCCTAAGAGCTCAAACGACCATTTTCTGGTCGCTACCCGAATTTAACGGGCTGCCCGGAAAAAAAAATTATTTTTTTGAAAAAATCAATTTAAAAAAAAATACTAAATCAAGTCTACTTTCTAACCCAATTTGAATTATGGCAATCCGTGTTAAACTCCATGTGGGAGAATTTTTCAAAGTAGATCATCTCAACATTGTCGTAGTGTTATAAAATTTGCTATTTGGGGAAAGTAATGATGATCCCTCCATCATTTCTTTTGCTTTTTTGAAGTTTACAATAGATAGCCCAACTCTAACCAATCACACTAAATTTAGAATTCTAAAATTGAAAATTATAATTTATACAAATTTTCAAATGTTAATGCTTTTAAATTCATTAAAAAATGGTCTAAAGTTATTTTTGGAAGTTTGACCGTACAGATAATTTGTAGAGATGATACTCTACATTTTGTCTATTGAACCAAACTTCATCAAACATATGGAAGACACATATTATAACACATCTATGTTTTGTCCAATACCCCTCGGGCTTTTAGAGGTTAACCCTTCGAAGGCAATTTTGCCCTTAAAAACATATCTTCAAAAAACTGCTTTCACAATGAAATGCTGTTGACATGAAAACCGTGCCCAAAGTGCTGCAACATCGCATATTATCTTCAATCTCACTATAAGAATTCTCTTGAATGTCGCGAAAGATTAAAATTATGGATCATCATAACTCAGAGCCTCGTTTACTCTTGATGCTGTTGAAATTTGACTTACCTAGGTCTTCCAGTATCGTATTTCAATACTTGATAAGAATCATTTTTCCTCGTAGTAATGCACAAAATTGCTTTCAACATAGACTATCGCATATTGATGCTAAGTTTTCTGTTTGATGATTTGTCCCATATCTCTTCTAAAGGCCAGAGGTGAAAGATGGGTATACCCGCGCGCGTCGCCTTGGTCTTGCACTACTTCCTTGGCTGGCGCAGCCCCACCCCCCTCTCCCGAGGGACCCAATTCAATACTAAACAGCAAAAGCACAAATGATAATGGCTAGGCTTGGTCAGACATCTATGTGAACTCTGTCAAAGTTTAATCTTATAGAGCTTCGAAATGGTTAGAGCATCCGCACCCAGAGTCTGACACACACAATAAGTGAATGAAAAATGCTAAGGGCCCTTCGAAAATGCCTCTTGGTCCTCAACTTTGGCGTGTTAAGAAATGGCCCTCCAAATCTAAGTTTAGTTGACTGAATCTGAATCTGACATTCTACTTGTGATTGGTGCATTGACTATTTGACGTGCACTTTTGGTGTTTGTGGTGCGTTCAAGGGTGGGGGAGTGTGATTTCAAGGGCTCTTCAAATATAGATGAATAATTTTAGCGAGTCACCTTTAGCGAGCATGGGTGGAGATGCTCTTAGACGGTGTGAGAAAGGTGAAAGGGTTTGATATACACCGCAAGTTGAGTGCGAGGAGAATTGGTTGAGGGATCCATTACAGCATGCCGCATTCAGTAGAGTAGGCTCTTAAAAGGAATCCTATTTTGAAGGGCAGTTTCAGCCTAGCTTTTGACATTTTCATTCCAGTAAATTACTTCAATTGTCATATTATCCAAATTCGCATTATTCTCCTCACAACGTCAGATAAAATTGCAATTTACCTTTCAACATATGCACTGTCGACTCCTTGCCCTCTTGTTGAAGGTTAAACCCACAGAACTGGATTGAAGTGGAGTTGAGTAAGTTAAATGACAAATTGGAGATTGGGGTGTCATGAGTGCTAAATTGGTGAGCTTTTGTGTGAGTTTCTACGACGAGTTTTTGCAGCAAGCTTTGAAGCAAGGATGAGGCTCGTCTCCTTGAAGGGAAATTGTCAAACCCCGTAATGTCATTTCAAAATGTATAACTTTCATTCATAAATCAAGTTCCAAATATTCATGTTAGTTGCATTTTATAATACGTTTTTGAAAAACTGCCCAAACTAGACATAGGTGAGGACATTTAGGGGTTAATCTCCAAGTTTCAATGAAATCACAACTTTTTAGTGGGACACGAGGTGGGACATAGGAATATTGTACAATTGGAAGTAAAAAACAATTTTAAATTTTTTTATCATTTTTTACTCAGTGCACTAAAAAAGACAATTGTAAAGAATATTTTGTGAAATATAGTGGCTTTGTCCGTTGGGAATTAATCTCCAAAAGACAATTATTCCTTGTAGGAACAATTGAGATTTTGAATAGGCTCTTACAATAGTTTATGTAGAGAAAGGTGGAGAAATGTATTAGTTTCACGAGAATATAGTTTTTCTTCATTCGTTCTTCAAAAGTTATGATGTTTGAAATATTTTAGAATCTCGGGCAATAAACACATTTAAAAAAAAAAAAAACTCCAAAACAAAATTAAAACTTTACTTTTCATAAAATAGAACTATAGTTATATGGAAAGCTTTTATTTATTTTATTACAATTAGTGAGGTAAGAGTTATATGAGTTCTTGTTTTGTGGGCAATAAAAGTGTTTCCTTGAAAAATTAATGTATAAAATTGGTTTCTAAATGCAATATTCAATTTTGAATTACCAAAAAGTACATTTGAAGTTTAAATTGCTTACTAGAAACTCATTGCCCATAACTTCTACTCCATTGAATCAAATGGGGTTTTTATAAATGCGCAAATCAAACATATTTAAAGCATCTATATTTTTCTTTAGAGTAAAACCAAAGTAAATAAAAAAAAATCACGCATAAAATGAAGTTTAATAGAGATTACAGGTGTGAGAATAAAGAAAGCCTCAAGTGTCGTTTAAGGAGCAGTAAGAGGTTTTCCAGAGCTTTTCCTGTATCAAGTTTTAGGGCATCCTACCTTAAAGGCTCTGTGACATTGGGCCTCCAAATTTACAGTGTGGTAATGGTTTTTGTGACCCAATCCCATCACGGTTTACAACACGACAAAGTCACTTACAATCAGTAGCAAATCACTTACAACCACTATCAAATTTCAAGTGACCCAATCACACTCTATATGTGCAATATACATACAGAACTACTTGCAAAACTTGCTATAAACTGCAGTTTGGCACTAATATTTACTCGACAGTGAATTGGTCAAGCTTCCCTGTGGATATGGGCACACAGTATATATATTGAAAGAAACTTTCGTCACTGTACAAGAAGGGCGAGGTACAAGTTTGGTAAAAAAAAAAGGTTCAAGCCGTGCGAGCTCGCTTATTACTAACGAATCTGCAATACAACTATATGATTGCTTGCTCGTCTTTGGCAAATGAAACTAAGTAAGTAATCCAACTTTAAGAAAAAAAAGGTTTCTAGATATGAATCATGGGAGTGACCCTATCACAGTGTCCACGTACAAAGCAAAATGAACGAAGAGACTGACTGAGTTACAAAAGACTGCTCATACTTGCTTGGTGGCCTGAAGGGCCCTGAAGAGACGAACTGGGTAGAGAGCAGCAGACAAGGCCAACAAGGCAAGGGCGATGAAGGACATAGCCACCGACGCGTCGCCCTTGTCGCAGAACTTGCCGTAGGTGGAACAAAAGCCATTCGTAGTCGCGGTTCCTTGGTCCGATTCCAGAAACGCTGCAGAGTCCGCTGCCGCTCCACACGCTGCCGCCAGGGCTAGTGCCAAAACCTGCGGCCACAAATTTTCATTCACATCAAATCCTGCAGTTTCTTCATCTTAGATACTAGTACCAGTACCATGCAACACAGATAAATATACATAGATAGATGCATCACAGGAAGACCGGCAGGCCATTACCCCCAGGGGTAGCCTGGAACATAGATAGATGCATCACAGGAAGACCGGGAGGCCATTACCCCTAGGGGTAGCCTGGAGGCCAATGTAGATTTACCCCCCCAAACTTTCTAAACAAGTAGGTCGAGGGGAGGGTATTCCTACATCACCATGCAAAATTCACCGGGATAATGGCCTCCTAGTCTCCCTGTGATGCATCTATCTATGTATATTTATCTATGCACGTGTTGCAGGGTCGGCAGACAATAATTCCCCTAAATATGCAACCAAGGCGAATTGTATATAATCTTGAGATGATTATAGTGTATTTTTGATAATCTTGAGATGATTCACTAGAAACTTTGATCTGTTTAGCCGGGGCAAAACTGAGGTAGTTTAGCCCCCTCTTTAGCCCTCCTTAACGCTGTGTGAAAAATGGGGGCTGAATTTTTGTACCATTAGCCCCCTTTTTGTACCACTAGCCAGGGCTAAAACACAAATTAATTGGAGCTAAAAAGGATGGTCCATCAAGGACTGCAAGGAGATTTGGGTTTAGCCGGGGCTAAACGTTGTGGTTTAGCCCCCACAGCTGTTTTAGCCCGGGGGGCTAAACAGATCAAAGTTTCCAGTGATTATAGTGTATTTTTTATTATAGTAAATGCAACCAAGGCGAGTTAGCATATATGCAACCAAGGCGAATTGAGGGGCTGGGTTCATTCAGTACTGACCGAGTCAAAGATGAAAGTGATCATGCAGGCGCCTGCAGTTGGGGAAGAAATGAAGGAGCCTTGTGTTCCCTTTTGAACGAGGGAGATCACCAGCTGCACGATGGCGTAGAAACAAACTATAACGTCGAGGCTAAGCAAGCCCCTGCAAAGCCGAAAAAACAATTAAACACATATTTGTTTCATTAGCGCATGCATACCGACAGGTTGGACTTCTACCGACATACTTGTTTACACTGCAAGAGTCAAACAAATGTATTCTAGACATATGCAGTTAGTAAGAGCATGGCCACCCATGGCCTCAGAGAGTCTCTGACCTCAAGAAGTGGATGAAAAGTTTCAAGGGGCCTTTCAAAATGCTTCTTGACTCTGGATTCTAGCGTGTTAGAAATTGGGCCTTTCAGAACACTATTTAGTTGACTATTCGATGATTATTCCTCCCATTCTACTTGTGATTGGTTCATTGACTATTTGATGCGCACTTTTGATACGTTAAAGGGCGTGCAAGGGTGGGGGAGTGTGAGTGCAAGGGCCCTTCACATACAGATGAATAATTTGAGAGGGTTCGTCCTAGCGTGCATGGGTGGGAATGCTCTAACTCCAGGAATTCGTGGCTAGCTTAGCTTACACATAAAACTTGACGGCGCTGAACTTGACAGTGTACGAGAGACAGGTAGCCTGACTTCTACCGACACATAAGTCTTGACAATATAAATGACAATATAATTGCAACAGTTTGAAAATAAATGTGTAGACATAGGCTGCAGTAACTCTCGAGAGGAAGAAGTAGCTGGCTTAGTTAGCTTACACATAAGACTTGACCGCGGTGAACTTGACAGGTTGGACTTCTACCGACACAGAAGTCTTGATAATATAATTGCAACAGTTTGAAAATAAATGTATAGACATAGGCTGCAGTAACTCTCGAGAGGAAGAAGTAGCTGGCTTAGTTTGATTACGCACAAGACTTGACGGCGGTGAACTTGACAGGTTGGACTTCTACCGACACAGAAGTCTTGATAATATTGCAACAGTCTGAAAACAAATGCATGTATAGACACAAGCTGCAGTAGAAGTGGCCGGCTTAGTTAGCTTACACATAAGACTTGACGGCGGTGAACTTGACACTGTACGTGAATGTAGTGAAAATGCCGTAGTCGGCGTTGTAGTAGATATCGTAGAAGGTCTGCTTGTCGGAGGCCATGATGGCGAACCCAATGAGCGACAGCAAAAACTGCGCCACGCGGAGCAACACGGCGAAGACGCCGAACGGCCCGGTACTGGTGGACGCCGCGGGGGGGTTATACATCGCCGGAGTGGGCGATTTCATCCCTGCAGCAGATGCCGGCGATGGCTGCCCCGGCGTTGCGTTCGGGTACCCGTGCTCCGTGTCGTAGGCTACCGAGTGCCATTGTCCTCCCTCCATCCTGCCTCACTGATCTACAAAGTCCGCTCTCTCCTTCACTTCCTGCACAGACTGACTGACGGATTCAGTACGTTCTGATCGATCCAGTCTTCTGTCACAAACGAACTCGATCGATCGGTAGCGCTAACAAGTTGCAAGAGTTGAGTTCGATGTATGAAGAAGCCGGTCTAACAAGAGCTTTTGATATATAACTTGGTTTAGTCGGGGCTTGGAATCGGAAGAAATCGGCGGTACGATATGCTGCCTGGTTTGTTGTTTGACTTATTCCTTTCTGATGCATTCCCACTTGTGTTGGTGAATAGGATAGGAATTAATGGTGTAACAGTTACTGTATTTAGCCCCAGTGATCTGCGCGCTGACCTTCTGTGGTTGTGTGACGACGGACTCTTTTCTCTGTTGGCTGAACACGCGTGCGTTGGGAATCCGCGTCAGTCAAGATGGTGAAAGATGGTGAAAAATAATTATAAGGTAGACGACCTGTTTCCGATCAGGCCCCCAATCACGCAGTATAGGGCGACCTATTTCCGTGAACTAGCCTGCATTATTTTCGAATTCATTTGTAAACGGTGATGGAAACATGTTTCTTCTTAATATGGAATGATTGGCACCAAGAATGGAAACTTGTTACCGAGTTAGTATGATATCATGTGTTCTCCAAATCTAGTTTTGCAGTTCTTGGAAATAGGTCAGCCTATGTTGCGAGAAAGGGTTGGAGAGAATCTTCACTTTGAAAATTTGTAGTAAATTCAATATTGCCCCAAAATTTGTTCAAAAGTATGTGACCTTCTTCAAATCTATTTCCCTACACTGCAAAATTATTTGCCTATTTGTTACTCCACCGGAAGTGTGCTCAATTGCTTAAGGTGATCGGAAACAGGTCGTCTACCTTAGTTCAATGCAATCTACAGTGATGAAGACGCAACACTACAAGGATTGAAGGTGTCGCTTTTCACTTCTTCTCGAAGTCAACGGTGTCACTTCGCACTCACCAATTTTTTTTAGTTGGACTTGGTGAGTGTGATTCGTCACGTAGGACAAGCGTGTACAGTAAACCTCAAAAATAAATAAATAAATCTTTAATCATAGGGTTTTGCTTTATACTACCTAAAGAATGCATCATTGGAAAACTTGAATCATAGAATTTGACAATACAAATTGTAAATTTATAACGTTTGAAGTGAAAAGAAGAAATAAGAATTTTTTTGACCCTTTTTGACCATTTTTGGAGACATGGGAAAATTATTAAATTGGTCAAAAATTTCTTTAATTTTTTCTTGGGCAGCTATTCTTATTCCGTGGTATATCTCACAAGGGCTAAAGAACCTTATGGAAAAGGGGAGGGGAAAAATATAATTTCAATTTGGATCCCACTGGAAGGGGCGGAATAGATTGAGTGAGCAAATGGAGAAAAACACCAAGGCGAAGCAAAGTCCCTTCTGAATGGGCTTGTAAAGGAACTTCGAATGAGTTGCCTTACCGATTATTCACTGACAGCTTGTGATGGCCGGTTCACGCAAGCAACAGAATGTGCGTGTGTCAAGGTAATTATACAGGCAAAATCAAATATTATTTAAACCTCTATAGTAAATAGAGCAAACGGCTAGTCGCGTAGTCTCTGCCTTAATATTTATCCTATATTTACTTTTACACCTTGTTTGTACTTCAGCCATGTAACTCCTTAAAAACGAAGCGTTTACGTAGTCTCTCCCCCGGAAAGACAGAGACAACAAATGAAAGAAAGTGAAGCAAATGCAAAAGAAATTAGTTGGAAGTTTGTGGCAAGGCAATAAGCTTGAACAATGCTCGCATACATTCAGAGAAGAAAATTTTGAACGATATGTAAGTTGTATTTTAGTATATCTCATTTTAACTGCGTTAGGAATGCAAGTGCGGCAACTTGGGCTAGTGTGAACTCCTATGAAAGCCCGATTGACTGCGACCCCCTTGCAAATTATTTTCATTATAAATAAATAAAACTAATTTAACAAAAATCCGGGGAACCCATTGCATTGAAAATCAGAGTAAAGAAGTACAACAATGCAAATCATGGAGAAACCTGACTACCTGATGCCAATGATAGTTCTCAAACATCCAAAAAAAGTTTAGAATATATTTAGAATATATTAAAAAAATGCTTGCCTTTGGCACTGTGAGATGCTTAGTTGCACTTCTTACTCGAATTTTTGACACTGATTAGGAGATGTCTCGTCCCACATTAGGCCATTATTGAAGTGCTCCAAATAGTGAGTTCCAAATTGTTAGTTTCACAATGCAATTACTAAGAATTTAGTGAGGAATTGGGCATCAACTAAGAGTAGTTAGTTATGGTGGTGAGTAGTGGTGTGACCAGGAATTTGAACATTTGTGTAAATTCGACTCCGTGTCATCAAATGACATGCATGATTATCTTGTGGGAACTAAGTGTGAGAGTCACAAGGTGTTGACACTTGAGACAAATATGGGAGCTAACATTGTGGGTGCGTGGTATGTGTAGTGTTTAGTTAGCAAGTTGTTTTTGTTGTCACAAATGAAGTGAAGTGTCATTCATACACACAAGTGAACTCCACTAGGACAGAGGGAACCTAGTAGGGGTGTGACATTGGACATAACATCATAGTGTGTGGAGTACTAGAAATAAATAATAATAATAATTTTTAATGTAGCTATACTATGACAAGATAAACTATATTTTGAGTGTTATACTGTGCTACATTCAAAATAAAAAATATAACTATACAAAATTTATAAAAAAGATACGTTGTAGGCTAAATACATAATATTGATGTAGATAAGTACAAAGTTGTTATATTTTTTCAATGAAAATGTAAAGATAGTTTTTTTTTTTTCCATTTAATTTGTCAAATGTTTTGTTTTAAAGATTTGGATGTTTTAATAAAACTAAAAGTCACATTTGACTTTAATAATCTTGTAGAAGATGGTATAAAAACACCTCAACTAAGTCCAAAACTCATTTTAATATTATAGACCTCTACATAGAATACAAGTCACCGAGTTAGTTGTGATCATCAATGACGAGATGCTTGCTTAGTTTCTTGCTTTCCTCTTAATGCATATAGTAATGAGTTGATTGTAAGAACCAATTGACACTTTTCATGTCACTTTTTTCCACTCATCTAAGTAGTGCAAAACCACATGAATGGAATAGGTAAACTCTGTCTTTTGACGGAATTGCCGATTTTCTTCCAAGATAACAAGTGAGGGATAAATTATCCAACGATTTCCACAACTTAGTCCACTTTCTTTTGAACATCCTTTTCACACTATCCACTTCAAAATGATTCAAAATGTACCTTAGTCAAGGTTAACTTAGTCAAGAAAAAATTATCTTTGTAAGCAATGTACTCCGTACTATCCTAATACAACATATATTATCTCATAGGCCTAGTAGTATATATTATCTACACGAGTATATTACTCCAATAAAAATTTAATAAATTTCAAACTTGTTTAAGAATTCACAACAAATATAAAGAAGATTAGGACAGAGCCTTGCGGTACTACCGTCCCTCACTGTTATTATTCAGTTTGAGCACTAGGCCAACACTCACAGAGCCACAAGGAAGAAAGACAGTACTCTCAAAATTGGAAAGCCTGTGATCTTCCGGAATCATGTACAGAAACTAACTTGAGCCGACTACCGTATCGATCCTAAATTCTACTGCTTTGCAATCTGAGCATGTCTGATGTCACTCTTCCTGCGTTCTAGAACTACACCTGCTCAAAGAAATTTTTGAAAAAAAGCACTGTTCAGAAAAAGCACACCACGGTACTTCATCACATGTACAGTCCAATGTTTACAGAATGGGCCGGGGTATACCTCAATACAGTCGATCAGGGTTCCAGACTTGTGCTCTGAGAATATATGGAGGCGATTCGGCCAACGCGGCTGAGTACTAGCTTTGAGACCGGATTCTAGAGCAGAGAATCACGAAACCGTCGAATGAAATGGAGGAAACCCTTGTTTTATGCGACCAAAAGCACTCACCAACTCTGGAATGGCTCAAAATAGCAGTGAGAAGCGACCAGTTTCCTTTGAGGATTGATCAGTATGGGAGTATGGGACACATGTAGTATCGGAAACCTCACCTTGGCAAATGTACCCGCTGGCTACATTCTACACGAAATAATACACGGGAGGTTCCCGATACAACATCCCAGCCGATCAGTATTTGGCCACTCTCAAGAGACGGACTGGGTACAGAAGGGCACTCAAAGCCAACACCGCGAAGGTGAGGAACGACATGGCTATGGACGCGTTGGCCATGTTGCAGAACTTCGGTATCACGTTGCAGTCCCCGTCCTCGTCCGCCATGATCCCCGCCGAGTCTGCTGCCGCGCCGGCTGCTGCCACCACCGCGTATGTCAACACCTGAACATTCATTGCAGACCGTCACACACGATCATTCCCCTTTCATTTCTTCCACAATCGATCCTGAAGCGATCGATGAAGCTAGGAGAACAAAACCCCGTGAGTTAACCCTTAAAGGACAATGCAAGCCCCACAGGCTTGGTTATATTTTGAGAGAATCTTTGCTTATAACTATCACTCCATTGCACCAAATGGGGTTTATAAAATGCCAAACCGAGCACCTTAGAGAGATCTATACTTCTTTAGAATAGAGCCAAAGTAAATTAAAAACAGAATCGTGCTTAAAATGGGATTTAAAAGAGATTTTGGATGTGGTATCAGGAAAGCATATGTCATTTAAGGGTTAATGAATTACCGTGTCAAAGATGAAGGTGATCGTGCTTCCGCCGGTGGTTACGAACGAAATGAATGCGCCCTTGGTTGCCTTTCGCACAATCGAGATCACCAGCTGCACGATGGCATAGAAACAAACAATGATGTCCACGCTCAGCACTCCCCTGCCACAGTCACACAAAAATGTCACATGGAAAGAACCAGGTTTTTAAGTAAAAGTGGTTGGGGATAACGTCAAATTCATAGGGAGAATGAAATGGGGATGATCATGATATTGATGGGGCAGATGTATGTTGGGGTGTCCTTAAGTTTGAGAGGAGAGATAGTAAAGGTAAAACAAATTTCAGTAATTGGGGAGTGCATCCCATGTGTTGACCTAAGACGATGATGTATGCAGAGCAATGTTCAGTGGATGGAGATAACCCCTCGTCTAGAGAGATGCTTGATGTGAATGATGGGGAGTGCAAGTCATTCTCGAAACATCTTTCTTACTACACAAGCCATGATTGAAGCTTCTAGATTGACCAAGTTAGGATCAAGACTGCAACCCATCATGGATATGACACTATCACAATCCCTATCACTCAGATTTCAAAACCGAACTAAACCCAACACACTCTATCACAATCCCTATCACTCAACCCAACACACTATCACAATCTCTATCACTCAGATTCCAGAACCGAACTAAACCCAACATACTCTATCACAATCCTTATCACTCAAATTTTAAGAACCGAACTGAACCCAACACACTTTTACATAAAAAAGATGTTAAAAAGGAAGAATGAAATGGAAGAGGGGGATGCTAGTTTTACATAAAAAAGATGTTAAAAGGGAAGAATGAAATGGAAGAGGGGGATGCTAGTTTTACATAAAAAAGATGTTAAAAGGGAAGAATGAAACCGAAGAAGGGGGAGCTAGCTTACACAAACGACTTGACGGCGGAGAACCTGAGAGTGGATTGGTAGTATTGGTAGCCATAGAGGTAGTCGTAGACAGCCTCATAGATGACGGTCTTGTTAGCGGCCATGACAGCGAATCCAATGAGAGAGAACAGAATCTGTGCAACGCGCAGCAAGACGACGAAGATGCCAAACGGCCCCGCGTCCTTCTGAATGGAAACGGGCGATGATCCGTTGTACAATCCCCGGGCGGATGACACCGGCGTTCCAATCGCCAGGCCGGTGGAGGATCCGTATTGTTGATGCTCATCGGCCCTGGAGTCCCATTGTCCGAATTCCATGGTGCCGGTCACTCACTCACTCACTCACACTTCTAAAAATCCTTCAACACACAGAACGAGTTCCTGAAGAGCTCCGCGATTGATAGACCTCGCCATAGAGTAGTCTACACATTCCTTCCACGTCGAAGAGTCGGATTGTTAGACTGGTTTTCTGCAAGCTACTCTTGCTTGCCATGGGAATCTCACTGTATTGTGAGAATTGTAGTGAGAGCGAGTCTTTCACGTCATCCAGATGTGGCTGGATTGTGACTTTAAACTGCCTTTTGCAAGGCCGCTTCCAGGTGGCTTTTATTGATGTTCCTAGAAACCTCATTGAGTGGTAGAGAGATGGCTTTACACTGTTCAGTTCTGGACCTGTAGCCTTCTGATACGTTTTTGTCAACGTGAATGATCCCTGCGATGTGCACACTTGGTTCAATCAGTTTAGAGCATTCCCACCCATGCACGCTAGGACGAACCCTCTCAAATTATTCATCTATATTTGAAGGGCCCTTGCACTCACACTCCCCCACCCTGCACGCCCTTCACGTATCAAAAGTGCGCATCAAATAGTGAATGGACCAATCACAAGTAGAATGGGAGGATTTAATCAACTAAATAGTGTTTTGAAGGCCCAATTTCTAACACGCTAGAATCCAGAGTCAAGAAGCATTTTGAAAGGGCCATTAAAACTTTTCATCTACTTCTTGAGGTCAGAGACTCTCTGAGGGCATGGGTGACCATGCTCTTAGCTCCTGAACGCCTGGAAAGCCGAAATCTGGCTTACAAATGTAGCGTACTCTATTCAATTCCAACTACTACATGGATGATTTTCATCCAAATTTTTTTGTGAAGGATTTTGCTTGGTCGTGACACCCCCAAATTAACCCTTTAACCCTTTAGTGCCTAGGTAACCACTAAGTGGTCACTAGATCACTAGAAAATGAAATGTTGGAAATCTTTAACCATCTCAGTCCGGTCTGTGAAGTTCAGATGTGTAACTTTAGATCTTGTAGATGATGCAAAAAGAAAATTTAGAATCTGACTTTCTTAGCTATCTAAATACCTATGTACAAAACACCAAAATACTGCAAATACCTCAAAATACAACAAACACTTACAAATACAACACACGTACTATGTGGTATTTTTTGTGTTTGCAAGTTTGTTATCTTGTATTTCTTTTGGATTGTGTTCTCTTATTCATGTTCCATTAGTGTATGTAGTTTGATCTTGACCAACTCCTTTCTTATTTGAACGTATAAATTTTATCCTAAACCGTTCATAGATAAGTCATTCTCACTTATAAAATTCACAATAATTATGTATGAGTCAGGTCATTGCTGAACATCTTCACTTTTATTTTTGAAAATTTGACCCAAATTCTATTTAACCTTGAAGTCACACACCCCCAAAAATCTCATTTTTGAATGTGCATTATACGGTGCAAAGATATACTATAACCTTCTAATCCAACGGTTTGATCTTACCAAGATTACCCAAAAAAAACCACCCAAAACTTCACCCAAAAAAACTGTGGTTTCTCCAGAACCACCCTGGGCACTAAAGGGTTAATGTATTGTGTCCATATAATGAACAACCAATAGATTGCAACCTTTTTCAACACTACATCATGTACGGTTTTCATCCATCCAACTTTTTCTTAGTTCTTGTGCCAGTTAATTATCATTTGTATAATATGGATCTTCAAATAAGATGTTGTGTCAGTTTTTGAAAAACAATACAATCCGTTTATGTCAAGTTTCATTCTTAGTTCAAAAAGTGAGACCTTAAACATGATTTTCCAAATGAGTAGAATCAAATAATGGAAACCATACCATCTCATACTGCAAATTTCATTAAAAAACTTAGATTTTTTTGGGTGTAAATTTGGAATTTTTAATTGAATTTCAAGAGAAAGCTTTGAAAGATTAATTAAAAATTATTAATAAAAATTATGATGAATCAAACCGTACCAATTTGATCTTCACACTGACACTTACAACTTTGCTTTGTACATCGACTCCATTTCTTTTCATCAAACATTTTATAACGAATATTTGAAAAACAAGATGTTAAAGAGTTAAATTCAAATCATTTTTAGAGTTTACATGGAATCTTAATTACAAAAAGAGTCATAAAAACGATTCACTATGTAGTGTATTTTTGGAAAGGCAATGAGTATGAAACCTATTGAATGTGTACTAGACACATTAGCTCAAGAGCCACTTTTACAATGACTCTTTAGAGCATGGCCACCGTTGGGTGCCAAACGAGGCCTGGCCGGCCTTTGGCGGCCCGGGTTGCTTTTAGGACCGCACCGCCACACTCGCAACGGCCCATTTCGAGCCGGCCACTTCAAAGAGACCCCCCGACTCTATATTCTGGCGAGTGTGTCGAATTCTCCAGCGCGCCCAAGAATCGGAGAATCCACAAAGATTTTGTCTATTTTGAGCTCACAGTTTTGTCAAGCCCTGATCAGCTTTTTGGGCCAGCCCCTTTTGCCCACGCGACCCGCCACCTAAGCAGCCACCTAGGCAGCCGCCGAGGCCCGGTCATCGCGGCTACAGCCACCGAGGCCCGACATTGATTGCGGCCCCTACATCAGGAATTTCGGACCCCACTGATTCTGCATTGATTCAGTGCGATTTCCGATATTTCAAGGGTTCGTACGATTTTCGCACTGATTCCGCATCGTTGCGTCATTCATCGCAACTACACTGATATGACACAATGTTCGTACAAGCGGATATAGTACTGATTCGACACGATTGATACATCCATTGAAAACGTATGAATTCAGCACTCTTTATAGTCGTCAAATGTCGTGTTTTAATCGTCTTTAAAACTACACTGATTCAGTGCGTTTTTCGTGCGACATCATCTTTTCCATATCTAGATTTTCTTTTCTTTTCATATCTAAATTTGATCAAAATAGTATTATTAAAAAATATATAAATATATAAAAAAATATAAAATATAAAATAATTACTTTCCTCGCTACCCACTTCAACTACACGGAAATTGCCCGCACGTGCGGTGGGGCCCACCATAGCTTCCCAAGCTCTATCGCCAACGGTAGGATTTGAACTCTCAACCTCCTGGTTGCCAATCAAGTTCCAAACCACCAAACCACCTCAAACTCTTCATGCATAGAATGGAACTCTTTTGGTAATTATCGAACTTTTTTTTTCAGCGGACTTTGAATGTTTTTAACTATGTGAAAAAAACTTTTTTTCCAAATTTTTTTTGCACTAGATTATGCAGGACTTTTTCTATATCTAGGATTTTTTTCATAATAATTTTAATTTTTTAATTTTTTGCCAAAATCGTGATGGCAGATCATGGCTGTGAGCTGTTTTTTTTTTTTCAGCGGACTTTGAATGTTTTTAACTATGTGAAAAAAACTTTTTTTCCAAAATTTGTTTTTGCACTAGATTATGTAGGACGTTTTCTATATCTAGGATTTTTTTCATAATATTTTGAATTTATTTATTTTTTGCCAAAATCGTGGTGGTTGTGAGCTATTTTTTTTTGCTCCTATGATGAAAAGTACAATGATAACCAATAATACCAAATTTGAATTCTAAAAATATAAAATGTTATTTCTTTGAAATTTTAATGTGTATTGCTTCTAAACTCTATAAATGTAGATCTAAAAATGTTTTGGGAAATTAAACTGGAAGTATAATTTAAAGAAGATTCTTGGAATATTCCAAAATATTCCAAAATAATATAAAAAATTTGAAAGATTCCAAAATATTCCAAAATATATATTAAAATATTGTACACGGATGTCGTACGAAAATAATTTGCATTATAATAGATACTGAAATCGCACGAATATAATAAATGGCATTAATATGATACGTATACGATACTAAATTCGCATTAACTAAAACCGCACGTTATCCGTGTCTTATCAGCCATGTGATGTAAATACACGATTAACGCACGGATTCCGTCAAGCACGACTTTTGTGCGGAAACAACACTTTTTTGATAATCATTGAAAAGACACTGCATCGACACTCTAGTAATGCATGTCACTTCCGTACCGTAACGACACTTCTAAATGCACGTATGACGTGCGGAATCAGTGTTTAACGATAAACGCACTGAATCAGTGCAGAATCAGTGGGGTCGGAAATTCCTGATGTAAACACGGGCGTCGCGTCTGAAAAAGCAGTTGTCCCGGCCCGAATTGGAGTGCAACAGTGCGGACCCATTCCTGTGGCGCGTCCCTTCTGCGACGTGGAGCCCTGGAAAACCCACATGGCGAGTGGCCTATCTGGAGGATGGGTGTAGATGCTCTTATGGTATTGAATGACAAAATCTTCAATGACTTCCTTAAACTCTAATAGATCAATTTGGCGGTTATACATGGTCTAGTTATGTTCGATTCTTTTCCACTTGTCTACTTTCTTCTGTTGACAATTTAAACATTTTTTACCTTATGCAATGTCCAAAATTATATTCTATAATGTAAACCATTCTATTTGTGCTTCTTCGTTGAGAGTGGTCACTATGACCCCAAAGTTCACTTCATGGGTGGGTCGGAAATCGCGGGGTTCCCAAAAACGCAGGAAAAAGATTTGGAGGTCCACATAGGCTGATAGGGGTCCACGTAGGCTGATACTGAAATTCTCGTCTCGGACAATGTGGGATCTCGGAAAAAGAGGGAAGAAAAAAGTTGAGGGTCCACGTAGCCTAAGGATGACGTGGTGAGTTTCAATATGTCGACGTGGTGAGTAGTGTGTCTGAGCAGTCTGTCTCTGCTCATTGTTTGGTGAGCGATGGTGAGAGAAGACGGTGGAGCAGAGCGGCGCGATCGAGTTTCTGGGCGATGGCGATCGAGTTTCTGGCGATCGAGTTTCCGGGCGATGGCGATCGAGTTTCTGGCGATCGAGTTTCCAGGCGATGAGGGCTGTGGTGTTGCGATGGCGACTACGCTGTGAGGTATAGGCGATCGAGAAGGGATTGAGAGTTTCTGTGTGCGATCAGGTGTATTTGTGAGTGCGATCTGTCTTCGTGCGATCTGTGTGAGCGTGAGTTTCTGTGAGCGGACTTGTATGAACGATCTTGTGTGAGCGTGAGTTTCTGTGCGAGGTCGGGTGTGTCTGTGAGAGGTCGATCTGTGATCCAGCAACACTGTGATCGATCTGTGTCGATGGAGCTTTTTATGAATGCTGTGCAGGAAGAATGGAGAAAAGGATTGAAGCTTTTTATGAATGCTGTGCAGGAGAATTGAGGACTAAGTTTGATGCTTCGGTGACATTTAGGGTTGCTTCGGAGCATTTAGGGTTGTAGTCGTCTCAGGCTTCAATGCTTGGTGTTTAGGGTTTTAGGGTTTAGATTTTAGGGTTTTAAATTTTTTAGAGTTTTGGGTTTTGAGATTAAAGCCAACATCTGAACCTACAAAAAAAATTAGCCATTCGCTGAAGAAAGGTGATTTTCTTTCTTCTAATATATAGATGTTTTCAATTCTAGCACAGAATATAATTTTGACAAGTGGATTTTGAGCATTTTTTATTTTTATTTTTATATTTTAAATGTTGATTTAAATTTTATTTGACACGTGGCACCCCCTTCTGGAGGTCCACGTGGCACCAAATTAAATTAAGAGGAGAAAATTTAATTTCGAATGGCTTAGTGTGACAAAATTGCACACTCGTGACACTATGAGGCCAACACAACGATGGTAGCTGCAGGTATTTTTGTAATAGCTTGATTATTTCCTCTTTTTCAAGTTTTACCCTACAACCAGCATTTGTTGGAAAGAGCAACATCAAAAATTTGGGACCAAAAACGATTAGCTATAACCATAGAATAATTTTCTTCAGATTGAGTTGGGATAAAAGCACGAAATGTATTTGCACCATCACCATCTTCAAATAAAGTGTTTTCAACAGCTGCACCATGAATAGCACATAAAAGAGCAGCTCCTAAAACTCCAGAATCTTCCATCATATGAAAAGGGTTTAAAGTCCAGTTATGGAAACCTTGAAAAAATAAAATAAATCGAAAGACGGCTGCTACACCAAGACATGCAAAATAAAACCAATTATTATTTTCACTCAAAATAAAACATAACTTTTATTAAATAATTTTTTTATTTTAATAAATTGAAATCAAATCTGAAATAAAGCAAAGTTAAACTAATAAAAAAAAATGATAAGTTGATTATTGAGGGTGATTAGACGAAAAAAATGGTATAGATGAAACAAACTAAAATTAAAAAAGTTTAATATTAAAAAATAAATATTATTCAATAATCTTTTTTCCTTCAAGGATTATGAGTGTAATATACGTATCCATTGAAAAAAAGGACCCTACAATAAAAAAATTCATGTCTATTAAAACTCATACTTGATCAATAACCACAAGAGCATGCAAATAGAAATACGTAAATTTTAATCCCTAATGGATTGTGAACTTTAGTTGTTTAAAGCGTACTAGTAACGTTAACAACAAAGATCGATTGAGGAAGTTACCTCTCTGCACAAGCCTGCAAATTGAATTGAGACGAACTTTTCGTCGCGTTCTCACCTAGCTGGCCAAGATTGGACTTCTCAAATTCCAGCAAATCTTGAAGATCTCGGAGGTAGTTGTGGGCTCTAGCTCCTGAGGCATTCAAAGGCATTGAAAATTTGATATCCTGAAAACACCATGGATTCCACTTAAATATTGGCAAAGCTCCGGAACATGTAAGCAAAGAACAACTAACTCTAAAATAATGCATGGCCCACATTGCTTGCCATTGTAGAACCTTTCACCACATGTGAGTCACCCAATTTAGACTTAAACGCTCTGTCCTTCTAATTATCACACCCTCCAATATCACATTATTCCGGAGAATAAATTAATGCTGCTATGATTGGATACTTTCCACATGTCCAGTTCTCAACAGATGTACAGTAGTAAATATGGGCGCAATTTGAATGGAGTTTCTTTCCATTGAAAATTAAAAAAAGGTAAAAAGAAAATCCGTCCTGCCAGATGTTGGATTTCAGGTAATTTTGAATGAGAGAATTTACATCTGATGACCCCAAAAATGTACATCGTGACACTATGAGCCCAAAATAGACATGTCCAGATTTCAACATATTTCATGTCCAAATAGACATGTCCAGATTTCCACATGTCCAGATTTCAACAGATGTACATTGGTAAGTATGAGCGCAATTTGAGTGAAGTTTCTTTCCATTGACAATAAAGAAAGGTAAAAAGCTCCGGGGGTTCACTGGCAAATTTTTTAGAAACAACGTGCGATAAAAAATAGGGTCTAATATATTCATTGTAGATAAATTTTGTAAAAGATGTACATGTAAAATAGGGGATTTAAAAAAAATGAAACATGTTTACATGTAAAATACCATCACATATAATATTCTCAGGCTTTTTACATGTAAAATACAATCACATATAATATTCTCAGGCTTTTTACATGTAAAATACCATCACCTTATAATATCTTTTGCAAGGTAAATAACCCCCCAAATAAATAGGTCATTATCGCAGGTGTATGCAAAATATACAAGGGAGTGCCTCCCCCGAGGTAAAAAGAAAATCCGTCCTGCCAGATGTTGGATTTCAAAAATCATGCATGAGGTTTGTGCTCAAAAATCAAGAGACGCAAAACCACTAGTTGTTCATTCTGCCTATGCAAGGCATGGAAGGACCATATCAAAACAAGCAAAAGGAGTGGTTGGTTCTTTGTGCATACTAAGACACATGGGAATCATGGGATTGAACTTTAGTACCACTGAGCGAGACACGGCAAAGCTTGGAGAGAGCCAAAATAATCATTTTGGCAGGGTACTTTATACTTGAGGGATTGTTTTCAACAGTGACTTCACTTCCATGTTGATGGGATGTACCAACGACTTTGGGTACTAGCCATATCCTGTGGGTGGGTGAGATTTACTTTGACTTCTAGAAAACTTCATTCCGGTTTAGCCTAGCCAGATCATGTGGGCAGGTGAGATTTGGTTTGACCTCCGGGAAAAACTTAGATGGGTTGAAGGTTATTGGTGAAACAAAGAAGGGATACTATTCTCAATAGTTGGTGACTGAATGTATGATACTGTACTTTGTGAGGAAACCTGATCATAAAATTAGGCCTTCTATAGGAAGTGGCAATTGCCCAAAAATAGCTTGTAGAGCCCTTAGACACTAGTAACTGATACTCATTCAATGACAGTGAAGTTCATGAGACACTCGACGGATGATGCTGGAGTTTTGTAGGTGGAAGGCCCGCATCAGACCTACTTCAGCATTCTTTTTACATTCTTAGATTCTAGATTCAAATCTATTATGGTCACAATGTTTCATTGCCTTAGAGCATCCGCACTCTTTGTCAGGAATACAAGAAACTAGAATAGAAGATGTCCAAAGATCTATATTGTAAACTAGAACAAGTAATTTGATTGATATCTAGAATGGTACAAGAACTAGGAACAAGGCAACACCATAGATTCATTACAGGAAGTTTTAGCCTTTCAAAGGGCTGTGAGTTTTGAACCCCTCCGGTGCAAGTACAGAAAAAATCAGATTTTGTTTTTTTGGAAATGCGGTAATGACGTGTCCGAATGTCGGCCACATCAGATTGAGTAATTTTTTTAATTCTTAATTAATTTTCTTAATTATTTATTTTCAAAAGTTTTGAAAAAATAATATTTATTTTTTTTTTATTTTTTATTTTCTTGTATTTGCACCACATTTGTGCTGAAAATGCAGTTTTCACGGCCCTTTGAAGGGCTAAAATTTCCAGTAATAGTTCCACAATTTGAGTTGGCAAGACAAAGGAGCACCTCGTCTTACCTTCTATTATGTACTATGAGACCTAAGCCCAATGGATTTTTCTATGGAAGGTCCTGAAAACTATAGAAGGTTCTCGGAGACTGTTGAAGCTTCTTGAAGACTATGGAAGCTTTTAGAAGACTAGGAAAGTTTCTTTGGAAGGTTCTAGGAGTCTATTGCTGTGTCAAGAAGACTATGGAAGGTTCTAGAAATTTATGTTTTGTATGTCCATGACACTCTTCACTCTTCAATTCAATCAAATGTTAACATTAATATTAATATTATCACATCCAAAATTTGGTATCACAAGCTACTGTCTCCAAACCCTTGAATAATTATATGTTCCCATGTATAGTTATTTGGTGAACTAATCACAATCACTATACGTAAGTGATCATTGTTGTCCATCAACTTAACACATTGAGCTTGTTTTAAAATTCAAAGTTATACAGGGACATATTCAAATATCACTATATCGTATTCATATTCCCTGGCCCTTTTATCGGCCTTGTATTTTCATCCACTTTTGAAAGAATCTCCTCTTTTATTTTATTTTTAGCACAAACAAAGAGAGAAAAATATAGAGTTGTCACGGCAAAACTACCAGAGGATTGAAAGAGAACCGGGACACGGACTAAATATGAAAAATGGGCGGTGACCGAGCTGGCAGCCCTTTTCTCAACAGACTCTTCATTCACATTCGCCCTCTGGGTCAGAGTTCGTTTTTCTCTGAAAAATGGTCAAATTGAAAGAAACTTGCATAATGGAACTACTATTAATATATGTCACAAAGGAGCTATTGCTTACTCCATATGCGGTCAAACTTCTCATACTTCACCTTAGTAGAGTGGAGAGTTTTCCTAAATTACAAATGGTAGAATTCCAAGCACTTTCAATTATAGCTTGGTGCAAAGCCGCAAAACTCTTACAAGGTTATATTCATTTAGTTGGAACTTTTCTCATCATTTGGGACTATTTTTGGGACTATTTCTACAGTTACTAAGGGTTTTCAAGAAGTACAAATTGTCCAAGATTGTTGACGTCATTGCAAGTACAATACATTCACTCACACATTGTTCTTGTCCTAGGCCAGTTCCTTGTACGCTTCCCGGTACGCTTACATCCAATTTGTTGCTCCTTTGAGAATTAGTAGGCAGGTCTCTTGTCAGACTTGGTTTACTTCAGTGATCAAAGGTGATTATGTTGCACCGTTCTACATTGCCCTTTTTATTTGCAAAACACATTTTTTCATCCCCTATGAAGGTTTGGGTGTCTTGGTTCTCGTCCCTAGTAGAATCAAAGTTGGCATTTGGAAATTTACAGAGTTTCAAATACATCATCTTGGACAATACACAATTACCAAAGTAGTATGAGGACTGTTCCAACTTGAACTCTAGGACTAGGTGTTCCTCGCTATACAACCACAAATTTAGAATGTACAAATATTCTTGTGCCCTAATCTACACCAATGACACTGAGCAGACTATATGTGATCCTTGTTCCAAACATTCTCCTTGTCATTCCATTGCTTTCACTATCTACTCACAACTTCATTGTTCACTTCATCGCCAACATAGATGAACAATGAGGCCCATTGATGGTCAATTTATTTGTGAACTTTTGAAGTTCCACCCAATTTTTGTTGCAATTGCTTCACTACTAGAAAATCTTGTGACCAAATCAACTGGAAAACGTTGATCTCGGTTTTTGATTAGGACGAGATGTCCCGGAATTTTTTCGACCAAAATTTATTGTTCCGGACTGTTATTTTGGTCAAATAATTTTATTTCTTCAAAAGAAACAAGGATCCACGATAAAATATATGAAACTTGCACGAAATTTTTTCAAGCCTACCTAAGAAAAAAAGGAGATTGCTTGAGAAAAATTCGTTGCCCTTAAAATTTTGGTTTCTCGGTAAAAAAAAATTTCAGGCCCATCTAATGACTAGGACTGCCCGAAACACCACCGTGGGTCCACCATGGTCTAATATGGCTCATTCGCCAATGGCCAAAATTGAATAAAACACCTTCTAACCCCTAATCAAACACTAAACCACCACACCTCATAACGATTGATGACATCTGCAGTATAGCAAGTAATTTGGTGCCGCAGGATTATAGTGCAACATATTCTTGCTCTCTCCACGTAAATACATAAAATTTACAAAAAGATTTACAAAGCGTAAATAGCATTACATATAGAATCAACAAACTCAAACAAAATGAAAGGTCCGGCGTTAGGTTTGAAAAATTTTAATTTTAATTTTAAAAAAAAAACAAGAAACACAAACTCGGAATTGTTGTGACCAGTGGGGTTTACCTGCTTGGTTGTTGTATCTTTTTTCTGCAATGGAATAAAGCTTGTTCCACTTGTACCAAAAAATAAAATAAAATAAAAAATGAAGGGGATCCAAAAAAAACCAACATTACATATATATATATATATATATATATATATATATATATATAACACTATGCAAACCAACCCAATCAAATTTAAGCCAACAAAGTCATTCCAAAACAAAGAGAAACTAAATGAACAACCGATACAAATGAAACAGTGATAATAAACCCAACCAAACAAAACTAATTAAGCCAACACTTAAAGTTAGTTCATATAACCAATTCAATAAACATTTACAAAACCTCAACAAATCACACTATGCATGAATAAAGCAGACATGTAAAATTACCTTAGACCTTCACAGCCCAATCCATCTCAAACCAGAACAAACTGATACTCATTCAACCCCTCACCTCATTGACACCCCTTGCAAAATAGTTTCTCATAACAAAATAAGCAAATCGATGGTTTAAGCTAGAGGGCATATTGACATTAGCGGCAGGTGATGCAAGCATCAATGCCTATTCCTCTAATGAGATTATATCAAATCTTTTAATATCTTTGCGTAAACTTGCATCAACAATTCTCTAAGCAACAATATCAACAGCTTGCCAAACTCTGGCACATCAGATATTAGTGACAATGTAGAAGGGGTTGTCCAACTTTACAAAATTCTCAATAGAGCGTTGATTTTCTCTTGCCTTGATCAGCCATCTAATTGATCTCAGCATCAAACCATCCTACATTAGAAAAAGGAACTATTAAAATATATTTAGAAAGAAACTACATCAAAATTAAACATTTTAACTAAAATAAACAATCAAATATAAGCAAAGCAAACAACTTCAAAATAGGAATCTTACGTTCTTGGTTCATAAAGTTTTCTATTTTGCTTCACTATAGATAGCATGAAATCTTCCAAACGTGTAGTAAAAGGGCAAATGTCAAGCAACTTTGACATATATTCAATGCTCAAGTTAGCTGGATGGCCGCTAAGGAAGTGCCATGCATCAAAAAGTCTTCTTCGTCCAATCCTCCGACTTTTTACTTCTATGCTTACCTTCTTTCCTTACATTGAGAAACTGGAAGGAAGGGAAAGTTGTTTACATCCCATACTGAATCAGTATGGGAAAATTCGTCATAGCGTAATGTATCAGAGTGGTATAGAATCAATACATAATCAGGGATTGTATTAAAGCTGTATCATATCTCTGTAACTTTTTATGTATAATAACCTTACTAAATTTGCGTGTTATTATGCAGTATTCAATATAAATATTAGATACTAATAAAATTGTCAAAATAAAAATATAAAAATATCATGTACCTTGATATCTCAACACGTGGTTGTTTTCAAGCCCTGTAGTGAGGTACCGAGGGCCACTCACCAGCATGTGCTCGACCACCACCATCCCGCGAGGCCCACGATCACCCATAACTGTTCACTACTAGTCATCCATAAGATTCGAACTGTGCACCTGACGCATCAAAACCGCACCCCCAGCCATCAAACCACTTAAAGCTTACTGCGGGTAACGTTTGGTTACTTTCTTATTTATACATTAAATTTATTATTAGTTTGTACATGGCATCCCCAAGGTACATGTTTTGATTTTTTTGACTGTCAGTATCTTACTTATACATTAAATACATTGTTTCGACAAAAAACTATTATAAAAGGGGATGCCCAAATTTTTAGGAAATTATTTTTCCAAAAAATAGATAAATTTTGATGATGAAAAAGAGAATCTCAAAGATTATTCACACAGTTTAGAAAATTTTCTCATCATTCCTAAAAAAATTTAAATATCTGGTAGGAGCTCTAAACTGTTAGTCTGTTACGACCGAGTACAATTTTGCCAAAAACTAAATATATCCAAGAACTAAATATATCAGTATGCATTCATTCTAAACATTTGGATTACTAAATGTGATAGGAATAAATGATGAAAATATAAAGGAATATGGATTCAATATGGTTTTCATATATATTCAATATGCATTCTATATAAGCTCTTCACCAAGTTCAATATAGGTTCTGTATGAAAACGATATGATAACTATATGATAATTGTACATACTTTTGGTCTCCGCATGAATCTTATATTGAAACGACTTTGTGTATATTTTTTATATTGAAACGACTTTGTGTATATTTCTTATATTGAAACGACAGTGAAATAAACTTATACAGAATTAGTAGAATCTCTCCAAAATACATTTTCAATATAGGTATGCTACAAAGGATAATTTTCATATAGAACTCACAGTAGCAAATACCGTATAGATTCAATTGGCTTGGATTCCATGTTGCTACCATATGACACACGTATATTTACAATACAGGTCTTGTACAGGCACTAGTAGGATTTGGATCCTTTAAAACTAGTCCAATGTGACTAAAAGTGTCTAAAACAATTTGATTTGTAAGAATTGAGTTACAAAAGATCGTTTGAGTAACAATGGACTAATTTTAAAGGACCAAAATCCTACTAGTGAGGTGGCCTCATCAAACGAAACCATACAGGAATTATACTGATTCCCTTGCCCCCCAGTTTCCTGATGTATGAGTTCCTTCTCTTTCTGTGAAGGCTAACGGAACACTCTTTTAGGAACGAGCAATGATAACAAATAAATTTTATCAAACTTACTTGGTGGCTCCCCCACCTTCAGGATTCCATCTAGCAAAACATCGACCTCCTTTTCATATTGTGAAGGCTTGTATTCTTTCTCTCCAACAGTTAAGTTTATAGGCCCACTAACACCACTTGGGCTGCTTAGTGATGAAGCTAGCAACTTAGGAAATTCAAAACTATTTTCATTAAGGGCAATTAAATCTGCAAAGTCAATGAAACAATATGTCACTCATGGCACAATAACAACTAACAGTCATTTCAATCAAGTCAAAGAAACAACATCAATCATGTCAAAGTAACAACTAACAAGAGTTCAACATACCAAACTTATCAAGTTGTTAGAAAAGCTTACCATAAGCACTTCGAGAACAAACGTGATTGCTTTTGCTCTGTTTCATAAGATAATCACTTTGGTTACCATGTGACAATGGAAGACTATGACTCCTCAAAATAACTCCTCTTAACTCAAAACCTAAAAAATCAAATGAAAAAAATATGTTGGTCAAACATAACCAAAGTAAAACAAAAGCACTACAAATACTAACGTTATAAACATTACAAAATTCAAAAAGACAGAAGACTTACACAATAAATCTCTTCCTTATGTACTAAGGTATACAAACCATCACAAGTTGTGCATAATTCCTTCTTCACATTTATGTTATTATGGTTAGTCACTTTTAGATTAAATAAAGGACAAAATAGCATTTCATCGTCGAAAAGTGCACAGTGGTCATCCATTTGCAAAGCCAAAACACATAAAATATATGAATCAACGAACAAACAAAATTGTGGAAACAAAAGACCATGAAAGTTAGCTCAGTATATACTTTCATATAACTTCTAGAATGAGAAATATGAGATAAAAATAAGATAAAAATAGGCAACTAACATTGGTTTCGTTAAAAGTGCCTATTGAAATGTGCACTATTTTTTGGGATTATTTTTGAATATTTTAATCACAAATTTGGTATGTATTAGCAATAATATTGTACTTTCGTTAGAGTCTTTCCAAATATTATTGATTGAAAATAAATCTAAAGCAAGCTATGTAAAATATATGTGTGTCATATTTATTTTGTACTTTAAGTTTGTAATCAAGAATTTTTTATAATATTAAATCAATTAAACGGCTAAAAAAATTATTTTGTGCATCTTCAATAATTGTTCGTAAGTTTAATAGAAAATGCAACACTTACACTGTAATTTTTAGTTAAAAGATTGAAAAATTGAAAAATAAATCAATCCTTATTGGCAAGATACACCATAGTGGCAAAAACATTCAAAATAATAAATTCAGAAAAAAAGAATAATGTACTTGTGTCACCTTATATTTGAATACTTAAAAACAATAAAGTCAAAAAATAAAATAAAGCATGTGTCTTATTTATGTATTTGAAGTTCTAAAATTTTAATAATTAGAACAACAACTAAAAAATATATACTAAGTTTTGAGAATCATATCTTTAGTTGTAATCTTAATAAACCCATACAATCAATTAAATCAATTCTATATTTAAATTTACATAGTACAATGTATACTATAATGAGATTGAATGCGTCGTACTTTTTATGAAAATAAACTTTAAATCATAAAAAAATCTTATTGAGGCAATTCCAAGCAAACAAACTAAATTCAACTTGTTGATTATGTGTTTATACAGTAAATTCTTTATAGGAATTTGAAAAAAGATACACCATGATAGTAAAACACAATAATATATAGTATACTCAAGTAATAAGTTATATGGTAACAAATATTTTATACTCTATATCATATCACTATAATACTAAAATATATTATTAGTATCAACTAAACAAATCTAGCCATCCAAAGAGTCTAAACCTAAGCCTAGAGAATACATATCCTTGCATACATCTGGATGTATCAATGCATTTTCTCCAAACTCAGTAGCATCTTGTACAGTAGTATTTACTTCAAGTTCTTCATCATAATTGAGTCCAAGACTTTGCTCAATGTACTTGTATCTAACATGCTCTTCTGAATCTACAGAAGAGATTGCCTCACGCCTAAAAAAATTCATATTTCCATTGGTCCACAATTCTGCACCTTCGTTCCAAAAGTATCCATCTTTATTTGCTTGAGTCGCTGCTACAGTAGACTTCTGATTTTTTTTCAAAGTACCACCTTCAAGAGTAGAAACATGTTCTTTCCATTTTTTTGATAAATCAATACATGTACTCACTTCATTTTCACCATCACTTTCATCATCACCATCACTATCATCATCGTAATCTTCATCATTATCTTCATCATTTTCCTCCTAACTATCTAGGAATTTTTCTTTATCCAACCAAAGCGGGTTTTTGTCAGATAGAGCTTGTCTAACTTTGTCAACATAACGCTATTTCCATTTCTCAAGCCATACCTCCATGTCCAAATTTGATTCCATAATAATAAGTTGCTCAACTCTACCGCTCACATTTTCAATTAAATGCGAAAATCCCTCCATCACCAACGTCCAATCCGAAGAAAAAAAATGGTCAATCAATTCTTCGACAACTGCCGGACAACGACCCGTTCGATTTTTTGAACACATACTTCAACTATTGGATGGTTCAATATAATATGAATGAATAGTTTGTGGGCCCCCTTGTTTTTGGCAAAATTTTCTTCCAAAGAAGTATTAAGTGGATATCGGAGAACCACAACATATTGTCCAATAAGAGAAAATTTAGCGATACATTTTCATCCATCTTTAACTACTAACCCAATAGTCTCTGATTAAGAACCAAAAATGTATGTTCCAATGTGTAGAAAATACTCCGGAACATTGTTCAAACCAATCAAACTTTTAATATGTTCCATATTCTCTCCAACATGAAGTATAGAAATCACGTTCCAACGTTGAACATCTCCCATCTATGATTCAATCTTCTTCATGATTGATGTGTACTCTACCTCTGTCCAATAAGTATTTGTAGGCCCATCGCGACAAAAAAAATCCCATAATGCGCTTCTTCCAAAAGTACCACCACCACTTGTGAAAACAGAATCGCCAATTTTGACTTCTGTAGAAAATCTCAAAGAATTCGCCCCTTCATAGTTAAAAGACATTTTCCAATTTCCCTCATCATTTCGAGGCATGACTTTTTCATTGCAAATAAGTCCTACACCTCCTTCTACAATTAGTTGATGATGATCTAGTACATTGCGAAGTATAAAATTAACATGCTTATGTTGTTTAGCATGAGCTGTTTGAGGATTAATATGGTATCATCGTTTCAAAAACTCATTGCCTTTTGGAATGTCTTTAGCAAAATAGTCCAATGCATCTTTTCTACCAAATTTCTCCACATCCATTTGCAACCAGTATTTTTCTCACCTTTCGGATCAATACATCTAGATTCCAACCACTTAAATGTATTTTGAATGACAGCTCGACACTTTGCAACTTTACACCAATGGGCCAATTCGGGTTCATTTTTATTCCAATCAAACCACAGTATTTGGTCTATGTCCACTGAGTTTACAGTTAATTGCTTACAAAGAAAATATATGTTCATTGACTGTAAGACCTTGTAAAGGATGTAGCCAGCCAACAAATATATGCGGACGCTCTGCAATTGAATCTTTCATCTTCTTCCCCTTCTTTGATGCTGACAATCCAAGCTCTGTAATTTTATGTTTTTTTGACTTGAATATCAAACTGTTGTCACATGCATCACACATCTCTTTGACTCTTCCAACGCTTGCCAACAAGCATCTGAAAGTGTAGCTATAACCGTATAATCACGAAAATTTTCTCTCATTTGTAACATTGAAATTTTGCCATCTCCCATCCTTGTGCTTGTTATACTTGGCATGAAACGTAAAAACTTTTTACGGTTCTCATCTTCTGCATTTGGTCGGCCAAGACTCTCCAATAGTATTCTAGATTTCTCGAGCATTTCTCCCGTTGTACTATGGTATTTCCTCTCCGTTGTAATGTCATTCAACCTTGTTGATGAGAAAAGATACGTGATTTCATTATCATACAACACAATAGTTGCAGGTCGATGAACGAATATTTTGTTGTAATCTTCTTGGAAAATCTTTCCAGCCAATAAATCATTTTTGGCCAAAACATTACAAGCGTGTTGTATATGTTGTCCATCAATGGGCTCGCATGTAATGCCATTGAATAAACATTGTCTTTTCTCGTACATAGAATCTCTTGGCATAGTTTTTAAACACTTAAAAAATAACTCCTTGGATCCCACACCCTTGAACAACTTAACATCGTTCGGTTTTCCATTTGGATTTCTATAAAACATTGGACGTAAGGTAATCCATAAAGAATCCACGTTATGCCTCTCTTGCAAAGCTTTGTAAATTTTTTAGCGTTTTCTATGTTTAGAATGCGTTGGTTAATAAACCATCACTAGGAGCTCTCATGTGATTCATATCAACAATGAAAGAGAAATCTTTCCCATAAACATAATCTTCGTCAATTTCTTCTTAATTTGGAAGATTAAAAGACTCATCCGTAGAATAATTAGCTTGAGAGCTAACCAAATTCCTCCTTTTACCTTTTGACCGTTGTGCAATTGGAGCTTGAGTAGGAGTTAAAAGATCCTCAGCAGTTAATTCAAATCTAGTATCTCCTTCTCGAAGATGAGAAGGTAGTCAAGGTACTTGAAAACATACTATAATTGCAGTTGAGAATCAAGGTCCGCCTCACGTTCATATGGAAACGATAAGGCTCCACGCCATTGTGTATGTTTGGATGGTTCCTCGGGTTCTTCCGATATGTTTTCATCTGATAGAATGTTACTTACCTTTAAATGAAAGCGTTCATAAGAGTCCATGTACTCAACCATTTTTTCTTCTTCAACCGGACTGAAAGCTTGAAATACTTGAAACATAGACGCACGAAGTGATTTTTGTGCTTCACTAAGATCATGCCACCATTTACAAGCTTTAGGAATGTCAATCACTTTCATGCTCTCGATATCAAGAACATCTCCAATGATATTTGCACATCTTAAAACATAAGAGGTAACAACATTGGAGGATTTTGAGTTGATAAAAATCTCGCAAGAATCAACTTCTAAAGTATGTGCAGGAGTTACAATTTTTTGCACAATTTCTCCTTTGGACCAAGCTTTAGAACACCACACCTTCTCAAGTCATGGATAAACATAAATTTTCAAAAGAAAGTGATTGTCATCACGTGTCAAAAACCACCCATATTCTTTGAAAGCTGTAGAAGGCCTTGATACCTTCTTTGGGGGGGGCTTTGAAGGCCCGCCCCCTTTACTCCGCATGAGAAGTCTTCCAAAAAGACCTCCTAAAATCAGACAATAATATCAACAAACAAACAAATAGTCAATATGTATGAAACATACTGAATAATATCAAAAACAAAAATCAAACACAAGGGGGTGAGGCATGTGCCTCACCTTCACAAAAATACAAGAGCATAAACTCAAGAACAAAAAAAGAAATCAAACACAAGAGAATGAGGCATATGCCTCACCCTCACAAAAAGATGAGAGCATAACCTCAAGAACATCTAAAAAAATTAAACATAAAGGATGAGGCATGTGCCTCACTTTCACAAAAATATGAGAGCATAAACTCCATGACATGAAAAAAAAAATCAAACACAAGAGGGTGAGGCATGTGCTTCACCCTCACAAAAATATGAGAACATAAACTCCATGATATCAAAAAAAAAATCAAACACAAGAGGGTGAGGCATATGCCTCACCTTCACAAAAATATGAGAGCATAAACTCCATGACATCAAAAACAAAAATTAAACACAAGAGGGTGAGGCATGTGCCTCACCCTCACAAAAATATGAGAGCATAAACTCCATGACATCAAAAACAAAAATTAAACACAAGAGGATGAGGCATGTGCCTCACTCTCATAAAAATATGAGAGCATAAACTTAAGGATATAAAAAAAAACTTAAACACAAAGGGATGAGGCGTGTGCCTCACCTTCACAAAATTATGAGAGCATAAACTCCACACATCCTCTTCAAATTGAAAATTAAAAGAATTGAATTTTAAAATTTAGAATTTGGTAATAAGCGAGATGAGAACTTAATTACAAAACTCATAATCTAGATTTTGAGATTCTGTCATCAAGTGATATATGTCCAGAACCTTAAATATTTAGAACTTTAAAGAAATGTGAGTTATAATACAAATAATTTAACATATGGATGATTAAAAAATTCTCAAAGATGAAAATTTCAGAGTTTCATAAATACAAGCAAATGTTATTGGAACTGAGATTTGAGATTGTGATGTGCACATAGTAACAATTTGGTGGTTGAATACTAAATGAAGCTTGAAACCCTAAAAAGAATTTAGATCTAGATCTAGATGAAATTTGAAAGTCGAAAACTTACCCTAATTTGAGTACTGAAGTGATAAACACAATAGATTTGAAGGAAACTAAGAATCAGAAGCTCTCCAAAGTAGATCTTAGTACGAGAAGTTGGCCCTGAAGTGAGATAAATCAACAAGATTCTTGATAGTGTGCTGAAACTTGTTTATAGATGAGGTGTAAACCGTATAGTAGAGTTGAAGTGATGCGACCTGTAGCAAAAAGGTAGAAGGTTTAGTACCACACAAACAAGGTTATCTAGATATGCAGAACAAGTAGATTAGAACGTGGGTTGTACCAAGGTGGAGGCGTTCACGTTGCAAATCACCACTATACAAGATTCAGCACTTTGCAAGCGAAGCAAGACAGTGGAGAAGAGAAGCGTCGCACAAGCAAGGAGCGGCAGAGAAGAAAGGTGGCGGAGAAGAGAGAAATGTAGGAAGAAGCGAAAACACGACCTATACCCTAAGCGGCCGTTTCGGTTTTTCAAATTTTAATTTATTTATCTTTTGTGAGATCTCCAAGTCTGTATAGCTCTAACTTACACAGATTTAAGAATTTTGACTTGAAATTTTTAGGGAGCGCCGGTGGCACTATATTAATAGCACTACAACTTCATAATATAGCTTACTTTTGTATATATTTTGTCAAGTTAACCCCTAAATTTCCTTGTGTTTTTGGGAGCTTGAAACCTCAAAACTACGATTTTCTACCTCTATGTACTCCCGGGGATGTGAACCAAGTCTTTTTACTTCTTTTAGAATTCCAACCGTAAGATCTTGTACCTAAGCCTATTCATAGCTATTGTTTCAAAAATTGACCGTTGGATGTTTATCATTTGCAAGATCATAACATCCAAAGTTTGTGCAAAAGTTTTTCGGGGCATTGCTTGGGAGGCATTGTCTCCATAGTGCAAAGGGGGACTTGAAGATTGCTACTCCAAACATTTTGCTCATATTTTTTTCCATGTAGATAACTAAGTTGGATACGCTCATGCAAAATTTTAGAGACTCGTTACGCGTTTCAAACCTTCATCCAAATTAATTTCCGGAAGTAGGTATAAAAATGGCAATTTGGTGAAACATGCATCACATTAATTGTATTTGATTTTTGGAAAAAATGAACGGTGATTAGGTACCTCTATGGTTTTACAAATTTTAGGCGAAATTATTTTTAAAAAATTTCAAAATCTCAAATTTTGACAAATTTCGAAAGAAATGGATGTGAAATTACAAAAGACCTTGGAGGTTGCTGTTCTTTATTTTGGAGGCTGCCCTTGTCAAGCCAAGAATATAATCAACATGGGTCACTTCAAATTCTGAGCCTAAATGTGGTGAAGAGCATGTCTCCAAAAAAAAAATTGAAAAAATGATTACAATAAAAAGTTTTTTTCTGCCCCAATTGGACTTGAAACCAAAAATTTCAATAAAAAAATTATAATATCCGAATTTGACTTTGTAATTTTTACCCCACACACCTTGTATGTATGACCACGCCCACGCCAAATTATAGTCTAAAATTATTAATTTAGACCTTCCATCTAAGCTGCCCAAAACAACAAAAAGCCATTTTGGCTTTTAAGGGCCTTTAGGGGTTAAAATCCACATTATTATACACTTACAAACAAAACCGAGTATTGATTTGAAACTTTTCCATTCAAACAACCATATCATGAGCATCAATGGGCAAAGTCCAAAAGTGAATTTGCAAAAGTTGTAGTGTGCGACATATAACACATTACTACCAAAGTTTGAAGAGAAACTCAATTGTGATTTGAAAGAAAATGAATTTCAAAGTTAGCCATGTCTAAAACTCGGTTTTGTGCGCTACAAGTTGGAAGTACTTTAAATTTTGTGAATTTTTTCTTATAGCTTCAATACAACTTTTTGTGCCTTGGCATGTTGGTATACATCGTTTTAGACTGTTGTACGCAAAAATTGAAGGAAGTTGACATTTATAGAATTTAAAATATCGACAATTTGACAAACATGCAAATGATGTTGGTTTTCACGATATTTGAATTTTTTTTTGGATTTGAGAGTTTGGGACTGCATTGGCCATTGTATAGAGAGCATAGGTTGCAATATGACCACTGTTACATCTTAATACCTTTACATTTGAAATTGTTGTTGAATAGGCCAATGCGTTCAATTTATATATTGGAGCTATACGATGTAGTTTTTTGGTTTAGGATTTTTGTACGAAAACTAGAGTTTATGACACACATAATCAATCCTACAAATCAAAATTAAAAAACATATTATTTTCCATATCATCAAAAAATTCAAAACTGCCAGAAATTACACTGACTTTCATAAAATTGACAATATTTTGATGATACTGAACACAAAAAAAAAAAGTTTTTCAATTGGTTAATTGAGTTTATGCATCATGAACCCTAGACTTTATACAAAAAAGTCAAACCAAAAAACTGCATTATACAACTCTAATATATAAATTGAACACTTTGGCTATTCAACAACAATTTCAAATGTAAAGGTATTAAGATGTAACAATGGTCATATTGCAACCTATGCTCTCTATACAATGGCCAATGCAGTCCCAAACTCTCAAATCCAAAAAAAAATTCAAATATCGTGAAAACCAATATCATTTGCATGTTTGTCAAATTGTCGATATTTTAAATTCTATAAATGTCAACTTCCTTCAATTTTTGCGTACAACAGTCTAAAACGATGTATACCAACATGCCAAGGCACAAAAAGTTGTATTGAAGCTATAAGAAAAAATTCACAAAATTTAAAGTACTTCCAACTTGTAGCGCACAAAACCGAGTTTTAGACATGGCTAACTTTGAAATTCATTTTCTTTCAAATCACAATTGAGTTTCTCTTCAAACTTCGGTAGTAATGTGTTATATGTCGCACACTACAACTTTTGCAAATTCACTTTTGGACTTTGCCCATTGATGCTCATGATATGGTTGTTTGAATGGAAAAGTTTCAAATCAATACTCAGTTTTGCTCATCACTGTACATGTTTCTCCATACATGATTAAATAATTTGAGATTTAAAGGTCATGCGACACTACACAACATTTGATAATTCCATTTTTAATAATGAGGCATATGCCACACCCTAACATCGATAATTTATTTCACTCAAGTTTAAAATGGTTAGGCATGAACAACATTAATTCCTCTACTTAGTTTCATTTACTTCAACTTATTACTCTGCAATTTAATTTTGCTTGTGACTAAACAAGGTGACGCTAATTAACTTTGTTAGAATTTTAAGAGGTGAAGCACATGCCACACTCCACATAACAGTATTAACCTTGTTCAAATATAAAGGCATAAGGCAGGTGGGACACCCCGTAAGACAATAATTTGCCATGATAGAAATTCAGGGGGTGAGACATGTGCCACACCCCATATAAAAATATTTTGCCTAGTTAGAATCTTAAGAGGTGAGGCACATACCACACCCCTCTTGATGATATCTTGCCTAGTTTCAATCTTAAGGGGTGAGGCACATGCCACACTCCTCTTGACGAAATTTTTCCTAGTTTCAATCTTAAGGGGTGATGCACATGCCCCACCCCTCTTGACGATATGTTGTCTAGTTTCAATCTTAAGAGGTGAGGCACATTCCACACCCCTCCTGACGATATCTTGCCTAGTTTCAATCTTAAGGGCTGAGACACATGCCACACCCCTCGTGACGATATCTTGACTACTTTGAATCTTAAGGGGTGACGCACATACCACACCCCTCGTGACGATATTTTGCCTAGTTTGAATCTTAAGGGGTGAGGCACATGCCACACCCCTCGTGACAATAGTTAATTTTGTTCGTATTTAAGAAACTAAGGCATAAAGTTACATCATCTATTTTGATTATTGTTGAATTACATAAAACTTTTTTAAACATGTTTTTACAATCATTTTGGTTTTTTTGTATGACCATGCGTTGTTTTATCTTAAAACAAATCATATAGATTGAAACTTTGAAGCAATGGAAGCTGGAGATCAAAATGGATCACCCTCATTTGTTCGACATCGTACAAATAGAAATTATGAGGTGCAAATTCATAACCCGCTCAATTCCCAGGACCGAAGGTATGTATTTATTCACGTCATTCATGAAAAACAAGTTGGAGGTGGACTGCTACAAGATATGGTTGTTGGTGATATATTACATGGTAAACCACTGTCTCCATATGATGCAGTGGTTTTCATACAACAAATTATAATTCCGGAAACTCGGGTTCATGAGTTGAATTTGGTATTTTTGAGTGATTGTCTTCACAAGTTTATTCGATGGCCTAGATCCCAAGTGTGAGTCAAAAAACCGGTCGCCCGATTTATGATCACAAATGGGCCGGTGGTGGGTGCGAATGTATGCCTTCCAAGCAATAGACCTCCTTGTTTCTTGTACGATTAAGTGAACTGAATCTATCCTAGGCACTTAGCATGCAAAACTGGGCTTAGTTTTATGAATGAAGGCTCTTAACTAGGTTTTTTGGGCTTATATCTAACAATTCCAGCACACCTTCTAGACTTGCAAAAGTGAATAAGTCAACTTAGAGCTTCCCATATCCCTTCCTAATGCAACCTAAACCACCACACATACTACCAATCACCTTAGCAATGCATAAACTCAATTTAAACATAAATTAGAGTTTTCTGGAGAATTTTGGGCAGCGCTTCCGCGTCATGCCAAAAATTCAGAAATTTAACCCTAAACTTAAAACACAATCAAATTGGACAAAGCAACTCGGGCAGCGCTTCGGCGTCTCTCCCTTCACCGTCCCAAAATTCACCACAAGATCATACAATCAGCATAAAACCATCCAAACATCAACAATCATAAATAGCTCACTTTCACAACACAATCTTGAATTTTTACACACACAAGAAATGTTAGGTGATTAGCTCACCATTTCACATCCATGTTGCCTTTTAACTCACTAATGGTCTACTGATCATGCAATGGAACTTGAAACGCAAAAGTAGAACAAAAAAGAACAAGTACGGAGGGCTCTCTCCATAATATCATGCTGTCAGTTTTCCGTATTGTCACCGTTTTGCACTGCCGCAGCTTGTGCGCGCCTCCGAAAACCTCCTTTCACTTCCGCAGCCGTTGCTCCCTCGTCCTTGCTCCAAACGCCTTGAGCTTAGACTTTTTGGAAAGCCAACTTAATCATCTTGCTTGTCTTCAAAAACCAGATCTTGATTCGCCTCCACCTCCGAGATATCGCCCTCCAAGTCTTGGGCTCGAACTCTGTGATGGCAGCAGTACCTCCTTTCACTTCCGCGGCCGTTGCTCCCTCGTCCTTGCTCCAAACGCCTTGAGCTTAGACTTTTTGAAAAGCCAACTTAATCATCTTGTTTTTCTTCAAAAACCAGATCTTAATTCGCCTCCACCTCCGAGATATCGCCCTCCAAGTCTTGGGCTTGAACTCTGTGATGGCAGCAGTACCTCCTTTCACTTCCGCGACCGTTGCTCCCTCATCCTTGCTCCAAACGCCTTAAGCTTAGACGTTTTGGAAAGCCGACTTGATCATCTACAACCCCTCCAATTTTCAAGACCTAACTACCTTTGCTCTAGCATCTATCTACCAAAAAAAATCAACCTATCCTATGTGATTCGAGGGAGAGAGAAGAGAATGATCGCCCTTGGGCTTCAACCCAAGGGTTTTGCCCCCCCCTCCATCCGTTGCACTTCATTCAACTAGGACTCATTCAAAAACCCTACTCTAGTAAACACCTTAAACTATTAGTTACCGGGTCTTTTTTAGGTGTTAAAAATAGGACTAGGTCTTTTACCAATAGTCCCACGTTTACTTCCCAACAATAGCCCAACTTCTACTTCCTACATTAACCGCAAAATACCGTGAAATACACAAAAATCCACGATTAGTCGGTTAGAACACAAAATACGGCAAAAATATCCAAAAACTAGGACAATTCAACCGGCACATAAAGACTCCAATCACATACACTAATAATCCTACCAAATTAAATACGCAGCTAAACCGCTGCAATTAGGAAAATACGATCAAGATTTCACGAAAAAATGCCGCGGTAAGAGTTTACCGCGGCCGTGGACCGTTTCGACGGTTCAGACCAAGTCAAGGAATCTCAAGTACCAACAACTCCTAATATGTGTCTGGGGCCAACTGGCATGGAATTTACTCCATCACCTCTTATGAGCCAAGTGTCAAATTTTTCTACTGTGGACCCTTCATCTTTTACACATACTATGGAAGGATTACCTGAATCTCAAGCTCTCCGTTCATATGTTCATAGAACTCGACCGAATAGAAATCCTAGGGGGCCTCGCATCCTTGGTGTTTTGAGAGTAAATAAAGTTACATTAGCTGCAATACGTGAAGCAAAGATGAAAAAGCCATGTTCTAAAGAATGTCTTCAAAATATAAACGAACGTGATCTTTTATCTTTGCGATATCAAGCATTGGGTATGACAAAGTATAAAGATAGAGCTTGTTGGATTCTTACAACTCTTCGAGGATTTAGATTATCATGTCCAAGTGCACCAATGCAAATGAAATTTGAACCAAGAATAGTTGGACAACAAGTATGTATTGCATGTTTTGCAAATGCAGTAGGATACTCATTGCGAAGGCTGAATTCTATTTTATCACAAATACGAGAAGTAGATGTGATAGATGCTTTCCATGGAAATTGCGGGAGGAGGAAAGAAGGTACTCATATTAGTATGGCCTGAGCACATTTTGAGTCATATATTAAGTTTTTTGGAGAGCCTCAACCCCATCGCCAAGTTTGCCGAAAATCTGATGGACAAATCATTGAAGTGATTTGTTTACCTATGAATGTTCGTCAATATGAAGTATGGACTGCCATAAATAATGCATTGGAACGCATGGGTGAGGCTAAAATTGGATTGTCAACTTTCAGAAAAATGTGGAAACAAAAATTCACCAATGTACATATTCCTAGAGAATCAAGATTCTCTAAATGCCAAACATGTTGGGAGTACAAAGGGAGTATTAAGGCAATGCCTAACGAACGCATGAAACAAGCCATCCAACAATCATATGATCTTCATATTGATTTGACCATGGAGGAACGAAAAGATTACAATCGAGCACGCCAAGCAGCAATTGAGAGCCCTGATGAAATTATGACTCTCATTATTGATGGTATGGACCAAAACACTACAATCGTGCCTAGATTCAAGCAAACAGTAAAAGGCATTGAGTCTCGATTTGTAAAAACTCATTTGTGCGGGGTTCTTGTTCATGGTATTGGTTTATATTGCCATATATGGGTGGATTCTTATCATAAGCATGATAGCAATCAAGTGGTCACATCCATCATGCAAGTTTTATATGATGTAAAGAATCGGCGAGGACGACTTCCCCCTACACTTCGCATTCAAGCGGATAATTGTAGGAGAGAAAACAAGAATGTATACATTCTTGGATTATGTGCAACACTAGTAGCCCTTTGGATTTTTTAAAGAGATTCAACTATCATTTTTGATAATAGGTCACACCTATGAGGACATTGATCAACGTTTTAGCTATATATCTTCAGCTTTGAAGCGACAAGATATTGATTCCTTAGAAGAAATGTTGCAAATCATTCGTGAACGTCCTACCTTCACTGAACCATTTATTCATGCAGAGCATCTTGAACATATTAGAGATTGGAAGAGTTTTATTACACCATATTTGCGAGAAGATGCATTTGTTGGAGTTAGTAAACCCCATCATTTCAGGTTTTATATGCAAAATAACAAGCCGTATGTACAATACAAAGATTATGCAAGGTCTTTATCATGGATTCCTGAAAATGGACATTTATGTCTTCATGAAGTTCCGGATGTTCGCCTTCAAATTCCATTAGCACTTATTGCTGAGCCAGACGATAGGGAATTACGAGCTTTGAATGAATTTATTTTACTCAAATAACGACATATTGCAAGGTTTATGGACGTTGAGAAAAATCTTTGTACTATTGATGCAACCAACAGATTTATTTCTTATTTGAAAGATTGTCCTTTGCGGAATCACTTTGAAGCTGCTTCTTTGCCATTTTGGCCTCTTTTGGAAAATTTGTCAACTATACATTGTGAAGTACCACAAGAAGTGCAACCATTAGATGCTCAAGTCATGAATGTTTTACAATCTCTTCCTCCTATAATGGAGACATCTTATTTTGGACCTCGTTCAGAAATGCCAAGAGGACATCGCATTCGTGGTTCTACAAATAATATACGAGGGCAAAGTAGAGGAAGAGAAGGAAATGTAAGGCAAGTGCATGAACAAATACATGGGGAACAAACAATTGAACGTCAAGGAAATCAAGGTCGTGAACGAGGAGGAAGAGTTCGAGGGGGACATGGAAGAGGACGAAGTGATCGCGAAGGTAATATATTTAATTTAACTTCATCCAATGATGTGGTACATGATCGGTTTCCAGAATTTGATCCACATCAAGATGTGAAGGTGGGAATGGTTATAGCAATGAAGACCGATGATGACGATCAACAGTTAGGCATTCCTTTTTTTCTGGCAAAAGTGCTCTCTCTAAGTCAACAAGCTTGTGAGAACGGTATTGCAAACGTTCTATAGTATCAACCAAGAATGCCAAGAGGATTACAAGATGAAGAAGGGACGTTTCACAATCAGTACACGGATTGTATACACCGTGCTTGGGAACCCTCTCGAGAACCACATGGTTGTGTTCCAATTGATTCTATTTTTACTGCTTGGAAGAATACCGTTGGGACCCAAAATTTGATTATTGTTCTGTGTGTTAGAACGGAGAGGGAGTTAAAAATTCCAAATGGTGAAAAGTTTCATTTTGAATATCACCTAAATCTTTTAGAATAGATTTTCCATATTAGCTCTATATTGTACTTTATACTTGACAATTTATACAATACCATATTGATATATAATTTTGTCAAGGTTTCATGTGAATGAGATTTTTTTATGATTGAAAATTTCTTGCTATTAAGTGTGTATTTAAATATCCAAACTTTTTCATATGCAATGATGTTTTTTCAATATTAGACGTGCATGTACATACCTCAATATTTTATCTTGTAAGTAAAATACATATTTTTTCAAATATATATTTAAATTAGAACTATATTTGAATTATTAATATAATAAATAATTTAAAATTATAAGAAATTTCTAGCAAGGTTTATCATATTACTGTTAACTCAACTTTTTTTATAAAAATCACAAAATTTTAATTTGATCAATAACCGAGCATAATGAATCTAAAATGTACCCATATCTATATTCTTTATTTTTCTTACCAGGATAATTATAAAATGATCATATTTTCAATGAAATTTATAAATTTCCAAAAAATTGTTCATGTGCACTTTTACATATTGAATTGCACTTTTAACGAAACCCTTGTTAACTTACAAAATCCATGCTAGGTCCCGATTCCAATGGAAGATTCCAATGAAATGTCCGCAACGCATCCAAAAACTTGTAAGAAAAACAAGAAATCATTATTTCTTTTTTCAAGTCAATTGAGATGTAAACAATCGATTTAATGCAAGCACATATAGCATTATGAACTCAAAACCTTCTAAGATTTAGGTAGTCTTGATTTGAAAGGCTTTTATCGATAAGATAGGAGCACCTAATTTCGACATAGTACCTAATGCCGATAATTTCTACACAGTCATGGATTTCATTTTAGAATGCAAATCTAAATATGTCATGGAGTCTTTATTGTTTGTTGACCAAAACGATAAGCCATCTATGGTCTACCTAGATGTGCGTTCTAAAATGAAAGCCATGTGTAGAAATTATCGGCTTTGGGTACCTCGTCGGTTTTGGTGCCTCGACCTTAAATCCTTTGAATCTCCATCAAGAACTAGTTTTCTTCCTGCAAACATGGACGAATCACATGCCAACAAGGCTCCGCGATTTGGCTCCGCAGGGTTGGCATGCGCGCCCTTTGGGAGGGCGTGCCCAATTATAAAATAAAAGTCCATTTTAGGTATTCCTAAAATTCAATGCCCAAGCACCTCATATTCCACACATTTTACATTTTACCTCTCAAAGGTAATGCTTTCACTACTTATTTTTTTGCAAATGACACTAGTCAAGGTTGTAAAACTCAATATATAAGCATTCTAAGACGTAGAGATGATACTCTTTTCATCAAAAAATTTAACATTGCATATCTACAAAGATTTTAGCCTTGTTTTCTTTATTTCTTTGTAGGCGTGCTTAATTGCAGTGAATTCATGACGCATAACAAGTTGAGGTATGCATTATTTTCAAAAATCCGCATAATTTAAAAAATCCGTATATTTTCAAAGATCTATATATTTTCAAAAATTTCTTATTCATATGTTGTTTTCACTTTGAAACATTCGATCTTACTTTTAATTACACATAGTTATATACAACCACATTTTGAACATCAAATTTGGATCAAACATGTAGACATGAACTTCCTAAATTAGCATATTTAGTCCTAAAAACCCAAATTTCTCATAAATTTCTCTAATTCAAAGACAAACTCCACGTTAGGGCCCTTAGAGGTTAAGGGCACTCAAATTTCATGTTGGAATTTGAAATTTATAGTCAAGAGCTCCTAAATATAATAAATTTTGCCATACATGCTTAAATTTGATGTAGATTTTTGCAATTTGAAAAACAAACAACACGTCGGGGTCTCTAAAGGTTAGGACTTAGGAGCACCCAAATTTCATACGGGGTTTCAAAATTTATAGTCAAGAGATGTTAAACATAGTAAATTTTTTTATATATGTTTGAATTTGATGTAGATTTTTTCAATTCAAAAGCCAAATAACACGTTAGGGCCCTGTAGCTTAGGGGCACCCAAATCTCATATTGAATTCCAAGATTTATAATTAAAATTAGATAAATTTAGCATATTTTGTCATACATGCTCGAATTTCATATATATTTCCGCAATCCAATATATAAACAACACTTTAAGACCCTTAGAGGTTGGAAGCATCCAAATTTCATATTGGATTATGAGATTTACAATTAAAATTAGCTAAATTTAACATATTTTGCAATGCATGCATGAATTTTTTTTTGTAGATTTCGAGATGTAATTGTTGCACCGAACTCAGTGGTGTTACCTTTATATGGAGTGACTACTGGTATGGAGTCTACTACGGTATCATTTGCATGGCCTTGACAAATTATCGTATGACGCTTGGAATTAACGGATTATACTATGACCTCGAGGGAGTGAAGTATTGTCGTTTGGGAGAAGAATGAGCGTGTTGCCTTCATTTTAGAGGGTGACTTAAACTTAAGTAGTATTCCCTTTCCGGTGGTGAAAGCCAAGGTCTTCAGAGCGTTGAATTATGTTGATTTTAGGACCCTTTAATTTAGAGATTAGAGCACTATTCAGGGTGAAACAATCCAAGAGCGAGATAGGAGAGGAGGTAGAAAGTCAATCTCCTAAGGTGGTTCCTGAGACTCAAGAGATGGAGTAGTAGTACAAATCGGGAAATTACACAAGAGAGAACCCTCTGATATAGTACTAGGATAGTGCAAATATTATTTACTTTGTAGTGCACGTGCCTTCATCTTTATACGAAACGAAGCGTTTTGTTTTGATTTTATATCAAATAGTAATAAAAAAATATTGCACATTATATTTAATTTTCTTTTCATACATGGCAAATTTGATATGAATGAATGTATTGTAGTTATTTTTAAAATGAAAAAATATGAAATTTTTGGGGAACAAAGTTTCAAAAAAAATGTAAATTTTGCACTATCGTAGCCATCGGACAATGCTCTTGGTCAAGTGCAAAAATTGCTAATTTGGTGTTGAATGTAAAAAATTTGAAAATAATCATGACCATCACAACTCCCTTATGGGCACCAACTCTGCAATTTTATGATTGAAAACATAAAAATCAAAACTATAGTTCCTTCGTTAATTCAACTTTCATCTCAGTCTATCTGAATTTCATCAAGAGGATGAAAACCTAGTTAGGATTAAATATTGGCAATGCATACTTGCGCGCAAGAAGTAAAATAGGTCCAAAAGTGCTCATTGTTTTCCATTTCCTATGTTGCAGTGATAAAGTTCAGCACAAAATAATAATAATTTAAATATGTAAATTTCTTACTTTTGGCCAATCACTCCAAACCTCCTAACGTAATGAGTTTTTTTTGCACTTTTTCATGTGTTAAAATTGATATGGATCTATTTGAAAATCAAATAAATATAAAAATTCAACACTATTACTTTACTCCTAAACTTCATAGAATTCAGAGTATGGATCATGAACGAATTCAAAATAATGCTTTTATCTCTCACATACAGTCTCATATTTCATCCATCCAATTCTATTTTTTATTTTTGAACTACATTAAATAGGTAGATTAGTGTTAGATACACTAATTTACATAAACATGTTGTAAGTTTTTACTGTTGACCAATTTTTGTACCCTCTATATTAGTCAAGATGGGGATCTTTCAATAGTATTGGAATCAATGTCTTTGGTAATTTTTTTTGTCGAGAGTAAAAATCTATAATATTTTCAAATTTTATAATTATCTAACACTAATCTACCTATTTAGTGTACTTGCTTGGCTACAACATGTACAATATGAATATTCAAATCAAACTAAATAAATGTCATTTTTTACAATTCAACATAACATATTGATGTCAAAGTGGTCTCTTAGAGTATGCCCAACAACAAGGGCTTTTGAAAGACCAACGTCAAACGTTTGGTGAATTTTCACTTTGTACACTCTAGAGTAGTTGCATGGTACGGTGTGCCTATTAGATGACCAAAAAAACGTGCATGCAATGCACAATTAGCATTTTTGTCAAAATCACTCGTTTTCAAAAAATATTAAAACTCATTGGTGATATTTTGAACTAATTTTTCTTCACAAATGGTGAGATTGATGTATATGAAATCTAACAATACATTCTTTATTTGTATGAAGGCTTTACATTAAGAAATATGAATATTTGAAAGTACCCTTTTGAACAAAAAATTCGATGAACATGATGAAAGTTCAACAATGAATATTGTACATGATTTCTAATTTTTTTGCAAATTCAGTTCAAAGCCCATGTGTAATGTCTTATATAGATTACTATATTGATTTATAATTTCTTCAAATCTTATTTTCTATGCTTAAAATGCCTCAATTCTAAAAGATGTCTATATTAAGTAAAATTGCAATATAGAAAATAATTTTAAATGAAAAATTGTAGAAAGGAGTACAATATATAAGTAAAATTCTATGTGCGCAAAGAGTTTGAAGGTTAAATTCCATAAACCTCATTACAAACGGAGTGCATTTGTTAATAACAGTGCATTGTGACTACATCAAAAAATTTACAAATGCACAAGGTTCTTTAATCGAGCGACTTATTCTTTGAATTGAACATTAAATTTGTATTTTAAAGTATGAATGTTAATTACTTTTCATAGTTCTATAAGTTTATTTCCATCCAATAATCTTCTATTGAGTTTGAAAGTTGAAAGGTCAGAAAAAGGCCAAAAATTACAAACGTGACAAAAAAAAAGGAATGCCGTAGTGTGCAACTATCCTCTAGTGCACACCAAAATGAAGCAAAATATGTAATATATCACCTTTACTGATCAAATTACCCCTGGTATTCTAAATCCCCCACCCCTCCAACGTTAATACACGAGAACGAAAAATTGCCCCTATTTTGTGCCAGTTGGAGCCCACTTGTAAAACTAACCTCCTCTTTCAGTGGTTGGAAATTACCGAAAGGGTCCCCATACACTACATTGGGACTATGGGCTCCAAGTTTGAGAAAACAAATTGCCAAAAAAAAGCCCCAACAATGTCCAAAATCCAAAATTTAGAGAATTGGGCCCAGAGGTGCATAGTTAGGTCGCCAAAAAATAATCCAAAAAATAAAAAAAACGTAAAAAAATGGAAATTAAGAGGACCAAAACACGGGAAATTAGAATAAAAATTAAGCTATATTTAGCTATTTCTAAGGTCATAGTTTGAGCAATTTTGGGTCATTTTAAAACAAATTTTGCTCCAAAACAAAATCAAGAAATTCAATTTTTGAGGAACAAACCTTAGTATTTTCAAAAAATATTAAATATTTGGTTGGGGGTGGCGACCCAACCTTGGTACTACGGTGTTACGGTATGACCTTTAACATTTAAAATTCTCATATGTACTGTACCGCCAGTACACGGTGATACAAATAGAGTGACATATGAATAGAGGCACAAGTTGGGTAGCTTCTGAATCAGGGCACAAACAGGGTGGTTTGTTCTATACATAAATTCACGGTACTACCTTTGCTTCAGTTGTCAGTTGATGTAAGGCCAATAATAACTAAAGCCTGCTGATAAAAATAGTAGAGTAAGCCCAATTGTGCTCTCGGCGGTAGAAATTTGCTTGTCACGTCGCCGCCGAGCTTTCCTAAGTTTACAGCACGGCGCCGATGCTTGCACTGTCAAACCGACTAACTCTATTTCATGATTTTATTTTATTTTTTGACACAATCAAAGGGAGACCCTTTATTGCGAGAACTATTTCATAATTTTCGTTCATATCCTGGCTGGGTCCTAGTTGTATTTGTGCTCTCATTTTTGCAGCTAAGGTAGGAAAACCAAAAACGGTGAAAATAAGGTGATTTGACTAGAAGGAATGGAGTTAAAAATTATGTGAAATTTTTTTGAGATGAAGAAGAAATGATGAAGAATGCAAGTTGTTTCGAATTTTTATTCCCCGTAAATAATTATCTACAATTTCTCAAAGTGGGAAGTTTGTCAAACCCCCTTCTTGTATACTAGACTCTTCCTTTTCTACACATGAAAGCACCTAAAACGGTTAACTAATATCACAGAAATCCGCACACAAGGCTACTAAAAATTCAAAAAAAAATTAGTAATTTTTAGTAAATTTTTAGTAATCCTCGTCATGCAAAAATTCTCCATTTTCGGTCTACCACCTCCCTGCTTTTAAAAAACTCTAGTGCATGCCTTGAGGGCATTAACTGTTTTTGGTTTTCCTACCTTAGTAAAGGCACTCCTTTATTTGTGTCAAAAAATAAATAAAAAACAATAATTTTCATTCATATAATAGAGTTTTCCGCAAACTCATCGGCTTTCAGAGCCTTACTTTGGCAATTTCTTGAGTATACGAAAATTGGCCCGTGGTGGGCTGTCAGGGGCTGTCAGTTACTGGTTTTTCTATTTCAGTGAATAGACCCACTCCAAAGACCCACTCCATGTAGATACGTGTCAAGCCAAGGAAGCCCATGTGACAGAGCATCCACAGGAATAGAAACTGAGGTTGGGAAGTTTTTGGGCACCATTTTTGGTACCTTCAAACTTCAGACCTCTAGTTTATTTGACATGTCTACTTTTATTGTCTTCTCAACCTCTCTTTTCACAATCTGCTGTCCAGTCACCCAACCGTAGAGCACTCTGCGGGTAACTCTAATTATGATTTGACACACTACTAACTAATTTACAATTCCACTTTTACGTAGTCGGAGCTCGGGTATTAATTACCCGCACTCGATATCGCACTCCATACCACATGATTTGATCACCTGTCGGAGGATCAGTGGTGGGCTCCCATAGATTCTCCCCTACCGATTTTCGTTTCGGGAACTTGCAAGTGGACTTACCGACTGGAATCAAAACCTGCAACGTTTACCGTTTTTGGAAAATTAATTAAGGAACCCGCGAACATTATTATTATAATCACTTCCGTGGAGCATCGGTAGGAGCAGTCACTGTGGGTAGCTAATATTGGCTTGTGTCGATCTGGTAACGGACGACGACTTTTCGACATGATTTAGTCCGGGAGTTCTGTTCCGGTTGACTCCAGTATGCACAAGACAGTCTAACTAGCTAAGTTAGAGCACTCACAGAGAGTCAGCGTTGCAATTCCTGAAGCTTTTTGACGCCGGAGAGGTTGGATCAGCTTGAGTTCCGTTCGATCGAGAAGCTTCGGCGATTGATTCTTGTACGTAGAAGGCAAGATGGCGGAGGGTGGAGCATGGAATAGTGGTGTGTTCGACAATGGCCGTGACTTTCATCACGGTGATCACAAAGCTCCGGCCAGTCCCGCTCCGGGCGTGCCTGCAGCCATGTACAACCCGCCTGCAGCGATGGGCCGGGGCAAAGACGGCGCACACATGACCATCATCTCCATCGCGTTGCGTTGCGCCACCATTCTCTTCACCATCGTGGCTTTTGCGATCATCGCTTCCAACACCGGGTCCGTATCGGTCCTTTGCGACGACGGCTATTTGTATTGCCTTTCCAATTGGAGCGCCCTCGCCATCTCCAAGTCATTAGCGTAAGTCATCTTCCTAGCTAAACTCCTTTCATACATTGATATACCATTTCATTTGTTCACAATCCCTCCCCCCATCTCCTTAATATATCTATCTAGAGGTTCATGAGAATGCAAACCTTGCCCCGAAATAATGTGGATCTTAAGACTGTTTTTTCTTTGTAATGTATATTTGTACTGTGAATGCAAAACCTTAAGGCAAACAATGTGATTTGTTAACGTTTTCCTACTGGGATTCAGGTACCTTCTGGCGATCGATGTGATTGTGTGTTTCTACTCCATTGTGCAACTGGTGCTGTCCATGGTGAGTGCGTGCAGAGGAGCGACAGTGCTGAAAGGACCCGCATCGCCAGCGGCTACAATCACCTTTGTCTTGGACCAGGTGAGCTAGTGCCAGTTTTAACGCTTTCCACGTGAGTCCCATTGTAGTTTAATATATAAAAAGAAGAGTAAGGGCCGCTTCACACTACGGCCGTCCAAGTCGAGAGGCCGTGGGATTGAGAGTCCAAACTTTGTTGAGAGTCCAAAGAAATCTACTGAAAATAGGCATAAAATATAGTTTTCATTTTTTATGAAAAGAAATCGACGGCCTCTCGACCATAGTGACGGGTCTTGCAAAATGTAGGACCCAAACTTCCTCTTGAGAGGCCGTCACCTTGGTCAAAAAGTTTTGCCATGTAAGCATTTTGGAGGTCCACGGCCTTTGGACTTTGGCCTCTAGTGTGAAGGGTCGAGAGGCCGAAACCATGGTTTCTTGCTATTTGATTGGTGGAAATCGACGGCCTCTCTGGACCTTTGGCCATAGTGTGAAGCGGCCCTAATTATGTCGGTGTTCCAAGGAGAGACTGATTAATTGGCATGGGTGTGGTTCATGCAGGCACTGACGTACATGCTCATGGCTGGATGTGGAGCGGGAGCGGGGTTCGCGACGGATTCCGGTTCTGATGTATGTAGCAGCGTCGGACCCTTCTGTGACAAGAATGCTGCTTCGGTGGCCATGAGTTTCCTTGCATTCTTGTGCATAGCGTTGTCTGCCGCCATGGCTTACTTCCGTCTCTACAGGATGGCTTAATAATATTAAGCCTGCTTTATCATAGGACTCGCCATTCTTTCCGTCAACCGACGTTAGATATATAGTTTCGATAACCAAGAACTTAACTTACTGTTAGTAGTTTTCTTTCAAAGACTTAGATACATTATTTGTGTACAGCTCTGGGTTAACTCCTAAGGAAGCCGTTCAGTACTAGGTGACAAGATTCATCACAATTTGTTTAATAATTAATGACTAGTATCTTTTGATACGAATTTTTTTCTGCACTGCAGCGAGTTGCATGCTTTTTGAATGTCCATTTGCGAAACCCAATACCACTGCTTTACGCTGAATCAAATTCAAACGAAAATGAGAAACTCTTGTGAATTTGACGTGGATCTTCAGTGATGATTTGGTTCTTGGCATCACTAACCTTCTGGCTGCTGAACAAGCTTCAAAATCAACATGCCCTTGAATTACAACTGCTGTGTAATTAATTTGCAATGTTACAGTTTCGGCCAATTCAATTCTCTACATGTTTTTTGTATTGTATTAAAAGTTACCTGACAAATACCGAGCACATACCAGACGTATTTACACGTCAATATTTCAGGCAAGAGTGCCATTGCTCAATATGACCATTAAAATGGGAAGACAAAGGAAACAATACGGCTTCATCAACATGATGAGTGACTGTAAGGCCAATGCCAGACGGCCGGCAGGAAATTTGCAACCGTAGGCTATGTAAAGACCTCTGGTTCTAGGGTTAGGAAGATGAAATGGTCTATGCGGTTGTCACATGAGCTACTACATTTAGAGTTAACCGAAACGAGTGTCTTAAGGCGGAAAGAAACCTTAACCCTTAAATGACAGAGGGGTTAGGGCAAAACCTAGATGTGTTATAAAATGTTACTTCTCCAACTTTGATGAAGTTTGTTCCAGAAAAGAAAATGAGAAGCATGATGTTACATTGATCTTAGATTGGTTCTGAGTTCAAAAGATTGCAATACTAGTCTACATGATACTAGTCTACATGGTGAGTTAGAGAATAATCTAAAGAATAGCCTTGCTCCACTATGGGGCATGGAACTTGTGACCTCCTCAATGCTAAAAGAGAATTCTCACAAGTTCCCCCGAACCAAGAGACCCAACCATAGGACTATTCGTGAACAATGCTTGCTAGAAATTGTAATTATAATGAGAAAATTCCACTTGAACTCCACTCATGCACCACTTCTAATTTTTGGATAACACTATTAGTTGAAGGAAAATATCCACTTAATTCTCGAGTTGACTTTCAATTGACAGTAGGGTTTCTTGAGCTTCTCCTAAACATGTCCTAGGCTCCATCACAACTCCAATGAAAGAGGACAGAAGGATGCGGGCCCATTTTTCAAGAAGCAGCACCGGTCTGACTCCTCTAAGTACCACTCCCATCACCACACTACAAGCAAAGGCATCGTTTCTCACTCTGGAGGATCCTGTTCATTGTCGCTTTTCACTCTACATGTTTGTCCTACGTGACGAATAGCACTCACCAAATCCAACCAAAAAGTTAGTGAGTGCGAATTGGCGCTGTTTGACTCAGAAGGAGTGAAAAGCGACACTTTCTTCGTGCCACTTCATTGTATTTGGATCGTGAGCAACCAAATTCACCTCCAAATGGTGCCAACCCCATCATAGCACGTCTCACTCTCACTACACGATGGGGTTGTCGTTTTTCATTCCATTTATGGGTGAAACCGCGCCACTTCGCAATGTGTCATGTGTGAGCGGAGGTGAAGAGGAGGTGAGTGCAGAAACGTTACACATGACAAGCATCTATAGTTGACAATGTTAGACCCCGTGAGTGATGGAAGCGACATTTTTTGAGTGCTCTGTAATGAGGAACGATGGATTAGCTTGTAGGGGAGTTTTTTTTTGGCATTTTATAGTCAATTTGCTACATAACTCTACTAGGAGAATCACCATATGGAAACATTATGAGAAGAACGTCACCTCATGTAGCCACCAAGACAATGGATTGCACTAGTTGCAAGCGAGGTTGGAACTTTGTGAAGGCCTAACCACATAGAGGTGTTGAGTTGGCACCTACTACTTCCTCTATTTACTAGGGTAAAATTGAAGGAATCAACTTCGATATATATAGTGTTGTAAGCCAACAACCGGTTTGAAAAAATTGGTGTTAAAAGGAATGGTGGAAACACCAACTAAAATATTGGACTACCAATTACTATTCAACACCAAAATTAGAAAAGAAACATGTCTTGGAATTGGGACAAATTTGAGGACAAACTAAGAATAAAGTCTTCATTCCTTGTCAATTTACTTCTCATTCACCTTCCCACTAACTAGGCTGACAACTCTACTTCTATGTGGCTAGGACATAAGCAACATACAATGGATGAAAATGCCAAGATAGTGGATGAAAAAGATAGGGTTTATGAAGGGTTTTGCGAAAGGCCAATATATTGGATGAAAAATATAGGATGTATGAAAAAATCAGGATTTGTCGCCATGTTTTTCAAATAAAACAAATAAAATAAGGGATAAAATAGCCACTTCATTCATTGATTCACTTGCATGCAAGCTTTGTAGCTTAAAGTTAAATGATCCAAAAACCGAAAAAAAAACCCCAATTTGTAGTAGAATAATGGGTAAAGTAGAGCAAAATATTTCTCTAAGAAAAAAGAAAAGGCATAATTGGTTTTTTTAGCTTGAAAGGCAGCGAAAACAAGTTTTGACTCCTTTTTTTTTAACCAATTAACCCCTAAAGGACCAAGTGTCCTAACTAGGACATTTAGAGAATCGGGTAGGTTCCGGTGAACACATTTTTAATCGAATTTTGAAGGAAATTTAATAGTAGATTCCCCAATGTGCCACGAAAATGGGGATTCTTTTTTTTTTGAATTCCGACACTGTATGTGAAAGTTATGAGGGGAAATGTGTTTTTTTCGGGAGAAAGGGCAGCGGGGTAGTAGAGAAATAGTTTAATTTTAGGGGGGGGCATCAAGATGGGCGGTGTGTGGAAAATGGGGTGGACTGTAGGGGCAGAAGACCACCCCGTTTTCCAAGCTCATAAAAAAAATTTAAAATAATATTTTTTTAAATTTTAAAATATATTTTTTAAAAAATTTAAAAATTATTATTTATTTAAAAAAAATTATTATTTTAAACTGAAAAGTATTATTTTAAATTAAAAGTATTATTTTAAACTAAAAGTTCAATTTCATAATTAAAAATATTATTTAAAATTTTGAAAAATAAATTTATTTTGAAAAATAAAAAATAAAAAATAAAAATCGTCCAATGAGGGACTGCCACGTGGCAATGTACCTTGAGAGTTAGTGGGGTCATGAACATTGGAATGGGTTGGCACTTCAATTCCCTTCCTCCACCCTTTATTTCCCCCCTAACCCCCAAAATTCTTAGAAAATGTGCTACATGTCTTCTAAAACTTGGAGATTTATTTTTTTTTCAAATTTTTTTTTGCCATTTTGTAGAGGGTGGAATGCACTTGTGTTTCACCGCTTGGATTTGTATTTTAAATAAAGAAAGTCGAAAATATTGCAATTCCAAAAACATATAGTCTTTTCTGAACTTTTAAACCCCCAACAAGTGCAAGGTGTTATTCAACATCCTAAACATCTCCAAACGCAATGAAAATTGGTACACAACTAAGTAACATCATATAGAATGTGAAAGTGAAGTGCGACAAGTTTCGGTAGTGAGGTTTTTTTGATGTAGCCGTGGTCAAACGCATCTGAACTTTTCGGGCATGTGTTTTTTTGGGGTGTTTTTTTTCCATCAAACGCAATTATCTTGCAATCCGTGCGGTCAAAATGAACGAAATTTGTTGTGTATGTTTTTCAAATAGTTTAGGACAAGATCTTACGGTTAGAAGGTAAAAAATAACATTCTTTTGGATTTTTTGCATGGGGGAGTAAAAATGGCAGCATTGGAGTGTTTTTGGAGGAAAAACACTCCGGTCCTTTAGGGGTTAATAGGCTCTGTGTTGTCAAGAAGATTCAAACGTTGCACCTCACCAATGCAAGAGAAGCTCCTCTACACCGCACTCAAGTTCCCAAGAGGGAATTTATCCATGCCTCTACACCAATACTCATGCTCACCCAAAGTAAGTGTTTAGTGGCTTGTGATTGTAAGTATAGAAAATAGTATTTGAAGGCTGCAAACTCCGGCTAACATGCAGGGCACCCTCCTTTTACATTATAAATAACTCTAGTGTCTATTTCATTCATATAATTATGATTTGACACAACACTAATTAATCTATGATTCAAGTCACTTTTATGTAGTCAAAGTTTGTGTATTAACTAATCATTCACTAACTACCCTCGATCTTGCACTCCATATCATATTCAAATTCAATTTTTTTTTTCTGGCTTTATTAGTTCTCACCGTAGGGAAGAGGCATTGCAGGAACACTCAATTTTGGGCTCAATAGAGTTAACCGAAAAGAAGAGAAAATACATGTTAGGTGAGGTGAGTCCGACCCGTATCTAAGGCAGCCAAGCAAACTGGCATGGTTTCCAAAGAATTCAAAATAGAAAGCAGTGTGAACTAGTTTTGCCGTCCAAAAGTCTGCAAAACTCATTCTAAGAGGAGTTTTATGTCAGTAGTTGCGTTGGCTGAAGAGAGCCACTTGCAAGTTGCCTCTTTCTTCTCGGCCTCATGGCTTTACTTAAAAATAACAATATAATACAACTGCCTTTATCCTACGCTGTCAGAGACAGAAGCTGTTATTGTCCCACGCCTTGGTTGGAGAGCATCAGGCCTTAATTGCGAAGCCTTGCATGGGCCTCTGACAGTTCCGGAGTCCATGGAGGACCGGAATCTTCAAACTTCATTTTTGATTTCACTTACACTCCAACACCTCATCGATTTCCGGATCCACAATTTTAGGGGGTCAGAACTCCTGTTCTGATTTCGGTTAACTCTAATACCATTGTAGCAAATACATTCCATCCATAATTCCACTTAAATGCATTCTCGTCCTTCACTTGTTATATTCGGGTTAGAGCTCTTTGTAGCCTAGTTGCTTGTTGCCCAACTAGTGGGACCCGTGCCGTTGAGCACATTGAGCTTGGTTTTTGAGCTTGGGTTGTCTCCTCGACGGACATCTATTATACTATTAAATCTAGATCCATTGCATGCATCGAACACTTCTACAGTCTGTGCCAAAAAAAAAAAAAAAAAAAAAACCCTGTATTTAATCACCTGTCGGAGGATAAGTGGTGGGCTCCAATGGATTGTTCACGTACAGTACCGATTTTCCATTTCCTGCAACACGGACTCCAGAATTAGCAAGTGGACTTACGGACGGGAAGTAGAACTGCAACTTAGAAGCAGTTTTCTGTTTTAAAAAGGAACCCGCGAAGCCATTTTGTGCTTTAGCATCCCATGAGTGCGGAGCACTGTGGATCTAATAGCTAATACTGGCTTGTGTCGATCTGGTAGAGGGCGACGACTCAGGATTTAATGCGGGATTTGTGTTCCGGTTGACTCCAGTTTGTATTAACCCTTAGAGCATCTCCACCCACACGCGCCAAGAGTTTGACACACGCTATAAGTGGATGAAAAATGCTAAGGGCCCTTCAAAAAAGCCTCTTGGCCCTCAACTTTGGCGTGTCAAGAAATGGCCCTCCAAATTTAAGTTTAGTTGACTGAATCTGACATTTTACTTGTGATTGATTTGACGTGCACTTTTGGTGCTTGAGGGGCGTTTAACCCCTAAAAGTGCATGAGGACAGAAAGTGTCCGCAGAAAATGTATAACCCCGTATTTTGGATAGCTCCGTTCTGAATTTGGTGTTGGTTGTTACATGAATCTTGTAGCCCTAGACATGAAGAAAAATTGGATTATTTTTGGCAAAAATAAACGTTGTCCACATGGATTCTGTGGCTTGCGAAAGCGGGCATTGTACGTATTATGGCATACTTGACCCCAATATACACGAGCGTGCTGTGGATATCCTAGAAATACAGGGATGCCTATTGGCTGGACCGGCTGCCACATGCACGACGCATCGCCCTCGTCTCCTGCAGGACAGCACATCCCGTCCGGCAAAGTAGTGTAGGATACTTCAAGTATGCCATTTCAGTGTATTTACGTATGCAGGCAGGTTTAGGGGTTAAGGGTGGGGGAGTGTGATTTCAAGGGCTCTTCAAATATAGATGAATACTTTTAGCGAGTCACCTTTAGCGAGCATGGGTGGAGATGCTCTTAGAGCAAGCCTAGCAGTTCGTCAGTGTGCACCAAGTCCACATCCAAAATGGTGTGAGAGAATTAGAAAATTTTCAAGCAACAAACACCAAGAGTGTCTAGAATAGAGGTCATCACTCATCAATCGATTTTAAACTATTGCTTTTGTCACAAATTGGAACAATCATAATGATGAAGAATAAGTTTACTAAAGTTAACTTCATAAAGTGGGAGCATGGTCTTATCACAAAGTAGGACAAAGTCCTTGATGTGGAAACCACCTCCGCCATATGATCAGTATTTAGTGTAGAAATATCAAACTCCAAACTATATGAGGCACTTTATCAATAAAAAACAACCTTCATGAGTGAAAAGAGGATGTTGAGGGCCCGCTCTTCGTGCCCAGTTGACCACATTATGGTCACTACAACGTCTGAAATGCAAATAATAGAGAATCCATAAAAAATTGGAATTTTGAAGTTTAGATTTGCCCATTTACATTACAAACCTTCCAGAAAAAGAAAATTTCAATTTAGAATTGTACAACTATTCAAATACCTATCAACAAAACGCGAAAATACTGCAAATACTTGAAAATATAGTAAATATTTACAAATACAACATATGTATTATGCAGTATTTCTTGTGTTTGGAAATTCGTTATCTTATTTTGTTTTTTAGGATTGTTTTCTCTTCTTCATCTTCCATTAGTGTGTGTAATCTAATCTTGACTAATGTACCCACTTCCGTCAATTTTCAACGTATAAAAGTTTGTCCTAAACCATATATGGATAAGTCACTTTCACTTATAAAATTCACAATAATTATGTGTGAGTCTATTCTTGATATGAAAGATTGCAATTGAGAGGTGTTGACGTAAGGCATTGCTCAACTTCTTTACTTTTAGTTTTGAAAATTTAACCCGAATTCTATTTAACTTTGAAGTCACACACCCCCTAAAATCTCATTTTAAAGCGTGCATTATACAGTTTAAATACATACTATAATCTTCCAATGAATCCCACCATTGGATGATTATCAAATTTTAATAAAATGTGAGCTTTCCAGTTGAGAATATAATTGTACGACTACTTTCTAATTTAATCTATTCTATTTCTGGTAGTTTCAATTACAGTGGAAAAATCCATTTAAATCCAGTGCTCCCAGCTACAGTACCAAGGACACCAAAGGGTTAAGAGCATCTCCACTGCAGCCCTCTTAAAGTCTCTTATATTCTAGAACTAGATGGAAAGTGGCAAGGGCCCTTCCAAAATGCCTCTTGACTCTCAATCTTAGTGTGTCAAAGAAATGGCCATTTAAATCACTATTTAGTTGACTATATCCCCACATTCTGCTTGTGATTGGTACATTTGACTATTTGATGTGCACTTTTGATATGTGAGGGATGTGCAAAGATGGGGGAGTGTAAGTGCAAGGGGTCTTCAAACGTAAATGAATAATTTCACCGAGTGATTTCTAGCGTGTAAGAGTGGGGATGCTCTAACCCTTAATTCTACAAGCTTGTACCAGTATATGACAAAATAATTGAGAAAAAAGAAGATTTTCTCAACGAATTTTGAAATGGATTGGTGCTTTGGAAAAGAGATGAGAAAACGAGGCTGAAATTAAAATATACGCCTAAATTAAACAATTTTGGAACAGTCCACAATCAAATGAAGGAATCAAGGGAAGACATGAGTTACGATTGGATAGCGGTTGTAGAAAAATTCAAAGCATTTTATTTATTTAAAAAAAAAAAAAACATAAACGCTAGCTAACCAACAACAAGCTTGTGATTTTTATTTTCATTTATTTTTTACTTTTTCAGCTACAGACTTTTCAAGATGCTCCTTGGGCTGCCCTTGAAGGACCCTATTGACGTTTAAGTCTTAACCTCTAAGTAACGGATCAACCATTTTATGGTCTCTGCCCTTTTTATGAGCTGCCCGAAATAGAAAAAACATTTTTATAGAAAATAAAAAATATTTTTAAATAGGTAATCAAGTCTACTTTCCAACCCAATTTGAATCATGTCCATCCGAGTTAAACTCCACCCGGGAGAAATTTTCAAATAAAAACACTTCTACATTGTCTAGTGTTAGAAAACTTACTATTTGGGGAAAGTAATGATGTTTCTCCGTTGAAAAATTTGCAATTTTTGGTTCTAGAATAGAATGTCTAGTTTTAACAAATCATACAAAATTTCAAATTCTAAAAATAAAATTTGTGACTCTGATAAATATTTGAAGTTAAATGCTTCTAAATTCATTATGAGATGATAAAAAGCTATTTTTTGATATTTGACCATATGGAAAATTACTAAACATCAAGTTCCTCATTTTCTCTTTTGGACCAAACTTCATCAAAGTTGAAGAAGTAATTTTTTATACCACATTTATGTTTTGCCCTTACCCCCTCCGTCGTTTAGGGGTTAACCCCTAAATGCTCAAACGACCATTTTTTGGTCACTGTCAAAATCTAACCGGCTTCCGGAACAAAAAAATATGTTTTTGAAAAAATAAAAAATAAAAAATAAAAATACCACATCAAGTCTACTTTTCAACGCAATTTGAATTATGCCAATCTGAGTTAAATCTTCATTGAGGAGAATTTTTCAAAGTGGATCACCTCAACATTGTTTTAGTGTTATAAAATTTGCTATTCAAATGCAAAAAGTGGTGATGTTCCCTTCATCATTTCTTTTGCTTATTTTGAAGTTTACAATAGATAATCAAATTTAACCTATCATGCTAAATTTTAAACTCTTAAAGTGAAAATTGAAATTTATACAATTTTTCAAAGGTTAATTCTTTTAAATTTATTTAAAAAATATCTAAAGTTATTTTTGGAAGTTTGATCTTTAGGATAATTTATAAAAATGATGTCCTACATTTTTTATTGAGCCAAACTTCATCAGACATATAAAAGGCACATATTATAACACATCTATGTTTTGTCCAATATCCCTTTGACTTTTAGGGGCAATCCAAAGGATTAGTTTTTTAGAAAGCTGCCCCCAGTAGCCGCCCTTTGAGTAACGTGAACAATCAATGAGAATTCATCAAATCCTTTATTAACAATGAATGAAGTGAACAATGTTACTACAAAAACAAATTAATTATTTTTTTAATGAGATCCTGACCTCGTGTCCTCCTCTCCCACTCTACCAATTTTCTTTCCAATTTCCTTGGAATGTATAATGTACTAAAGCAATCATAATTAACAAAATTTATCCTCTTTTTTTCATCACCTTTCCAAAGCACCAATCTATTACAATTTCGGTTCAGAAAATCCACTTTTTTCTTCATTATTCTCTCAAAACAAGCCCGTGGGACTTGCTTTGACGTTTAAAGGATAAAACTCAAGACAATCTAGCTAGAGCTCATATAGAGAGTCAGAGCATCTCCAATGGTGGCTTGCTAAACTTGAATGATCCTTCAAAATATTCCAAAATATAGACACCTAAAATAAAAGTTCCCACCCAAGGTACTTTAAGCATGGCCATAATTAATCAAAGAAAGGGGCTAACAATCACCTTCTTCATGTGTAAAGGTGAATAATAGAAACGTGGGTGAGAAGTTTTTTAGCACCGATTTTGGTGTTTTCAAAGTTTGCATCCACAGTTTTTTTAGTGCCCGGCACATGTTCTTTTTTGAGGATTATTGTCACTATTCACTCAAACTATGGTCTACTCACCCACTTTTGAGGGACTTTACAGATAACTCTACTATATCAAAAATTTCAGGAGTGTTGACCTCATTTTTGAATGGGCCCTCCTTCCATTTCATCCTTATTTGGCAAGTCATCCATGCTTGAAGTGGCCCGTTGGAGATGCTCTCAGAGTTGCTATCCTGAAGTTTGCGACGCTGGAGAGGTGGATCAGCTTGAGTTCAGTTCGATCGAGAATAACATATCTCGAAGCTTAGGCAATTGATTCACGTAAGGTTTGCATTCTGATGAAACTCCTCGATAGACTGTTTTTCTTTTGTAATATATGTGCATTGTTCAGAATGCAATTTATCCTTGCAAAACAATGTGATTTGTTAACCAAGTTATCATGGCGGAATGCAACGCCATGGACACGAATATAATGTGATTTGTTAACCAATGTGATTCGACAACCAAGTTACTTACTTTAGTTCTCTTTCAAAGTAGTATACATTCAAATGTTCCCACTTATTTGTGTATAGCTCTGGGGTAACTCCTAAGGAAGCACATATCATTCATTAGCCTTTGTGAGTGTTGCCTTCCCCCAACAGAATGATGTGGAATATCCCACATCATTTCATTGCGATGAAATGATGTGGGATATTACACATCACATCAGTAGCTATGGGGGCCGGCATGTGACATTAAGCAAGAGCAATTAATCATGGTGAGTAGTAATCAAAAGCACTCACTCAACAGTCTTTTGTAATTGTTTATTTGATTCAATAGTACGTACATTCAATTGCAAAACACTAGTCACTCCATATATATAAAGATGGATGAAACTAAAAGGCAGCCTCTTGGAAGGCTACTGAATGTTATGAATGTTATGAATGTTTTGGGCAGTGCTGGCTGACAGATATTTCAAATTGTTTAATGGATTAATGACTAGTATCTTTTGATACGAATTTTTCCTGCACTGCAGTGAGTTCCTTTCTGAACGTCCTAATGGGAAACGCAATATCGCTGCTTTACGCTGAATCAAATTCAAATTGACACGGATCTCCAGTGATTAGGTTCTTGGCATCACTAATCTTCTCCCTGCTGAACAAGCTTCAAAATCAATATATGCCCTTGAATTACAACAATAAGTTGCCATATTATGTACTGTACAGTTTCTGCCGAGTCTCTGCATTGCGCAACTACAGAGAGTTCTGCAAGGAAAAGATCAACAGTGCGGCGAGATTGCGTTCAGCCGGGTGCAAATCTGTGCAAAGTCCGGCCTCTTCACAGGATCTGTTTGCCAACAGTCGGCTACGAGCTCATTCAAGCCTGCATACTGTGGATCCATCGGCAGCGTCGGTCTGACGCCGTTCACCACCTCGTCGTATTTGGTGAGTGAAGAACCAAATTCAGCAGCAAATGGTACCGACCCCGTCAAGACCTCATAGCACGTCATGGCGAAACTGTACACATCTGCAGCCAGGAGGTTGACATCACACTCTCGGGACTGATTGGTAATTTGAGGGAAGATTTCGGGTGCACGCCAGTAGCCAGTGCCCACTCCCAGCAGAATCTGCGCATCTGCAGTAAATTGGGACACGCCGAAATCCACGATCTTGACATCAATGGAGCCGGCATGCTCTTGGCACAGCACATTGCGCGCCTTCAAATCTCTGTGCACGACACGCCGGGAGTGCAGGTATAGCATTCCGTGTGCAAGCTTCGTGATGATGCCTACGACTTCGTGGAACTCGAACGGGGAATTGGTCTCCCGTTTCTTGGATGATCGAGAGGTTATGAGATCCCTCAAACTGCCGTTCATGTATTCCATCACAATCGAGCACCGGCCTTGCTTGTCAATCGAGAGTCCCACCATTGGAATGATGTAAGGGTGACGAAGTTGAATCAGAAAATCGACCTCCTGCTGTAAGGTGGCAACAGACGCCGCGTCCTCGATTCTCTTGAACCTCTTCACTGCAAATGTGCATCCTAACCATGTTGCCTCGTACACCTTTGCGAACGCCCCACTCCCGATTCTCCGCACTTTTTTCAGCGTTTCAGGGTCGATCTTCAAACACGCAGGTATTTTGAGCGCATCTGCAATTATAGCGGCGCCGTCGACGTCACTTTCTTTCTCCGGATGTCCGCTCCACGTCGTGGTGGGACACTCTACAGCTTGTGCACGCATCCCACGAAGCCATCCTAGAGCGAGAGGAATTTGCTTGATCACATTCCAGACGTTGGCTCTCTCAGTGTTGGTAACAATGGCAGGCATGGAAGACCGAATGTGAACCAGAAGGACACAAATATTCTCAAACGCAGGCCGCTGGGTTGGATCATCGTGCCAGCACGATTCTATCAATCCCTTCAACCCGCTATGCAAGTCGTCATTGAGCTCTGGCCTCCTCCCTGCTTTGATCTGCTGTGTCAGAGCGGCACCTCGTACATCTTGAAAGGGCAATTTCCCCGTGACGACTTCGTAACAAGTCATTGCGAAGCTATAGACGTCGGCCTGCTTCAGCAAATCATCTGTGGGGTTCTCTCCGCCATAATTCTCCAGAGCCTCCCGTGGAGTCCAGCGCGGCCGCCGCACCTTGTTAATCTCCGACGAGCCTCCAGCACTCTCCAGCTTCTGCGCGTACCGAAGATCGCCGATTTTGACTTCGACATAGTCAGGCCCATGTGTCTTGACGAGAATGTTCGAGCACTTGAGATCGCCATGCACGTACCCTTGCGTGTGCAGGTACAACATGCCTTTGGCAATCTGGGTTATGATGTCGAGTTCTTGACTGCGCGTGAACGGCCGACGTCCCGGTGCGCGTTGTTTCATGAAGTGCCGCAGATCCCTTTCAGGCATCATTTCCATCAGGAGAATGCACATGTTCAGATCTTGAGCAAACCCGATGAACCGAATGATGTGCGGATGTCGAAGCTCCATGAGAGCCCGCGCTTCCTTCAACAACTGATCGTTGTTCCACTCAGGGGACTCATCCGATTTGAACACTTTCGCCGCGTAGTCACAACCCAGCCAGCGACCTTCACGTACAATCGCCCACCCGCGAGGGCTCACGTGTTGGTTGCTTAAAAACTCCTGTTCTCGCACCGGCTCTTTGATATCGATTGTGGACAGATCGATCTTGAGAAAACTTGGCAGATCACCACCACTAGGAGGCTCCTCGCTCTTCTCCAACACAACCTTCGCAAATTTCTCCAGATTCAAAGCCTCCGGTGAAGTTTCCGTTGCGGGCAAGGACTGAGGCAAATGCTTCATTGCCTCCAAATCCTTATCGGCATCCTGGGTGAGTTTCTCAGTCCTTTGAATCCCTGAGCTGGTTTCGAAGTCTCCGCTGAACGGAAACGTCGCCTTCATGGTATCCAGCTCTTCGTGAATCTCCTTGAAGGCCTCCCGGTTGTCGGTCCATGTAAGCACGCCCTTGATTCCGGCCCATTGAACATTTCCTGACACCAGAGCCTGCCCTTTTCGTAGTACTGTGAGAAGCTCCTCAAAAGCCGGATAGTCCATGTTGTTGTTGCTCCCATTGCTAGCCGCGGAGAAATCCACATTCAACACCGCTCCGATGGAACTGAAACGGTCCGCCACTCGCTTGCATTGATGCTTGTTCACCCATACATCACCCGAGATTTTTTGCACGTTCTCAATAATCTCCAAGGCTTTGTGAACTTGCGATATGGGCGCCATTTGCTCGTTCAGACCTGCATCAAATAAATATCTTCCCACATCTTAACAAGATTACTTCTACGATGAGGTAATAACTTAACCCCTAAAGGACCAAGGATTCATGGTTTTAAAATGACAAGTTTAAACGATCGTATTGTGAGAATTATAATTTGAATGAGACCAAATTTTATGTCACTGGAATTAGTGAAGAATATAACGTATGTTGAATAAATAAAAAATAAAAAATAAACAAAAAAAGAATCTACATAAAAGCTACTCAAAATTACAGGAGCCAACTTGTGGCCATATGGTCCTTTAGGCCAAGTTGTAGTTGCATATATGAATTTATTGAAAGCAAAAGATAATGTACATCCATCATGATAATTCGCGCAAACTTGTCAAGCCTTGGATCTAATGTAAACATCGAACTTTATAATTCACTAAATCTATGATGGGAACAAACCGAATTGCAAAAAAAATTTGAACATTTGATGGAAGGAATTACCAGGCAACATGATGAAAAATTACTGTAGATCGATTATTCGGTGGTTTCTTTCTCGAACCTGCAAGCCACGTACAGATGATGAAAAATAATTACAGGAATTTAACTGTCTGAAATGTAAAAAGATCGTACTATACACTGATAGCACGATCCGGCAAGAAGATATCTGACTATAAAGGTGCACCAACCACAAATTTCAAGGACCCACAGAGATTATAATTAATCATTCATCACTTGAATTTAAGCCTTTGCTGTAAAGAGAACTACAATGATTTGCACAAGATGTCTACGCAAGATGAATCTATTACAAAATGCACACGAAAAGAGGTCTACGCTGTAATTGAAGTGCCAACAACACTATTGAAATAACCTATCTAAGGCTTCTTACTTGGAGTGGCATTTTTAGAATATCAAAGTTCCTTTGAAAGCCAACTACGCCATAATCGTTTAATTGGGAATTTCCACCATATTGAGACTCTTTGAAATCTACAATCGGTATAGAATTTCCCACTAAATCTATGGCAGTTGTAGATGTCAAATAGTCTCAATATGGCGGAAATTCCCAATTAACCCCTAAACGTCCCAACGTTCAGAAACTGAATCACGAACAGATTCAAAACCTTGCAACTTTTTCATACAACTTTGCATGACTTTCATTTAAGTCACCTTTATAAGACTATTAAATTCTCTACCAATTACAATAGTTTTCTTGTGATGAGAAGTTGCTGATAATATTGGTTTGGCCTCCAACTACAAGTATGTCAAATTTGTTGGGTAGATTTTATACTTGCAATGGTCCTCTCATGTACACCTCCTGTACATCTGAGCCATGCTAATATCTATTTCTTAAGCTATCATCTACTAGTGTTCAAAGGATCGGTACGTTTAGGGGTTAAACGAATATGGCGATCAACAAGAAACGTCACTATCTACACAGGATAATCCATTTATGAAAGACCCCTTTTCATCTCACATGGAAAATCTTAAAAAGCCCCTCGATCATGGATGCAAGGAAAACAGTCACACCCTGTAAACTTGGAATGTTCCTGTACAAGTATCTGAAGGAAATGTACAAGATTCACCCTCCGTTTCCTTGTAGGGCATGAATTGATAAGAAAAATGTATATTCGGCTGCAATCAAAAACACACTCTACTGAGAGAGACAAGAAAGATCGAGGGATTCATTCAAAACACTTAAGCAACGCTACCGACAGTAACAGTGAGTTCGCAAATCATGCGAAAATGTCACACCATACCTGAAATTCTCGTGTTTTGACGGGGACTCCCAAGCTCCACTGAAATGGGTCACCTCGATCAAGCACGGACTCCTTGCAAGTTCAGTAGAATCATGTCTGAAAACACATCTTACTAGCTCTTTAGTACTACTACTGCAGAAATCTTTAGTACTACGACTTTAGCTGATAGTTTGGTTCGTTGTGCTACTCACACCAAACATGGCTGAAGAAATCGATGATTGTTTCTGCAATATACTCCTGAAAATCACAGATCTGGCTACCACCGGCCAGATCAAACTGGATTCTGTGTCTGTACACTTAAAAAACTATAATCAAGAGTCTGTACACTGTCGGAAATCAGAAGTCTGTACAGGCTCCTTCGACGCAGCTCCATTCCATCGCTCTGGAGTAACACGCTTTGCAGAACTCCGAGAGGAGCTCAGTCCCAAACTGAAATTCCTGGAAAGCATTCAATCGAGCTTCAATCACTCGGAAGTTCGTCGTTCCGACCACAGAATAGAATAATCTCGCCTACCGACGAAACGCACACACTCTGACCTACTTTAAGTTACATAACATTCAGTAGCCTTCAGAGCATCTCCACCGTTTCTCCAAATTTCTGGCTCGCCAAAAGAGGTTTGGAGGGCCCAAAATATGAACAGTGACTCGCAAAAAATGATGAGCCTCACCGGGCCACGCGATTATGAATTGCGGTTAAATCGAGGGAATCGGCGTGGATTTCCACCGTAATCGGGTTGACTCCGTGCTGATCGGGCTGTTTAGGGTCGGGGTGAATCTGTTTTTGGCCGGGGCGACAGCTGGGCGAGCGGGGCGAAGCTCCAGCTCATGCGAGCCAACAACAATCTGATCCACAAAACACAAATAGGCGCAAATCTTTGTCACAAGTCCCGCACTTTGGGCTCGCGCAAACTATCGACGAACTCTGGAGAATGGCGAGACAACTACGAATTTTAGCGAGGCCGCGACATCCAGGGCCAACGTACGAGTCACGGTGGGGCACAGAAAAATGCCCGGGCCCGCCACAAGCAATCACGGCCCTTGATTTGGAGTATGGGTGGAGATGCTCTCATTGGGTCTGCCTTACTCTTGAGGAGGATGTGAAGCATATTCTACATTATCATCTAAGAACAATCAGTAGCTACCCATGTTTTTTTGTTTTTTTTAGAGATGGGGTTTTGGAAAACTAGAAGGGAAAAATATCCATGCATGGTCTTTGCTGCCACATCCTCATGTATCTCTCACTTTTAAAGAGAGCAATATTATAAGTAATAATACTTTAAATCCAAAAATGTTGTCGTGCATGTAGAAAATGGGCAATTTGAATAAAAAATTCCTTGAATATTACGCCACTTCTTTTGTCCCTCTATTGATAATGGTTTATGACCTTCATGGGTTCTCTCCATGGTTCACGGTAGGACGTTCAAAATGTCTAGTGTAACATTGCATAACAAGCAAAATGTGGCAGTAAACATTTTCTATTGGTCATTGAAATTACTTTTTTGGGAGAAAGTTAAGCACAATGAAAATGTATTCTATAATTGTAAGTTTATTAATAATTTTAAAAATAATATAAAATACTATTTGGACCAAAATGTGATACATTGCATTCGGTGACATTGTAGTATAAATACTTTATTGCCTTAATTGATACGTTTTATTGAAAATATAGTGATGGCAATAATTTTTCTTGATTCCTATAACATAAATGTATTATATTTAAGAAAGATTCCAAAAGGCTTTGTGCGCAAGGTGGATATTAGAGGTTTATGGCAACAATTTTTGTTCCTTTACATTAAACGCTCCTTAAATGGCAAATTCCCGAAAAAAAATAAAAATTACTAGCTTAGTTGGCTAATTAAACCAAAGCCTGTGGGGTGGCTGGAATATATATTTGACATGGTTTGAAAGCGGATTATATGACATCATGAATATTCTAAAATATTTTGAGAATATTTTAAAAGATTCTAAAATAATAATACAATATTTTGAAAAGAATCCAAAATATTTCAAAATATTCTATTTTTACTATATTAATTTTTTTTGGTATTTTCCCTATTCATTATATTATGTCATTAATGTGAATACTTTACAATATTTGAAACTTGTTTTGTTGAGAAGTGCTATAATACTCTAGCATGAAAACACCCTCTAATTGATGTGACTCAGTCACACAACCTAGCTATCGGAGCTTTAGAAACTTAGGATGGCTATATATGGAATAGAATTGGAGCATTATTGTAAGTGTTTGGTACAGTCGTACATCCCAACTTTGACATAGATATGTATGACCGACCATTTAAAGGTGACAATGATAGTGACATTGCCACTTTAAGAGAAGGAGGTCTGATGTGTGGATCGTTGTGTAGGTTGCAAATTTGGATCAAATAGCATTGAATATGATAGTCTAGCAACTACTGGTGTTTGCGGTGGATCTACATTATTATTGAATGGAATTAGGTCAAAGGGGCTACATTAATCAGAAAGATATATTACAAGATCACTAATGTCATAATCACTAGAATCTCCCTAATGTTGGAGTCCATGATGGAATGAGGGGGAGGAAGAGATGAATTACTGTAATGTTGAAGATAGATTACTAAGTGGGGGTGCAGGTATTTATACTTTGAATCTAATGAAGTAATGTAATGTGGGAATTAATAATAGATATATTATGTACTACTCCCTCCGTCTCACTAAAAGACCGTGGTTTGGTAAAATAATCTGTCTCAAAATAAGATTGTCGTGTGGTGTATTAATAGCTAATCAATGATGCCAACACATGCCATTCCCTGAAGGCGAATGTCCTCTAGACACATCAGGCAATGCAAGGCAAATGAAAAGACGAAACCGCATAATCCAAGTCAATAGTGTTATGGGAAACCCAAAATAGAATTGCCCTTAAATCTGCCATATTAAGGAACCCACGGTCTTTTAGTGAGACAGAGGGAGTATAAAGTAAAAATTTGGAATTTTTTTAGTATGTTTTGTAATTGATATGAATTTTCTTAACATTCACTTCAAAAAATCATAGTTATGTGCAACATAGAAGTAATTCTTTTTATAAATATAGAATTTGAATTTCATTTCCTCTCTAAGTTAGATGGTCAGCTATATAGGAGCATCGAGATTCATGTCTCAAGGTTTCATACATGAACGGAAAAAATAATTTGCAACAGTATGTATGATTGTGAAGTAAGTTAACTATTACTATACCTGGCCGTTAGGGTTGACATCTCACTCCAAATATTAAAGATTTTTGTCAAAACAATGTCAAATTTTGTGAATATTTTTCAAAATTCTCTTTTTCACCATACAAAATATAATTCTTTCTTGAATAAACAATTTCCTAAAGATTTGGGCTTCTCTTCTGATGTTAATCTTTTTATGATCTTGACGACCAACTATGGTATTGATATGAGTGGTCAACTGAATGCCGGTTTCCATGAGCTTGTACAAACAAGCTGCCCGCTACCTTGGCAGACTGGCAGGCCCCCTCCCGCCTGATATACTACCTTTTTTTAGAAAATGTTTGTTGCTCATCTGCTTGGGCACACGGGTCATGGAAACATGCTCTGAATGTTGTTGGTGCTGCCCCACCAATGGAGAGACTACAAAATCGTTTTGTTTTCAAGGAGTTACATGGTTGAACAATACAATCAATGTATAAAAGTGAATCTACGGTAAATACTAAAGCAGAGGCTACGCAGCTAGCCCCATGTCATCAATTTGCAACATTGCAAGGCTAGATTGGAGGGGACTGTTACACAACCGTCAGCCTTGGAAATGGACCGTTCTGCTTTTCAGGACCTTGGTACTAACAGAACAGGGCCTTTGGACCAACCAGAATGACAATTGTATTATAAGGCTGATGTAATCATGTGATGTTGTAACGTTGTCGGTGACCTAAAGTCCAAAAATCCAATGCCAATACAGTAGCCTATGGGAGTTGGATTTTTGACATTTTTTAGACACTGATTTTTCCAACATTTCTCTTTTCTCTATAAATTTAAAATAAGAAGACAAGAAAAATGTGAAAATGAAAAATAAGAAAATTGGATACTTTTTCAATTCATTTCTTTCACTTATTCCAATGAGAAAGGTTTACAAGTACTTTGAATAGCACTTCTTAGCAATAATCATCTACGTTGACCCCCAGAATTGAGTACTTATTTTTATTCAAAAAGTCATACCTTGAACATGAATGAAAGGGAATTTCATCCACTTTTTTGGTCTAATTTTCTAGTGCAAAAATAGTCACTTTCAAAATCATATAAGATTCTAGCAAGACTTTACCATTTTTTTGGGCTGAATCAAGGCTAGTATGTTTTTTGTGAATACCACCCAAACTCCTATTGTGTGGCGAAATTTAGGTTTGGGCTAGTATATAACATTTAGAAATAGGATACCAAGCCCAACTGGTGGGCTTCTTTGTGAGGGTGGAAATAACAAAAGTGAGAGTGGGGAGATAAAGATGTGAGAGAGTGAGAAAAGAATGAAATGAGACATAAAGTTCTTTAGTTTTGTGCGCTGTACTTTGGAATAAGAATGGTTGCACATAAATGTTGCAGCAGATTTTAGAATATTCAACATGCCATGTCATTATTTACCTAAAGAATGATGATGGAGGGTTGGAAGTCCTTAGTAGCCACACCTCAAGAATAAAACATTTTGAATATTTTATCTCTCATGCAGTGAGAGTAAAATGGTGAATCCTGATAAGGACTAAAGTACCTTATGGAGAGCAGGAAATGATAGAAGTGAGAGCTGGGAAAGAATGCAGTGAGAGGAAAATGGTGAACATAACATTCCGTAACCTTTGTAACTGCTACCCTTGGGGAAGTCACTATCAAGAATTTTGATAACTATGAGAGAACAAATATAGGGTGTCTTTTATTCATTTGAGATAAAAATTATAAATTTATAAAAGTAATATAAGGTGTTATAAAACCAAATTGAGAATATTCTAAAAATATTCTTACACTATGTGTGAAAATATACCTTGAATATACTATAAATAGTATAATATTTCAATTATTTCATAGCCCCCCATTAAATACCCTTTGTACACTCATATGTACCCAAAGTTTACACTAATTGACTTCCCCGAGCTGCTACCTTCCCCCAACAGAATGATGTGGAATATCCCACATCATTTCATCCCCCAAATCACATCACATCATTCCACATCATATCAGTAGCTAAGAGGGCAAGTGGCATTAAGCAAGAGCATTCAACCATAGTGAACAGTAGTGAAAAACACTCACTCAATCACAATTTAACCGTGTTTTGAAATTGGCAAAACATAAATGTGTTATAAAAAATTACTTCTTCAACTTTGATGAAGTTTGGTCCAAAAGAGAAAATGAGGAGCTTCATGTTTAGTAATTTTCCATACGGTCAAATATCAAAAAATAGCTTCTTATCATCTCATAATGAATTTAGAAGCATTTAACTTCAAATATTTATAAGAATCACAAATTTTATTTTTAGAATTTGAATTTTTGTATGATTTGTTAAAAATAGACATTCTATTCTAAAATCTAAAATTGCAAATTTTTCAATGGAGAGAACATCATTACTTTCCCCAAATAGTAAGTTTTCTAATACTAGACAATGTAGAAGTGTTTTTCTTTGAAAATTTATCCTGGGTGGAGTTTAACTCGGATTGACATGATTCAAATTGGGTTGGAAAGTAGACTTAATTACCTATTTAAAATATTTTTTATTTTCTATAATCATGTTTTTTCTATTTCGGGCAGCCCATAAAAAAGGGCAGAGACCATAAAATGGTTGATCCGTCACTTAGGGGTTAAAGTCCGAAGTTCTTTATATATATTAAGAACCTTGTGTAGAGCAGGGAAAGAAAGAAGTGAGAGAGCAGGGAAAGAAAGAAAGAAATGAGAGAGCGGGGAAAGAAAGAAATGAGAGAGCGGGGAAAGAAAGAAACGAGAGAGCGGGGAAAGAAAGAAATAAATGAGAGAGCGGGGAAAGAAAGAAAGAAACGAGAGAGCGGGGAAAGAAAGAAAGAAACGAGAGAGCGGGGAAAGAAAGAAAGAAAGGAGAGAGCGGGGAAAGAAAGAAAGAAAGGAGAGAGCGGGGAAAGAAAGAAACAAGAGAGCGGGGAAAGAAAGAAAGAAACGAGAGAGCGAGGAAAGAAAGAAACGAGAGAGCGAGGAAAGAAAGAAACGAGAGAGCGGGGAAAGAAAGAAGCGAAGCGAAGGTCTTCCTTCTTTGGGGGATACAGTAGAAACGTATTCCTCTTTCGCACGCACACCCTCTGCTACACAACACGGGCTGGGCTGCTACCCTAGTAAGATAGCTTAGCAACCCTCCCCTCTTCCCAACACACTCTGGCTCTCCTTTCCTTTCCTTTCCTTTTCATTTCGCACTTCGCACCCTCTCTCCTCCCGACACGACACTGACGCCGTTTCACACATCATTTCCCCCCCTCCCCAACTCTCACCGCTTCCATTTTCAAAGCTTCACCCACCTGCGCATTCCTTTCCCTTTCCATACTCTCGGGGTTTTGCCCTTTGTCTCTTTCCAAGGGTTTAGGTGCACGATCTGTCCAGGGATCAGCTCTTGCTTCTTTTCGTAGGTTTTTGCGAACATGGTGGATGTCCAGTTTGATGCTGGAATCTGGTCCAGCTGAGCCTCCCTCTTCTACCGACTGTGCGATGATGGACCAGGTTCTAGGATTTAAGGATTAGGGATTGTTTTTTGTGACAGGAAAAAAAGGACTAGCTATGGATTAGTCTTTTTTTTTTTTCTTTTGGTTTGGGTGGGTGGTGTGAATTCATGGCAGCAGTGCAGGCCTTGGCTCCTGCAGCTGCTGCCTATCCTTCTCCCGCAACGTCTCTGTCCACGACTCCCATGACTGCTGCGTCGTGGGGCGCCGGTGCCCTCCATCAGCGCCTCAACGCTTTTGTTAAGAAATCCCTCATTCAGCAGCTGGTGCCCAATGGTGCTGTTGTAAGTTCTTCCCACTTGAATCAATCATGTCCTTGGGAAATACGCCAGCTTACCATTTTAGTTAAGCGGAATTAGAATGCCATGATATTCTAGTGATTGAGACAATGTATCTCCAGCTCTGTCAATGTTTCAGCTAGTTTAACGCCTGAGATGGCTAATTCATAACTAGTTTTGAGTAGAGAATTTTTGGAGCTAATTTTATTTCTTTTTTTGACCAACACATGCAATGTTTTAAATCTCGGACTGGTATAATTAGTATGTCTCATAATATGATCGATCATTTTTCAAACCATGAATTCTTGGAGTTTTCGGGGTTTAGCAATTAGCTGGACTCGAGGTGATTAGTGATTTGGTTGCAGGTATGTGACCTCTATTGCGGACGAGGTGTTGACACACAAAACTGGGCTGAAGCAGAAATCGGGAAATACGTTGGCGTTGGTATGTGCAATTGAATTTCAGTGTAGGGAATTGGCTGCTAGAATTAGAGCAGTTATGAGAGGTACTTTGAATGTGATGAGTTGATCAGATGATTGTTTTCCCATTCGACACATTTTTGCCAACGAATCAAGCTGCAGATAGTAATTAATGCGTTTTTCTCTTTTTTCTACGTGAAGATTTATCATCCTCAGCATTGGAGGAAGCGAAGGAGCAATGGGAGAAGCATGGGAAACCATTTGTTGCAAGATTTTGTGAACTCAACCCTTGCATGGTAGTTATTTCTTGCAAAACACAACTAGCTGCTATTGAACTCCTAAAACCCCCCAGATTTGGCAACTTATGTTCAGGCTAAATTCTGCAATATTACTACAGTACTGGTAGTCAGAAAATGAAATAAACACGGTGATATGCAAACCCGAGTTAGGATAGCTAAATTTAAGGGGAGGTTTAGAATTCCTCAATCATCAATACCGCAACTAGAGAGGTTCGAACTAGACAGATTTAAACGGTGGATATACTTATCATTAAGCTGAAGCTACTAGGAATTCTAGGAATTTGTTCAATAGGAACTATACTATATTCTTTTGGCGAGCTAAGGGTTAATTCTACTTTCTTTTTTTCTCCCCTCTGGTGTAATGCAGGTAGATTTGGAGAAGCATTTGGGTGAAGATCGTCTCTCCGCTGATATCGTCACTTGTCTCGCTCATCTGCAGGTTGTTCCATTTGGATACATTGTCTAAGTGGAAGTTAAAGTTTTTATTTTCACCTATATGAATCGTTAGTGATCCAATGCACTTAGTTGCTCGGTTTTCTGACAACAGTGAGCTGAATTGTAATCAACAGGCCTGCCTTCAGTGGTCATTGGCTTTCTACTTAAGGATGTACTAAATATAATATGCAGGGATCAGTCTGATCTTTTTTTCTTTGTTGCAATGCACAATACTGATGTATTAGTTGGAGTGTTTGGTGCAGGATTGCTTCGCAAGCGAGGATATGGTGCGCCAGTTGTTGAAGAACGTTGCATCTCTACTGAAGCCAGGTGGCTACTTCTTTGGAGCTACTCCCGACTCTTCCACCATCTGGTTTATGACCTTTCCCTACTGCCATTTTCAATATAGCAATTGATTATTGTCGCTGACTAACCAATGTTTGGAATTAACCAATTTGCTGGCATTCCGCACTATCTGTCGGTAGTATATGTCTCTGATCTTTGGGGTGGTAATTTGTCAGGTACAAGTACCAGAAAGCTGTGGAAGGTGCAATGAAAGCTGGATCACTCAGAGCAAATGGGCAACTCCCGCGCGTGAAAACAGATTTGTATAGTATCAGCTTCGAAGATGACCGGTACTTTTGGTTTCTCCCTTTGTGTTGAGAGCTCTTGAATAATCGGACATGGGAAGCACTTGTGAGTGATGATTCCCTTCTGTGTGTAGGGAATGGATCCCTGAAAACAAGAGCATGTTTCTATTGAAGAGCTTGTCAGCACCTCGTGTTCCCTTTGCACCCTAGTATTTCCATTCACGGTTGTTGGAGGTAGACCCTTATGCCTATCTTAGGCTGGCTTCCTGCAAGAACAGAGGGGGCTTTGATCCCCCTCCAAGGTGTATCTTGAATGCACTCTAGAACTAGCTAGAACTAGCAGGTTAGCTGATTAGATGCGCAACTATTTACTGATCGAAGCATTCTCATTCTGCGACGTCAGTAGACTGTCATTGGTTTAAAATTGAGGAAGCTGGTTACGTCTACAGGTTTTAGTCAAGGCTGACTCTTTCATGTTTCGCCTGCAGGTTTAATCTATATGGATCCAGATATCAGCTACGCTTTACAGATGATACTGTCCCACCTCAACCGCAGATCCTGGTCCATTTTCCAAGCCTGATAAGGTGCGTCCCAAGTTTCTAATTGGTTTCTGCACTGGGATTTGTACAAGTGGAGTTTGATACATATTTTCTATGGTTTTTGTCGTAGCGTGGATTGAGGTTCAGTGTTCAATGCGATCGAGAGTTGCCCTGCAGGAATTGACCTGAGCTTTTTCCTCAGACTTGCAGAAGAGCTAGGATTGGAGTATGTGGAGATTCAGAATCTGACTGAATTCTACGAAGACTACCGGTACTTTTCTTTCTGAAAAATTGTTGAGAATTGACCGAAAATCAAATATGCTGTTCCACTGAAAGATGTAGAATGAGATCAAGCCCCTTTTTCATAATGTTCTTCTTAAATTTTTGATTACTCTCAACCCTTAACTCCTATAGGACCAAGAATTCTTGGTTTTAAAATGATCATATCGTGAAAAATATAATTAAGACGGGACCAAATTTTATATCATCACAATCAGTGAAAAAGATTGCATGTGTTGGTCAGAAAAAAAAAAAAATTAAACAGAAGGAAGTTTGTGTGGGATTTACTCAAAATCTTCTTAAAAAACACAAGGCTTCTTGGTCCTTCAGGGGTTAAGCGGGACAGCCTTATCACAGACCCTACTTGCTTTACACTGTAGAGTTTGTGATTTATGAGGGACAGGAGTTCTTCAGATGCTTAGTCACTAACTCTATGTAGACCTCATTCCACACACAGCATTGTATCCTGAGAAGCCTGAATGCCGTGCGATTCTGGCAGTGTTCCATTTGCAGAAACTCTTCAGAACAGCTGTGGTACCTTGGTGGACGCTAAAGGAAATCCAGTTGTGGATGGAAAGTCTCGCCTTTCTCCGATTGCCCAAGACGTGCTAAGTATGTCCCTTGTCTGGCTTAGCAGGCCTTTATCGTGAGCTTCCTGCTGTAGCTTTTGTTCTTCTCTGCATTGCTGTTCTACTTGCAATTGTTCCCATCAGGGTACTCAGTTCCTGTTGCGTCTTTGCATACATAGGTCCGAGCGTTTTTATAACCACACGTTTCTTCTCCTTTACTTGTTTCTGCAGGTTTGTATACGACATTCATCTTCAAAAAGCCGGACCCCCAGCAACGTCTGAGAGCTCTAAAGCGAGCTGCTTCTTTTGTACCGATTTCAGCTCCCACGCCTCCACTGGCTGATGTCAAGAAGCACAAGAAATCTAGTCCTGCTCTTCCTGTTGGCGTTTCTGCTGTAGCCCCTGAGGACATGCCCTCGAAGAAGCGAAGGCTCTCGGCCTCGCCAGCCATCGCCACTTCGAACGGTTCCAAGTTACAAGAAACGTTTCCGAAACAGGAGAGGACCCCTAGCAAACCAAAACCTGAACCTGTCGCCAAGACTGAATCAGGTCGCTCTTTTGCAACCCCGGAATCTAGGGGTCTTCCGTCTCTGGAAAGGGTACAGAAAACAGAGAGTCCGAGCGCGAGCAAGCCAAGAGGCCCAAGATCTGAAAGTCCAAGCGTGAGCAAGGCGAAAGCAGCAACCGGAGCTCCAAGTCCAAGCACAAGCAAGCCTCCAGCAGCATCATCATCGTCATCATCAGGAGGTCAGAGAACTGAAAGCCCCAAGCCCAAAGCGTTAGAAGGAGGACCACGAATCGAAAGTCCCAACTTAAGGATCAAGGCGGAGGAGGGCTTGAAGAGCAACCTGCAGGGAAGCTCTGACCCAGACACAGAAAGGCCAAGCTCCAGTGGCTTGTGTTCGGAGAGCTACCAGAGAAGTGACACTTCTGAGAAGCGTGAGACTGAGCGACCGGCGAGTGAAAGTGCACCAATTCAGGAACCAGTGAAGCGGAAACGAGTGTCAAGATGGTCGAGTGAGTACGTTCCTAAGAAGACTGCTTTATCAGCCGAGCAGCTGCCAAGAGTGGATCCCATTCCAAGTGAAGTACAGGTCGATAATCAGGTTAGAGGATTCACTGGCCCGGTGGACGGTGCCACTCAATCTCAGCATGATACGAGATACAATTATAACACTGTCAGCAGACTGAGAGCTTCATATCAGAGGAGAAGTCCACTGCCCAGGAACGGGAAAGACCGCCACGAAGAGAACACGGTGCTGAGGCTGGCAGAGCGTGAATCTCAGGTCAAAGAAGAAGGTGAAATAGTTCCGGAACCTCCTGTTCCTAAGCCCTCGAGCCCAAAGAGGGATCGGGCTACTGAGCTCCATTATGAACGACGTACTGCGCAGAGAACACACCTGTCAGAAACTGCAACTCGATCCGAAACCCGGCTCGAGGGAGGCCTGAACAACGACAATGCAACTCAGGAGAAACCTGACCCTAGAGGCGACCATTTGACGACAGATGCTCGACTCGAGGAAGGTTCCATTCAAGAGAGGAAAGCGACCATATCAGAAGCTGAGACTACTACTGACCAGGTGAAGCAGGAGCCTCTCACCGATGAACCTGGAATAGGAGGCTCGCAAATCAGTGAACTGAAGAACGAGGCACAAGCCGAAAGGAAAGACGACCTGGCTGTGGATGTTTTGATGGAGAGAGCTTCAAGTCGAGATGATGATGCAGCAGCTACTATGTGTGCAACAGGAGAGGGAGTGGCAAACACAGACGCTGCTACCGAGCCAGCGACGAAGAACAACGAAAGTGCTGAGCCGCCGCAGGCGAAAGACTCGGACGTGGAGTTTGAGAAAGGCTCCAAGTTGAGCCGCGACAGTCCTCTCCATTCCAAGACAGGGTCTTCACTGAGGAGAGAGGGGCCGGCTTCTCAGAATAATCGCTCTAAACGAGATTTTGAGCCCGCTTGGGAGACCAAGCCGCAGCGATACACGCTGAGACGTGCTGCCTCGCAGAATATGGGTGATGGAGCTCTAGAGGCATCCAGTCCTTGGTCCAACAGAGGAGCCGGGTTTCCTGGGAAGGTTAATAACAGAGAGCCACAAGGAAGAGGACCTGTTTTCCACCCTCGCATTCCGTATGTGGCAGGATTCGGGGTAGCACCGCCTCGACCTCCTCTTCGAGCCGCAGACCGAGGACGAGTACCTGTTGTAGTCCCGCCATTGCAAGGCGGCTTACCGGGGTTGCTGGGAGCCGCGCCATCGCCAGTTTTTGGAGACAGAGGCATCCCAGGAGACCGAAGGTTTGAGACCATGGGCCCTCCTGAAGGGAGCCGTGGCTACAGCCACTCCCCGAACCGGGGGCCTCGCTCCATTCGAGGCTCTTTGTACAATGACCGTGTTCCTGGACGAGGGCCGTCAGATTTTCCCGGAGAGGGCTCTTTCTCTGCAGCCAGCAATGGGCTTGGAGCTCCCTGGGAAGACCACTTCCAAGGTGATGGCCGCACCAGAAACCGGTGATCTCTTGTTTTTCTTGTGTCACCAGGTTCTGGAGCTTTTGAAACGCTCAACAAGAACATCACGCTCGTAGTTGTAGACCTTGGGTTATAGAAATCAGTGTGGTTTGACGTCCACTTTGTAAAGAGTCCAGAACTGATCGAAGGTTGAAGGTAGCGCCATGTGTGGCGATAGTCGCAGGACATCCATTGAATTACTAAGTTCAAGAATTTTGAACCTTCCGAAGTGGCTGTGAATCTCCACAACCAAGGATGGGATCTTGAGTCCAACTTTCTACAAGTGCCATTCACTCTGCTTCAAATGATCTCTTTTTGCATCATCACCCAGACATTGAAGCTTCGTCATCGGAACGTATTCTACTTTGAATTATAAAGATCTTGTAACTTTGCTTTGGCACATCATATATCACATTTGAGTTGATGAGTGGATGATACTTGAAAACCAATTGGTCAAGGTATTACTTTTCCTGTGAAAGCTCCCATTACAGTCTCTGATCAAAACATGAAATCCTTGAAATAGGCTCTTTCATTTGCTTGGACTCAGCACAGAAACTCGAGGCGTAGCTCAAATTTATATATATTTGTTTCATTTTTGGTCAGCACTTCCCCCAACAGACGCTTTATTCACGTCAGAGTTTCGCTCTCACTCTACTTATTTCATAACTGGAGTGACTGAGATTTAAATCTCTGGCTACCCAGAGAATGTTTACCTTGGAAGAGTCCAAAAAATAGAATCCACGTATGATCTAAATTTATGACCGAAATGTGGCACGTTTGACTGGAGAATTCACGGAAAAGGAGGAACAAGCAAGCAAAGACAAAAGAATACTGAGAACTAACCTTGAGAACTTGGAGGCAGAGACATTGTGCTTGCCGATTAGAGAGAAGAGAGCCAGAGAGAGAAAAGAGGGTCAGCCAGGTCTATATTTTGTAGCGCCGAGAACACTCACTCACTTGCGATGAACAGTGTTTTGTTTGTTGAGACTTCGTTGTTTCCTCTTCCAGCTTGTGAGGACCGACTCCACATAATTTCTCGTCCATCGCTGAGGTAAAACTCTCTACAGTGTCTGTGCAACTTCTTGTGGAATTTTTTTGTTTGTGGGTTTAAGGACAAGGACCATGCGTTCTGGACAATTTGCGAGGACAAGCGATGATGACGGAGTGACAGAGAGTGTGTGTGTGTGTTCTTTGGAGCGATTGTAATGTTTTCATTGTTCTTTGGGCGTGCATGAGGTGAAGAAATTATTAGTCTAGGTCTTGTTGCGAAACCTCTGGCACGAATGATCAATTGATACGTGTGCGCATTGATAATAGAAAAAGGGGCCGGCGCTAGTACTACTATAGTCTGGGGGTGCTAGGTTTTTGGGTTTTCTCAGCGTCTTGAATGTTTCTTGATTCATTCGACATTGTTCTCCCAATGCGAGTTGAAAATGGGGTTCCTGTTTGCGTCTATCTTTGTGTGGCTTCTTGATCATTGGTTTTTGCGAGTGGATACCACGTTCTCAGAATAATGTGAAGCTTTACATTCTCGAGCCCCAAGAAATCATGTGAGCGGAGAAGATGGTGGAACAATCAAATGGCTAAGAAAGAATAGGCGGGTGTCAGAGCTTTTGCAAGAATTGCGTTACAGTGCCCAATTTGGTAACAAAGTACTAGCCCCCTTCATAGTGATTTTAAAATCGCCTTATTCTGAAGAAGCCTAAACAGTATCTTTTGGTGGATTTTTTTTTCCTCTAGAAGATGGTCTATAGGCCATTCAAGAGTGATCATCTCACATGAAACCTACCTTCTAGGTCGAAATATAAATGCGTTATCGTGATCTTGTTGATGGACTCTCAGATCGTCTGTTTTTGTTATACATTTCTGCCACCCTTGGAATGTGCGAATGTGTAACTTATAATGTGTTTCTGTTTTCCTTGAAGGTCGAGAGATATGAAGTTTGGTTTGAATCCTTCCAAGATGCTGATGCGGTCCTAGTGGACGAGTCGGTCGTCAACATGCTTCCGGTGAGTGTAGAGCCTCAAATGTACCAATATTATTATGCACTGAGTTGGATCTTCTAAGTAGCAAGCAGAGTTTCATCTCGGGGGGTGCACTCTACATTATGTTTGAGAATCACGTAAACCCCCTTTATACGAGAGGTTATATGTCTAAATACCTTTGTATACAGATGTAATCCGTTTTAAATATATGTTTAGTGTAAATATACGTGAATATTTTCAGTTCTAAATGTGTTTTTTTATGTATACGTAATACGGTAGTGTTCAAATTAATACCCCTTCTGTGCACTCACTTATACTCGTACATGTTTAGTACAGTGCAACCCCCGAGAGAAATGGAGAACGTTTCTTCCACCTGAGTGTTTGTTTTTGCAGCATTCTGCAAATGGAAACGGAGGCACGACTACTTTGGGGCTGGCGCGGATCAAGCTGCATGAAATAGAGCCAGAAGATGGTGCAGCCTCTGCAGTGCACACTCGAGCAGTGGAGAAACTGTCACTGTCCTTGGCTCTGAACAACGCGGCCATCATTGAATTGAATTCCGAAGATGCAGCGATTGTGCATTGTGCCCTTGAGTCTGCCAAGCTTTACTTTCGGACTCGGCCGCACTCTGCGTCTTTTTGGAACTCATCCGACTGGCTCAAGCTCTCGGGTTACCTGGCTGGCCCTGCAAGGGACATGTACTTTTATCGGGCTGGAAGGTATGCGAATTTAAACACCTGATATGGCTAGAAGAAGAGTTGTATGAAACTCCATAAACAAACTGGTTGAGTAACAATAATAATAATAATAAGAAGTGTTGTTTTTCATCCTGAAGTTGCAATTTAGTTGAAAGATATTGAAGCTGGGTTGCAGAACTTTAGAAGGTGAAGACACAGAGCCACCACCGCCATGCGTGCCTGAGGTTTTTCGATGTTTGGGGAAGGCTTCACGTGCTTCTTTGAGTGGAATTGCTCGTCATCTTCGACTTCGCGGAGAGTAAGTATCACTAGACTGATCTGCTCTGTGATTTTCTAGCCTAATATTTTAGTAGATGTAAGGAATTTTTTTTACTTTCAGTTGCCCTACAAATCGTCCTCGTTGTTCCTAGACCAGAGTTTAACTGATCCAGCTCAGAGTTCTGTGCAGACGAGAGGCCTTCTAAAACAATATCTGAACCCCTAAAGAACGAAGAAACCTGAATTGAACCTTATTTTTTGTTTTAACAATTTTGAGTAGGTCCTACGTGGACTTCCTTTTGTTCAAACTTCTTTCTTTTTTGACCAACTCGTGCAATGATATAAAATTCGATCCCATCTGAATTATTGATTTTTCACAATACGATCAATTGCATTTTTCATTTTAAATCTATGTATCCTTGGTCCTTTAGGGGTTAAAACTCATAGTTCTTCTACTGCGAGGGCTTTAGGTGTGAGCTCATAATGATTGTGATGTTTTTGCAACTCAACATCATGAGTGTGAGACTAAATTGACAGGGCACTCAAATGCTCTCTGTGTTGACATATCTCAGGATTACAATTTCGGTTTATAACGTTTGTTGGTGTTTACTTATCTGACAGCGCGTTTGGTCAGCTGCTGGACGATTCTCCTCTTGGGACTGGAGAAATTTCCTCATCTGTGCTGACGGCTACAGCATTCCATACATCAGGCGAGAAGGGAGCCATCAGAGATTCCGGTGCCTTGCAGGAAGTTGAAAAAGGATTTTTGCTTTTAGTTGCGTCTGATACACCTGGATTGCAGGTGTGTTGTACACTTTTCTCTTTTACCCCTCTCGCTTCCTTTGTATGGTAAACGGGGTAAATCCAGACACTAGGAAGGAATAAACAAAACACGAATGGTCTTGGTTTCTTTTTATGCACTCACTAATGGTCTGTCACCTTTCTAAACCAAGAAGCCCAAATTGAACCTCATGTTTTTAAAGTTGTTTTGAGTAAGTGCTATGTGAACTTCCTTTGTTCAAATTTATTTTGTTATTTGCGCAACACATGCAATGTTCTTCACTGATTGTGGTGATATAAAATCCGGTCTCATCTGAATTATATTTTACGCAATATGATTGATTGAATTTTTCATTTTAAAACCATGAATCCTTGGTCCTTGAGTGAGATGAATGTTGGTTGACATGGTCCTTATGCTGTGACTCATGGGTTGAGAACAGTTAGAAAGTTGGATACACTGATTTAAGCAGTGGTTTTTTTGGGGTGTAAAAACAGGTACTGGATGCAAGTGGCCGTTGGTACCTGGCTGACAATGCCATGGGTCCAGGAGACCTGCTGTTACTCTCAGGAAGGACATTGGAACAAGCCACTGCTGGTATCCGGAGGGCTTGCGTCTATCGTGTAGTCCCTGTAACTCCGGCAACTGTGAACGCCTTCTCAGGCAGGTGCGTTGTCATAGCATTAATTAAATTCTCCTCAGATTATGACAATTCAATCGGTTTTGGGTACCTAACGAATTACAGTTCCTTTTCTTTTTTTTCCTTTTTTGTGCAGGACATCCTTAGAATTTCGACTCATGCCTCGTGTGGGTAGAACTGTCGATTGCATGGCGGTAGCGCAAGCTGGCCACGCCATACCTGATGGATATGGGCCTATTCCAGTGCACATATTCCTCAACCATGTAATCTAAAGCTTCTGAGAATTCGGTTCATATTTCAATATTGTGAAACTCTTCGTTGTAATCTCTTTGTTTGTGAGTTATGGTTGCAGTCAATAAATCTGTGCAGCTTATTGTGCAATTATGTACAGGAACCAATCGTTAGCAATGCAGAGCCAACATTGCGAAGTAGTCTTTCTGACCCTCTCACGTGAGTGCCAAGAATCAACCACCCTTTCTCAACTGTTTCAGCTCTGAAACCTAGTTGTGTTTTTTTTATTGGCATAAGTGGTAATGCTTTCGCAAAGAATTAATTTCTTTTTTATTATTGTATCCTCATACGTGTTGGCCTCGTCTCCTCGGTGCAGGGGCGCCCTTCTGGAGGATGCAATGGCATCTTTTTGTGGTCACTCGTATGGTGGCGGTACTTTACAAAGAGTCTATGACACGGTACAGTCCAGTTTCTTTGTCACTAATGCCATGGATATTGCTAATAAGGAAATCCCTAACGGTAGCTCTTATCGCCAAAATCACACCAAGTATTATTTCGTGGATGTCTTTTTGTGAACGTTGATCACCTTCTTGCTTTCTAGGACATGGACTCCGAAGTAGTTAGGTTACTTTTGTAGGAGTTAGTTATATGTTTTTTTATTGGCATAAGTGGTAATGCTGATTATATGCGCAACTTCTTGACGTTTGTTATTGGTCTTCCAGATGCAATGCACAACTTGTGGGGCCACAGTGGAAGGAAGCTCTATGGTCCACAACCTTGGTATGTTTGAAAGAGAGGATTTTCCTTTCATCACAATGGCCCCTTTTTTTTCACAGTTCTTGAGGATACCTATTTCTTAGTTGTGGCATTTGGGCATTGTAGTTTCTATGATATTTATTTTAGGGTTTTGTTATGGATCTGCATGTGATTTATTGGCATGGGCAGCTTTGAGAGCAGCAGCTTCTGCTTTTAAACGAGATGAACGAATGAGGCAGTTACATTCTGGATCTTTGCGGCTCGCAAAGCGCAAAAGAGAGATGGGAGAGCACGTTGACATGGGCGGATTGAAATTGCCTGAGAAGGTACTGTCCAAAACCTCTTTTTCCAACTTGTCGTGCCTGTGTCTTCACAACCTGTCATGGAACAATTTCCTTGTTAAAAGCGATTGTATAATAATTTTTAGTGATTATTCTACAGCTTAGTGGTGTGACCGTTTTGCCTTTCTGTTTCTCGTAGGAACTTCCAAAATCACCTGAAAAGAATGTCAGTCCACGTACTGGCAACCAAGGGAAGGGAGTGCAATATCCATTCTCTGTTAATGAGAAAGTTATGATCAAGGTACATCTTGCCATTTCCATCACTCTAAATTTCCCTGTACGCCAATTGCTTCTTGGTGAGACCAGTTTGGAGCCATTTCTTTTTTTCTAACCTAAAAACTGAAAACTAACAATATTTATAGACTTGTTTGTTCTTTTGGTTATTTCTTTCTTTCTCAGGAAATAACACATAGGTAAGAAGGTTTTTTTGGTCATAAAATGTAACTTCTGTGTTTAATGAAAAATATGAGGCTGAGCTACTCTGTCGTGTGTCTCGTACATTGACAGTAAGAATGGAAAAATTACATTCTTCTGGAGGTTTCTGTATTATGGAAACTGGGATATCTTGTCAACTGAGGGTTTGTTTCCATGAGGAACTGACCTGATGGCCAAGCTGGTGAATCTGGCCATATGGTGCAGTTAGGTCAGCCGCTCATAGATTTCTCCAATTCATCATTTGGATTGGTATGTTCCTGAAAAAAATGGTGACATTTTACAGTTCACGGGATACTCACACGTGAACTTATGCTTGCAGGGCAACAAGCGCACACCTGAAAAGTTCGTAGGAAGGGAAGCATGCATCACTAACCAGTGTCTGAACGGATGGTAAAAAACAAACTCCACTCAATGGCTTCAATCAGTGATCTCAAAACAGGCTAAAATTAGCTGGATTTCTACCCAAAAAAAGGGGGCTGCTAAACATACAAAGAAAGAAAATGAAAAAAAATTGAAATGTAGCGAGAATGTTCATGATATAAATATGTAGCAACTTCATGAGGTGATATCCGCAGATATCATCATGGTATCACCTTAATATATCAAGGGTATTGCCGGATATTATAGAGGTATCGTGAGTATTGTATGCACTGGGTAGCAAAAGTAGATACCATTTATGTGGGAGGTTGCATAATGTTCTAAACGTCATAAAGTGGTTCTGAGATCACTGGCTTCAATAGTAGTTGGACTCTTCAATGCAATTGGGAACAAAACTAGGATAGAAACATGTTGCGGTCGTATCGAATTGCAGTTTCTGGCTTTGCAAGGGTTTGGACACCTCTGCCATGATGTTTCTAAGAGAGCCGGCTTTCTTATGCTTGTAGGTACTTGGTCCGGTTATTGGACAGTGGAGAGAGTGTGCGGTTGCAATATCGATCATTGGCAAGGTCAGGTGACGACCACAATGGGGTGGGCGAGGTTCCAGCTGCCCAAGGATGAAGCCCATAGTCCAGCCTGGAGGTGTTTCTTTTTCAAGCGGAACAAACACTGGGTCTCTGTGTACATTAGAAGACGTTCAAGCCGACCCCATGCAGCTCCAAGTTTGATGAGTAACGTGTCTGTGTCTGAATACTTTTGAGAGAATACAACTCCAACTTGCAAGGGGCTATCCACTTTCTATATTGCCTGTTTCTACACCAATCCATCAGAAAGTGGACCCAGCCTTCCTCTCCATCAAAGTGAAGCAGCTCCTTGTGTAACTGCCTGGGAGTGGGTAGAGTTGGAAGGTAATTCATTCGTATCTGAACCAAAGTGAAAACAGTCTTGACTTGGTAACTCTTAAACGTGCACTTTCGTTCAGATCTCTTACAAGCAAAAGGCTTCCCCAGCTTGCCACGGAGAAGAGTTCAGTAACAATTAGGCAGTTACGCAACAATGCATTAGTGGTTGCCCTGGAGGGGATGCCCCACACCTGTAATTTTAGTGACGCTAAAACGTCCACACATATTGGTGGCTTTTCCAGCACAATCATGATCAAGGTATGCCTCCATTGCTTACATTTGGTCAGGGCTAGGGGTCACCTGTATGTGTCCAGATCATTCTGGTTCTGGTATTTTTTTATCACAACGTAGCATTCTTGAGGAGCTGCCACAACACCCTTGGGAAAAAGGAATCCAGGTTCTTCTTGAGCTCATCTTATGTGGGAGGTACTAAAAGTTGTGTTGGAAAGAGACAAGCATTTGTTTGTCATGCATGCTCTCTCTATATAGTGAATGGCATACTTCTGAGTGTTTTTATTCTATACTGGACAAGAGTTAGTTTTGACAACTGCTAAAGAATGTTATGAAATTCTCAAGGTTGTTCGAAGCCACAAAGTTTCTTTGAGGTTACATGTAGTTACTCCCTCTGTCCGGAAATAACTGTCCGAGTATTTGGCGTTTTCTAATTTAACTTAACCCCTAAACGTCCTCACCCTTTTCAGATTTGGCAGTTTTTCAAAGATGCATTATAAAATGCAACAAAGAGGGGTATTTTCAATTTGATGAATGAATAAAAGTTGTACATTATGCATTTTAAATTCTATCCATACGGTTAGATTTGCGATTGCTATCACCAATATTTGTGTATAAATTTTAAAACTTAAAATTTAGAGCTCTTTTGTAATATGATTACGAATAAGATATTGACAATCTAATATTGAATTTTTTTGAGATGGGTTGAAATGTAATACTCTAAGTGTAGTGATTTTTGGAGATTTTTTGGTTGCTTAATTTTAGTAGTTGACTTTTTCAAGAGCACTTTTAGACTAAAATCTTTCAAATTTGGGGTGGAACACTACAACATGAAATGAAGCATGAAAATTTCACAAATCATCCCCTTTCTAATCGGATCACACATGCACAAAGTTAACTTCCCATAAAAGTTTTAGTAAAAAATTCACACTGCAAAAAGTGCATGATCGATGAGAAATCCGAGTTCAAATCCGTACATCATCCAAAATATGGATGGTTGGGCGGTTAGGGGTTAAAAGCTGTCTCAATACTTGAAAAATGGTCGGTGTACCGTAGGCGTTGTTGGGACTGCTGCTGTAGGAATTGCAAGACTGGTAATTCTTGTGTGACAATTCTTAACTTTGTACTTCATCTTTATTTTCCTCACTTCACCTCAATTTTCCTTGTAAAAATTGTGTCGTACAGCTTTGGTCAATTGGGTATATTTCTAATATCATAATTAAGAAAAAAATGCATCCAAAAAAATTTAAAAATTAACAGTTTTTTTAGTGCACCTTGAAGTTAGTACTAAACCACATGTTCTCGATTTTTTTTTAAAAAAAAATCCAACATTTTTGGTCATCAACTTGTTGTGATGGTGAGTTGAAGGATTTGTGATTACCGGTATTAGTTATGGAGTACGGTTGTTTTAGGGGACACTTCACCAATAACCACATTGTGGTCTCATGGGACGTTGGGGCCTAACCCTTAAGCCTTAAGCGTTCACACTATAGTTATCCAATCAAACCATATCAATTTCTCACATTTTAAAATATATTATATTTTTTGGTATTTTTCTCATATGAGTTATTGTGAAACCAGTTTATCTTGATTTTTTTCATAATTATGTAAATAAAAATGAATTTTATAACCTTTCAAAGTTTTTTTCCTATAAAAATCATAGTAATTACAAAATTACTTTAAATATTATCCTTCTCTTTAGGAAGAATGTAATTAATGGTGACGAACAACAAGTTGTAGGTGGCACGCTTCTTGAGCTTATATAAAAAGAAATTCCATACAAACACTCTAGTTATAGTGTATATTGGACTTTTAGGGTTTTGAGTTTTAAAGTGTTGTAAAACATACAAGTTTAACAATTTTGAGGAATGGTAAATAAAAATAGAAAGTAGTAGATAGCCCAACACATTCTAAGATGGGACCATTTTCATCTGAAATTAGGAACTAGGTGAAAATCAACGTTTGTTTAAACAATGACCAAGTATGGCCCCATAGGGCTCTACGAATGTTTAGAGGTTAACCCCTAAATTACAGTGGGGGTAAGGACAAAACCTAAATGTGTTATGAAATGTTACTTTTGCAACTTTGATGAAGTTTGGTCCAAAAGAAAAATAAATAAGAAGCATGATTTTTAGGAATTATCGGTACGGTCAAGCTTCTAAAAATAGTTTAGGATACTCATCTAATGAATTTAGAAGCATTTACCATTTAAAACTCACAAAAATTACAAATCTTATTTTTAGAACATGAAATTATGATTGGTTAAAACTAGACATTTTTTTCTAAAATTAGAAAATTCAAATAAGAGAACATCATTACTTCCCCAAAATAGAAAGTTTTATAACACTAGGAACAATGTTGAGGTGTTTGTTTTTGAAAATTTCCTTGATGAACTTCAAAATTGCAAATAAAATGCATTAAACAACACTAGAACATGATCTCTACCTCCAATTTTGACAAAAAATCAAAACTTGAAAATCGTCATTTCTTGACCATGGGTAGTCACTGCTGTTTGTGTTGCGACGAAAAATGGTTGATTGGTCACTTAGGGGTTAATATAGAATTTTGGGCTTGAAGATGCCCTTACCTTAGAGCATCTCCACCATGCCGCGTTGAAGGGACGCAATAAGCCCTTTTACGCAACCTCGAAGGAACGGGCCCTACAATTCTTTCATTGCACTCGTTATCTTTGCGGGTAGAGAGAGGAACTTGGTGCATTTGCATTCTGGAATCTTGTTTGCCTCATCTACATGAGATTCTGTTACTCCAGTGATTCCGCGGATTCTGTAGCTATTACAAAACAAAAAAACTAGCCACAGTGGACTCACTCATGGACTCACTTATGAACTCACCTTGCCCAGTCACCCATCGAATACCTCAAATCGCGCTTCCTCCTCCTTTTTTCAAATTTTTAACTCAACTGTCTGACAGCCTTTGCTTTCGCGTGCCTCTTGATCAGGCATGGGTGGGGGACGTGGACGCAATAGCAAACAACATCGAGATCGGAGCCCTTCAAGACCCGGATGGTGGCCAATTCTTCTGCGGCAGGGTGGAGATGCTCTTACATCTGAAACGTTATGCCGAGATGAATGTCAAAAACCATGGGAACAGTACAATGGGGAACAGTCTGAGGGAACAAACCCGAGGCGTTAGGGTTAGGGTTTAAACTTTTTTCGCGGAGCCAGAGTTCTAAGTTCTAACGCTTCTGCATTGCTCGGAGCTGCCTTTTCGAGTCTTCCGCTCCTTCTTCAGAAGCTGCTGAAATCGCTTCTGCTACCTCAGTTCTCGTGATAGTTCTCAAGCTCTCTTCATTCACAACTCATTTCGTGCATTTCATTTGTTTTCGGTTTTTTTTTTAACTTATTGCGAGCAAGTTTCAATGGCGTTTCTTGCGAAGCTCGGGGGTTTGGCGCGTCAGTCAGTTGCGCGATCCATGTTGCAGCAGCACAGTGGCGCTGCTGCCATTCCTGCCCTGTTCCTTGTTTCCAGGGGCATGGCCTCTTCCAAGCTCTTCGTTGGCGGTATGTTTATGGTCTATATGAGTTTTTTTCTTTTTGAAAGCTCAGACGATGTATCAGATCGGCGTCATTTTCTTTTTAGTGGTTTCACCAGTCTGCGTTCTCTTCAGGGACGTATTGTCAAGCTAATCGTGAGCCAGAATGCTTGCGAAATAATCTTACGTGTGCGTTCGTTTGTTTCTTAGGTCTTGCATGGGGAACGACCGATGCCAACATTAAGGACGCTTTCAGTGTTTTCGGAGAAGTCGTTGAAGGTATGTTGAAGGAAATTCTATCTCGGTGTATCGAATAATCATGTTCTTGTTTTTTAAACCCTACGTTCTTAAATCTTGGGGTTTCCATCTTGGATTCAAGAAAATGTACGGGGGTCTTAAAGTGTTGACGGGGTGAAATGTATCATTTTGCAGTGAAGATCATCTGTGACAGAGACACTGGAAGATCGAGAGGGTTTGGCTTTGTGAGCTTCAACAGCGAAGCAGAAGCTGAAGCTGCACTTCAGGCAATGGACGGACGGGTGAGTCTTCGTTGCCTGTGCTGATTGTTGTCATTGTTTGCTTTGAATGAAATCGGAACATCGGTTGCTTGTCGTTGTGGACACCGAAATTTTGTTTTCAGTTTTTGAACTGTGAGCTCCCTGATTACCTGTTGCAGGACCTAGCTGGTCGCACCATTCGAGTTGATTACGCAACCGAACGGTCACCACAAGATAGACAGGCAGGCGGAGGCGCGTACCGCACCGGTGGATACGGTGGCCGTGATAACTCAGGCGGCAGCGGTGGAAGCGGAGGCTGGAGGGGCATGTAAGAATTTGGCAATCATACTTTGGTTGCCAGGTGTTTGCCCATTAGATTTTTCTTTTTCTTTTTAAAGTTTTGATTCATTTAGGTAGTCTTTTACGGAGGGTAAATGGGACCTGTGAGCCCTTGTGTCCCAATCAAATAGTGAGTTTTCTCAGTGATACAGCATGAATAATTCTGTATTGTAGATGAAGGATCAGTTTTTGCGGTTTTTCTAAGAGCCAGACCCACTCGGTGCTGTTTGTTCTGCCACTTCAATTGATACTCTCGTTTACGCACATCCCGTCGAAAAGTTTCGTGTCTTTTTTTTTCTCCATTCTGACTAACATGATTTGGAGCGAAACTCTATGGGAATGTCATTCACTCTGCTAATTCTGTTACGTGGCATTACATGGTTCTACGAGGGACATTCCTCTACCAGTCAGCCGATGTCAACTGTCAAGTCTAATAAGTATTTGTACCAGGAGTTAGATTTAAGTTGAACAGCAACTGAGAGGCTTCACTCTGAAGCTCTAGAACTTACGCAATTGTATGATGCGGACGGTGCCTTTCTTCGGAGATATGTGTAACGAACAAGTTATAGCATTTGAACCTTTCTTTTGCCAACTGGGCATGTTATACAACTGCACTGGAGCTAGATCAGAACTCCATAGAATATGACGAAAAATGGTGGCGCTGGTAATAGGTTATGCTTTACGGGCTACATAACTGGATATGGGACGCAACCTGCAACATGGAGAGAAGTGGGAGTCAAAAAGGAAGTTATGGAAAATAAATCTTGAATGTGTAGCCACTGACACAGTGACACATCTGTAGCGCTGTAGCGCATTTCATGGAGTAGGTTATAGGTTACCTGAGGTACTGAGTGTTGGAAGCGTCAGTTGAAAGCTTAACCGCAATAACAACTGTATGTCTTTAAAACCACCAGTTCGAATCTAATGTTTCCTTTGATATGAAAGGTTGCCATTGGGTTCAGTGCTCACACTGAACTGGAGCTGGGTCCCATATGTTTCTGAGCCAGTTGCCAGTGAATCCTGCAGTGACAGTAGCAGCATCAAGGATGTAGAGTTGATACTGCTATTGTTGGAGTGAATTTGTTTTCCCTTGTGAACACAGAGAACCTGAACTGCGACAACTCTAAAGGAATTTGATCTGTGGTGGGACTGAAGAGCGAGAATGTCAGCCTATTGGGGCAAATACGCAGGTAATCAATCACCTCACGAATTATGCACTGTAAAGCTGCTGCAAGAGAATCATCATATGTTTGACTTGAATGTGTAATTGTTACTACATTGTTGACAGAGTCCGATCAATGTCGAGTACTAGCGTTTTTATTTTAGCCCTTTTGTGTGTCTGAGTGTAGCGAGCAATCCACAAAGCAAAGGCGCTCACCAGAAACACGCTTGCTGGAAATGCGGTAGGGTCTCGAACGTTGAACCTCCTCTTGTTTTCTTGACCTGTCTCGGTAACTATCACCGAGATTGTCAGATGAGTAGGTATGTCTCTCCATCTCATCTCCGACTGCACGGTGGAGACGCAGGTGTCCTGAAACAATCATTCAGCTGTTCACCCTTTCACTAGTCATCCTCGTCAAGGATATACTACAAAACTGATATCCATCTTACATCCTAGTCAGTGAATGTGAGGAATTTCAGCCTCTTTAGCAAAATTGTCATAGATATGAAGACTTGATAGCCAATTTTGGCAAAATATTCTAGATTCTTTAATACATTCGTAGCAAGTTACTACATACAGTATAAAATTGGCTAATTTCACCATATTGGGAGAAGCCATTTGGCTTAAAAGTAATGACTAAATCCCTCAAAAATTAGTAAAAATTAGCATCAAATTCTTTTTAGTAGCCACTTAGCTAAAATTCACACAAAACATTTTCACTGATCCTAGTGCAGTGTAATACCCGCCTTTTCTGATAGTAACAGTTGAGGTACCGGTAACTATGTATCATTCCAGTAACGTTCACATCCATGGGAATGCGTACGTCGTGCTTTTGGGTTGTAATTCGATGCTCTTCTACATGTGCACAGTATCATCACTTGCACATGTTAACCCCTAAGTGTGCACAATGACCAGAATGGTCACCATGGTTTTCTTAACAGTTTTGAGTTGGTCCTATTTGGACTTCCTCTTTTTTGATTGTTTTTTTTACTGACATATGCAATTATCTTCACTAGTTCTAGTGATGTAAAATCTGTCAAGGATTGAATTGAATTTGTCATTTTAACCCCTTAACGTCCAGATTCACCACCAATTTCAAGGATGTGTTATAAAATGTTTGATGAATCACAAAAATGGAGTTGATATATAAAGAAAAGTTGTAAATCTCAATGTGAAGATCACATCTCTACGGTTGGATTAATCATATTTTACTATTTGAATCCTTGGTCCTTGAACTCAGTTTTTCATGTGCATTCTTCCTCACCCAATTTTTACTTCTCCTCTCATATCATGTGTGCCTGAATCTCAATGCTCTTGAAAATTAGGTTGCACATGTACTCAATCACTCATAACATTCTGCCTTTCCTTCAGGCATCATCTTGGGACTCCACATGTCCACTTTGCTACTGGTTTGGTCTCATTGGATGTGGAATATGCTGCACCATTACTGTGGGGCACTACAAGCTACTGAATGAATGTTATTAGGCTGTAGGTTTGAGATTAGAAATCGAGTTGCAAATGATTCAAATCTGATGTAGAGGATGGGTGTGAGTGGCAGATGAGCTCATTCGGACAGCCAAGTACGTGGGCACGCCCGGGAAGGGCATTCTGGCAGCAGATGAGAGCACAACAACAATCGGAGCGCGTCTGTCAAGCATCAACGTGGAGAACACAGAGAGCAACCGCCAGGCGCTCCGGGAGATGCTATTCACGGCCCCGGGCACGCACCAGTACTTGAGCGGAGTGCTGGTGTTCGAGGAGACGCTGTACCAGAAGACCATAGCAGGCAAACCGTTTGTGAAGTTACTGGAGGAAGGCGGCGTGATGACGGGCATCAAGGTGGACACGGGCACCATTGCACTGGCAGGCACCAACGGCGAGACCACCACGCAAGGGCACGACGGCCTGGGCGCGCGCTGCAAGAAATACTACGACGCCGGCGCGCGGTTTGCCAAGTGGCGAGCCGTGTTGAAGATCGGGCACACAGAGCCTTCGGAGCTCGGGATCCAGCAAAACGCGCAGGGCTTGGCACGGTACGCCATTCTGTGCCAAGAGAATGGCCTCGTCCCCATCGTCGAGCCCGAGGTCATCTCCGACGGGTCGCATGACATCCGGAAATGCGCCGAGGTCACGGAACGCGTCCTGGCCGCGTGCTACAAGGCTCTCAACGACCAGCACGTCTTGCTGGAGAGCACGCTGCTCAAGCCCAACATGGTGACGCCTGGATCCGATGCACCTAAAGTGAGCTGTGAGATCATCGCCAAGTTCACCGTGCGTGCGTTGCAGAGAACAGTCCCACCTGCTGTGCCGGCTATCATGTTCCTCAGTGGTGGACAGAGCGAGGAAGAAGCCACCATCAACTTGAATGCCATGAACGCCCTGCAGACGTTGAAGCCGTGGACGCTGAGCTTTAGCTATGGCCGCGCCTTGCAAGCCAGTGTGCTCAAGACGTGGGGCGGGGAGAAGAAGAACTGGGTGGCTGCCCAGAGGGTGCTGTACAATCGTTGTAAAGCCAACTCCGAGGCCGTGCTGGGGAAGTATAAGGGCGACTCTGGTGGTGATGCTGGCACTCTTCATGTTAAAGATTATAAGTACTGAGATGAGCAAGTAGACCTTTCTTCTCTTTTTTTGTGATGATCTCCAGACGAATCGTTTTTTGTGTTCTGAGTGTGCTTGTGACGGGGATCTATCTTTCCACAGTCGGAACGAATACAAATTCTTCTGCAAAAGTATAAAAAATTCTTGCACCCTCTGTCAATGCAATTAAGTTCAGCTTATGAAAGGTCTTTTTGTGTACTGGAATGCGGAGGCCGTGCTGGGGAAGTATAAGGGCGACTCTGGTGGTGATGCTGGCACTCTTCATGTTAAAGATTATAGGTACTGAGATGAGCAAGTACACCTTTCTTCTCTTTTTTTGTGATGATCTCCAGACGAATCGTTTTTTGTGTTCTGAGTGTATACTTGTGATGGGGATCTTTAAGTATAGATATCCCAATTGAATATCTATTCTCAAGTTCGGAGAAGGATTCAATAACGAGCCTTGTGTTGCCTTTTGAATATTGGTCAATGTCTTAAGTTGCTCATATCCATTGTCGGGTACCGAATTCATCATCACAGAACGGGAAGGCATTGCAGATTGTCCTGAATACGCTGAGAAGCCGAATCAGACAGCCTGGTGTCGAAATTGAATGTCCACGTCAGATGTTGACTGGTCCACGTCACCCTAAACCAGTCACAAGATGCCACTCACGTTTTGACCAAAATATTGTTAAATCTGACGGGCACGCTATTAAGAGTTCATTTCCAATGGCCATCAGCACAAGCTAAGTGAGGTTGATGACAAGTAAGAAATACCGGTATCAGGAGGAGGTCACGGCAGTTTCTACACTTGACATAACCATAATCAAAATGAAGTTTAAACACTGAAGCAAATGTTAGTCTACGTGAGACACAAAACTGATACTTCAATTATGCTCAAATGACAAATAGCTCGATCAGGTCCACCAATCACCCGAAACCAAACCTAACTCACAGCAGTGATAACTTTAAATGCATGGAAATATAACAACGTCACGCAAGAATGTGAACATTTTGTTGGTTTCGAGAATTCATGTTCACAATTGGCAAATGGTACAGAAGCAGATACATTCCTATGCGATGAGCATAGCTTCAACGTCACACAAGCGTGAACTTATGGCAAAGTCCTACTCTGGTAGTTACAAACGAGGATCCTCGATCGGAAGATACAGCCGGCTATGTGGACTCTACAACAGACATTTACAAAAAGCAATTCAAAGCTCGTCTTTGGAATCGTCTGTCTCCTCGACTGATTGCTCCAGTTTTTTATTGTAGTCGACAGGTGCTTCGTCCTCGGGGGCTTCCTCCTCCTTGGGCTCGACGTACTCTGGGAGATCGGCCTCGAACGCGATGGCGGCGTTCTCTTTCAGGAACTTGCCCAAGCCAGCGGTGGTGCGGTACGGGCCGGCAGAGATGGGCTCGTCGCCCTTCTTGCCCGCGGGGAAGAAGAGGATGGTCGGGAAGCCCTCGATCTTGACGCGCCCGTGCTCGTTCTTGGTGCCGTCCATCTTCGCCACCACCAGCGACTTCACGTCCTTGAGCAGCTCCGCCAGTTTGTTGTACTCGGGCTCCAGTGACTGGCAGTGCCCGCACCGCGGCGCGTACACCTCCAGCAGCACATCCTTGGTCTCGTCCAGTACGATGGCCTCGAACGACTTGCCCACCACCACCTTCACAGCCTCGTCGTTCGTCTCCGGCACCTCCTCCGACTTGAAGTAGGGCGTCAGTGAATTCGCCACGAATTTCTCCCCAAACTCCTTCAGGGATGGCGTGCTGAAGTCGCCCTCGTACGCGAATTTGAGACCGCTCGCCTCTGGGACGAATCCCATCAGAGTCGTCTTGTCGTCCGTCAGCGAGAAGAACTCTAACACGGGGGCCGCCACCTCGCGGTCCGCCAGGTCCACCAGCACAAAGATGATCTGCCCCTTGAAAGATTTGGCCGTCTCTTCATACGCCGCCTGGAGCTTCTTGTACTCCTTCGGGCCTGCGAACAGAAGGAGCTGTTTGCTGATGTCGGACTCGAAGATCGCCGGGGCGGTCTCGCGACTGAAGGTGATCACCAGAGGCAGCTTGTTCTTCTTGACGAAGCTGCTCAGGCTGTCCTCTGAGAATGTTGCCTCCTCGAATAAGATCACTTTCTCCGCCTGCTTCTTTAATAGAATCAGCGATGGCGCCTTATCGCCCACCCCGAACTTGATCGCCACCTCCTTGTTGTTGGTCATGCAGAACACCACACCTTCCTCATTGTCGGCCATGGCCGCATACGCCTTGGCGTGCTCGTCCTCCAAATTCTCCAGGAATGCCATAGCGATTGGGTGTCCGGATTCCCACACCTTTGCAGCCTCGGCACTGGTCTTCACGATTTGCACCGCAGGGCCGCTCTTCTTCTGCACCCAGCTGACGATGTCGTCCGCCTTGCGACCGCCCGAGTAGGGCCTGTGCACGCCATCCTTGAAGAAGAGCAACGTGGGGAAGCCGCGAACTTCGTACTGCTCGGCCAATTCTCTGTGCTCAGTGGCGTCCACCTTGGCCAGCACCACGCCGTCCTCCTTGAGGATGGTGGCAGCCTGCGCGTACTCGGGAGCCAACGTCTGGCAATGCCCGCACCACGGAGCGTAAAACTCCACCAACACGAACTTGTTGCCCTTCACAAAGTCCGTGAAGTTGCCGGCGCCCAGCACCACCACATCCTTGTCGTCGACGTCCTCTGCGTACGCCGCGGTCAAAGCCACCCCCACACAGAGCACTGCCAGCCACCTCCATCGCCCCATCGCTGAGGACAAATTACACCCACACTATGGATGTGCAATGCCCCCCCCCGGCCACTGATGAGATTGAATTCCGGAGAAATCTGCAAGTATGTCCATCAACAAAACGTGTGAGATTCCTTCCATACGTAATCGCTGCTTATATCATTTCATTTTAATGCAGATCGAATATCTAGAGAATGGAGCCCTTTGTCAATTCAGCCACGAAGTTTCATCCGAATGCATCCCAAGCGCAAGGAGCCATGAAGCTACACCCCTGGTATTCAACAATTGATACACACAGGATGCACAGCTCTAGGCAAAGCCTCACATGTCACTGCGAGAACTCGTGAACAAAATGGATATGAGAATGCCACCCAAATACACATAAACATACAGGTGTGAACGGTGTCAACAAGTATGACCTTACGTAATTCACTAAAAACAGGAGCATTCATTCATAAACAAAAAAAGTGTCGGCATTCAGCTATTAGGAGTAAATACTGCCCTATACCAACGTCAGAAGCATCGAACCTTACTCACGAATTCCAGTTGCAATGCGCACATCAAAATTAAATCTCACGAAACTCACATATTCTGTTAACAGACACAATCGTGTTCAGTAGTCTAGCTACAAGCAATCTACAAGCAAAGTGCACAAGAATGCCAACCAATATGATTTATCTGAATCAAGCAATAAGAGCTAGATACCGCAGTCCCGAGCTTTAGCAATCCACAAGCCCACCGTAAGCTAGCAAACGATCGACAACAGAGCAACCCAACGTGAAAACGAAGCAATTATGGGAAGAAAACCAAGAGTTCTAGCATTGAGGGTTTCGTGTGCACAAACCTCACGATCGGCGTCAACGAATGGAGTGCAGTTGCTAGCTAGTCCCCATCAGCATGTGATCAGTGAGTGCAGCAGGAACTACGGCCTCTTCTCACCAGTGATCTCAAAACTGGCTAATATTAGCTGGATTTCTACCCAAAAAATGAGGCTGCTAAACATACAAAGAAAGAAAATGAAAAAAAAATTAAAATGTAGCGAGAATGCTCATCATGTTATAAATCTGTAGCAAGGGTATCATTATGGTATCACCATGGTATCACCTTAATATATCAAGGGTATTGCCGGATATTATAGAGGTATCGTGAGTAGTACATTCACAAGGTAGCAAAAGTATCTACCATTTATGTGGGAGGTAGCACCCTGTGCTAAATGTCATAAAGTGGTTCTGAGAGCACTGCTTCTCACTCTGCAAGTGCCGAGCTTCACGTTCCGGGCTTCTGTCATCCCAGCCTTTCACTCAAAAGGAGGATGAAACTGTTTTTCATCCACTTCACGTTGGGACAGCATTCATCGCCGGACTGTTGTTGTGATTGGTTTGATCACTTGGCATATCCAATCACTCAGCAGCTGTGACTCGTGGCACTCTGACGTGGCAGTACTGCTCCCTGAGCATAAAACTTGACACTGACCCCTGAGTTAACTTAGAGCATGCACAGCGCTTCGTGGCGAAGGCTCGGGGTGAGGCCGGCATGAACTACTTTTCTACACGGTAGTCATAAGGGATGGGAGAAATGAGGCTCGACATGGCAAGATGCCATGGCTCTCAACGTCTTGGCCATGTTTAAAATCAGGGCAAAAAGCTACAATGATGTATCATATGTATATTTAGAAAGGATCAGATGTATCTCGTGTTCTTGTATTGTATCAATACTAGAGGAAAGTTTCAGGCTCCCTACTAGGTTTGTATTGGAAATGGAGTAGGGAAATTGAATTGTATGACAGTAAGGCTCAGTCAAAAGCACAGGGATTTGTTTGATGTTTTGACCAGTGCTCGTCTATTGCTGGATTATTTACTTGGGCAAGATTTTTTAATTTTTTTAATTTTTTTTTGTTGTGGCATTGCTGACATGGCCTAGGAGTGTTTACCTGGGCAAGATTGTTTTTTTGGAAGTTATTGCATTCTTGACTTGGCGGCTAAGGTCAACATGCCTATTCCCGTCCGCCTGCCCATTCCCGGGACCTAGGATCTAGCTTAAAACCATGACTCTACAGTGCAAAACCGTGACTGATAAAAAAATCGCTGGTGACAGGGAAAAGTAGCGCGGATGAATGAAGGGATACGGACGATTTTAGATGAAAAACGACCGCCATTTGATTGTGCACAACATGCAATAAGAGTGCCGTCGGACATTAATATGGTAGCTGTATGTTAGCTTTGCAGTTGAGATTAGGTGGTTAAACTCATGATTAAGGGGTGCTGACAAGCCAGTTTTGGACACGTAAAGGACGGATTAATGTAGCCGACTCACATGATTTGGAAGGGAGCATTGTAGTTGCATATATTATGTGACTCAAAAAACACTGCCTTCCACCAAAAATCAGATTCTTGTGTCCATGAGCAAGATCAAAGCTTGTTGAGTATTGAGAGTGAACTGGAGCTTTGTTGAGAGAACTTCTTCGGATTCCATGAGTGTGAGAGCCTAAGTCCATTGTTGAACATTGATACTACTGTGACTTGTAACTTGAATCAGTTCGAATTTTATTCACTTACAATACACTATTAACAGTGTAGAGGAGTGATGGAAAATTTTGTACATGCAGATGCCGGTGTTGGCAGCTTCATCGCCGAATCTAGTGCTCAAGGAGCGGTAATGCAACAAAGGAGAATTGTTGTGGGTACGAATGTGTTTGACCAACCGGCAACTTCGGCGCCAAATGCAGGAGCCTCTTTTCATGGGCAGCGCATTCGACCTTCCAGCTGCTGCTGTATCTTATCCTGCAGAGCGTCTGCTTTCGAGGTCAGCCTTCGACGCGCCCACTGGAGCTCCGGAGACGTTGGTCCGTTCGATCGCGCATAGGCTTGTACAGACGTTCGATCTGCCAAGCCTTGAGGCAGCTGCAGCGTCTAGTGCTCCCGGCAGCCCCTACTCCAATCAGAGTTCTGGAAGGCAGCGACAATCCCGAAGAGGAAAGCGAAAGACAGGCACTTGGTCGACAAAGGCGCTAGAATCATCAAAAGATGCAGTCGAGGCAGGTGCCAAAATTAAGACTGCCGCCAGGTACTACGATATTCCTGCAAGTTCCCTCAATGATCACTTATATGGACGCACTTTGAGTAGAAAAAGAGGACCTCCTACTATTTTAAAAAAAGAAGAGGAGGGTGCATTGGTGACATATATGGAAAGAATGCAAAATTGTGGGCATCCTTTGAGCATGGATGACCTCCGTCTCAAAGTGGCATTAATAACACAAGAAAGAGTGACTCCTTTTAGGGACGGCATTCTAGGCAACAGTTGGGTGAGGTGGTTCAAAAAGCACCATCCAGATCTGACAATGAGACAATCACAGGGATTAGAGTTTGCAAGGGCTAAAGGGCTATGTGCTGAAAATATGGCATCTTTTTACAACAACTTAGAGCAAGCCTATCAAGCTCAAAACTACCCTCCTGAGCGCATTTGGAACTGTGATGAAAGTGGCGCTCAGGCGGGTAGAAATGGAGGTGGGCTGGTATGGGCTAAAAGAGGTTCAAAATCGGTGCATTCTCTCATGCCCAACGAACGTAAGTGGCTAACAGTACTGTCCTGCGTCAATGCTAGTGGAGAGAGCATCCTAGGCTTTTACATATTCAAAGGCAAGCGAATGAGGGAGAATTATATTGCTAAGTGTGAAGATGGAGCAAGCATGGCAATGCAACCCGAGGCCTGGATGACAGCACATTTATTTTCGCACTAGATCTCACATTTTATAAGGGCATTGGAAACCAGTGGAGGAGTCTCACCACTTGTTGGTAGTTGATGGCCATAATTCCCACGTGACGCTGGAGGTTGTCCAAAAGGCGATGGACGTTGGCCTTGACATCATAACGCTGCCTTCACATACAAGTCACCGCCTGCAGCCCCTTAATGTTAGCATTTTCGGACCTTTTAAGCGGGCATTCAAAAGATATCGAGATGCATGGACAGTAAGAAACAAAGGACAAGGTGCTACTAAACAAGTATTAGCACAGTGGGTTTCAGCGGGCTTGCAAAGGGCATTGATAGTAAATAACATCCAAGCAGGCTTTCGGAGCACCGGAATCTGGCCCCTAAACCCCCGGGCAGTTGACAAGTACATGGCTCCTTCAGAGCAGTTTGTCCAGGTGGATGGAGAAGCAGCAGATGCAGGAACTGATTCGGAAGAGGAGCCCGAAGACTGCGGTAGTGAAGATCATGTCCTCGAGGAGATCGCAGGCGACCGAATCCCCTCCTCTCAACCATGTCGGCAGCACTTCTACGTCAGTAGTGACGACGTATTGGGCAAAGCCGCCTCCGATTCAGATCAGGACCGCGAAGGCGACGTTGTCATGCGCCTAGTCGCAGGGAGTGGCGATGAGCAAGGCGGAGACCCACGTCCAGATCGTCAGGTAAACGCTGCCCCTACTCCGATCGAAAATATCCTCCAACTACCGGAGGTGCCAGTGAATCCTCGGCGAAAAAGAACCAGGGAAGAGCCGCTCATAGACTATAGCAAGAGCACTATGATGACGTCAGAAGAGTATCTTCGCAGCATGGAGATGAAGGCCCAACGCAAAGAAGACGCGAGGCTAGAATCTGAGCGTAGGAAATCAGAGGCTAAAGAAAAAAAAAAGGCCCGCGCCGCAGGTCGACGCAAGAAGGAAGCCGAGAAGCTCTAGCGAGTTGCTGATGCGCGAGCGCGTAAAGCAATCAAACAGCAGTGGTTGGCGGATGCAATCAGAGAGGCCGGCGAGCGCCTGCAGTGGCTCATGAAGCACGCGCCTCCCCTGCCTCCAAGTTCCAACGTCGCGCCCTTCTGTGGAATCCTCCCTCCTGTCTGTAAAGAGAACATGGCACGACGACTTGCAAAACGGAGGTCTTACAAGGAGGGCAACTCTGCGACTGCAGTAACAGATCCTCCAGCAACGCCTCCATCATGGGTGCACAAGTGCGATCCCAGATTCATGCACGAGCTCATGAACCAGGAGCTTTGACCGTTGGCGGGGTTCGTTGGTGGCCTAGTGTGACGTCAGTTTTAGAGCATCTCCAATGGTGAGAATGCTCTTACAAGGCCGGTTTTAGACAACTCCTGCCATGCGTTTCAGCTGCTAGGGGAGTGCTTTCGCATTGTGCTTGGGGTGCTTTTCCAGAGTTCAAGGCTAATTTTGCTTCGCCATGCTACAGTTTTGCTACTTCACAGCTCGGTTACCATCACATGCCCTCGCCGGTTTTAGGCTTCATTTTGTCCACTTATGGGTTTAGTCATCTTAGCACTATTTCAGGAGCATCTCAAATATAGCTTGACACTTTCACGTTTCTAGGGCAAGCTATGTCCGCTTACAGGCATCTACTAATCCAAACTTCAAAAATTCACTGTAAATTGAGTTTTTATCGAAAATAAAATTTTTGAGTTACGTTATCTTCCTCTTCCATTTGCTAAGTTGGGGAAAAAAATTCACAGTGTGATTCTCTGTATAAGTGTGCAACTTGGTTAAACGGACAGGAATAGGCATGCTAACCTTATATCCACCACCAATTTCCACCCCACTGTGCCCCACTAAGTTCTAATCCAAACCCGACCAAACACCAACAAGTCAAGAAAACAATAACTATATATTTAGTAGATTTCAATGCACAATTGAACATAGCAAATGATCTTATTTTGAAAAGTCTTCTATAAGAAAAGTTAAAAGATCAAGTCATTTTCTATCTCGAGAATAAATTTTGTGATTTTTTGGGTTTTGACACCTCTTTCACCATTAGGAAGCCATCCTCTCTTTTGTCAAACCCAAGTCCAGGAGCCTCTTTTCACATGACTTTATCAATAACTCTAATATCAAATTAGAAGTTCAATTGTAAGAAAGTTCTATAATTCTATAAGATTTTTGTTTCCATTTTGAATAATATTTGTTTAACAACCCAAAAGTTTAGAGAAATAAAAGATTCTATAAATTTCTATTCACAAATTGGATTTTTGTCATTGAAAAGCTACAATGAAATCCTATTATAAAAACAGTTTCTAAAAGTCTACATCAAAATTGGATCCTCAATGGCATGCCTAACATTACAAATACCCAATTTGATGAACATAGATTTTCTGATAGATTTTTATGGGTTATACGTTAAGTGTCCGCATATATATGATACATTGTCATTCATCAAAAATGTAAGAGGCCAAGGTATTCCCTGTAACGTTTTCCCTACATACAGAGGGAATTTGTAAAAAGACAAAGGAGAAGAACAAAGACACACAGGGAAAACTGAGACACATAGAACACTCAGTTTTTCCTGTGTGTCTCAATATTCCCTATGTGTCTTTGTTCTTTCCTAATGACTCTTTACAAATTCCCTGTGTAATGAAATTCATACAGGGAATACACACGGAAACATACGAGGAATCCACTTTAAGCTCCTGGTGGTAGCTTGTAGTGCGAGAGATGGAGCAGGGAGGGGGGTCTTCACATCCCAAAGTGATCAGTCCGGTGTTCATTCAAGAACTTTGGTGTTAGACGTGGTCTGATTAGAAGGTTGAGAGAGTGTTTTCATAGTAGCGGATGTTATAGTCCTCAACAAAAACAGTTTATAATTATACTTATATACCGTAGTACCATAGCAGGTTTGTCCTAAAATAATTCTAAAAATAAAAAACGTAAAAATTAGAAAATTCTGAAGACAGAAAAACGAAAATAGAATAAATTAGTTTTGAAATATTTTGTCATTTCTAAGCTATTTACGGTCATTTTTACTGATTTTTTGCTAAAAAACAAAAATTGAGAAATTCAGTTTTCGAGAGGCAAACCTTATTTTTTCAAAAAAATTAAATATTCGTTCGCCAGGTGGCGAACCTGCTATGGTGTTACGGTATATATATATATATATATATATATATATATATATATATATATATATATATATATATAATCTCCTTCAAAAACACACACTTTGACAAATTGATCTCAACTATTTTTGAACTTATCAATGGCTTAACCATTTAATTGGTTTAACCCTTTAGTGCCCAGCAGACCACATTATGGTCACTGCGACGTTCGGAATGCAAATAGAAGAGAATCCGTGAAGAATTGGAACTTCAGTTTTGAAGTTCAGATTATGCCATATACATTACACACCTTCCAGAAAAAAAATATTTCAATTTGGAATTGTACAACTATCAAAATACCTATCATCAAAACGCGAAAATACTGCAAATACTTGAAAATACAGTAAATACTTACAAATACAACATATGTATTATGCAGTATTTCTTGTGTTTGGAAGTTTGTTATCTTGTTTTATTTTTTTGAATCGTGTTCTCTTCTTCATCTTCCATTAGTGTGTGTAATCCGATCTTGACTAATGTACCCACCCCTGTCAATTTTCAACGTATAAAATTTTGTCCTAACCGTATATGGATAAGTCACTTTCACTTATAAAATTCACAATAATTATGTGTGAGTCTATTCTTGACATGAAAGATTGCAACGGAGAGGTGTTGACATAGGGCATAGTTGAACTTCTTTACTTTTAATTTTGAAAATTTAACCCAAATTCTATTTAACTTTGAAGTTACACACCCCCCAAAATCTCATTTTTGAGCGTGCATTATACGGTTCAAATACATACTATAATCTTCCAATCCCACCATTGGATGATTCTCAAATTTTAATAAAATGTGTGCTCTCCAGTTGAGAATAAAATTGTACGGCTACTTTCTAATTTAATCCATTCTATTTTAGGTAGTCTCAATCACAGTGGGAAAAACCACTGAAATCCAGTGCTCCCTGCTACAGTACCCTGGGCACTAAAGGGTTAAGTGTTATATTTCTACAATCTTTATACATCAAATTAATAAATCTCTTAGACTTCTAAAAACACTAGTATCAAAGAAGTGTATAAAAACTTGGTGCCCGTAGCTACCATATATTATAAATAGCTTGATCCCAATTGTGGCCTTAAACACCAAGCTCTCCTACTATAATTATTGATGCTCAAAGATTACTTTTTCTAATAATATTGCAAAATGATTATATATCCTCCTTTTTTTTCCTTAATGGAAGTCTCTTGTCTCTCTAACTTAAAGCATCCACATCGCACACAGGAAACTTACTTCCAAGACATTCTACATAAAATTGCAACTTTTGATTCTCTTAGAATTAGAACTTGAGATCACTATCATTGAAAGCACATAAGGAGGCACATCCATTCAAAAGTATGTGAAATAAACACAAGAAATTTTGGATTTGAAAATTGAATGACTCAAAATACACCCTTATTGAAAGCAGCATTTAAAAAAAATTGGTCGTATTCACAATTTCCAAAACCACATCCTCCTCTTTGTGCCAAAGAATTATAGTGCAGGAACACAATCCAAATGAATATCGCATGCATGGAGGAACTCTCTTAGCAATCTACTAATTAACCTCTAAAAGACCATGTTAAAGGACTTGTCAAAGGATTCATGATTTGTTTTTTAAACAAATGAAAGGTAATTTCATTGCAAGGATAGGATTTAGGGTCACTTTAAAACGACAAATTCAATCTTTTGTTTTATGAAGAATAGAATTAAGGTGGAACCAAATATCATATCACCAAAAGCAGTGAAGAAAAATACTTATGTTGGTAAAAAAAAGAAATAAATTTGAACAAAAGGAAGTCTACAGAGGACCTATTCAAAATTGCTAATTAAAATAAACATGAGATCCAATTTGGACAATGGTTTATATGGGTACCCGAAAGGATTGTTCAACCAAAACACTATCATTTTATAACTCATTTAATATGTGATAAATCCCCGCGGATCTCTAAAAGAATATGGATTATATATTTAAACCGGGCATGGGTGCATGACCAATCACAATAAAGAAACAAGCACACAAGAAATCAATTGAGAACTTGGGCAAGAATCAAATGATTCTCCAATACCTTTGATTTAGACATTCCGAATAAGCATGAAAAAAATTGTTGTTGCAACTAAGAACATCACATGCCTCGCCTTGTTGTGCATTCAATGATTTATGTATGATTAAAAGGAGTTGAGTAGTGCTCTTACTAGAACCAAAATTCCTTGGAAAGGCTTGGAAAGACGTTAAAAGCCACTAAATGATTATTGAATCAGCCTGTACTGTACATCATAGAAATAATATTTAGCTTAGTATTTGAACCACCTTCATTTTAAATCAAGTAAAGTATTGTTTCATTCCACTGATTTCAATTCAAAAGACAGAATGATATATTGATTTTGTAATTTGAATTGCCATCGTTAGTCAAAACTGCCATCAGTTCGTGGAGAAATTAAGGCGCCATCCGAGACAAGGAGCAAAACAAGCAACCCAAAGAAACCCTAAAAGATCAAGTAGCACACCCTGGTCTCACTTTCAACAACTGAAGGCGCCCCTGGAGCCCAATTTTTTTGCCAAAGAAATATGACAAAAACTAGAAAATTGCTAATATCTGTTACTTAATTATCTGATATATCATCCCAGGGGGCTAATGATTTCAGAACCATGTACGGGGAAATCCGACAGTTAGGGTAAAATCAGCCGAATGAAACTGCCAAATTACCGGTTGAAACTCATAGTTGTAGGCTAAAATCCGGATAATTTTTTTGATATTTGGGTGCTACCTAGGTGACACATAGGTAATAACCAGATGGGTTCTTGTATAAAATCGGTTGTTTTTGGAAAATATTGGATTTTGGCTGGTTTCTTTAGAAAACTTCACTTTCAGTGTTTCAGAACCAATGATCTCAGAACCGCTTTATGACATTTAGAACGTTATGCGACCTCCCACATAAATGGTATCTACTTTTGCTACCCACTGCATACAATACTCACGATACCTCCATAATAGTCAATGGACCAATCAATTCACAAGGTAGCATTTTTCCTGCGGATCCAATGAGTAACAATATATTCTCAACAATTAATGTTGTAACATCTTTGTGATGTTTGTACCAAACATTTTTCATGAAAATCCAAAAGAATATATATGGTCACACTAGTAGGAAATGTGTTGTTTTTCACTTACTATAAATGAAAAAGGAATGAAACCACGCTAGACAAATGGGTTGTGTCAATGCTGGTGAGTGGTTTTGGTCACAAGAAGACAAAATATAAGCATAATATTCAGTCATGGTTCACTGTTTGCACAAAGTGGGGAATGAAAAACGATAGGTCTGCTACAAATGTCACAAGAATCTTACTTGCATATTTAGAAAAATCCCAAAAATGATGGAGTTGATCGAGCAGTTTGACACTGTAACTTTATGATGCAATTTTTTTTCTTAACTTCTTGGAGTGAGTCCAGACTTGCACCATTACATGTAGAAAAATAATTTGGCAACAATTTTTAGTGGCAATCCTAGCTAATTTCATAAGTAAACTTTCTTTAAAAAATCTGGATACCATAGAAATCTGGATTCTATATATTAAAATTTTCCCTATTTATTTAGCGGGAGTACAAATGAGAAGGCCTGATGGTTTTCTGTAATCATTCTCATCATCAGTGTTGGGCAACTTAGACTGCAGATTCTCCTTGTTTTTCCCTCCACTTGGGGCTACACTAACAACATTATTTTACAAGTGCACGCGAGCAATGCAATGTGGGGCTCAATTTATAGTTAAAAGGACACCTGGGCGGTAACATGAGATGGATAGATAGAAACTCCGGTTCTTTTTCGAAGCCGGCGTGAATGAAGTGTCTGTTCGTAATGACAATGACCCAATGTCCACTGAGAAAAGGGCCATTTGTGCAAAACTACTCTTCTCTTTTGAGAATAGATAGCTGGTAGCATCGATCACATTTATGAATCAAAAGATATCAGCAAGTGCAAGATTTGGTATGTGCTTCAAATCCAATTCATTTTTTTTCCATTATATTCTTAAACAAAGGACTGTGGGTGTCTTTTGCGATTTCAAGAGGTAAGCAAGAAATAATCTACGAATCTGTCACATGAGTTGCCAGCACCTTAACCACATGCATGCATTATATTGGGGTCAACTTGTGCGGGGTGCAGGGTGCACGGTATGCGGGTTGTGGGGTATTTTTCCAGAATATTTTGAGTATATGTGCTGACATCAACAAAAATATTTCATGAACTCCAAATTCTAAACCCTAGACTTCAAATTTTAAACTTTTAAAGCTCAAAAATCCTAAACCCTAACCCTAAATTCCAAACCCAAAACCCAAACTTTTAAAGCTCAAAAATCCTAAACCCTAACCCTAAATTCCAAACCCAAAACCCAAACTGTTGATAGGAAATAATATTCTAAAAATATTCTCTTTGCGCACCCTGTGCACCCCGCATCCCCAATTCCGTAACACACAGTAGCCTGCCCCCCATTACATTGCAGTAGACTTGCAAATCCAGGATTGGTACACCTAGAAAACTGATTCACATAAAGTTATGCACCCCTTTTCTTCTAATAGTGAATGGCATGCTAAAAAAAATGATAAGGTAGACACACCCACTGTTACCATTCATTTAAGAATTCCACCCTCATGTACCCCTTTTGTGTTGCTCTTGCCTCCAAGACTCATGTGCTTATTTAAATGCCTCTGGTTAAGTTCCTCTACCTGCCTGCCAGATAACTTAGCGGCATTGCAGGGTAATGGCAAGCTCGCTCTAATATTTGTAATTCAGCTGACATGGCCTTAGTCCTGATATGTAGAAGCCAAAGTATTGTAAGAGCATATCACTTGAGGAGATAGTGATTAAAAGACCTTAATTATGAAATGAGCCATGCAAACACAGAATTCACTAAGTTGTTGCAAATTAATTGTCGGAAAAAAGGGCCTTGGCGTTTCCATTCAACTGAAAAATATGTATGTCTACATCAACAGCGTGTCAAGCAATTAAGGTAGACGACCTGTTTCCGATCAGGTCCCCCATTCATGCAGTATAGGGCGACCTATTTCCGTGAATCAGCCTACACTATTTTCGAATTCATTCGTAAATGGTGACGGAAACATGTTTCTTCTTAATATGGAATGGTTGGCGCCGAGAATGGAAACTTATTACCAAGTTAGTATAATATCATGTGTTCTCAAAATCTAGTTTTACAATTCTTGGAAATAGGTCAGTCTATATTGCGAGAATGGGTTGGAGAGAATCTTCACTTTGAAAATTCATAGTAAATTCAATATTGCCCCAAAATTTGTTCAAAAATATGTGACCTTCTTCAAATCTATTTCCCTACACTACAAAATTATTTGCCTATTTGTTACTCCACCGGAAGTATGATGAATTGCTTAAGGTGATCGGAAACAGGTCCTCTACCTTATTTAGCATGTACTTGTCAAGCCATCAACAAGAATCTGCTGACATTCAAAATAATGACTAATAATTTATATGCATAGCTTATTATACGTCTTTCCTATATAAGCTCAAATTTGAGAAACCAAGTGCTTGCCTGATGAGGTGTGATGATTGGCAACTTAACATATTAAGCAGTTTGATAAGTCAAGTCCTTGCTAAAAACGCTGCACTATCAAGCAAACTATTATGATTATCCATTGAGTCCTATACATGATTATCCATTGGGTCAGAGGAAAAATGACCATGGGATCCAATCTCTAACCACGTAATTTCTGGAACATAGCATAGAAATATCAGAAACCGTGCAAATAAGGAGATTTGGATATTAGAAATAAAATTATATCCTAGGACTCAATTTTTCTATATAGAAGAGAAGAAATCATAAAGAGGCAAAGTAGTTTCATATTTTTATCCCATATAGATATTTTTCTACAATTTTTCTAAGTGGGAAGTATTTCAAACCCCTCAGTGGTTACATAGGCTCATCTTAAACCGATGCTAGGACTAATCCAAAGTCAATATATAGGACTCCTTATACCAAGTAAGATTGTATCCTAAAACATGAATTTTTATGAGATATTTTTACATTTCGGGCACTTTAACGATATGATGCATAACATGATTATTACACAACCCAAAATAAATAATTATGGCTGAGCAGCTAGCTTAGTTCAGAGGATCAGATTCGGACAATATTGTGTCGAAATCTAATTTCCACATCAGATTTTGAGAGGTCCACGTCACCATAAACCAATCACAAGATGACATGTGGCACTTTTCTGAGAAACTTTTCAACGCACCGGAGCTCACTCCCCAAGTCCAAGGGTCGTTGACAAACGTGAACCCAAGACGGTGATTCGTGCACACTTGTCCCGCCACGTCAGAGCACCAGAGCCGGTGCTTGGCTATTGGATGAAGAAAAACGTTGAAAGCAAGTGTACCAACCAGAAGCCCCAGAACGACAAGCATGACAGACCCCTTGTCCAGCTCGGACTGAACATGCACGATTGCTCAAATCATGGATGAATAATGTTTTTTCATCCATACCCCCACTGCACACAGTGGACTTCAAGTTGATTGTTTGGTAAGGGAAGAGGCAAGCTTGTTGCTGCAGAGGAGCCAGGGGGGAGCAAGGTGTCTGTTGCTTGAGGGGAGTTGTTGCTCTTGCTGGTGGGAGACCCTTTGTTGACGCTCATCTTGAGGTTTGTGCACACGAAACCCTCGTGCCTGTCAATGCTCATATTCTAGGTTTTCTTCTCACGTTTACGGCCAAGTTGGGGTATGCTTCTAATTCTTTCTTTGATTTGTGTACACCAAGATTAGCATTTGCTGTCTAAGTTCATGTTTGTATCTGCGGTAGTTAGCAAGCTGCCTCTTTACATAGACGCTTTGCTGAGGGCTAGGGTTAGACTCTTCATAACCCATAACTCTTCATTCACATTAGTCTTTGGGCTAGGGTTATTCTGTTTGTTTCGAAATCTAGTGAGAGAGGAGATAGTATTTGAATGCGTGGCTGATTTCTTCTTATGAATGGCGTGATGAAGAAGGATTGTTTGTGTGCACATTATTGGTTATGAGACTGTGAAGTATTTGGTGTGTCTAGGTAGCACTTGCTCTTCCTGGGATTTTTGAGACGCGACAGTCTGCTCTGGTTTGTGGGGGATTTGTAGTGCATTTCTGGCTCTTTGTGCAGAATTTCAATGCTTGTGCTTACAAGTTGGTTGACGGCCATGCTTGCAGATTACTCTACCGACATTATTGCAGGTGGGTGTAAGGTCCGCAGAGATGGGACCGTTCGCGAGCTGGCGATCTGTGGTGCTGGCAGTGCTGTGTGTGGCGGTGGCTGTGTCTGCGGCGTACGCAGAGGACGTCGACGACAAGGATGTGGTGGTGCTGGGTGCCGGCAACTTCACGGACTTTGTGAAGAGCAACAAGTTCGTGTTGGTGGAGTTTTACGCTCCGTGGTGCGGGCATTGCCAGACGTTGGCTCCCGAGTACGCGCAGGCTGCCACCATCCTCAAGGAGGACGGCGTGGTGCTGGCCAAGGTGGACGCCACTGAGCACGCAGACCTGGGCCAGGAGTATCAAGTTCGCGGCTACCCCACCTTGATCTTCTTCAAGAGTGGCGTGCACAAGCCCTACTCGGGCGGTCGCAAGGCGGACGACATCGTCAGCTGGGTGCAGAAGAAGAGCGGCCCTACGGTGCAGATCGTGAGGACCGGTGCCGAGGCTAAGAGGGCGTTGGAGGCAGCGACCCCGGTCGCCATTGCATTCCTGGAGAATTTGGAGGACGAGCACGCCAAGGCGTATGAGGCCGTGGCCGACAAGGAGGAAGGTGTGACGTTCTTCATGACCGACGACAAGGCGGTGGCGCAGATGTCCGGGCTGTCCGGCGAGAAGACACCGTCGCTGGTGCTGTTGAAGAAGCAGACGGAGAAAGAGGCCATCTTTGAGGAGGCAGCATTCTCAGAGGAGAGCCTGAGCAGCTTCGTTGCGAAGAACAAGCTGCCTCTGGTGATCACCTTCAGTCGTGAGACCGCCCCGGACATCTTCTCGTCCGACATCAACAAGCAGCTCCTTCTGTTCGCTGGCACTGAGGAGTACGAGAAGCTCCAGGCGGCGTACGAAGAGGCGGCCAAATCTTTCAAGGGGCAGATCATCTTCGTGCTGGTGGACCTGGCGAACCGCGAGGTGGCGGCCCCCGTGTTGGAGTTCTTCTCGCTGACGGGTGACAAGACGACTCTGATGGGATTCGTCCCGGAGGCGAGTGGTCTCAAGTTCGCATACGAGGGTGACTTCAGCACGGAATCCCTGAAGGAGTTTGGGGAGAAATTCGTGGCGAATTCACTGACGCCCTACTTCAAGTCGGAGGAGGTGCCGGAGACGAACGACGAGGCTGTGAAGGTGGTGGTGGGCAAGTCGTTCGAGGCCATCGTGCTGGACGAGTCCAAGGACGTGCTGCTGGAGGTGTACGCGCCGTGGTGCGGGCACTGCCAGTCGCTGGAGCCCGAGTACAACAAACTGGCGGAGCTGCTCAAGGACGTGAAGTCGCTGGTGGTGGCTAAGATGGACGGCACCAAGAACGAGCACGGGCGCGTCAAGGTCGAGGGCTTCCCGACCGTCCTCTTCTTCCCCGCGGGCAAGAAGGGCGACGAGCCCATCTCTGCCGGCCCGTACCGCACCACCGCTGGCTTGGGCAAGTTCCTGAAAGAGAACGCCGCCATCGCGTTCGAGGCCGATCTCCCAGAGTACGTCGAGCCCAAGGAGGAGGAAGCCCCCGAGGACGAAGCACCTGTCGACTACAACGAAAAACTGGATCAAGTAGTCGAGGAGACAGACGATAGCAAAGACGAGCTTTGAATTGCTTTTTGTAAATGTCTGTTGTAGAGTCCACATAGCCGGCTGTATCTTCTGATCGAGGATCCTCGTTTGTAACTACCAGAGTAGGACTTTGCCATAAGTTCACGCTTGTGTGACGTTGAAGCTATGCTCGTCGCATAGGAATGTATCTGCTTCTGTACCACTTGCCAATTGTGAACATGAATTCTCGAAACCAATTCTCAAATGTTTACATGATTCTATTCCTGATGATCCAGTTTGAGGGGTTTAACAACCTCCCAAGTGAAATCAGGGTCACTGCGACCGAAATGCCCGTACGCGGCCGTCTTCTGAAACCGCTTGTTACCACCTCGCTTCAAATCTAGGTTGATGCATATCATCCCGGGCCGGAAATCGAAATTCTTTTTAATGAGCTTAAGAATCTCGGAGTCATGAACAACGCCCGTGCGATAGGTGTCCAAGAACACAGACAAAGGATCGGGGACCCCGATGGCATAGGAAACTTGCACAACGCAGCGCCGGGCCAGACCTGCAGCCACAATGCTCTTGGCGGCCTGTCGCACAATGTACGCGCCGCTGCGATCGACTTTGGTGCAATCCTTGCCCGAAAACGCACCTCCTCCATGCGCGCCCCAGCCACCGTAAGTGTCGATGATGATCTTGCGGCCCGTGAGCCTCGCGTCGCCGTGAGGGCCGCCGATCACGAACCGGCCGGACGGGTTGAGGTGGAAGATGGTGTTCTCGTCGAGGTAGATGTCGGGGATGACGGGCGCGATGACATGTGCCCGCAAATCCGCCGCGATCTGGTCGTTCGTGACGCTCTCGTCGTGTTGCGTGGAGATCAAGACCGTGTGCACGCGGAGTGGGATCATGGCGCCCCCGTCGTGACGATACTCCACGGTCACTTGGGTTTTGCCGTCGGGCCGCAGCCAGCCGCACGTCCCGTTCTTGCGAACCTCCGTCAGCTTAGCGCCCAACTTTGTCGCCAGGACGTGCGTCAGGGGCATCAGCTCCTCAGTCTCGTCCGTGGCGTATCTGTGAATAATATCATTTTGGTCATATGAAAGTAACCAACCTTCCATCACAAATTCCTCTGAAACGTTTTAGTGGTATTGTACACCATAAGATTCTTGAAGGCGCTGACATAGTAGATGGTATTCGGAAGTTTTAAGAATTCAATACCCGAACATGTGGCCCTGGTCGCCGGCACCGATCTCCTCCGGTTTCTTCGTGAAATTGCCGTGCACGCCTTGCGCGATGTCGGGGCTTTGCGCTTCGATGTTCATGAGCACCTTGCAGTTGTCAGCGTCCAGCCCAACGGCGTCTGACGTGAACCCGATCTCCCGGCATGTGTCGCGCACGATCTTCTCGTAATCGACGATGGCTTTCGTGGTGATTTCCCCGAACACCATCACCATGTTGGTCTTGGTACATGTCTCGCACGCCACTTTGCTCTCCGGGTCTTGCTCCAGGCACGCGTCCAGCACGGCGTCGGAGATTTGGTCGCACAGCTTGTCGGGGTGACCCTCGTTCACCGACTCCGAGGTAAACAGAAACGTCTCCATCTGCACACGATTAACAACGTCAGAACCGACATACATTGCCATGACAAGACTGAGCTCAGTCTCTCAGATCGAAACACACCGGCATTCCAGGGGCTCGATGCACATCGACTGTGCATGAGCCCTGGGTTGGTTCGCCCACGCACATGCGGCAACCAATTGAATTCTGATGACGACGAAATTAATTAGGGGAAAGAAATTAAGAGAAGTCGACGTCGAAACCAAGAGGAAGTTGAACTTTGACGATATCAAGAACTCGAAGTGATGGTGGACATGCACAAACTTGAACCGTCACAGCTCGGTCACAACCTTTCGGACCTTCTTTCTTTTGCCACCCTCAACAATTGCTTGAACAAATTCGGGGTAGACGTATCTCTCCAAAATGTGGTCGCATACTTGTCCTTTTCAGCAGAAATTAGGGTTTCCCATGTTCACAGAAAAGCCCATGTGACATTCTTCCTTACAACAAGCCATTGTGCGTGCAGCGGATTCAAAACACAGATGGCAAATTATTTTTACTGTGCGTCCGTCGATTTCGGAGCTCCGGAACTCACATGCAGCTGAATCACAGATTGATCAGTAATATAACTCCACAGTCAACTCCAGCATGTAGTACCTTGACCGGTTTCTTAGGAATCTCAGAAATGTCGTCAGTTATCCATGCCACAATCAACAGTCCACCGGAAATGCTAAAAGTGGGCATTGATAATATTCGATGATGATGATGATGAGCTTGTCACCGAATAAAAACAGGAAAGAATGACATTACAGAAAAAGTTAGTCGTCATGTGCTTACTTAGCCCTAATTGGAAGTGGTTGTCCTGTCAGTGTTCTTCGGAGCCCTTCTGTCATTCCTTTCCTTCTTCGCCTCACAGATAAGTTAGATTTCCGAGGACGATTTCGCTTCGGCTTGTTTTGAGCTGACGAACTCCTCTTTTTTGGGATTTTCGAAGCGTGTTGGTGGTGGTGAGGTTCCGAATGGGGGAGGACGGGTACAAACCCTGGTGGGCGATCGACAAGGCGGCATGGCGAGAGGCGTTTGCGCCATTCTACAAGTTCGCCAGCATCTCCGAGCGCCGCGACACGCCGTTGCCGCCCTGGAGCGAGGCGGATGTGCAGGAGTTCATCAACTCCGACCCCGTCTACGGTCCGCAGCTCAAACTGGTACGTCACACACCATCTTCCTTGAAACAATGGACACCTGATTCCAATTCCTTTAGGTTTCCGTGTGCACTTCGCGGGGTTTCACTTCCACAAATTGGCTTCCGTGCCTCTAGGGTCTTTCATTTTCTACATTTCTTCTGCTCTCCCTCTCCGTTTCTTTTGTTCATTGAATCCCTTTGGTTGCCAAGGATTTCGTGGTTTTAAAAGGACGGTTTCTAATTCATATGGGACCAAGTTTCATATCACCAGAATCGGTGAAGAGTATTGTATGTGTTGGGCAAAAAAGAAAGAAATTCGACTAAGAGGAAGTTGCTAAAAACACATGAGACTAAACTCGTGCTTCCTAGTTCTTTAAGGGTTAAGCTTAAAATTTCTCTTGCAGCAGTCACTCAGATCCATTGCATGTTTATAAGCCATTGTGCTACTATGTTTGTGTGAAGTTGTTGATCTTCTCTATCTCTCTTTGTTCTGGTCAGAGTGCTCTGGCTTGTTTGTCAAGTGCCAGCATGAACTATAGGGAAATTACTCATGGCTTTTAGTGGTTTCGGATTCCAATGCACTAAAGTATGTATTATTTGGATACGCTTTGAATAGTTTATGAATTGTTGAAGTTTGAAGTAGTAGGGTCCTAATCACAAGCCTAGATTCCCTGATACTGTACTTACAATGAACTTAAAGTAGCTTACTTGTTATTATTTTGGGTTCTTCCGGAGGACATTCTTGCCAGGGCCACCTAAGAGACTATATGACAAGGACTTCAGAGTCAGTTCTTAAGGTGTTATATGATAACTTTCTTTTCTCCAATTTTTTCGATTTTTTATCAATGCATGTAATGCCCTTCATAGATATAAATTTTGGCCCCATCTGAATTATACCTTTTACAAAATGATGAATGAAATTGAACGATTTTAAGCCATGAATCCTTTGTTGGTTTTTCAGGGGTTAACTATCAATAGGATTGACGTGTTGTTGTGGAAGTGTGACATTATATTACTATTTGTGGAAATTATGCAGGTGAGGCAGGGAGGTAGCATTGCAAATGGAGGGGCAGTTGTGGGAGGGCTTGCAACGGCGGGTTTGGCATTCAGGTATTCCAAGAACCTTCCTGGAGCGTTAATGGCTTTCGTGGGTGGGGCAGCCATGAGCTGGGCAGTGGCCGAAGAAGGTGCCAACTTTGCATTAGGTCTTTACAAGTTCAATTGCATGGACGCCAATCTCAAGTTCTTGGACTGGTGGGAACGGAAGCAAAAATGATAGCAATAACAATAATAATAATAATCAGGGCTACAAAAAGGGGAATAATTCATTTGGGAGCACAGTAGTCTGTGCGGACATCTTTGTCACAAGCAACATGAATTGGTAGTATGCAGTTTTAAATTGTATTGGTGTATGTGAGGTTGTGAAATTAAGCAGGAGGAGAGGAACAAGGCACTGGGACTTGTTCTAATGCTGCGTAAGGTCCTAATAATACCTTTGAATTGCGGGTAAAGGCTTGTATATACACAACTGGTGCAGCTTTGGTTTTCACTAGCAATGCGTTGGTTGTTTATGGAGTACGTACACTCAGAACTCTTTTATATTGATCACCGCCCTTTGGTAACCAACGTACGTTACATGTATTTTGGCATGTTGAGAATGCTTTAACCCTTAACCCCTAAACGCCTGAATGACCAATTTTGGTTGATCATTTTTTTCTGCAGCTGAAATGCGATTTTGGCCATCGAGATGATATTTTTTGAATTTGAGCTTAACTAATGAAATGTAGCTTACGAAGTCTAGTTTTCTCTCCATTTTGAAATTTTGAAAATTTCCTAAAATTGAATGATTTATAGCAATTACAAGTTCAGGGTCTATTACCGTGGCTCCTCCACAATGTTCCACGGTTTTAGGTTTGTCCACTGTATTTTTTAATTTAAAAATATTTTTTGAGCACGGTAAACAAACTAATGTTTTTCTTTGTGATTTACACATTTGGTAATTTTTTTGAAATTTTAAAATATATTTTATAATTGATGTGAATTTTCTTTGCTTTTATCACTTCAAAAAATCATGATAATTTAAAATTTGCATTAATAATTTTGAAAAAAATCATATATTGTAGTTGACATTTGGTCTCATGTAGGAAAAATATGAAATTAAATTTTTTACTCAATAATAATGGTGAAAGATGGCCTACAATCTAAAGTTTTTCCACCACGGTGATAGGGTCAGGCATTTAAGGGTTAAACGTCAAGAGGGCCTGAATGGGGCAGCCCGGAAGGAATCTAAATTTTTTGGACAAAAAAAAAAAAAAAAAAAAAAAAAAAAAAAAAAAAAAAAAAAAAAAAAAAAATTCCCCAAAAAATTTAGATTCCTTCCGGGCTGCCCCATTCAGGCCCTCTTGATGTTTAAGGGTTAAACCCTCTGTATTTGCACTGCTTTAGGGGAGCAAGTTGGCTCCTCATGTATTCACAACTTGAGATGTGGAAGTTGTCCAATTTGATGTTTGCACATGGCAGATTCTCATGATATATGGAGAACGTGCAATCATAGGGTAATTAGCGGGTTGAGTGTACAATATTGTTGCTTGCATTTTTTGTTTTTTTTTAATCATCTTGGTTTGTGTTGGATGTACCATTTATTTGTATTTAATGTATGCTACACTATTTTGTAGGTTTATTGCTACATCTAACACTATTAGTGATGAAGATTGGAACATCATTTAATTAGGTCTTGTGTCGGCTACTTATTCTATGGGAGACTATTCACTCAAAAGTTTCTTGATGGTGGTTCCAAGGTACAGTATTCAACTAAAAGGTTCATTTATTTGTTATTTTGGTGGCACATTAAATCATGGATGATACAAAATGAACGGTGTAATTTCCTTGTCAATAGATAAATACCATTGTGGCTCTAAATATAGATTCTACATAACATTCTATAGCTAGTATTGTAGGACATCTTTTTGCTTGTGCAGAGAATCAGCATCCGAATAGGGAATTGATGATGTGGAACATGTAGAAACTATTGAAAAAATAGAAGTTTGTTGAGTTGCCAAGCCATTTTTAGCTAAAAATGACTTTGATTCTTTAAAAGATTACAATTTTTGCAACGATTCTGGCCTGGGATGTTGCTTCTCAAGGGTGAATAGTCGGGATCCTATTATGTACTTGTTACTTCTAGAGCTTTGAAAAAACAAAAATCGCATTAGCTTGAGTGGAATTTTTGGACTCAAAGGGTGCGATGTTCAAGGAGGTGCTACTTTCTCAAGGGGCTAAAAGTATCCTTGTTTTCAACACATCAAGATTTCTTATCACAAAGTCAATTCAATTTCCAAATATCACAAAAACACAATATGTTGACCAAGATAAAGTGTCTCATCATTTCATCTTTTTTATCATGTAGTCCTCATAGATCTATAGTTCCGACTCAAGAAGTAATACTTCATAGATCAATAATTCCGGCTCAAGAAGTACCAGATGACACTTGGCAAGCCTCATTATTAGAAGCAGTTAGCCTAGAATTTTTCGGTTTAGTATTCTGATGTCGTGGCTTCTTCAGAGGCTTTACCGGACTCAAAGACAAATTCAAATCAAATGAAGGAATATCATGGGACGAACCATGAGCGACAACAATACCTCCATCATGACTAGGATTGATAGGACTAGGATCAACAGGAAGGGTATCAACTTGATCACAAAGACCAGTGAAAGGCAAACTAGATCCGCGACCTCTATATTTATTAGTACCTTTACCCCGACGCTTTGATTGACGAATTGCACTCATACTTGACAAAATCAAAGAAAAAATCATGAAAAAAGATTTTTCTAAAAAAGTAATCTAAATCAAAAATACCTTTGCGAACAAAAAAGACACTGACATTAAAACTATGGAGAAGAATTCAAATCCTTCCATGCTTATCATAAGATCTTAGACATATGGTAATCTAAGAGACATATTAAACTCTCTTATTCATAGTTCTGGGCTCAAAAACTCAACATCTAGCACATTACAAAGCAAAGAGTTGAATATTTGAGCCGGATATAAAGACTACATGATAAAAAAGATGAAACGATCAACAAAAAAGAACGCAACAATAGTCAAAAGGTCATTAAGAAATGACAAAATACACTAAAAAAAACTAGTGAAAATCAGTGTAAATTCCTTCGTAGTGCCTACAAGAAACAAAATAATTATTAGAAAATAATTTCAACAGTTAAATAAAATGACAAATAATTGATGGTTCAATTATAAATGCAAAGTAAAAAATACAACTTAATTACCGGTACAATGTGTAAACATGTCGATTGATTCCATTATAGGTGTTTATGATGTAACACCGTTCAACAGCAAACACTCTGTGCTTCGATAGAAACTTCAAAACGTGACAATGAAAACCGGGAATCAAGAAACTCCGTGGTCCAATCGAAAACTCACACTACGCACTCAAAAACAGTAGATTCTAATTGAAAACAACACACTCTAAAAAGAAAAAGAAACGGTGCACTCTTGTTGAAACTTCGCATGAACTAATCAATCGCACACAAAAATGACTCTCAACGTCAATTGAAACGTCAGAGGAATTGACAACCACCTCATGCTCTAATCTATAAACGACACTCCTACCTATCTTGCAGTACACAAACAGAATAACCGAATGAAACAGTCCTCACTGCGACAATGAATGCAAATGCGCAAAACAAAAACAAGAACACACAAGCAAAAATAAAAAACATGAATGCGAATAGACACGTGGGAATAAGAAACTTGAATGCAAGTCTCTTGCAACCTCTATCATTTATTGTTCGACGAGAGAAGCTTTGGTAGATTAAAATTGTGCATGACTCTAAAATTCCATTTTACCGAGACGTCTCTTGATGTCAATCGATATATTGATTTCCATCCATACCTCGGTAGGAGAGCACCTCGCCAATTGATATAAATTGTTTCCCATCCATGCCTCGATAGGAGAGCACTTCGTCACTTGAAATATATTGTTTCTCATCCATGCCCCAATAGGCGAGCACCTCTTCAATCTATAAAAACTTCTCCACCTCCCAAGATAAGATGCATCAGAGCAAACCTGGCTTTATAGAGCCCGACAACCGAGGCTTTGCTCAAGGCCTTTATAAGAGCAATCTCCCTCTTCTAGTTTCTCTATTCTTGATTGCATTCCGATCCTTTGAGTGCTTTGCTTTAGTTATTGCCTTTGTATATGTCGAGTGAATAGTTTTCCTCTCAGAGTTTCAGGATTGCATTAGCCAGGTGCCTTTTTCCTTCAAGGTCACTTGTACCAACGTGCTACAAATTGTATACAGAGATCTGCTTCAATCTTCTCCAAAAAGCAGGTTTGCATACGACACATGTTGCTTTTCTTTTGCGCTTGGTACTGAGACCTAGTATTCTCTAGTAAATTGGTTTATGCCATTGCAATATTGCCGCACGCACCCTACACTGCCCGATTGGCAATTGCAAGTCATTTTAACGGACTTCTCCATTTCTTGTAACGTGCAGATATAGTATGTCCACCATGGATGTGATCATGACTGACACATATGAGCAACATACTCATTCCGATCACGACTTAAACGAGGTGGCGGACTTGGTGTTTAGGACAAATATTCCTAGCGTCACGGCCCGCGAGATCGTGCAATGGAGTACGGTGAGCAAATTGTGGGCATCGTGGGCATCACAACACATGCATCTCATCGTACAAGCTCGGCGACGCGACATCACCCGCGATTGGTATTTCCCACTCTTGGTCAAAAACCTCACCAATCAACAATTGATCCCGCCGCGCTCATGGTCATGGACTGGAATCTGGCATGCAACGGCAGATCACTCGGCCGACATGGTTCACTCCCTTCCTCCCCTCGTCCATCAGTGGACCCGTTTGAGCCGCCCTGGCACTGACATCATTGCCTGCTCGGAATTCTGAGGACCAAAGTTCTTACGGAACGGAGGAATTTGAATCCCGACATGCGGGAAGTTCATATACCATTTTTCAAGAGGAAATCGTAACTGTATTCACGTGCCAGCTTCAACCTCGATTTCAAAGAGTCTTAGATATCCAGCATGAACATGAAGTCGGTTCACCCTCGGGTCCGGCATGTCCACAATCAGTCTCGCTAACTCTGTGTGCTACGTAGAGACGCCCACCGGCCCATGCGCTAGCAAAAACAAAGTTCCAATTTCGAAAAACACTAGCAGTGACATCATTGCCTGCTCGGATCATTAAGCACTTGAATTTGGTGGAGTGCATGGGTGACTTATACGCGATCATTCCGGCACGGCTCGACGAAATCTTCCAAGATCAACAAGCAAATGGACGTCATGACGATTGTGACTCTTGTTTGCAATTGCAAGGGGTGAAGTATATTAACAACGGTGTGGAATTGATGCCCCTGATGTTCCATATCTTTCAGATCCAGCATAGAGCCATCGTGTCACATGGACGACTGCGCATGGAAATCTCTAAGGCCAGGAACGATATTCGGTTCCGCAGACAGTATTTGTTGCAGTTGACCACCCAGGATTATCAACCGTTGAAGAATTGGTTTAGCTCCACGATAGTGAGAAGCGTGTTGTGGGTGGTTGTAGAATATGACTACGTGTTGCAATATGATGTTGTGTCTAAAGAGTCGAGGACGCACATCATCACTGTGAACGAAGATGATGATAATCTAGGATTCGCGTATAGGCCCAGTTTTCATATGAAGCCCAAATTAGCACGGTTGTCACGTCTGACACTAAGTAGCTTTTTTCCAATTTGATGTTGTAATGCATCGAATGTTTGATAGGACTAGTGTCAACTATGTTTTATATATTGGATAAAACATTCTTTACTATCAAGAACATCTTGGAATATTTTGAAATATTTAATGAGTATTCTTATACTATGTTTGTTTAACATACAATGGGTGTACTCATGTGACGTTTTATGATGTGATGTTTGACACTTTGTTTAGTGGTTGACTAAGACATTTGTTGTGAATCATTAATTAGTAAAATGAGTGTTGGAGTTTGGGACTCTTGTCTTGCAAAGCGGAAAAAGTTCTTGAAACGATATTGAAAATGCAATGTGGAGACTAGTGTTTAGCTACCATATTTTTGGGTTGTGACGTTGAACACAATTTATAAAGTGTGAGAGAAGTCTTGTAGAAGAATGTGACACCCTTGCTAAATGTGGCTTGTTTGGATCCATTCTTGTGGCTATGCGATGTTGGGCAATGGTCAGATATAGATACCCCGAGAAGCCCTTTGAACTCCAAAATCAACCCCCATGGCAACGTTGAATGAGTCCCTCTTCAAAACAAAATAAAAATTGAATCGACCGGATGTGGTTTTGATTTCCTACACTCATGCTATACACAAATAAAATTCACGTAGAATTTGAAGAAGTTTAAAGAGTTTAAAAGAGGTTTTTAGTAGAAAAAATCAAAATTTGTCATATCTTGCTCAAAAAATTCAAAACATTTGTTTGAAATATCCAATGATGTGGTTTTGGTGCCAATTTTTTATATGAAGTACATTTCAATATGTGTTATTTGAAATGATTAATTTGAACGCTATAAAATATTATTTGTTTTATACTACGATGCCTGCAAATGCTAATTTTTGGCTATTTTTCTCACAAAGCAAAAATCATGAAAAGTAATTTATTCAATCAAAATTCGGGATTTGAATTAAAGTGTTTCATGTCATCCATGTGTGGGTATTTGAAGGGAGAAGGGTGCGCATACTAGGTTTAGTGAGGTTAATTAAAGGGAGAAGGATGCGCATACTCTAATTATGCTATTTCGTGAAGTAGGTTTCAAAGTAGCTACTTCTACCTTTAAAGGTTTTCATCCTTGGGTATAACTTGCTATATGGCACACTTTCATGCTTCAACAGTTTTTTCAATATTAGAAATTCTCACCCAAATAAGAAAATGAATAACAATTTTCAACTTTAAAAAATCATTTTTACACTGATTTCAAACTAGGAATGGTCTAAAGTCATTTTCATGTTTTATAATTTCAAATCACCAACAATCAAATCCATCCTCATAATTCATGATTTTTTGAGTGCCAACGATCGAAACTCATCAACCATCAATCATGTTTTAGACATTACCAAAAGTCAACACTCCAAACTCATCTTCAGTATTTGTGCTAGAGGCTACTAACTACCGCATTTCATCCCAACGATTTGTTATTTGTTCACCTTCATCTTCATTATTTGTTTAGGAGGCTACTGACTACATACCACATTTTTTTCTCACGATTTGTTATTGATACTCATCTTCATGCTTTCAATGATGAAAACTCTCCTTCCTCTAATTAGGAAATTGAGAGAATATGACAGCTCAAAGTACCCATCACTTTTGTCCCTTCCTGCTAATCCTCCTATAGCAACATTGGAAGACTCAACATGTAGCATTCTCCCACTGCAACAAAGAAGCACTCAACATACACCGTTTTGCCTCCAAAACCCATTTGTCAAAACCCACTCGTCTTGATAACTTGGTCCTCTCAGATCAATTATGGTTTGCTTCAATCACCGAAAGTTACCGGTCGGCCACCCCATTTGTTTCTTAGATACTTTGTACAAAGACAAGATTATCAACGATGAATGAAACACAACACATAATTGGCACATCTGCAAAGAGATTTAAATCTGCATTCTCATCTTATATATGCTGAAACATAACTTATCTGATTGAAAATTTCTTGTTTCTCTTTCAACGAAGAGGCAAACAACAGCAAGTTTGGCAGAAGCAAGAAGCCTGTTTCTACGAAAGAATGACAGAATTCAGAGGTACTGTACTCCCTCTGAATCCACACAACACATGCGCCTCAGGAAAACAAAAAAAAAAAGCACTCTGCTAGTCGGGCATAAACTGAAATACTACACTATTTTTCATAGTGAGATCATGAATGCTAATGTCGGTGATGCAGAGATCATAAGAAAATTGGAAGCCAAGGTGAGCGAGCTCATGTAATCAGTTGGCTTCAAGCGCATGGACAGGGTCCTCCAAGGAACCGTCGATAACGAAGTGGCATCTTAGAAAGCCATGGCCCACTTTGTCGTTCCTGTCAAAGCCTTTCGGCTTCGGCGGTGGGAGTACCTCCTCCTGGACTGGTTTCTTCTTCGTCACTGACATCCTCTTGACGGCCTCTCCAGCGTCTTCAGCAGCACTTCGCTTGGGAGTGTTGCGAGCTCGAGGTCTGTGGAAAGAACTAAAGTCTTCGTCTTCCACATCTTGGTAAAAGTTCGGGCTCTTCTTGGGCCTCCCTCTCTTGCCATTCGTCCGCAGCTTCTCACTTGCTTGCCTGCCCACTGACGAGCTCGGGGCGTCTTGTTCAGAGTCGCTGGAACTCAAGCTGATGGTTCCCTTCTTTGGAGGGCTCACTACTTTCGCAGGCTCACTGCTCTTCGCTTCCTTCACTGTCTTCATTGCAGAACTGCAACCCACGTCGCCCTTGTCGCTTTTGTCGCCCTCCAGAGGCTTAGCCTCAAACGCCGGGGTCGTATCATCTGTAACATTCGAGTCAAGAGGGTCTGCGGAATTGACTGCATCAAGAGCACTCAATTTCTGACAACCGCTCTCATCGTATACCTGGAGTTCACAAATTGCACCGTTTGAGTCAGAGGACATCATATGGTAAGAATCTCTCCCAGACATCTCGATATAAACAAGAAGCCAGAAGAAGTTCCGAATGATATTATTTTACTGAATCCTATACACTATGAAAGTTACAGAAGTGACTCCAGAAGAAGGTCCAAATGACATTGTTGTACTGAATCCCATATATACATGATGAAAGTTATAGAACTGACTCCAGGACGAGTGAGTGCTGCTCAGGGGACACTACCCCTGAAATGTACACCTCCGATACATAACACATACACTGGGTGTCTCCTGAGAAGCACCATTGATTTCCCTCTCTATGTATCAGCACCATGTACCTCCACTAGCAAGTAGGAGTCGTCTACGAGGGTGAACGAAAGCTGGTCTCCAAGCTGCAGGTGATGATCCTTGACAAAGTTTGACCATCCTTGTCCTAAACCGAAGTTGCATTTTGCAAGTGAACCTTGGGCTGCAACAGTCCACTTCCCTGTGCTGGGCCCCTCTAACGTGAGGCTCGCACTAAGTCTTTTGCCTTCAGATTTTACAAACGACGACGGGATATGCTGCACCAGCACAGAGAAATGGTGTTACTATGAACTAAGGTCCAAACTAAAGTAATGAACCAAACTAAGGTGCATATTTTTTGGTAGGTTGAAGTGTCGGCTCACAGGACTCAGGGAGACAAATGGAACTCAGAAAACTATATGGTTTCGCAAAATTGGAGAAGTTCACCGGATCAGGTCAAAATCGACCACCAGCATCAAAAAATTCTACGGTAAATTAGTCTGCATAGGAAAAGAAGAGCTCACCAGTGTCGTAGTGTTGTCTGAGCCGATCTTCTTCAAGAACGATGGCAACCTCGAAGACGCCATTGCACCGCTAAAAACAAAGGTAACCAAAGTTAGAGGATCCTTGTCAAGGGAATTACGAATTTTCTATATACACTCTTAGGGTTGAAGGGTGAAGCTACTCAATGAGCTCAGGGTTTCACGAGAATTCATTCCCCTTCGCATTTTCTTTGCTCCATTCCCAGGTGATGAATTGACATACTCTGGACGACTTGACCCCATCATCCATGCGACCAAGAAGAGCTCAAGACAGACAGAGACCTCAAAACATGGAAACAAGAAGCTCACCAATCTGGTAGTTAAAATCCGGAGAGACGTGGGAGAATGTTCCAGCGGCGAAGGGGGCGCCTGGTCATGCTCGAGACTGAGCTGGAGAATGGCATGCGGCTCCGGGAATTGCTACAAAATGAAGCTCGGATCACTGGCAACAGTGGGAGGGCATCTCGCTGGAGAAGGAGAAGAAGAAGAACGGCACGGGTATAGGAGGGGTACGGTTACAGGGTGCCTAGTTCGAACGGCCCCCATCCTGGCGGGAACGTCTATGACCGTGTGGCGGGAGGAACATTCTACTTTTTTTGTAGAGGGAACTATTTCCGACCCTTTGTGGATTTTTGCCCATGAAAATTGATGTTAAAAATCTGAAAATTTCAAACAGCCTAGGATGTTAGAAAGGATAGGTTTTTACAAAGAATAAATTCAGAAAATTCTTTATTTTTATTTTTATTTTATTTTATTTTTAATTTACAGCATAGAAATAAAAAACTTGAATTGATAAAATTTTCAACCAATTGTGTGAGGTGCCTGAACATGATCTATTCATAAGAATCTTATTCGTGGATGCATTTGAATTTAGAGCTTGAATTTAATTTGGAGTTTGAAAGGATTTGAAAGGAACGATTTGAAAAAAATAGAATTTGGGTGGAGAATGGAATAAAATCCTTTTGCCTTAATTTGTTTTAAACTGAAATGTTATAAATGGTGCAAGAATACACTAAGATAATTCAAATATGGCGTATCTTGTTTATCTATTTGTTAATTCCATTTAGTCAAATCAACCTATAATCATTTGATCTCTTTGACAATAGTATTAATGATGTTTATTTTGTTTTTGGCAAATCTTCGAGTAGGCTACATTGGGGAAATCTAAGATAGTCAAATGTTATCATTTTTCATTTTTTGGTGCTATAGGTAGGCCTCAAAGTCAATAATCATTCACTGAGTTGTATGGCTACACTACAATTTCATTGAAAGCAACTAGTGCTTTGCTTCTCTCCGCACCATTAGTAACAAAGTGAAAGGCCATGAAATTGAAAAGATTTGAAAGGCTTGAATACTTCACATAATGGTCTTTGTGACTAGAAGACCATTTCAAGATGTGAGAGGTTAAGTTACATCATAAATAAACTCTATAATTGTTGATTGAACGGCTCTCGGTTCGTTGGCTCGCTTAGATATCCTATCAAAGTATTGGAAATCCACAAGTAGAACTTGTAGTTACTAATAAAAAAAATTTGGATAACACTTGAAGACCTAAGGTCATCACTGAAATTATGACTTTGATGTTCTTTTTGTACAAACTTAGGCTTTAAATTGAGACATGTAGTGACATTCTAGCTATCACAATAATCACCTTCACACATCATAGGCTTCAAAATTTTGTATAGTTTATTAATTTTGGCTACAAGTAAAAAAAATTAGTAACACTAGATATTGAAAACCTATTATTGACGCACTTTTCTAGAACAAACTATTGCGTCAAATTTGCACCAAGGAGAAATTTTGGAGTATAAAAAACAAGTGGAGTTCAAACTTCAATTGAAAAATCCCCTAAAATCAAAAAGTATTCACACAACCACCACACCCTTCAAATTTAGTTAAACAAAACAACTTCAAAGGCCATATTCGTTATATTCAAACATTTTGCAGTCTCGTTTTCATTCTCGACTAAAAGATAAACCGTTTTATTTCTTAACTAGTATTTTTTATAAATAGGTAAAAACATCAACTTTTAGAATTTCATTATAGAATCACTATTTGAGCATTACTTTGCTGGAGTTTCAATTACTAATTTTAAAATGAATTTTTGAATAACTAGCATTCCATCTCAAAATCTGCGAAAAGTCTCAATATAACGAATATGGCCTTTTCATTGATCAAGGTGTGTTGTTTGAACATTGCAACTTTTGAAAGTAGAACATTAATACCAAAACAAAATAAGAAATGAAGTTCTAGCTTGTTGAGAAGAACACGTTAGCAAGCAACTACATTGCAAATGGTTGGCATTTAAAAGACTCAAGAAAATGATAAGTTGGTTACTGATAAATTTCACAAGGCAAACAATTGTTGGCTATGGATTGAATAATGCCAAAGTGGAGTTGGCATGAAGGCTTTTATGAGTGAAGAAGATATGGCCTTAGGTTTAGTGATATGTAACGCACTTGGTTTTATAATCTAAACCTTGTTGACCAAAGATGAATGACATTGGTTTTAAAAGCTTCTAAAATTCATGTTCATGTTACACAATTGGCGATGGGTTTTGATCAACAAATGTTCATTCGGCACTTAAAGGTCAATTTTCCTCATACACCACTGGCCTTGGCTTGGTGGTTGGAGCTCATGGCCCCCAATGAGGAGGTTGTGGGTTCTACTCCCCATGTCGGCGTGGTGCTCACCACCATAGTCCACCCAACTATGGTGGGGGGTCCTTGGACCTTGTTGTATGGGTACCTCAAAGTCCTTTGGGGGGATACCATGTTCGGTATCTTCAAGGCATTAGTGGCTAGCTAGGAACTAGCATAGTGTGGTAGTATAGTGTCCATCCCCGAAGGGGGAGAGTAGTATTGTCCCAATGTCCCCTTGTCCGGTGGGCTACCGGGTCATTGACATTACGAACGGACACTTCATTCACGCCGGCCCCTTACGGGATTGGAGTTTCTATCTATCTATCTCAATTTTCCTCAAATTTCTACCAAAGGCTTAAAGATGGCCATTTGTTTTGATGCTATGAGGCACATAAATGCCCAAATTTTTTTTTGCTTTGTATAGCATTTATTAGTAAACTCGGGGATTGCATTCCCCCTATGAAGTGATGAAGAATATACCTTATCATCTAGTCAACCCCATCATTAACTAAAGAGACATATGACAAATGCAAAAAAAGAAGTTGATAAAACCCAAAGGCAATCATTACATAATTATTATTTTCATTTAATAAGTGATTTTCTTTTGCATTTAAATTTAAGCACTTTCCATATAAAAACATAACAATGAATTGGAAGAGTTTTGAACTTTAAGCGTGTAAATTAATAGTTTTCATGGGATTCTTGGAAAATAATAATAGAAAAAATGAATAAGCAATGTTATTTTTATTTTTATTTTTATTTTTAAATTAAAAAAGTTATGCCAAACTTTTTTCCAAATATTTGGCTCAAAAAATGTACTTACTCTTTGAGTCTAGGCACAACTTTCATTGGAAAACCAAATTAGGAATATATTTTCACAATGTTAAATGGTTTCTAAAATATGAATTGTAGTAGGCACAAATTTCTTTGTATCTAAAGACTTGCGTTGCAAGAGCCGTCCGCCACGCTCGTGACATCCGATTGCATATTCGCTGTCATTTTTCTGCTGCTTCAGTCCGATCCTAACAAACAGGCCTCGATCCTAATTGATAGCTACCTTACGATTCTCAAAGGAGGAAGCGAGGGGAATTTTGGGGGATGTTTTTGAGCACCAAGTTGGCTGGACTAGGAGTGTCAGATTCTGTCGCGTGTCGGGGTTTGCGGGGATTGCACGAGTTTGCGAGCTGCTGGAGGACGAAGGAACCTCGTGTTGTGCAACTTCACCATTTGTGAGAGCTGATGGAGTTCATGTCTCCAGTTTGGCTATGGCGGGGGTCGGTGTGGATTTGATTTTCAGTGCACCGAGACGCGTCAGGGGAACCTGTTAGAAATCGAGGATGAATTGGTAGTGTTTGGCCATGTTTTACGATTTGTGATTTGAGGTCGGAATCGAATCGAGGCTGAGTTTAGATATGGAAGGAAAATCTTGCACGATGTCGAGGGAACGCATTTCTGTTGCGCTTTTTCTCGTGTTTCTTTTCTTCGCTGGTGTCAGTAGTGCTGCACCGATTTCTCGAGGTATGCCCACGGAGAGTGGCATGTCCAAGGTTACTCGGAGTCGAACCGAGCAGGCGTATGCAACTCTGTTGTACGGGGATGAGTTTCTTCTCGGGGTAAGGGTTTTAGGCAAGTCGTTACGCGACACAGGCGTGACTAAGGACATGGTGGCGCTAGTTTCGGACGGCGTCTCGGAAGCAGGGATTCGTCTCCTGGAAGCCGACGGATGGATTGTCCAGCGTATCGAGCTGCTCGCGAACCCTAATTCAAATCGCCCCACGAGGTTCTGGGGCGTGTACACCAAGCTCAAGATCTTCAACATGACCGACTACCGCAAGGTCGTGTATCTGGATGCTGACACGATCGTCACTCGCAACATCGAGGATCTTTTCGAGTGCCAGGGCTTTTGTGCGAACCTGAAGCACTCGGAGCGCTTGAATTCTGGCGTCATGGTGGTGGAGCCTTCGAAGCTTCTTTTCGACGACATGGTATCAAAGGTGCAATCGACATATTCCTACACAGGCGGAGACCAAGGGTTCCTGAATTCTTACTACGTAGGGTTTGCTGATGCCGAGCTCTTCAACCCGGACCTCTCACCGGACATTCGGCGAGCTCGCCCTAAGAAGATGGAGCGCCTCAGCACACTTTACAACGCTGATGTTGGCCTGTTTGCGTTGGCAAACAAGTGGATGATCGACGCCAGTGAGCTTCGTGTCATTCACTACACACTCGGTCCCTTGAAGCCATGGGATTGGTACACGGCATGGCTGCTTGAGCCTGTCAAGATGTGGCAAGACATCAGGGTAACCCTAGAGGAGAATGTACCGGGAACAGGGCAAGGCCGGGATCCACACACTAGCCTGATCACATGGTCTCTCTTCCTGATTCCGCTTCTAGTGTTATGCTACATCAAGAGAGCCCTGCTGCTTCAAATCCAGAAAGACCTCTTCGGTCTTGTGTGCAGTGGCTCTGTGTTTGTGACCTATGCCCGTCAGCTATGGTACAAATACAAGCCGGGCGCCACTTTGCCTAGCTACTCCACCCTGAGTTCCAGCCTAGCTACCCCCAACGGTTGCAAGCACCAGGGCTGTGCGAAGGACACAAATGGGAAAGCAGGATTGTCGTGCATTGTGCCTAAGCACTTGGGAGTCTCAGCCATTGCGGTCTGTTTCTTCTCCCTGTTCGCGTCGCTCGGACTCGCTGCGTTTCTGATTCCCAAACAAGTGATGCCCTGGACTGGCTTACTGCTGGCGTACGAGTGGACATGCTTCACATTCCTGCTCATGTTCTGGAAGTATCTCGACTACGTGTACTCGTGGGGCAGACACACGGCCACCAAGTCCCTGACTGTGGCGGAGGAAATCAGCTTGTACAGTGCAGACAAGCTGCACTCCAAGAACGCAGTGTCATGGGACGCCGAGACGTGCTCGTATGGGATTGTCGCCGCGCTTGTGGCGCTGCTAATCCCTGCTCTCCCTCGTATTGTTGGCACCACGGCTATTTTTGGCCGCGCTGCTCTCATGGTGTCAGGCGGGTTCCTCCTGGCCGTTGTGGCAACCTACTCTGCGGAGCGCCTTGCCATCCACTGGTTTCTCAAGGGACACGATGATTGTGCTCACTAGGAGAATACAACCACTGAATCCTATCAGAGTTACTTAATCTTGGGCACAGACTCTTTGCTTCTGCCAACCTGACCGGGCACCCCATATCAGTCACAGTATATTCAAGTTGGGGTCTTAGACCTGGAAGTCTGATTGTTGTTCGGTGCAGGCACCTTCTTCGTCTTTTGTAGCTGAGATTATGATCAGGTCACTTTGGTTAGATGCTTGAGGAGATGCTTGCTATGTTCGGGCCTTTACACCACTTGGAGGTTGTTGACAGATACACAAGACTCAGAAGTTTTCAATGAGCTACCGGCAGGAGCAAGCATGTATAGACGAGGATGCAGTCCTTTGAATCGCTTTGTAGATGTGCCAATCATGTGTTTTCAAAATCTTCCATTCAATGTTGATATTCTCGTCTTTTTCAGACAGATTGCGTCAGTTTATGAGGTGCTCTGGTGCTGGAATGTGCTGGAATGTAAGGATTTCTTTTGGAAGCTTACATACAAGGATACGGTGTCTAAAGATTTGCCATGTGATGCCCTGGATTGTTCAAGTGCAGTTCGTCTTTGCAATGATTCTTTCCTTTGCATCATGTTCTTTTGGGCATTTTAATAATGAATTTGTGACATGTTCATCACCGTAGGGTTTACAACGCATCCATTAGGTCCTATTCAAAATCTCAAAGTCTGTTCATCATTTTGAAACTAAATTTGTTTACAACGTAACGACATTCAAATATACAGACTATTCACATTGACTCAACACACTGACAAATTCAAATATACCAACAAATTCATAGACTGAACAAAAATTACAGTGCTCACAGAATATTTAAATTTTGAAACTCCAAGTGGAAATGAATTGAGCAGGAAAAGCACGCAAGACCACATCACTGGATGTTGAATGACAGGAGCATTGAATGAAAGATTTAACATGTATTCACGAGAGAGGTTCATCAGTGACTGGAGGTGCATTTTCATAGTATTTAGGATCTTTAAAGCTACGCAACTTATACCGATCCTGAGGCATTTCAGAAATTTTAGGTACTGGAGTTCCTGGAGGTCGTGGCACGTTCACTCTAGGCGGGTCTCTAGGAACGGGTGGTCCTAGGAAAATTCTAAATAAAACGTTGTTTACAATCGTTAAGAGTACCAAACCTACACTAATATACAACGCAAAGCCATCTCCAAATGCAGGCCAATCCACTTTATTGTATTCCCTTGGCAGCTCCTCCTCATTCTCATTCCCTGTAGCATATGCCCCATGAAACAGTTAATATGACAAGTAAAATTACTGCAACATCAATCTGAATTTTTTTCAAGTGTTGGCTTGAGTTGGATGTCTAGTATTCATTCAACTGCAATGTGTCGAAGTTGACAACAAGAAACAGTGATGAATTTCCAGTAACAGTGAGGTTAATAATGAAGAAATTTTTAATGTCTAATTACCTTTGCTTGCTTCTTTTGCAGCAGGCACTAGATTGTCAGAGGAAGAAAGTACACGCAGCTGATTATCTAGTTCGTCGAGGCCCTTCGCAGCTCTCCCATTGCCATCTGCTCTGCTGGGTCTCTCTTCCGTCTCAGAATCAGCTCGAGGTCCTCTTTGTAAGCTTCTCTGGGTCCACTTTGAGCCTCTGCATACCCAAAGCATCAGAAATAACATTTACTGTAAAGCCTAAAATCTCGGTGAGCGTTCCTCTCACAATTCGGAGAATACAAGATGAGAAAATAGAAAGCTGAATTGAAAACCAACTAGATTGAACTCGCTCCGGGGGGTGCACTCTACATTATGTTTAAGAATCACCCCATGTATACCAGGGTTTATATGTCTAAAATCCTTTGTACATAAATCAATTATGTCTTAAATATATGTTTAATATAAGTATACGTCAATATTTTCAGCTCTAAACATGTATATTATATGTAAACATTATACGGCAATGTTCAAATTAATATGACTTTTGTGCAGTCACGTATACTTCACAAATTTAACGTAGTGCACACCCCAGGGAACTCGCAAGCAACTGAAGATAAGATGCTCGGGGGTGTGCTCTACATTATGTTTGAGAATCTCGTGCGTTCATGACCCCTTCTAAAAACCCCCTTGTATATGAGAGGTTATATGTCTAAATACCTTTGTATACAGATATATTCCATTTTAAATATATGTTTAGTGTAAGTATACGTGAATATTTTCAGTTCTAAATGCGTTCATTGTATGCATACGTAATACGGCAGTGTTCAAATTAATATCCCTTCTGTGCACTCACGTATACTCGTACATGTTTAGTACAGCACACCCCCGAGATAAGATGACAACAAAAACAAATTCATTACTTCCAGGAAATTGCGATCCACATATATTATGCTAAAGAAAAAGAATGGAAAAAATGACGGTACCTGATAAATGGGATTCTCCTGAGTGGAATTGCGCAAACGGAAACCGTGCTTCCCAGACATAACCCTGACAATGAAATCGCAGGAATTTTGAGAAAGTGGAAACAACAACCAGGCTTACAAAAAAAAAAACACTGCCATGAGAAGATCCGCAACATTTGTAACAACCGTTCTCTCACCTCTCTGCTGCAACGGCCGGTGAGAACATGCAGCGCCAGCCAAACAGGGAGTAACCACGAATGTCGACATATTATTGCGGAAGAAACCTCCACCACTGGAGTGAAGAATGGCGTCCAAATGAAGAACCGTGACCACGCTCGGAATCAATCCAAGCACAGACTCCCGGCCATTCAATCTCTCTCGCAATTCAATCCCTCCCGGTCACGTTCTGCGAAATCCCAAAGCCCTAAAACCCGAAGCTCTCTTTCCAGTCCTCGTCCCCGCTACTGAATCATTCTGAGCACGGGTATCCCAGGGTGTCAATAGCACTCAGGACTTCAGTCTTTGGAGGGTATCAATTCCTCGAAATTTTGCAAAGTCGAATATTATTCTGACCATAAACCGTGAAGGCTCAAAAGTTGAGCCTACAAAGAGGGTGGCCTTTTAGTTTCATCCACCTTTATATATGGAGTGACAAGTGATTTATAATTGAATGAACTATTGAATCACATATATATTTACAAATCACTGTTGAATTGTTGAATTGTGATGGAATCAAAATAAACAATAATAAAACACTATTGAGTTGTGAATCAATCAATAAACAATTGCAAAACACTGTTGAGTTGTGATTGAGTGAGTGCTTTTGATTACTGCTCTCCATGATTGATTGCTCTTGCTTAATGCCACGTGCCCCTATAGCTACTGATTTGATGTGGAATATTCCACATCATTCCATCCAGAAAAGGGCAGCAGCCTGTAACGCTACTGAATGTTATGATGTAACCACTAAGGGGTTTGAAATACTTTCCGCTTAGAAAAATTGTAGAAAAAATCTATATGGGATAAAAATATGAAATCACTTTGCCTCTTTATGATTTCTTCTTTTCTATACAGAAAATTTGAATTCTAAGATACAATTTTATTTCTAATATTCAAATCTCTTTATTTTCACGGTTTTTGGTGTTTCTATGCTACCAATATACCAATTATTTTCATTACTGTGAGTTACAGAATTAGTGTGAGATTTCCCACCAATCCTCAATTTGTGTGAAACTTTACACACAATCCTCACTACTTCGTGTGAGAATTCTCAATTACTGTAAGCAAGGTGTTTTTTTGGGTTTCGGGTCATTTAACTTTAGGCTAAAAAACTGGTATGCAAGTATTGAGGTGGCTTTTTATCCCTAATTTTATTATATTTGAAACACCTAGCAACGGATCTATGTTTTTTTCATACATCCTATCTTTTTCATTCAACATCTTGGCCTTTTCATCCACTGCGTGTAGTTTAAGAAGTCCTAAACTTGCATTCAACTAGCAAGTGCCATTGCCTTGGTGGCTACACTAGGAAGCATTTTTCTCATTATGTTCCCATATGGCAATTGTCCTAGTGAATTATTGTAGCAAGTTGACTTTAAAAAGCCAAAAGAAAAAATCTTGATTGTAAGTCACACTTTGTTCTAATACCACAATTACTGTGAGAATACTAAATTATTGTTATCTATTTCTTTGACAGTGGCTTCCTTAGGGTACAGAGTTCATTTTGTTGCGTTTGATCCTAATGACTTGGGCTTTATTTTTTGTAATTAATTTTTGTCAATTCTTAAGGTTCAATATGGTATTCGGAGTTGTAGAAGTCATTTGTCAAACTTTTTAGTATTATATTGGCATGTAACTTTTTATAGTTAACAAAGTATAATAGGCAAAGTAGAGAGTAAATTTTGTTAAAAGTAAGTGATACTTCTGAGGTGGTTCATGGAAATAACAATGAGAATAGTATTTAAAATAAATTTGATTTTCATGTAATGAGATTACAAGCACAATGCACAGTTAGTTAATAGTTACATTTGGTCATTGGTTTGAGTAAAATGCATCATTGTAAAGACCACTTAATAAAATAAGTTGGCAAGAAAATTTGGGATTTTTACATTTAGGTTTGATGAAAAGAGGAAAAAAATTATGATACATTATTAGAAAAAGCGGTATTAAATAAGTTGCGGTATAATTGAAGAATATAGGATTTTGAAATTAATGAAGGGGTTTGTTGTTCACGGGAATTGCTATACTGTCATTGGTTACTCTAGTCCGTTTCGTTGGTGTCTCTTCAAGCTTTGGGGATGGCGATGGAACGGTCTCATCGAATTTCATAGGGAAACCACCATCTATGTGCCATAGCTATGGCTGATATATTTTGTTAAAGAAAGGAACTTTGCTTCAATTTATTGGATGATATGAATTCTTGTGTATGATGTAATTTGGAAGCTTTTTTTTTTTTTGTAATAATTTGAGACCTTTGTATTCTTTCATGGTCTATTGCATGCTATCTATGATCTTTGAATTGGTGAAATTCAACGCATTGTTTCTTTCATATAATGTCGTGTGCCTTTAAAATTGAATGTGAAGGTTAAGCAAGTTCAAAGTTCAAAATTGTGAAATTTTTGATTAGACAATTTTTTGAGCTAAATATGAATTTTGAGGTTCGACTATACATGAATGAACACTGTTGTTGATTATAGCTGTTGGAAAAGCTGCATCTTTTTCTACTTCTCTAGTGGTGATTGAACAACATGGTTCTTGGTGCTTTAAAATATAGCTCATGTTGGTGATTACTAAAAAATTTATTGATCACATAGCTTTGGATATTTAGTGAAGTGTTGTGTTATCACACCTTCATATGAAATTTGAAATAAAGATGTTGGAATGTATAATTACAATTTGAAATTGAATTGTAAAAAAGATCTTTATAATGTGAAAGAATATGCTACATTGTTTTTGAAAGTTCCTTAGTGCCGCTAAAATTTTATCCAAGAATCAAAAGAATAGGAGTTGAATGGTGATACCAAGGGTTTCATATCATCTTTGGAGATTATTCAAATACCAAGATCATAATTTTCATTGTATATTGATGACTACATCAAACCAAGTGAATCAACTCTTACTGTAGTTATGTTGTGTTTGACAATGCAGACCATTTTAACATCACTAGGAAGTAATTTTTATGCTTTTTAGGATGTGATGGCTAAAACACCTTTTGGAAAAAATCCAAGCAATCCTATCACTGAGTGGATCAATAAGTTGAAGGACTGTGATTATTGGAGGATTTTCTCCAGAGTTGCTGTTGGATCTATTGTATTTTATATATTGAAGGCTATGAAGGAAGTTCCTAACAGAGGATAAGTTAGTATTAATTTTCAAAACTAGAAATCTCGTAATAAACAATCTTGTCACAAGGTCAAGTGCAGTACGGGTGACAAGAAGAAGATTTCTTGGAGAGTCTAAAGTTCTAATTAAGTAGATAGGATGTAGTGATTTTTAAGAGAAAAAAACATATGTACTGCAAATGAAGACACCAAGATTGAGTATGAAGGGAAGGAATCCTAGCATCCTATCTGAAGACTTGGTTTACGCAACAGATAAAGTTTCTCAACAAGCTAGTGGTAGTAAAAACCTTGTGCTGCATTGGTTAGATACAATTGATGAAGTAGATGCAAGTAATCTTGTGGATGCTAATTCAGAGAGATCACATGGAAGTAACCTTGATGATCCAAACCTACAGAGGCTACCTTTAGAGGGTTTTAGAGTGAAGCATTCACTTGCACAAATTCCAAAGCTTGTCAATGAAAAATGGCCGCACCTCAGGCCAAAAAATAACCTCAAGTTTCAAAGGTATAGGAGAAAATCTGATCATCAAGAGAGGATTTTGCTACAGTTAAATGTAGAGAGTGTACGAGCAAGGAAGTTCAAGACAAGTATGAAGAAGAAAAGACCGCAGTCTGGGAAAAAACGGAAGAGACGAAGCGTCCTTGAGGATCTCTTTGCTTCGTGGAATTCACCTACAAAAATGCTTGACAAGAATCTCCTTGTATGTTCTGCTTTTAGATATTAGAAGGAAGAACTTATTGCAGCTCTTTAATAAAAACCTTTACAATTTCATGTTCTCATTTTTAATTAATGAGAACTTTTAAGGAATTATTATATAAATTATGCTCCAAACTTGCAAGTACTTCTTGTAAGTCTTGCGTGTGTTACTAATTGGAGACCCAACTTATGATTTGAAAAAGAATTATAGTTGCTTCAAGTAGGGACATCTTGTCAATGCTAATCATCATTTGATTGAAATTTAAAGAGATCTATGTCTTTTCCTTAATTTGTGCTAGAATCTTCACATGCTATTAGAACAAGGTTATTAGTGTAAATTTAAATTGTTTTCCAAATTGATGTTTGACTTGCTACACCTTATTTTCAACTTTCTTCCTAATTTTTGTTGATTAAGATTCAAATGACAACGTATTTGATGGCTAAATCTCACTGGATTTATAGCATTCTTGTTGTGCACATTGAAGATGGGAAGATCCATTTAGGGTTTCTTCATAGCCTACCATTCATTGACAACTACGTTTTTTTTTTTTTTTCATTTCCAAATAAGTTAATCAGTTGCAACTGAAAATGTTGTAAGATATTTTTTACAACAAAAAATCTTGTAATTGTTGTGCTATTTCTACAATGTTATGTAAAGGTCTTGTATAATATACTCATTTGATTGTTGTTCATCCAACCAACTCCTATTTCTTTACTTTTATCTTCTATGTAGCTCATTCTTAGTAAAGCTTAAACCCATGTACATTATCTGTGTGGCTATTTTAACTGAAAAAACTTAGATTCATATGGTTAGTTTAAAGTTGACAACAAGCCTTTATACACCCTTGTGTTTGTCGAGATTGGTGTTTGTATGATTTTCCTCATTACACTATTTAGACGTGCATACTTTGCTATTAAAAAAATATGCTTAACAATACTAAAAAGCAATTGTTAATCGCATCATTATCAGTTGAATATGATGGCAATGTCAGATATTTGATAACCTTCTATTTTGGTTCCATGTTACAAGTTATCAACAAATTACGGAAACTTGATTATGTAAAGGGTTTTAGTGCAAAAGTTTAGAGGGCTTTGCAAGTATAAATTGTGACTTTGTGCAGCTTGATAGGGGAGGGGTTGACAAACCACAATATTTGCGATATGCAAGGCTAGCAAATCTTGGAATAAACAAGGTCGATGCTCAGGGATTGAAGTCATTCATTGGCTTACTTTACCTCGATTTGTCGGAGAATCATGTTTCTATGGTATAGTGTAAGGAAAATCCTTGCGTCTTAGAATTTTTTTTCAACAAACATTACATTTTGATAATAATCTCTATAAGTGGCATTGATTGGATTTATTTATTTATTTGAGTGGCTACAATTATTTTTGGCAGGAGCAACTAACAATGATTGCAACACTACAAAAATTGAATTTACGATGTAATGGAATTTTTGATGTAACAATTGCAAAAGGCTCATTTCTTGAACTTGATTATTATGTATAATATACTCATTTGATTGCTAAACAATCCATCATGATTATTTAATACCCGGTAAATTATCGTGGTGTACTTTCGAATTGTCGAGACACCACATCCATGAAGATCATTCAGTTTTTCACATGACATACTATGTGCTAGTCGATATATAACTAATTTCACTTGTTTTCGTACTAATAGAGGTGGTCGGCTATTGACGGCATGTGACACTATAAGTGCTAAAAATGATGTCAAATCCAAAACTAGGTTTTCAAACGCCATAAACATCATTCTAAACGCCTTCCAATATTCTTTATCCAACATGTTAGGAATGGTATGTCATACGTCATCTTCTACAACATCATAATATACATATTATCGAGGTTGTACATGTCGTAAGTCTCCGGAAATCTCTTCATCCATGCAGAAACAACCACCATTGGTAAAGAACGGGCCCCTGCAGAAAACTTTAAATGGTCTATGGGCGATGAAGACCGTCTCATACAAGGTGAAAATGCTAAAAAAATCAAGAAACGTACAAGAAGAAAGAAAAAGAGTTCATTGGGATCCATATCGACAAAAAAACTTCAGAAGATTAGAGCTTTAAAAGTATTCGGATAGATAGGTAGAACACGACAAATGCGTTGAAGTGAATGAAACGAGAAGCACAAGGGTTGGGTTAACATGCTTATTCAAATAACTAGTTCAATATAATCATAGGTGTGAACAAGGTTGAAGGAGGTAATTTGTTAGAAAAGAATTTGACCTTCTCTACAAGTGGTTGGCTTCACATGTGCGTTCGCTTATGATTGTACAGCAGTGTGCATCGTAATTGGAAATGATTTAATTTGAAAAGTAAAAAAAAATCACCCATTTACTTAGAGCCATCTGGTTCTTCATCTAGAGACATGGCTACAGCCGGCTGCAAGAAACAGCCGCATGTACGGAGGCCTAGAGAGAGCCACCCCTCGTCACGAGACATTGCTTGGTTTGAGGGTGGGCTCGCTACAGCAAGGCCGTCGATCTTCATCGATGGTACAGATTTATCCTCTTGATCGGTGTGCGTTGAGGATGAGAAAGAAGCCCAGATTGGAGTCTGACGGGTCAGCTCATACAATAAAGTGATTCAATTAAATTAGTTGATGGCAGATGTGTAATCTTGCATCCAAGGCTAAGCTTAATTGAGCATGTGGGATCAAGTTAAATTAAGCATGCGGGGCAGCAGTTGACACGGGCTTTTTTTAATGACCACTAATATCTATACTTCATAGTTATGACGAGGCTCTTCTTAACTTTACTTCACCGCTTTGGATCTCACGTTTAAAGGCAGCATTCTTCTCATAATTAATTGCAGCGGCGGAGCGAGATCCAAAGCCTTGAAATCGGTGGTCTTCCAAATAAATTGTATGTCCAAGAAATGTCTTCGATGACCAGAGTAGCGACATGCCGAATCTTTCAGAGAGTACTATGAAGGGAGTGGTGGTGTCTCCCCTAATAGTACTAGGTGGTAGTGGTGACTGTCACTACCACTAAAAATTTTGAGAAATGACATAGGAGTGGTAGTAACCATCATCACTACCAAAAAAATTGAGGAAATGACATGGGCGTGGTGGTGACACTCTTCACCACCACATAAAAATTAGCATGAGGTGGTGATGACCGTCACTACCGCTAAAAAAATTGGGCAAATGGCACATAGGTGGTGATGACGGTTTTCACCATCACATGAAAATTAGTATGGAGGTAGCGGTGACCATTACCACTACCATAAGAATTGTAGAAATTCGTACGGGGTGGTGGTGACCGTTACTATCCCTTCAAATAAATCAAGATATGGTAGCAATCGCGACCGGTTTAGAATCACGAACAGATTGTTATTTTTCACTTGTACACTAAAGTGTAAAAAAAAATTGTGCTAAGATGTTGAGAAATTTCAATAACATCCAATTGACAATGGTTATTTAAAGAGATGCGAAGACATCTTGAGCGAAAGTGTTCCTTTGCACGAACAAAAAACGTATTGTTTCTTTTTGGATCCAAAAGAACCCTCAGACCTATCACATCGTCTTCAAACGCGAAAAAGATGTAGTGAAAATGATTACGAAGTAATACACTACTAGAGAGTGCGTAAAAACCAAGACAAAACCAACACACATCTGTTGGAACCAACAGAGAATGGGTTTAACGTAGCAAACATTTAATCATCTGCACAGAACTAACAAGTTCCTGTTAATTTTGGTTGGAACCAACAAGTTCCTGTTGATTTTCCTCTTGGAACCAACAAGTTCCTGTTGATTCACTACTAGAGAGTGCGTCAAAACCAAGACAGAACCAAGACACATCTCTTGGAACCAATAGAGATTGGGTTTAACGTTGCAAAACCGAATTCACTGCACAGAACCAACAGATTTTCTCTTGGAACCAACAAGTTTTCTGTTGGAAAAAAAAAACTGTACAGAACCAACAGGTTCTCTCTTGGAAAAAAAACACAGCTCCAGCCTTCAAGATTTTGTCAAAAAAAAAATTCAAAAAAATTTGAAATTTTTTCTATATACAGAAAAATCCCTGCATATAATACTGCAGAAAAAAAAATTGAAAAAAAAAGTTTTTTTTACATCGTTAAAAATATTCAAAGACTGCTGGGAAAAAAAAACAGCTCCAACCTTCAAGATTTTGTCCAAAAAAAAAAAATTCAAAAAAATCTAAAATTTTTTGTAGATACAAAAAAATCCCTGTATGAAATAGTGCAAAAAAAAAATTGAAAAGAAAAGCTTTTTGTACATGGCAAACGAATCGCCAATGGTTAAGTTCTCTTATAATTAACAAGATAATTCATTTACGTGCATGAGCATGTGTATATGGTGTGGTGGTTTAGTAAGAGGTTGGGGGTTAGAAGGTCTTGTGTTCGAATCTAGCCGTTGGGAATTGGTCTTCGGTTGACCGTGGTAAGCCCTACGGTGATGGTCGGGGTTCTTGGCTCCGGCTGTCAATTTTTTTTTCCGGGCAGCTACTTTTCTTCGGGCAAGCCAGAAAAAATGAATGCTAGATTAGAAACATTCTTTATCTGTATACTTGGACATTGAAGCAACACCAAACCAAGATAAATTCTCTTGATTGTGATCCGGAATCAAGTGTTCCTAACCCGCACACGAAACCAACAAAATTTCTGTTGAATTTCTCTTACACTGGACCCCATTTCTCTAGTACTGATAAAACAGACGGTTTCCAAATAGATCGAAAAAAAATTGATTTTCCATCAACCCTGTGACTCTCTAAATCCGGATCCAAGTAAGCGCATATTTGTGATAGTCATGCATACCGAAGAGATGCTTGTGCGGGCAATGACTATAACCAAAATTCGGCATGGGTGATCGATTCCGTGCGAGCCGCCAAGGCGGCATTTAGTATTTAGACTTATAATTTTTTTGATTTTCTGAAAAAATTTAGGGTGTTTATGTAAACGAATAGATAAAATAGTAAACAAATGTAGAAAATTTTAGGAAGTGCAAATTAGGGGGTTTTTTAACCTATTTTTATGTTTTTTTGTAAAACCGAGAAAGGAAAGTTATAAATTAGTTATATCAATAGTTTTTTACTTAAAAAAGACAATGTTACAAAAAATAAGAGTTTTATCAGCGACCGTGATAAAATTAGTATAAGACGTGGTTATTTAAACATCTTTGGAACCTATATAGAAGGAATGCCCTCTAGAGTAAAAATGTAACAAGAAATAAGGCGTTAAAAGGAGTTCTGATCAATCACTATTTTAAGTAGCTGGCAATTAATCTAATAAAGGGTAGAAGAAGAATGAAATAGTAAAATCCCTTCTAAAAAGTTGAGAGTAGACTTAGAAAACTTTCAATTAAATTATAGAGTTTTGGCGTGTTTATAGAAGTTAAACGCAATTACTATAAACGATAAATAGACTATGAAAATCCACAGAAAATAACAAAGCGATGCTAAATTGGCCAAAAAATTGTTACAAGGACCTTTAAATGTCTTTATTAAGATGCAAAAAATTTGGTATTCATTGGAAGTAGGAAATTATGTTTTTTTTTAAAACTAAGATTTGACCGTAAAAAAGGGAGTCGAAATTGTATAAACCAATCGAGAATCCGATTGGAGGTTTACGAAAAGCGTTTTCCATTAAAGGAAGCTTTAGAAGATCAACGGTGAAATCAATTGGAGAAAAAGTTATATATTTTTCAACTGGTGGTAAATCTTGCAGGCGGTTAAAAACTAAAAGGGGTAAAGGCGATTCGAATGTTTATTTTAGCTTGTGAATAGTTTTCTTCGCTAATTTTGGCATTTTGAATTTAACAGTAAAATCTATTTGTTAATCCGAGCTATATTTAAAAAATTATATGTTATGTCAAGTAGTAAATTAGGTTTAGGGGTTAATTGGGTTTTGTTACTGCAATTACTTAAAAAGAATAAGATCGCCAACTTAGAGCTTCCGAAAGTTATAGGGTTCGTAAGACCTGGGTTCTAGATCTAATTCTCGCGTAATTGGTGGGAATTTTAGTGACGAGCCGTGTTTTTGCGCCGTTTTGTTTTGTATATAAGAAAGCTCAGTTTGATTCCAAAACCATTAATTTGGTCCTTTGAATTGGTGATTTGCTGATGTTTGTGCCTCTTCTTTTATTTTTCAATACATTCTCTTGGAAAATCTCGTAGTGTTTCAGGAGTTTTTTTGTGGTGTTTGTGGTGGAACCTTCAAGGTGGATATGTGTTTCATAGTGAAAATTCCATCATTCTTAAGTTTTTTTGTAACGATCCAATGGAAAAAAATTCAATCGATACCTCATTCCCCTTGCATATGATGTCACTTTAGCCATTAATGATGTTTTTTTGTGTTTTTTTTTTTATCAACTAATCCTTCTTCCCATCTACATTTCTTATTATACTAATCTATGAGTTGTAAAAAATTGTGAAGAATATGATGTGAGGAGTCTACGTTTGTATGTGTTTGTGGAGTTTGTGTGTGTTGTGTGTGTTGTGTGTGTGTGAGCGTGTATGTGTATATTTGAAAGGAATAAGAAACATTGTTATTAGTACAAAGATAATATACTGTGAGAGATCTTTAAATTGAACATATGTGTGTGAATGTGACGTGAAAAAAAAGTAAAAATACTTCAATTGAAGTTTCAAACTCATGCAAAGATGATATGAATTTTCATCATTTTAAAACACCTTTGTTTGAACAAATGAACTATTCTAAACAAATTTTCATTCGTTCATATCGTCAATAATATACATTCAATTTCGGTGAATTTTATATTTTTATAAATGGCATGAAATATAGAAGAGCGTGATGTCAATAGTTTTTGAAAAATGAATTTCATTAAAAAAATTATCGCACGTTGTCGTTCAGAAAGTAAAATGGATGAAAAAACATAGCAGAACTTTATTCATCCATAATTTCTATTTTGTACATCCATTTTCAATGAATTTTATGTCTTTATAAATGACATGAAATACTAAAGAACGTGATGTAGTTAGATTTAAAAAATAAATTACTTAGAAAATGATTGAACGTTGTTCTTCAAAGAGCGAATTCATAAAAACGTAGTGAGAAAACTTCATCATTTTGTAACTTTTAATCCGTACATCCGTTTTTAATGAATTTATATTTTTATAAATGACATAAAATATGTAAAAGCGTGGTATAGTCTAATTTTTAAACTAGTTTAATTTGCAAAAAATTGCATTGACAGTTTAGAGATGAAATTGGAAATTGTAATTTTTAATTTAATAATGACTCAAAATGTACAAATTCATAACTTTTGCATACTTTGTTCAAATAGTTTAAAAATCGTTTAGTTCGGAACCGTCATAAGCTATACTTTAAGATTATCTAAAAAAATATTAACAAAAAAGTATAATAGTAAAAGTGTTCACTGCTTGAAAGGACTACTAAAAACTCAAATGAGTAATTAACTTAAGGATTGATGAAAACTTGTAGCAATTATAAAATTAGTCATTCGTCTCACCTAAGAATTCGTATGTGAGATAAAGAGAGAACTTTTTACTCACATTCTACATTTAAAACAAATCAATGAAGCATACCATTATTTGCCAGAATGTGCACAAATGAGTCCAATGCAAACGGATTCGGTATGCCTATATTTATGTTTTGAAGTAATGATAATGAAAGTGGGCAAGTGGAAACAACATTGTGGCTTACTATGAAAGTTGTGTATCAAAACATGGCTACAATTCGTCTGAACGCAATTGTGATAAACAAAGACATGACTTCAAGAATCGCAACAAATTGAGCTATTGTTGAAAATGTTTGGTATTGGAAAAATCATAAAATTGGTGGAATGTAAAAAAAAATGTCAATTGTTGATTCCATGTATAAAAAACATGGATAGATCATTTGTTGTCTAAGTTACTTGAAATACTTCACAATGATTTATATAAATAAATGTGCGTTATGTTAGAGGCAGTCACCGAAAACAACTTCTATAGAGCATATCAAAGGATGAAGATAAAATATGTCAATAACGCAAATGTATTAAAGTATATTGAACAAGGTTGGACATGAAACAACAGTCCTTGGAAACCTCTGTGGCCTACATGGGCTAGAAATTTTAGGCATGAACATACAAATACAACAAACCTTGTTGAACGCATGTAGCAATTTGTCAAGTATACTTTATTGGATGGAAAAGTCAATCGAATACTTAATAAACTTATTTTTGCATTAATAGGTAATCTAGACACTGAACGACGATGTGAAGGATCAACCTTGGATGAACATTACAATAATGTACATTGGTTGAGTGAATCGCGCAAGTATTCGATTAGAGGAGGAGACAAGAACTAAACATCAAAGTTGTAGAAGACTAGGAAGTTGGTTCAACGATATGAAGGGGATCAATCAACAAATCTAGAAATCATTGATCCATACCATCTAGAGTTTTTCGTTTTGAAGTCAGACGGTATTAAGCAAATGGTATATATTTAATTTATCTCGCGAATAGTGCGAATGTAATGACTATGGTCCAATTTGCAAACACATGTTGGCTATAAAACAAATCGTTGAAGTTGAATTTCAACATTTGCGTGATTTTTTACCTGGTACGTATGAACCTCATGGTTTTATTCACAGCTTGGAAGATTTCAGTGAAGATGCTTGTGAATTGTTAAGTGACGGTGCAAGTGGGGCTCAAATGAAGAACCAATTAGCCATCCAAGTAGGCGTCGAAATGAAAGTTAAGATGAAGATTCAAACAAAGAACTTTCCCTAAATTCAAATGATGAAATTAAACTTATGAAAGAGATGTTTTTGAACATCTTGAACATGACAGCCTCACACAACAATCCAAGTGAAACTATGCGAGTTTAACAACGGGGAAACGAAATTCCGTAAAGAGAGACGGAGAAATATTTATTGCGGTTTTTCAAGAGTCTGGGATTGGAATTGAGGCCAAGTCGCATTTTGATGCCGAGAGAAGGTGGAAGTATCACCCCCCTTACAAGAGAATGTTACAAACACAAGACTTGGACATGGAAATCAAGGAAAAACAAAGATTGGATTACAAAGACTTGAGTAGCCAAGAAGAATGTGTACAAGAATTTCCAAGAGCAAATGGTGGTATCAAGTTACTACGTCGAAGAGAACTTGTGAAAAAAAAACCGCACAAATGTAAAATTGCTTTAGCTTTGTAGAGAAGAGTATTTTAATTGTACATGGTTGAATATATTTTTTAATGGAATTACTATCATTGAGTGCCACAATTGTCAACAAACAATTGTACAAGGTAGTTGTTGTATTGTGCGAAATACTCAAGAATGTGAAGGTGAACAAGACGTGGAGTTGTTTTTAAAGGAGTTGAATATATATTAGGTTTGGTATTGTTTATTTAATAAAGATTCATGTGATAACAATTTTAACCGCTAACCTATTATAGCCGTTGTATTTGCACATATTATTTGATAACTTTGTATTGTGTATTTATTGATCAATGTTGTAAATATATATACATCATGCATATGTGATAAGTTATATTATGTAAGTGTAAATGAAGATTCCAATGTATTTTCATGAATATTATTTGAATAATTTGTATTAAAATAATGGATTGTAAAAACTTTTGGGCTCATATCGTAGTACCATAGTATGTTCGTCCTAAAATAATTCTAAAAATAAAAAACGTAAAAAAATAGAAAAATTTGAAGACAGAAAAACGAAAATAGAATAAATTAGTTAATGTCATTTTTACTGATTTTGTGCTAAAAAAAAGAAAATAGAAAAATTCAGTGTTTGAGAGGCGAACCTTATTTTTTCAAAAAAAATAATATTCGTTTGCCAGGTGGCGAACCTGCTATGGTGTTACGGTATGTGACCTATGTGACTAATCCTCAAAGTAGAGGTTGATCACAATAGTCACTTGTAAATTAAAAATTTGGTAAATCCTAATCTTATTACTATATCTAAAAGTTATAATAGAATAAATTAATTTGAAAACAAAATTTTGATTAAAAGATACTAAGAATAGGACTTTTCTTCCTTGATTGGCAAGAAAGTGTTTATTCCAGTGAATAAAAATGGACAAAATGTGCAATAGAGTGTTAACCCTTTAGTGCCTAGGGTACTGTAGCAGACAACTCTGGATTTCAGTGGGTTTTTCCACTGTGGTTGAGACTACCAAAAATAGAATGGGTTAAATTAGAAAGTAACCGTACAATTCTATTCTCAACTCGAGAGCACACATTTTATCAAAATTTGAGAATCATCCGACGGTGGGATCGGAAGATTATAGTATGTATTTGAACTATATAATGCACGCGCAAAAACGAGATTTTGGGGGGTGTGTGACTTCAAAGTTAAATAGAATTTGAGGTAAATTTTCAAAAATAAAAGCAAAGACGTTCAGCTATGCCCTATGTCAACACCTCTTCGTTGCAATCTTTCATATCAAAAATAGACTCACACATAATTATTGTGAGATTTATAAGTGAAAGTGACTTGTCCATGTATGGTTTAGGACAAAATTTTATACGTTGAAAATTGACAGGAGTGGGTACATTAGTCAAGATCGGATTACACACACTAATGGAAGATGACGAAGAGAACATGATCCAAAAAAATAAAACAAGATAACAAACTTCCAAACACAAGAAATACTACACAATACATATGTTGTATTTGTAAGTATTTACTATATTTTCAAGTATTTGCAGTATTTTTGCGTTCTGTTGATAGGTATTTTGATAGTTGTACAATTCCAAATCGAAAATTTATTTTTCTGGAAGGTGCGTAATGTATGTGCGCAAATCTGAACTTCAGAACTGAAGTTCCAATTCTTCACGGATTCTCTGTTATTTGCATTTCCGACGTTGCAGTGACCATAATCTGGCTTGCTAGGCACTAATGGGTTAATCCCTAAAGGGTCTCATTTGTTTTGAAAATGTCAAAGCCTTACAATTTGCATACTTGAAATATCACGTGGTATGATTTATGATTTTTTATAGATAGTCATCAATATTATGAGGTATGACAAATATTCAACATGATTGGAATACAAACATATTGTGTCATGTAAAAAAATAAAATTTCAAAATAAATATATTTTTTGATGAATTTAATATGAAAAATTGTAGTTAAGGTAGATAAAAGTTCTATGGTTTTATGAAGTGACTGGAAAGAAAATCTATATCAATTACAAAATGTACTAGAAAATTCCGATTTTTTTTACCTAAAGTGTAAATTACAATGAAAAAAAATTTAGTTGATGAAAATCATCCGTGTACCTAAATTTAGAAATTTTGCTACACTTTGGTGGTACCTACAGAACTTGTAACTACAATAAAACACTCAGTTTTCAATTTTTTCCAAAATTTCAAAGTGGAGTAGAAACTAAACTAGACAAGCTTCGTTTTGTTGGTTAAGCTCAAATGTGATGAAACTCATTTTCATGGCCTAAATTTAGTTTAAGTAGAACAAGAATAAAATTAAGATACACTACATAGTGAGCCGTTTTTACGGCTCTTTTTGTAATTGGGACACCATGTAAAATCTAAAAATAGCTTAAATGATTTGAATTTAACTTGAAGGAGTGGCATCACCAAGAAAAACCCTTCACATAAAGAATTGGATGTAAATCATCTACGCAGCAATTGGAATTGAATAGTGGATTTTAGTCATGAGCCATTTTTTGGTCTTGCCGGCAGTTAGGGGATAATGGCCCCAGTTAAAAACAATATTAAAAGTTGAGATGCTCCAACAGTCAAACCCGTCCCGCTTGCAAATACAACTCGTGGTATTGTTCATGGCCCGTGGTTGTGATATATTGATCTTGACCGTCCATGGAAATCTACGGTCGATGAGGCTCGAGCCCACGCTAAAACTCAGCACTAAACCATTGCTTGGAGAGCCACCCCTTTCTTCACAGAGAGATGAAATTGGCAAAAACATCCAACTTCATCCGCCATGACCACATTCATCCAAAACACTCACACTCACTATAACTACTCTAAACTCCTAGTTAGCCGGGAGTCATTCCCCCCCAAAAAAATAGAACTTGGTCTTTACTCATAGAGTAGTGTCCGAATTCCACAAAAGTGTCCGAATTCCACAACATATTCTTCTAAAATGATAGGCAAAATAGTACAAACACACAAAATCCCACAGTCAATTAAAAGGTCAAAAACCGCTATTTAGCTAAAATCACTTAAAAAATTAGGAACAATGGAAAAGGGAAACACTGAAAAGCAAATGGAAAGTACTCTCAAAACACTAACAATTCTAATTAGCTAAAATGTTGCAATTAGACAAAGAAATTGGAGAAAAAATTACCAAACCTCATGGTAAAGGTTTACCGCAATTTGTGGACCAGTTCAATGGTTCACACTCCCCGAACTACCCACTTCCCGGCTGCCCATGATTCCGTGAGTCTGTCTTCCAGATAGGTTTTTAAGTCCCCTAAAGGACCAAGTGTCCTAACTAGGACATTTAGAGAACGGGGTAGGTTTCGGTGAACACATTTTTTAACGAATTTTGAAGGAAATTTGATAGTGAATTCCCCAAAGTGCCACAAAAATGGATATATATATATATATATATATATATATATATATATATATATATATATATATCTATGTATGTATGTATACATATATATTTTGAATTCCAACACCGTATGTAGAAGTTATAAGAAGAAATGTGTAGAAAGGGCATCGGGGTAGGAGAGAAATAGTTGAATTTTGGGGGCGCAACAAGATGGGCGGAGTGTGGAAAACAGGATGGATTGTGGGGGAGAAAACACCACCCCTATTTTCCAAACTCATTAAAAATTTTAATTTTAATTTTTTTAATTTTAACTAATTTTTATAAATAAAAATTATCAATTTTAAACTAAAATTTATTACTTTAATTAAAAGTTCAATTTTTAATTAAAAAATATTATATAAATCTTTGAAAATTAAAATCGTTTTTTAAATCATCCAATGACTCAATGAGAGACAACCACGTGGCAGTACACCTTGAGAGTTGGTGGGGTCATGAATATTGAAATGGGTTGGCACTTCAATTCCCTTCCTCCACCCTTTATTTCCCCCCTAACCCCAAAATTCTTAAAAAATGTGCTACTTGTCTTCTAAAACTTGGAGATTTTATTTTTTTTCAAAAAAAATTTCGCCATTCTGTACAGGGTGGAATGTACTTATGTTTCACTGCTCTGATTTTTATTTTAAATAAAGAAAGTAAAAAAAAATTGCAATTCCAAAAACAAAGTGTCTTTTCTGAACTTTGAAACCCCCAACAAGTGTAAGGTGTTCTTCATCATCCTAAACATCTCCAATTGCAACAAAAATTAGTATACAACTAACTAACATCATATAGGATGTGAAAAGTGAAGTGCGACATGTTTCGGTAGTGAGGTTTTTCTGGTGTAGCCATGGTCAAACACATCTAAGCATGTGTTTTTCTGGGGTGTTTTTTCTATCAAACACAATTATCTTGCTATCTGTGCGCTCAAAATCAACAAAATTTGTTGTGTATGTTTTTCAAGTGGTTTAGGACAAGGTCTTACGGTGAGAAGGTAAAAAATAACCAATTTTTTTGGATTTTTTGTGTGGAAGAGTAAAAATGGCAACATTAGAGTGTTTTTGGTGGAAAAACGCCCCGGTCCTTTAGGAGTTAACCTCTAAATGACCAAACGACTATTTTTTGGTCGATGCCCAAATCTAATGGGCTGCTCGAAATTTCAAAAAAATATTTTGAAAAATAAAAGATATTTTTAAATACTACATCAAGTCTACTTTCCAATCCAATTTGAATTATGTCAATCCGAGTTAAACTCCATCCGGGAGAATTTTTCAAAGTGTATCACTTCAACATTGTCTTAGTGTTACAAAATTTTCTATTTGGGGAAATTAATAATAATTCCGCCATCATTTCTTTTGCTTTTTTGAATTTTACAATAGATAAACCAAATTTAACCAATCATGCTAAATTTTAAATTCTAAAAGTGAAAATTAGAATTTATACAAATTTTCAAAGGTTAATGCTTTTAAATTCATTAAAAAAAAATCTAAAGTTTTTTTTGGAAGTTTGGCCGTATGGATAATTTGTTGAGAGGATTTCCTACATTTTGTCTATTGAACCAAACTTCATCAAACATACGGAAGGCACATATTATAACACATCTATGTTTTGTCCAATATCCCTTGGGCTTTTAGGATTAAGGTGAGTGGGCCATGAACGGACTGCGATCATAAACAAAATCCTATAATTATTTTATGAAAGACACTTCATTGTGCCAAAAACCAACAATCACCAATGGACACTAGTAGGATTTTGGTTCTTTATAACTAGTCCTTAGTGACTTACATGATCCTTTGTGACTCAATTCTTTAGAAAAGAAGTTGTTTCAGACCATTTAAGTCACAAAAGACCAATTATAAAGAATCTAAATCCTACTAGTTGTAGTTTAGTGATTGTTGACTTTGAATGACTACTTGGATTCACCTCATTTGTGGGAACTTTGTGTATTCTAAGGTTTTTTGTGATCCTTTAAGACATATTCTCTGTCAATTTTAGCCCAAGCCTATTGCCACAAATAGGCAACCTAGATCTTGAACTTTGAAAATTCATACCTTAATATTCGATATAGCTTCATAAATTATGATTTGACTTAGAGTAGATTTAGAATCAGTTTGCTAATTCATTCAAACTACCACAGTGCACTTCAAATTATTATAAATATTCACACTGCTTAAAGTGACAGTTTGTGGTCCACTCGCCTCAAAGCAAAAACAACATACTCCTTGAGCTTTTACAAGTTAAGGTGGACACTTTGGTACTACATATAAAAGTGTAGTGGTCAATTTTAATATGTAAAGTGTTTTGCATTGTACATCTCAAATCTGATTATATAGCATTTTTAGAATTGTGGAAGAAAGTACAATATTATCAAATCTTGTTTCCTACACCATAAAATTGTCATTTAAATAGGTTCAAAAAAATATAATATAAGACATTACCACATAGATTACTACACATCAAAATGAAAAATGTTACTAAATATTTGTAATCACTCTACTTTGAAAATTCCCCCTTTATGTTAACCCCTAAGCTCCCAAGAGTCCATTTTTTGGTCAATGCCTTTTTTTAACGGGCTGCCCGAAACTGAAAAATAAATTTTTGAAAAATAAAAAGATAATTTAAAATACTTCATCGAGTCTACTTTCCAACCCAATTTGAATTATGTCAGTCCAAGTTAAACTCCACCCGGGAGAATTTTTCAAAGACAAACACTTCAACATTGTCTTTGTGTTACAAAATTTTCTATTTAAGGAACTTAATGATGTTCCCTCCATCATTTCTTTTGCTTTTTTGAATTTGACAATAGATAAACCAAATTCAACCAATCACGCTAAATTTTAAATTCTAAAAGTGAAAATTAGAATTTATAAAAAAATTCAAAGGTCAATGTTTTTAAATTCATTAAAAAAAGATCTAAAGTTTTTTTTGGAAGTTTGACCGTATGGATAATTTGTCGAGAGGATTTCCTACATTTTGTCTACTGAACCAAACTTCATCAAACATATGGAAGGCACATATTATAACACATCTATGTTTTGTTCAATATCCCTCTGGCTTTTAGGGGTTAAGAGCATGCTCACCCTTTTTTCTTCAATTCACCCCACTGCAAAAATAATTGCATTCAAAATTTGGTGTTAGAAACTATCCTCTCCACACCCTTGGACCCTTGCTTGAACAAATGTAATCACCTCTATATAGTGCGTGACCCAATCACAATCACTATACATGGGTAATCGGTATAATTGTTCATCAATCTAAGATATTGAGCCCTTTTAACCCCTAAGTGCTCACAACCCTGTCTAGGTTGGGCAGTTTTGCCAAGATGCATTATAAATTGCAACTAAGAGGAACATTTTGAACTTAGTATATGGATAAAAGTTGCTGTAAATTATGAATTTTAGATTCTATCCATACGGTTAGATCTATGATTCCTATCCTAAATTATTTTGTATTTTGGTTTCAAACACTTCTAATTTGTAGATGAAATTTGTTATGATCGGGGTTATGATGGGTTGAATTGTAAGTCTATGAGTGTTGTGATCTTTGAAGATTTTTGGATTGATTAATTCTATGAGTTGACTCATTTTTGTGAGCACTTTTAAACTATTTTAAGTTAAAATTTTATTTTATTTTTGATAAATCCATGCAACATAGTGTTCTCAAAACTGGCTAAAATTAGCTAGATTTCTACCAAAAATTTTGGGGCTGCTAAACATACAAAGAAAAGAAATGGATTTTTTTTGAAATGTAGCGAGAATGCTCATTATGATATAAATATGTAGCAACTTCATGAGGTTATATCCACGGATATCATCATGGTATCACCTTAATATATCAAGGGTATTGCTGGATATTATAAAAGTATCATGAGTATTGTATGCATTGGGTAGCAAAAGTAGATACCATTTGTGTGGGAGGTCGCATAATGTTCTAAATGTCATAAAGTGGTTCTGGGATCACTTATGCAACATGAAACGAGGCATAAAATTTTCACAAAATAATCCCTTTTTTAATCAGATTACACATGCATGAAGCTAGCTTTCTATAAAATCTATAGTAAAAACTCCACACTACAAAAAGTGCATGACGGATGAGAAAATTTGGATGAAATTTATACATTGTTCAAAAAATGAATGCCTGTGTAGTTTGGAGTTAAATCAGCTATAGAAGGAAAGTAGAAACATTACTATATTTCGCCCAAAAGACATAGTTCTTTCACTTGCAAAAACAACATTCAATGCAACTAAAGGATATTACATTCAATTTCTAAAGTCAAAGCCGGTGGATATCGGCGTAGAGTGTGCGTGTTCAAAAAACATTGCCATCCACTATAGGGGGGGCTCTGCTAGCGCAAGCCGGCCGTTTTGGGCCACTGTTGCCCTCCCAATGGCATGCAAAAGCCCGTGCCTGACATATTTGCCCTCGACCATAGCATTCTATCCATTTAGTTATCTATCAGCTATTATACCTATTATTATTGATTGGGGACAAAGAGTGGAGTACGGTAGCAATGAGTCAAAGGGTTGCCAATACCACAGTCAAATCACATGAGACCGTTGTCGTGACTAGTCCTTGTTGGCGAGTGACCTTGGCACAAGGGCCGGCCACATGAATGGCATAATACACTGCCCTTGCCGGGTTGGTTGTTGGATAAGGAAAAAGATGGTCTAAGAGTATTCCTCAAAGGGGCCTCTAAAAGGGCCTATTATATTTTTAAAATTCTTTTAACATACACAGAATTAGTCTATAATTTTATAATTATGGAAGCGCATTCAAAAACGCATAGTGAATGTACAAGGATTTTTGGATTTGGACATTGTGTGATTTAGAGACATTCCATCAAACGTGTGCTAATTTAGAGGCGCCTTTAAAAAAAGATTAATCAGGCCTTTAAGCCCGAAACACCACAAAACACTCAACTAAACACGCCATATTTGCCATACCCTTGAGTCTCTAAAAAAATTACACTAGATTTGAAGGGCCCTCTAAATTTTTTGGAAGTTAACTAAAATGTATCTTGGTCATTCAATGTCCAAATCAAGAAAAAAAAATTGGGTCTATTATGTTTAATTTTTAAATCATATGATTCTAATAAAAGTGATTTAATTTTCTAATTCCATATACATAAAAAGATATATTGTCAGTTACAGGCCCTATTTAGGATGCTCTAAATTATGTATTGAACTCTAAAAGTCCGGCGGTTGACATGATTTAAGGTAGGATGTCCTAAAACCACCATCCCCCAATTATGACATGTAGAGTTTCTTGGCGCCACCACAATTGAGATTCAAAACCAACAATTTCACTATTCAAGTAAACCAATAGCATGCCAAGCATGGAAAGAAATAGTTGGTGGTTTTAGATTAGCTCATGAGCAGAATCTAGGAATAACAAAGTCTGAACTTAGGAAATTGGTATGCGATGTATGGGTCAAAGATTACTTTCCACTTTGGAATTTTGTACAAAACTGACAAACGTGAATTAGATGTTGCAAATTTTTGCAATCCTCATCAAAACCTATTTTGAATGCGGTCATTTTTTTCAAATTTAGCACTGCCAAAAATAGGCAAGATTGCTTAAGTTGGTGGTTTTAGGAATATCAACCATAATGATTCTGACTTCTAAGTTCATGATGTACTTGGCTCTGGATCTGACCCTTGATGAACAACATTGATGTTGTAACTAATGGGGCCATTCAATGGATCTTACCTACTCAGATTTTTTACTTACATGTCAACTTGGCAAAAGAACAACCTGTGTCAGTGTCTTGACTAACTTGGTATCTGTAGAGCATATTGAGCATCACCACTCGCACGTGACTAAGGTAACGGGTTCTATTTCCGACTGAATTTCAGATTTGCATACTTAGACTTGTGAAAGAATTTTTTTATAATTTTTGGATGCTCTGCAAAGGCATTCCCAAAAAAAAACATTTTTTGAGCATTTCTACAATTTTCTATGATTTTTTAAGTTTGAAAGTTTAGAGTGACCATTAACCGCTCATAGAGTCATGGTTTTCATGAGAGGTTGGATTCTGAAAATAGAGTGCTTCTACACCAATCAGAAGCTCTTGATTATTCCAAGCATGGACGAAATTAGAACACTCTTGGACACTATCAAAAACCATGCTGGCTGGTTTTTGACACCCATCCCCCAACCAGTAGGGGTCGGAAATAGAACCCAGTCGGAAATAGAACCCGTTACCTTAAGAGCATCCTCAGTCCTGCGCACTTTGCTCACTGCAACGGTGAGTGGCGGGCACGGGATCCCATAGCGCGGGCCAACGCCCTCAATATTCCTCCCGTTACTGTGCGACCCTCGCTATAAGAGCTCCCGCTCTGGGCAAATTTTCCCCGTTTGCCGTGAGAGAAAGTCCTCCCGCTAAGAGCCCTGACAGAATCCGTGACAGTCTCCAAGCCAACAAGATCCTGCCACAGTGGAGTCTCTGCGCCACCTGGCTGCCTGCATCCTTGCATAACTTCCTTGCCGGGGCAGTTGACGAGCGTTGGATTGGACCCTCCTCCCTCCTCAGGCACCCACTCCTTTGCAGGGCTCCTTGCAAATGCTCATTGCCGGGAACTCTAGAGGGAGAAGACTGAGGATGCTCTAAAGTAGCAGAACCCATAAACATGACTTTAACCCTTTAGTGCCTAGGGTACTGTAGCAAACAGCTCTGGATTTCAGTGGGTTTTTCCACTGTGGTTGAGACTACCAAAAATAGAATGGATTAAATTAGAAAGTAACCGTACAATTCTATTCTCAACTCGAGAGCACACATTTTATTAAAATTTGAGAATCATCCGACGGTGGGATCGGAAGATTATAGTATGTATTTGAACTATATAATGCACGCTCAAAAACGAGATTTTGGGGGGTGTGTGACTTCAAAGTTAAATAGAATTTGAGGTAAATTTTCAAAAATAAAAGCAAAGACGTTCAGCTGTGCCCTATGTCAACACCTCTCCGTTGCAATCTTTCATATCAAAAATAGACTCACACATAATTATTGTGAGATTTATAAGTGAAAGTGACTTGTCCATGTACGGTTTAGGACAAAATTTTATACGTTGAAAATTGACAGGAGTGGGTACATTAGTCAAGATCGGATTACACACACTAATGGAAGATGACGAAGAGAACATGATCCAAAAAAATAAAACAAGATAACAAACTTCCAAACACAAGAAATACTACACAATACATATGTTGTATTTGTAAGTATTTACTGTATTTTCAAGTATTTGCAGTATTTTTGCGTTCTGTTGATAGGTATTTTGATAGTTGTACAATTCCAAATCGAAAATTTATTTTTCTGGAAGGTGCGTAATGTATGTGCGCAAATATGAACTTCAGAGCTGAAGTTCCAATTCTTCACGGATTCTCTGTTATTTGCATTTCCGACGTTGCAGTGACCATAATCTGGCTTGCTAGGCACTAAAGGGTTAAGGAGTTCAGGGTAGCAAATGTGATCAATTAACCCCTTAACGTACCAGGGTATCCCTGGAATTGACAATTTGAGAAAAAGCATTATAAATTACTATTTAGAAGAATATTCTGGAATTGATATACAAATGAAAGTTCTAGATTTTGAATTTTAGATTCCATCCGTACGGTTCCATTCACTAATACAATCACCAATATTTAATTATAAGTTTTGAAAGTTAAAATAAAAAATTCCTTGTAAATTCGATTACAAACTAAATTTCAATATTTTTTGAGTAAAATTTGTTGGAATGAGTTTGAAATGAGATACTCTTAAACGTGGTGATACTTTGAAATTTTTGTGTTTCTTAAATTTATGACCTCATTTTTCACGATTCCACTTTGAACTAGAGTCAATGCAATTTTGGCTCGGTCAACGACTTGACATACTTCTACATTTGTAATTTTAGAAAAAATGTACTCTAGTATGACTAAATCCAGCCATTAGATAGGACAACAACTTGGTGAAGAATCTCCAAAAAATTGGATGAGTATCATCCAAGCGTTGATGAGAACGTGAGAAGGCTTTGAAATCATTCGTCGTCCAGTTTCTGGACGCTGTGACGTTTAGGGGTTAACAAAGCTTCAAGATAATATTCTTACACTAGTAAGAGGCCAAGAGGAAATCAAAAATATTTGCATCAATTTTCGATGTCTCTTTGAGGTTCATGACTTACCTTACAACTATGTTCATCTTCAAATTTATTCCAGCATTTTCTAAAAGAACTACGATGTCTCATTGTTATGACATCGTATATTTGCCAATTGTTCGCCATGTGAGAGGATTTTAAAATATTATTTCTCTGGATTATGTTTGTGAAAGGAAATTTTCATCATCAACCCAAGGGCATCATTGAATACATTTTAAAGGTTGAGAGTGTAAGCAAGAAGTATTGGGGTCCCAGCTTGGACGACATCCTCTCCGAAGGAAAGGATCTTGTGTTTCTTCGGCAACTTTTGGATGATTGACATATTAGACAGCCAAAATTTTATGTCAGGCCTCACATAAAATTGTTGAAATTTGACTTTTGTTGAAATTGCACCAGGCCTGACATAAACCGTTACCTCAGTCTTGTTTTCTATGGCTGAGTACCCTTTTCTGTCTCAAATTTTAAGCAACGATGGTCATATTCGTTAAGATGACGCTAAAATCTGTAACATTCAAGAGCTCTAGAAATGAGGACTGGTGTAGATCTGAGGTTCCAGACAAGTGCCCATTTCTTTAAAGTTTGTCATTTTCACAAATATGGCCTCTTATGAATCCTGGAGCTCCTCCCAGACTCAGTTCATGAGGATTGAGAATCTTATGTTTGTCTTTCTCATTCCTTTTCTACGTACTCAAATCGAATATGCAATAGAAGGAAATGTGTCGTTTTTCACTTACTATAAATGAAAATGAAATGAAACGGCGCCAGGCACATGGGCTGTGTTAGTGCTAATGAGTAGTTTTGGTCACAAGAAGACAAAAACGTAAGTATAATATTCCGCCACTATTCACTGTTCCCACGAATTGAGAAATGAAAAACGACAGGTTTGCTACTAGTGATGGATGTTACAAACACTCAGGTTTTGTAACATCTGTAAGTCATTAGATAGCCAGTTTTGTTTTACACTCAGGCAGCAGTGAAATACCTTAGATCTCATGTACTATAAAATTCATCTGGATCGCCCTGTTTGTTATATTGGTGAAATTTCAACAAATCGGTACTAGGTTTTCAAATGGATACTAGAATTTCCATACAACCTCAGATCTGTACTACTGCTAGTTTTTAAAGCTCTGTGCACTTGAATGCCATTTTTTTGCACTCTTACACGTGCCATTGTAACTAATATGACCATCTAGATTTTTGAAGCGTGTTGGATCAGTTCAATGCACCTTCTCTAATGCTTTGGAAGAGTCGTCAGACTTGATTTGTTTTAATTTAACGTAACAGGTTTTGGAGCGACTGCAGATGCATGATTATTTACATCTTCAGTTGGCATTTCTCCAGATCCCAGCACCATCGATCATGTCATCCTCGTGCAAATGCTGAACTGCCTGCACCAATACCTTATGATGCTGAAGAAGATGTCTAGTTCATGAATTACACAGGGAGATCATATAGTTCCCCTGTGTTGATTCCCCCGTGAGTATCACTTTTCTCTGTGATTTTGAGTTTTGACATGTGTACAACATCACCTGCTTAACCCCTAAACGTACCAACTCTTTGAACAGAAGTAGATTCTAACCTCAAAAGTAGATATTATATTGGCTCAGATGTACATGAGGTGGACCATTGCAAGCATAAAATCTGGTGCAATGGTCTGTAAAAACAGTCTGTATTTTTTATTCATTGACAAAATGTTATGTGATCAAGTTGAACAACATGGTTAGAACAACATCCCAATGTCGTTTTGAATGTTGTTCTAAGTTTCTCTACCCACTTGTGATGGTTTGAAATAAGCCACTATGTGATTTCCTAACAGATGGTCATATTTGTAAGAATGGCATGTTTTTGAGTGTCAAAACAACACCCTTTTCTTTTTCTTGTCAATGATACCTCCTTTCTACCTTCTTTGCTAATACCACATTCACTATAGATAAATACACATTCAACAAATATTTCCAACAACTACATCTGCAGCTACTTTCCAGGCATTACACTGAGATGGACATTTTTTACAGACCATTTTCTAAAACGATGGCATGCTCAAGGATCACTGCCCCGCTTCAATCTGCTCCTCCCTGCACCTACCTGATCTTCCTTCCTTCCTCACCCGATCCTCCTTCCTTCCTCCCCGATTCACCCAAACAATTATCATATGTTCCAAAAAGATTCAAACAGCTCAATCTGTTCGTCGTCCAATATATGGACGCTGGTGCACTAAAGGGTTAAACTTCCTTGGCTGTAATGTCGGGCAGCCCAAAGGAATCTGATGAAAAAATAAAATAATTTTTTGATGCCGGCCTCCCCTGCCATTCTGACCAAAAATTAAATTAAATTAAAATGAACTGGCAGGCACCCGGCCCTGCACCCCCAACCACCCCAAACTGCCATGTGGCTTGAATGGTGGTAAGTGGCCGATGAAGGCCCCAAGAAGGTGGCAAGTGCAAAGCGAGCTGCCCGACTGCCCCCACCTTGTTGTCGCCATGCACTTGATCCATTCTCAGGGAATTCTCAATTTGCTAAAACAAGCGGAATGAGAGAGTCTATCATCGCTTTTTCACCACCTTGTCAAAGCACTGATGTATTTCGATTTTGATCAATATTCATACATTATTGGAACATGAACAAGAGAATAGAACCAAAAAAAAACGAGATAACAAACATCTAGACACTAGAAATACAACATAGTACATACGTTGTATTTATAAATATTTTTTGTATTTTGAGGTATTTGTAGTATTTAGGTGTTTTGAACATAGGTATTTTGATAGTTGCAGAACTCCAAATTGAATTTTATTATTATTAGAAGATGTATATTATAAATCTCTAACTCTAAACTTCACAATTCAAAATCCAATTTTTCACAGATTTTCTGTTATTTGCATTTTCAACACGCCAATGACATGAATGTGGTTAGGTAGGCACAGTTAAAGGGTTAACACTCAAACATGAAGAGGGTACTTAGAGACGGCCCGAGGAGCATCTTTAAAAGTCTACAGCAGTTGAAGAAAGAAAGAAAAACCGTCAACCTGCCTAATGTGCTGAACAGCAAGCGATGTTGAACAACGTTTTAATTTGTTGTTTTTTAATTTATAAAATAAAATTGATTCTCTTCACAACTGTTGCCTGATCATAGCTCCCACCTTCCTTGGATTCCTTTATTTGATTCTAAATTGTTCCACAACTATTTAATTTAGACGTATTTTCTAAATTTAACTTAACTCGCTTTTTCATCACGTGTCCAAAACACCACTGTATATCATATGTGGTTGAGAAAATTCACTTTTTTTCTCCATTATTCTCTCGTAAAAAAGCCCTACTATTACGTTTAAGGGTTAACACAGTGCGAACACAGCCTCATTCCCTACGGAAAAGAATAAATAAACAAATCATAGTACATTGAAGGAAAACGTGTTAATTAGAATGGAGGAAAACGTGTTGATTTAGTGGGGTTGTCCTGTTATCCAGCGATATGTTGTCAAACTGGTCTTTCTGTAAAAAAACTCCCCAAATTAAGAGATGCCTTCTCAGACTGTATTATCAAGAGAGCCAAGTCAGCCAACTGTTCTTCAAAGCAACTTGGTGACCAATTGTTGTGGACTTCTGTGGCCTTTTGGCGTTTTCTTTTCTCTTTCGGGAACGAAATGGAGAAGAATCTTTCCGTCGTTGAAAAACAATTCAAAACAATTATTGCAGAAAATGGTTACTAACTTCATTCATCCATCACGGATTGAAGTATTGAACAACTTCATTCATCCATCATGGATTGAAGTAATGAGGTTCATTATATGCAACCCCCACTGTCACCTGGACATACCTTATACAGTAACTTATAAGTTACTACGACTAATAACTTCGACTATTAGCAATGATCAAGCCAATTGAATTGAATCGGCTGCATTGCAGACTGACCATGTTCAACCACTACACTCAAACTTCTTTAACCCTTTAGTGCCCAGCTGACCACATTATGGTCACTACAACGTCCGAAATGCAAATAGCAGAGAATCCGTGAAGAATTGGAACTTCAGTTTTGAAGTTCAGATTTGCCCACATACATTACGCACCTTCCAGAAAAATAAATTTTCAATTTGGAATTGTACAACTATCAAAATACCTATCAACAGAACGCGAAAATACTGCAAATACTTGAAAATACAGTAAATACTTACAAATACAACATATGCATTGTGTAGTATTTCTTGTGTTTGGAAGTTTGTTATCTTGTTTTATTTTTTTGGATTGTGTTCTCTTCTTCATCTTCCATTAGTGTATGTAATCCGATCTTGACTAATGTACCCACTCCTGTCAATTTTCAACGTATAAAATTTTGTCCTAAACCGTACATGGACAAGTCACTTTCACTTATAAATCTCACAATAATTATGTGTGAGTCTATTTTTGATATGAAAGATTGCAACGGAGAGGTGTTGACATAGAGCATAGCTGAACTTCTTTGCTTTTATTTTTGAAAATTTACCTCAAATTATATTTAACTTTGAAGTCACACACCCCCCAAAATCTCGTTTTTGAGCGTGCATTATACAGTTCAAATACATACTATAATCTTCCGATCCCACCATCGGATGATTCTCAAATTTTAATAAAATGTGTGCTCTCGAGTTGAGAATAGAATTGTACGGTTACTTTCTAATTTAACCCATTCTATTTTTGGTAGTCTCAACCACAGTGGAAAAGTCTACTGAAATCCAGGGCTCTGAGCTACAGTACCCTGGGCACTAAAGGGTTAACCCCTAACCGTTCACACTACATTTACCCAGTCAAACTTACCCGTTACCTTTAAATGTATTGTTTTATTTTATTTTGTTAATTTTCTCATATAATTTATGGCTTTGAGCTTTAGAGTGTTGTAAAACGCAAATTTCAAGAATAGTGAATTGGACTAAAAAGTACAAGATAGCTCTCACACTTTTGTAGTTGGGACCATTTTCATTTGAAATTAAGAACTAGGTGAAAATCATCATTTGATTGAAAAAGGATCAAATGTGTTCTCACAATTAAGGGTTAAGTGGCTTAACCCCTAAAAAACCGCGGGTTTTTCCTTTTTTTGAGCATCATTTTCACCTCTTTCTATTCATTTTCTTGTGAATATGTATTTTGTTCTTGAAAGAAAATACCAAATTAAACATTTAAATAAAATTTAAGATTTTCTTTGACCAATTTAACAAATTTTCCCATGTCTTAAAAAACGGTCAGAAAACATCAAAAAAGACTACAATTTCATCTTTTCACTTTAAACGTTGTAATCTTGCAATATGTATAGTCATGCACTCTCCTAGTAATCTAAAACAAGATCTTACGGTTAGAGTTACAATATAATAATTTCTAAGGTTTATTTTTAGTCCTGCCTGGATTGCCCGTTCTCCCCAAAAAAATCCCTTTTTGCTCCAAATCTTCCACTTAAAAAGTTGGAATTAGAAAAGAATTAAAGCTCGTCCAAAATAACCTTAAACTACCAGATCATGGAGAGGGGTACCTTTAAGGTGTTGCTAGGGTATCCAAGGGATTGGCGGTTCGATTCCAGCCGTAAAATCACCACTCTACCGGATGGAAAAATCCCGGCAATGAGTTGCCAAAAGCAACTCGTCAGCTTTGCCGCAGGGTGCAAAGCAACTCGTGTGCTTCAGTAGAAAAAAAAAATTAAAAAAAATTAGAACCCCATATTTATATTGATATACGGAATTCACATAATTTATTTCAAAAAATAAAAATTGACACCGTGGGAACCTGCCTGAACATTGAAACATCCTAGTTAGGGCACTTGGTCCAGGTTTAGGGGTTAAGAAATTTTGTTGTAAGCTCTGCTTTGGCCAAATTCGTTAGAAAGTTAGATAAGATTCAGCAGCATCGCAAGTAGTTTTGTTGTTGCCACGTCGTTACAGTGCAAATAGGAATCTTTTCGTTCGTTTCGCCACAATAAGATGTATTCATTCAAGAATGTACTCGTACGTAGGTACGTCCTAGCTAGGTAGCTACGCGGGAGACCCACGACGTTTAAACTCAATCAGCTCCACTTACTATGTATAAACATGAGATTATATATATTTTTGTTTTTAAAAATTTTTAATTTAAAAAATATATAAAACATAAGATCAGAAGCTGGCGTGTTAGTACAGGCCGCGCTCTCAGCGGTCACTACAGTACAGTACAGACAGCAAAAGACAAGTCCAAACCGCAGCCACTTTGTATAGATAAACTATGAAAAGCACAAGTACAGTACAAAGATTGCTGAACTCCACTCAACTGTTGACTCTGGTATTAGGACAAGACTGAAGAATTTTCAGTTGTCATGCATGCATCTCAAGCTAGCCCACAAACAAAAGATATACATGGAATTAATTAATTTCTGCCCAGTAGAGATCACTATGTCAAATTTTCCCAGTCGATTTTTAGCTACAATGTATGAACATTCGGAGTTGGCCCTAGCCTTTCCAATAACACGGAACTTCTGTCTGCAGTTCAATCAAAACAGAAATCAATCAACACCATAATCGATCTACGGTGAGCTGTGAAGAAACTAAAATTTCTAGATTTTCTAGGATTCGATGATCAGCCGCCTTTAATTCCGAATCAGAATGTACACCGTACTGGAGTCTCTTGAGCTTCGGTACAGATCGAAGTTATCCTAGCTTCACAATGAGCTCAAACATCATCAGATTAATTAATCAGCAAGTAACTACTAGGCCGACATTTAAGAAAATGACTTAACTAGATTTGTACATAGGACCGCATAGATGTCATGCATTTAACCGCAATATCTATCTGTGCTTGGTAATCAAACCTAACCTTCAAAGACCCTGAAAACTTGAGCCAATGGCGAAAGACAAAGCATCCAAACAAATGGAACCCAGTTTCTGCGTATTTCTTGCAGACCATGTAACAAGTACTAGCTAGAAAATGGATTCATCATTCGATCATGTTGTTGCAAGGGCGATCCGGTCTATGCAGAGCATGAATCCTGCATACATCACATTTAAACACCGGAAACGCACTAGATAGTTATTGCGTACGTAATGTCAGAATCTATAAATTCGAGGTCCTGGCTCAAGATATGCAGGACCCGGCAGCTCAGAAATATATCAGAAAAGCACGCACAATTCAGTCCAGAAATGATCAATCATCCAAGTAACCCTTGCTGTTCTTGTAAAAGATGTCCATGGATAATTATCGATCCTAGGCTCTGTCGTTGAAGAAACTCAAACAAACATCGACCCCTGATTGCAGTACTAGTACACGTGCGTCAGACCTGTTCAAGAAGAAACTCATGGGCTCTATGATGTTACCGACGAAATGCCAGAATTTGGAGCAGTAGCAATTTTATATATTATGTATTATGTATTATACATTATGTATATATCAGTACAGCAGTCACGATGTTATGTACAGCAGTACTTACAATTGCAATCACAACACAGAACGACTAGCACGATTAAGACGAGAGTTCTATATCGGTCTTACCTCTAGGAAATTTGTGTTCTGTCGGCAGAACTTGAGAGCGCTTCCAGAGCGATACGCTGGTCAGAGCGTCATGCAACTTCATACAAAGCCCACGGACTGTTCAATTCTGAAATGCTGCGTTGTAACCAAAAACTGATTATGAGGTCGTTAACAGTACTCTGCACAATACAACAGCACCTAGCAACTCACGACTTCTAAAGAAACGCTTACAATAGGCCCAAATTTGAACCAATATGAGAGTCAATCAAGCGTTGTGGCTCCTCAATTCGATAGACCTGATGCCAGGCACCGTAGGGTACTCGCCAGAAGTATACAAAATCAGTCCTTAGTCTCAGGAAAAAAAGTAACGAAAATCGGAAGTGTGCAGGTCTTGCCTGCGTTCAATTCAAAGTCGCGCCAACTCTACAACATGTGATCACCGATGATGCTCAGAAATCACGATATATCAAGTGTTGAATAGATCAGACCTCGTCTCCCATAAGGGGACTAGCTAAAGCTGGTCACTGTTACATGGACCACCGCGTTCGACTGCTTCTGTTGCAACTCATAGTTCAGATTTACACATACTAGCAAAATTTGCTGCAAGTGAAAGTATTCCCCAAAGTTCACATCCTGAAGGACCGTGAGTACGAGGATCGACGGCGTTTAGACATAACCACAAGGACTTTCCAGTTTCCATCGGTTACTTTGCTCCTCCTACAAGCTAGACGTCACAGCTAAACCTTCAGTTACGACGCTGGCTGCAACCATCCAGCTCCCTACCTCCCTGCTATTTAACTACCCAGCCTTATTCTTTAATGAAACCTCCGGAAACGTGCGGGTACCCGGAAAAAAACCACGACCTCAACCTATACCGCAACAGTTCTGATTGCAAGTTCCCCACTAACCGCTCAACCCCGGCTATTGATTATGTAGACCCGCTCATCAACGGAAAATTCGAGGGACTCGGGAAGCTAATTAGATACCAAGGCAGTCTTGTCCCTACTGATCAGTGCAAACAAGATGCTGCACCTCATATTCAGCAGAAACCGACTTGACAGCTTGTGGCCACTCACGAGTTGCTCCCCGGGGTTGCTCCACACTATCATGTACATGAAGATGAAATTAAAAAATTAAACACGGTTCCATAAATTTAAATACCATGTGCAGTCACTGGATTTACAGTAAATGGCTCCGGAGGCGTCGAGATTGGGGGCCTGCATGCCCTAAATCTACCATCATGCCTGCCCCACGTGACAAAAAAAACGACCACAGCAGCTCCGAAGGCGATCGAAGAACCACGTACGCCCAATTGACCGCAGCGTCACGGACATGGCCGCACAGGATCAATTCCTACTGTAGCTCCTGGCCAGCTCCCGGTGAATTGATCATGCACCCTGCCTAGCTAGTATGGTTGCGGCCTCTGCGCGTGACTCCCGCTCGACGCCCACTGACTGAGCACGTCCTGCGCGGTCGACAATTGCGCGGCCTGCTGGCTGCTCAGGTTCGGGTTGTTGCTGCCTTGTGGGACTATGTTGTACAGCGATTGCAGGGCCGTCGGCGGGTTGTAAGACGCCATCTCCGGCGCTTGCATTGCCGGGGCGCCCGCCGCGGTCGTCACCTGCAGCAACGGCCCCGCCTCGTCGTCCGCCAGCGGCAGCCGATCGTACGTCGCGCCCGTGAACGACGTCGCGATTACCAGCACAGGGCTTGCGGCCATCAGCGCGCCCGCCACGCAGCCCCCCAGCACCTGCCCCGACGCGTTCGCGAACGAGATGGTCAGCCCCGTCGGCGGTACGGGCGACGGCGGAGGCAGATACGACCCTGACAGCGATATGAGCTCAAACCGCCCGTGGATGGTCACAGTCGCACCCGACGTCGTCGACTGCCGCAGCGTCACATTCGTCACGGTCCCGCTCCCGCCCATCACGCACACGCCCCTCTGCCGCCGCCGAGCGAAATCGGCCACGCTCTCCCACACGTCGTGCCCGCTCGCCACCTCCAGCACGTGCGGCCGCATGGCGTTCCCATTCTCGCGCGTGATGATCACCGGAGGTTTAGGTTTGTTCTTCGATCCAGGAGGCCGCCCTCGAGGCTTCCGGGACGGCTCGCCAGGCCCAGGCGGTCCTTTCGCTCGCCCCTTGCTGCGTTTGCGCGGCCTGCCTGGCACGCTGCCGCCGCTGCCTTGCTCCTCGTCCGACGAGTTGTTCCCCGCCGGCGACGGCCGCGACCCCGCCTCTGTGCCCCCCTCGCCGACCCCGGCCATAAACACATGCCCGAACTCCAGCGGCGCAGACGGCTGCTGCTGCTGCTGCTGCTTGAGCCTGTCCTCCCAGAGCTTCTCGGTGTGGCCCCTCACGATCCCCCACGGTGCATCAATCTGAGTCACTTTATATGAAGTTAGGGTCGCCAGCGCGCACACTGGGGGTCACACACAAGCGGTACTTCTACCCTCCTTGAAACAAACTGAGGTGCGGGAAACACTTACTTCTTGCGCCTGGGCTCTAGTGATAAAGCCGGGTCTGTCCTTGTTGAGCGTGACCCAACCCCTGGAATATATCACTTTGGGTCTTGACCAGGCCCACCACGGAGCAGGGGTGAGTGACCCCAAGGTAGATACGCAATTGATCGCTCTCCTACCTAATCAGAATCTCCAGCACGCACGAGGGTACAGCTTCTTGTTGGTTCTAAACTGCAGGACGGAATTCTCTCTTCTCAGAATTTTGCCGCAGAATCTAAGTCAGGGTATGGTGTTTAAAAATAAGAAGCGGACAAGAAATAGAGGATGTTTTTTCATATGTAGGATTGTTCGCAGGTACTAGACGGCCACACGATATTCAAGCTCCTGCTCAGAATTCGTCTGATCGGAATACATCGATCGCTTCCTCCACAGCGGATGCTTCTTCCACAAACCCCAGTCACTGTTCCAATTCCACACGCACTAGGAAACTCCAGACCGGATCACCAGGTACAGCTGGAGTACTCTGGTACAATAAATCATGCACGTACGCAAACCTGTCATTCAAGTACCACAGCGGATCTAGCGACCTGCACGTCGTGACGTTGTTGTCCACGACTGACAGCTAGTAGAAGACCGTGCTCACGATGCCAGATTCTACCTTCCAACTATAAACCACCTACGGATCGACAACGTACACTAGCCAGGAGTTTACAGTTCCTCCATGCAAATTCCGACACCTGAAAAAGCCAGGGTTACCTTCCCCTCGTTACGGTACACCCCAGATCTTGGTACCCGGCGCGAGAACGTGAAACAACAATAATCCCACCAGCAGGGAGCGAGCGAGTCGTCGTTGCTCATCAGACATGGTCCAAGTGCGAGATGCAATCGTCGATGGCGAGCCCGGCTACGAGCTGGCGCCACCGTGCAGTGCTCCTCACTCGCGGCATCAGGCAAGCAAGCGGGGCAAAGACAAGAAGACGCTCACAGAGTGGAGTTACAGGTGCCTGCTGGCTGGCTGGGGTTCGGCTTGCACTGGAGTTTGATCGACGACGACCGGTAGAAGGAGGTCATGACACGGTAATCTCGTGTACAGTAATCTCGTTTGGTTCGTAACGAAAGCTGGCCAGCACGAGTGGCCTCTTGTATGCTTTCGGGCGACGAGCGTCGCGTTGTCGTCGTGGTGGTGATGATTCACGCTCTGACGCGTGACGACGGCGACCTGCAGCGATGAGCGCCGCTTTGACTGAAAAAATTGTGCGGAATAGGAGCCCTCGTCGTGGGCGAAGCTTGCGCCCTTGGCACGCCTTTTGTTGAGAACACCTTTTGTCCGTGCGCCGACTGCCGGGAACTCCTCCACGGATGCGTTTCTGCTCGTTAATAATTAAGTTAACCCCAAAAGGACCAAGGATCTATGGTTTTAAAATGACAGATCTATTCAAATATGAAAAATGTAATTCAGTTAGGACCAGTGATCTCAAAACTGGCTAAAATTAGCTGGATTTCTATCCCAAAAATGGGGCTGCTAAACATACAAAGAAAGAAAATGAAAAAAAAATTGAAATGTAGTGAGAATGCTCATCATGATATAAATATGTGGCAACTTCATGAGGTGATATCCGCGGATATCATTATGGTATCACCTTAATATATCAAGGGTATTGTCGGATATTATAGAGGTATCTTGAGTATTGTATGCATTGGGTAGCAAAAATAAATATCATTTATGTGAGAGGTTGCATAATGTTCTAAATGTCATGAAGTGGTTCTGAGATCACTCGTTAGGACCAAATCTTATAGCATTGGAATCAGTAATCAACATTGCATTGCAAGAGTAGGTGAAAAAGAAACAAGCAGCTAGTCGCGTAGTCTATGCCGTAGTATTTATCCCATTTTTATTTTTATGTCTCCTTTTTACTATCCAACCTAGAAACTCCTTAAAACGAAGTGTTTTGTAGTATTTCTCCTCGTGGGGCAAAGACAATGAATTTGAACAAAAGGACATCCACATGGACCACATAGGACCTACTCAAAAGTGCTAAAAAAAACATGACAAAGGCCAATTATGGGTTTTTGGTCCTTCAGAGCATCTCCATCTATAAACGCTAAAAATGACATGTTGAAATTTTTTGAATTTCATAATAGATAAACCAATTTTAACTAATCATGGTGAAATTTAAACTCTAAAAGTGAGAATTATAATTTATAAAATCTTCTAAAGGTTACATTAGGAGAAAAATGGGGTCCCAAAGGGGCCCTCTAAGCTTGCCCGTGTTAGGTGAACCGGCTGCCCAGGCACCATTTTCTATGTAAACCCATTGGTGCAGTCGCTGCCCGCTGACAACGTCGGAAGCCGCAGTGTTGGCAGCGTCGATTGGCGCGACCCACGGAACTGCGCTGCTGGCAGCCACGATGGCACCATTGGTGCTGTCTTGTAAAGTGCACGGTTTGGCCTAATTTTTCAGCACGTGCCAAAGGCCAAGGCCCCTTTGTGACTACAGATTTCTCCTAATGTTGCTTTTAAATTCATTATATATATATATATATATATATATCTGTGTGTGTGTGTGCGTGTGTGTGTGCAAAGTTTTTTTGGAAGTTTGACCATATAGATAATTTGTAGAGATGGTGTCCTACATTTTGTTTAGTGAATCAAACTTCATTGAACGTATATAGAAGACACGTATTATAACGCATCTATATTTTGACCTATACCCCTTAAGCATTTAGGGGTTATAGTTCCCTACCCTCACACATCAAATATGTTCTCTAAATAGTCCGTGGACCAATCACAAGAGTTTATTGTAGAAGATATTTAACCAAACTTAGATTTGAAGGGCCTATGTTTGACATAGTAGGATTTAGACCTAAGAGGCTATTTGCAAGGGCCTTGAGTTTTTTCATCTAGATTGGTAGGATCTAAGACGTTCCTAGTGCAGAGATGGAGATGCTTATAGAGGTCAGCTTTTAAAGGACACTTGAAGTCCTCAGCGAGTAGTCCGAGCATCTCTAAAAAATACATATATTTAGGCCAAACATGGGTGTATGATCAATCACAACAAAGAAACAAGTACTTGAAGAATCAATTGGGAACTTGGGCAAAAATCAAATGATCCTCCAATACCTTTGACGTAGGCATTGCAAACATTGTGAATTTGTTGTTGCAATTAAGCACATCAGATGCCTCACCTTGTTGTGCATCCAATGATCCATGTTTGATCAAAAGGAGTTAAGAAGTGCTCCTAATAGAAGCAAGATTCCTTTGAAATCAAACCGGTGGGGCTTGTAAAGAAGTTTGATGGTTAAAGGACCAACGATTCATGGTTTTAAAATGACAAATTTAATCAATTGTATTGTGAAATATATGATTCAGATGAGACTAGATTTTGTATCACTAGAATCAGTGAAGAATAATGCATATGATGGTCAAGGAGCAAACAAATTTGAACAAATGAAAGTCCACATAGAATCTACTCAAAACTGCTTTAAAAAATACGAGGCCCAATTCGGACTTCTTGGTCTTTTAGGGGTTGAGTTATCTCTTCACTCGATGTCAATAAGCTCCGAATCTTCCTGCTTTGCTGTGCATCAAAGTTAGCCGGGCTACTGTGCTGAGGAATCAGAACGTGCATTATTTTGCTTTTTATTTTCAACCCAGTGTGCTAGTTCCAATGTCCATATATCAATAATTGAATTCAGGAATAATCCTATATTTGATTGGTGGGAAATCCAACAAATAAAAATAATTCGATGAAACATTTTGCACGACATCAGAGTTAACCAAAAAGTCAGCTCAAAGAGGAAAGTTTTAGCAAATTCCTCTTGAAAACCTCTTGAACTCATATTGAAATATAAATAGACCGAAAACTAGTTCAAGAGGAGTTGGGAGACAATCTAAAGCAAGCCACTGTCATTATTCTCCACACCTCGCAATGACTTCCACACCTCCTACCAAAGCTCCAAGCCCATGGCCCACAAGGGGACAAGTTATGACACGACACTATTCAACCCAAACATAGCTCAAGGGAGCTCAAAAGAACCTTGAAAGAAGGTTGAAAAGGCATGTTCCAAGGCCTTCTTTTCGGTTAACTCTATCATAGCCAAACAGACTTTGGGTCTAACCGTCTAAGTAAGAATTCAATGACCAACGTAAATAAAGAGAAAAAGAAATGGTGAAAATAAAGCACCTCTCATTGGGGGAGGCATAACAGTATTTAGCAGTCCCACTGTTCACCCTTGGGAATCACCATTGCAAGCAAGAATCATTGCAGAAATCGCAATCTTTTAGAGATTGAATTAAAGTCATCTATAACTACTGATAGTTTGGCAACTCAACAAACTTGTGTTTTTTCTTATTAGTTTCTACATGTTCCACATCATCAATTCCATGTTCATATGTTGATTCTCTTCACAAGCAAAAGGATGTCATGTAGTACTAGCTAAATAATGTTATGGGCCCCAAAGGCAATATGATATGGGATGGTAATCAACAATTATGATGTCAACATTTAGACACCACACTAGTAATTGAAATGGTGATCTTTGGCCACCGAGTAGTGTAATAGTGTGGAGTCCAACAAGTTCTTTTTTGGTTTTTTGGGTCATTTAACTTTGAGCTACAAAGTTCGCACGCAAGTGAATGAGGTGGTTTTTTTATCCTTTGTTTTTATGTTATTTTTTGAAAAACCTAGTGATGGATCTATATTTCTTCATACATCCTATCTTCATTCAATATATTGGCTTATTGCGAAACCCTTCATACATTATATTTTTCATTCAACATCTTAGCTTTTTCATCCACTGTGTGTTGCACACAAAGTCTCAGCCTAGTTTGCAACCAATGCAGTCTATTGCTTTTGTGGCTATACGAGGTGGCATTCTTCTCATTATGTTCCCACATGGTTATTCTTCTAATGAATTGTCAACTGTAAAAAAAGCTGTAAAAAGCCAAAAAAAGCCCTGATGTCCAAGTCATTATTGACATTAGCTTGGTACCAATAGTGACCTTGTGCACCATGCTCTAACACTATTGTTTGATGTTCAAAATCCATCATTTTTAATAGTATTTTGTTTATATTGAATAAGGACAACACTAAATAGGTAGATTAGTGTTAGATAATTATAAGATTTGAAAATATTAGAGATTTTTACTCTCAACAAAAAAATTACCAAAGACATTGATTCCAATACTATTGAAAGATCCCCATCTTGACGAATATAGAGGGTAAAAAAATTGGTTAAGAGCAAAAACTTACAACATGTTTATGTAAATTAGTGTATCTAACACTAATCTACCTATTTAGTGTAGCTATTGAGTGGTGCGGAATTTGGGTGTGAGTGTGGAATATTCTTACAATATTCTACCCCACAATCAACAGTGCCTCGTGGCAATTTGGAGATTAGGGTTTCAAATTTGAAGTTTAGGAAATTTTTTTGTTGACGTCAACAAATATTCCGAAAATATACCGCACTGTGCGCTCACACCATGACGTAGTTGACCGTTGTTAGAGACATTTGTACCTCGATTGCTGACACTTGTATCTATATTGTTAATACATGTGCCTTTATTGGTTACAAGTACTAGTAAACAATTAACCAAACCAACCCACTCATCACAACAACCATCAGGTAAAACTACGTTGGCCTTGATAGTCTTAATGCTTCAAATTTGTACTACTCTAATTTTACTTTACAAGGCAAGAATATACAAAAAAAATCTACATAATAAATTTAGTAAATATAAATTTATTCAAATTTTGAGTTTTAGTTTGTGATATTTGCATTCAAAGAACCATACCATAAATATCAGTAAATGAGTCATAAAAGTGTAAACAAAATAGTTGTAAAATGTCACTTTTTTGCACCATCCTATTCAAATAGAGACATAAAAATTGTAATATTGGAAAAAAAAATCAATCTTAGAGTTGATCATTATCCCAAACTCAATCTTGAAGGTATTCTTTAAAAAGAAATTTACTTATTTTCTAATGTTGATTCAAATGCCACGATTTATTCTTTATATACTTCAGCTTACATAGAACTCAAACACTTAAAGAATATATATATATACACATCTTCTAATAATGTTTTTAAAACCAGTTTATGATTTCACCAAATATATAAATCCAAAATTTGATGTACATCATCGCAATTTAGAATTTCAACATCAAGCCCAATTTGAAGATTTCCTTAATACATAAGTTTCTCAAAAAAAATTGAAAGAACACCCTTTTATCCTCATATGGACTTTTGGAAAAAAAGGACTCAAATCAAACCCTTAAAAAGTCCATACCTACACTTCTATAAATGACTATATTTAAATGGAAATCAATTCCAGGCCTCTTAACCTACAACACAACATATGGTAAGTTGGTACTACAATAACATGTTTCTTTTCTTAATAAAAAAAACCTTAAACAAAATCATATTCTTTGTTCATAGAAATTCATATTGCAACTTGAAAAAGTCCATAGCTCCTCCAATTTAAGAGGATCATTAAAAATATAAAGCGTATTCTTCAACACAATCAAGTTGATAATGTACATACTTGTTCTTACAAGCATAGATATGAGCTTACTATGCCTATTTGGTCTTGCAATATAAGGTAAATTCTAAAAACAACAGTGTGACAAAAAAAGTGAGCCACCTAAACCATGCATTCACCAAGAAATCAACCATAAAATCCTATAAAAAAATTAAAATAATAAATAATTCAAAATAAAATTCAAAAATTCAAAAAACCCAAATTCCATAAAATTTAGTGCATTATAAACTTCAAACATGAAAAAAAATTAAGAAGAGTTTATTTCACAATAAGGATAATTACATAGAAACTAAAGATTCTTTTTGTTTCTTTGAAAATTTTAAAAATCTCTTCTAAATCAAATTGACCAAACCTAATTCAATTTTGAACCTTGAATGTGTGAAGATTAGTGAGATACAAGTTTTTTAGTGGAAGAGGATCTTGCTCCAATACTCCATTACTGTAAAACTTGAAAAAAAAATTTGAAAATTTGAAAAATCCAATACTTAAAATTTAAATCCAAATGGTCACATTGGTGAGTACATCATATAGAACAGTGTAGGAAAAAAATCATTATTATTATTATTCATATTTGAAAAAACTAAATTAAATAAACGTAAATAATTTTGACACCTTATCCTTTAGTCATTGGACAACTTCAAACCACATGGATGTATCCAACATTAACTCTTTTAACACGAAATATCAAAGTTTGATGTTTAGTTCATTATATGAGAAAAATTCATAACTTTCACATTTGGACTACAAGTTTGGCAACTTTAATATTGCCATAAAGGTAATGAAAATCATAGGGAGCTCATTTTGGTTCCCCTGTGTTGATTCCCTTGTGAGTGCCACTTTCCCCTCTGAGCTTCAGAACTTTACACATGTAAAACTTTCCTTCTACAAGTAGGTGACTAAGCTTAAGCAGGTGATTTTGTACACATGTCAAAACCCCAAATCACAGGGAAAAGTGGCACTCGCGGGGGAATAACACAGGGTAACCAAAATGAGCTCCCTGTGAATGGTAATCTAAATAGAAAGAAAAGTAAACAAATAAATATATCGGCTCACCACAACTTGCCCCAAAAAACAAAAAAAACAAAAAAAACAAAATTTGGTCCCAAGAAACCTTAGGGGCTAAATGTCTTAGCGTCTTGTCTCATAAACTCCAAATAAAAAACAAATTGAATTGAAATGTTGTCTCAATTGGTTGTCCAGAATAGCCCTTAACTTCAAAAGGACTAAAAGTTCCCAAAGGGCCTCATGTATTTTTCATTATTTTTTAGTAGGTTTTATGTAAATTCTCTTTTTCAAATTTAATAATTTTTTATTCAACATGTAATATTCTTCACTACTTCTAGTAGTACTAAATTTGGTCCCATTTAAATTATATTTTCCATAAACATGTTTGTTTAAATTTGTCATTTTTAAACCATGAATCCTTGGTCCTTTACGGGTTAATTCATGGCAACCTTGGTCTAAGAAGATACTACAAAGTCCTTATGTACCTCGCATCATGTGGAATCTGGTTCATATTAGTGTGGCTTTTTCTTATATCTCGTCTTATATCCAATAATCCATATTCATGCACCAACAACTTTATCATAGCTGTGTCCTACAAGTACCAACGTAACATGATTCCTCTTGTAAAGAAAAAAACATTCTTGTTCATCAGCTCCACAATGTCTTGGCTTGCAACAGTAGCCTGTCTGTATAGCACAGACATCAAAGCATGTATTATTTTATTAGATACCGGCATTTCAGTTTCAATTGATGCTTTGTGAAGCTAACATAAAAATCAATATTTAGAGAATGGCCACTCACTGGCCATCCATCAGTAAAAAGGGGGGCATCATTCTGATGTGAAAATGGTATGAAACTTGCATGCACCTTGACATTGAAATCACACGAGATTTATAAATGCTGGAGTTTATTTTGGAATGATGGCATGATTTTTGTATTAAAATGACACATATCATTCAAATGATTAAGGTAGGCGCACCAAAAACCGTCCAAATTTCAGGTTCATGAAGTTATCATAAAAATTCAGAAAAATGAAAAATTCAGAGAAATGGGCAAAGCTCGTGAGAGGCTAGTTCAATTTGAATCAGATTTTTCTGACTTTTATTGATTTATTTATGATTTTTTGAAGTTGAAAACGTAGGGGTGCCCTGAACCGCACAGTCTAAAATGTTTGATACGGGTACATGAAAATTTTGTGAAATGTACCCACTGGCACTTGAAACGTAGGGTGCGGATTTCGGACCTGCACGGTTTTCAGTGCCCTGACCTTAGTGATTAGCTCTTTTGTGTCAAAAAAGAAGAAGAAAGTAATTAGTGCTCGCCAGAATGATGCTCCATGATTTTTACATGAAAATCACACTACATTTATTTGCCCCAAGTTTACTAATGCCACCCTTGCCTTGAGACATCACACGAAGGGCGGTTTAGTGTGATCTTTCAATTGGCCCAATTAACCCTTTAATGTCCCGATTCAACAATGTTTTCAAAGATTTGTTGTGTAAATTGTTTGATGAAAAACAAAAATGGAGTTGATGTACGAAGCTAAGTTGTAAATGTCAATGTGAAGATCACATATGTACGGTTGGATTCATCATATATTTTATTAACCCCTAAATGTCCCAAAGTATCCCCAAAATTGATAGTTTGAGAAAAATCAATATTAAAATGCTATTTAGAAGAATATTTCATAATTGTTGTACAAATGAAAACTGTAGATATTGAATTTTAGGTTCCATCTCTATAGTTAGATTCACCAACGCCATCACTAATATTTTATAATAAAATTTTAAAGTTATAATTATAACTTCCTTCTAAATTTAATCACATAAAAAATATTGATATTTTTTTAGTAAAATTTGTTGGAATGGATTTGAAATGAGATACTCTTGAAATGGTGATTTTTTGAAATTTTTGTGTTACTTCAATTTATGACCTCATTTCTAGCAAGCTCACTTTTGAACTACAGTCAATGCAATTTTGGCTTGGTCAACTGCTTGACATACTTTCACATTTGTAATTTAAAAAATATGTACACTAGTAACACCAAATCCAACCATTAGATATGACAATAACTTTATAAAGTATTTTCAAAAAATTGAATGATTGAGTTTCATCGACGAAGTAATGTGAGTGTAGTGTGAGTTGGAATTTGTTCATTGTCCAAAAATTGGACGTTGGGATGTTTAGGGGTTAAACTCAGTTTGGCCACTTTTGTGACGGAAAAATTAGTTTACCCTCTTTTCTATTTTGGATTCTTTAAAAACCATGCCAGTTTGTTAGGCTGCCTTAAATACCTGTCAGACTCACCTTACCTAACATGTATTCTCTCTTCTTTTCTGTTAACTCTAATAAGCTTCATGTTTGCTCAAATTGCTACTCCTACTAGCTCAAGGTTCACACTAATGGACTAGTTAAGTCTTCTCCCAGTCTTCTATTTTCAAAGTACATGAAACTTAATACGGTACAAAGGAGTATATCAAAACCAAATAAAGATGAATACAAATATGAATTGTTTACCCTAAACCTCAAGCCAACTCTCTTGATTATAAAGATTTTAAAATTTGGAAGCTTTTAACTAGTACAAAGGAACATATATCTTTAAAATTCCAATGAATTTTTGCAAAACAAAAAAAATGACTAAGAGGCTTTTAAATTCCACTAGTAGAAAAGATGGCATTCCCCAGGGAGGTACCCATGCAAAATCACTAAACATGCGTGGAACTGGGCACCACATGCCTAGGCAGCTCCCTTTCTTACTACACTAAATAGGTAGATTAGTGTTAGATAATTATAAGATTTGAAAATATTATAGATTTTTACTCTCGACAAATTTTTTTACCAAAGACATTGATTACGATACTATTGAAAGATCCCCATCTTGACCAATATAGAGGGTAAAAAAATTGGTCAACAGTAAAAACTTACAACATGTTTATGTAAATTAGTGTATCTAACACTAATCTACCTATTTAGTGTAGTGAAATTCCACCACTGTGGCCTTTACTTGTAGCTTGTTTCCAACTTATTACTCTTTGGCATGTAGGGGCCCTTGGCTTTTACACAAGCTTGGGGTACTCCACGCTGATGCTAAAGTATGGACGGGGCAGCACATGCAAGGTCCATTTGTGTGGGAGGCTATGTTCACCATAGCTAGATTGGTGGACAATTGAACCAATTCTCTGACTATGGCATATGTTGACTTCATTATTGGTTCCTTCCATTAAAGTACAGCCTTTTCCATGAAAAAAAACACACAATTTGAAGTTTGAAACAGCTGATTCAACATTAAACCTAAAACCACCAAGACCAGTGTTTTTTTCCTGGTGATTTTTCCTGGTGATTTTAGCTTCTGCAGCTACTTAGAAGTGGCTGCCAGAAGCTAAAAATCACCATTAAAAAATTAAAAATTAAAAAACAAAAAGCCAATTGCCCAAGACCCAATTCTGCACCCTATTATTGACTCAAAATTCCACCTTAGGATTGACTTAATACCACCTCACTTCAAGTGAGTACTACATGTAGTAAGTGATAAATGGAATTCAGTGCAAATTGAGCTCTTTTATGTACTTCAATGACTTACAAAAATGAGATCACAAAGTGATGATTAATCCTTAAATGTCAAGAGGGCCTGGGCGGGGCAGCCCGAAAGGCATTTAAATTTTTGGAGGGAAAAAAAATAAAAAATAAAAAATGGCTTTGCTAGTCAACACTGTAGCACTACAACACTTTTCAAGAAACGACCTCAGCTGCCCAAACCTCAACTCTTATTCATTTTGATAACTTTGATTGTTTGCTAATGATTCTACAATCTCCCAAATGAAGCGCAAATTTGGAATTTAGATTTTTTTTCAGTAGCTTTTCAACGCACCAATCCTCGCTCGATTTGGCTGAAAAAATCCAATTTTTTCTTCATTATTCTCTCATAAATAAGCCGAGGGGGCTTACTTTGATGTTTTAGGGTTAAAAAATTAAGACGATGGGGTGCAATTTAGTATGACAATCTAATAGATTCTTTGATGGAATTAGATTTAACTAGTACAATTTAAAGTAATTTATTTATCAACTATAGCCTAATTTTGTATGATTATAAAGCATTTTTGGGATGCTTCTGGCCCCCACATAGGGATGGTTTTGTACTTTCAAAGCATGTCACTTTATAAATTTATAGAAATACAAATTGTACCGTAAAAATACGATTTCAATTTGATTCAACTCCACTAAGATTTATCTTTTTGTCAAATATTTGTAACACACTTTGTATGTCCTACAAGCTCAAGGAGTGCACTATTCAATAAAGCCAAGAATCACGTGCAAACATCCCCTTTTGCAAAAACACTTTTTGCATACATCTTTTTGGCTAAAATTAAGCAATATATGTACAAATCTCACAGCCTCAAAATACATTTCCTTATGTAAAAAAGGGCTAAAGATGAGGAATTTAACTACGAGTCCCATATATATCTACTTTCCGCTCGATTGAAATATGTCTCCCATACATACATTTTGTACATGCTTGTTCTAAATAATACCCTTGTTGTGCACGCACGTATATAGTTACAGTACTTGAAGAGTGCACTCTCCGGGCCTACAAAATGTTTGGATTACTTAAATGGACTACAAGATGTTCAGATTGCTTAAATGGACGGTAATAGTGGTACTTACATCTTAAGGTTGCTTTAGACCAAAAGTAAACTAAGGACATTTAAAATCTAGGAGTCAATTTGTTGCAACCTTGACACTTTTTGGTTTGGGTCAATCTATGCAAAGACAACTAATCCATAATGATTCAAGGGGTTTTGGATAAAACTTAAAATATGTAATTTTATAAAAAAAAATTGAAGTTTCTCATCAAATAATTTGTAATCTACCCATACAAAAATAATTCATTACACTATGAATATAAGAAAAAATATTAAAAAATTGTGAAAAATAAAGATTTAGCTACAAACGTTCTTAGAAGATGAAAAATGATTACAAAATCGTTGTGTGGGTCATTAAGGGGTTAAAGTACTACATGACAAGATAAGTGTTTAAGCGCTTTCAATATTTGATAGCTAAAGGTTAGTCATGTTTGCTTTACTTCAAGCAATATAAGTTTGAACTATAGCCTTTAACCCCTAAGTGCCTAACCAACCATTTTGACCGATGTACACAATTGGAGTTTATTTTTTCATCAGTCAATTCGTCATACACTTTTTGCAAGAAAAGAAAAATACTACAAAGTTCTATACAAAGATAGCTTCATGCATGTGTGATCGGATTGGAAAGGGGATGATTTGTGAAATTTTATGCCTCGTTTCATCTTGCAGTGATTCACCAAAATCTTAGTTCAAAAGGGCTCATGAGAAAATGAACTCATAAAACTAAGCACCCAAAAAATCTTCTAAATCACTGCAATTAGAGTATTATATTTCAAACCCGTCACAAAAAATTTCATCTACAAATTGTCAATATCTTATTTGTAATCGAAGTACAAGAGAATTTTGAAATTTAAGTTTCAATTTTTATACAAAATATTGGTGGTTGCAATCATAGATCTAACCATGACACCATGTGGATAGAATCTAAAATTCATAATGTACAACTTTTATTCATACATCAAGTTCAAAACATCCCTCTTAGTGGCATCTAATAATGGGCAATTTTGTATGAATAAGACGTCCATTTTGAATCCTACATAGCGGATGTAGATATACTCCATGATACATTAGATTATTTTTCTATGGGATGGGTTCTTTTGAATTTCTAGAAACCATTGGTCCCAATAAAATCAGAACGTAAGGGGCATTTTAAATACTAGAAATGAAGGCCATCAAAACTTGAAGCTATCTGTTGAAGGCTAAATTAGTTTTTCATGAGTTTGAAGATCATCAAGCTCTTATACACATAATAATGAGAGACCATTAAGCTTTTTCATACCTTATAACTATTTGGAATGAACAAAAAAGAGTACATTAAAGAAAAAGACATGATATCTTATTCAAACACAACTAAAGGTGACTTTAGGAATAGCTTTTTTGTTTCTAACTGTTCTCGGCCCAACCTTCACTACATTGAAATCACTATATATTGTGGCCTACGATATTTACAAGAGGCTTTACCAATAATTATTTTTTCAAAACAATGTCGTAAAATTCATCTAAATATGATGAAAATTTGTGTAAACAGATGAGAATTTGCCCAAATGGATGAATGTACCCACGCCATTCACACTCATAGTATATGGTGATTTCAGTGTACTGCAATACAGTTGTAACCACTAACCTGCATGCTCTAAGTTCTGATATCTGCTAAAGGATATTAGGGGTTGTCACACCTCCTCTGAGAATGGAGAATGGGAAAATGGAGAATGGAGAATTAGGAAAAAGAGGAGCCAATAGGATAGCTTCTCCATGGAGAAAGTGTGACACCCCTTTTGTGGTTTGTGGAGATTGAGAATGGAGAATATAAGTTGTTAGTTGGTTACTCATCCTCCAAGCATGGGCAATTCTTCATTCGCCATTCTCCATTCTCCATTCTTCACCCGTGCAGGAGAAGAATGGAATTCTTCAATCTTCAGAGAACGGGCCCTCCGCCATTCAAGGAGAGCTTGCCACGTCCCCATTCTCTGAAGATTGAGAATGGGAAGAAGAGGTGTGACACCCCTATTAACTTATGATAAGCTCAAGCGACATAAACGGTTACTTAGGCTTCCGGTGCAGACGCATGGATAAGCCGAACACGTACTTTCACGCACCGAAGAGTAATATTCTAGAATCTGCTCTAGATAACAGGATAGAGGCTTCAATCAGTCCTTGTGGAAACGGAAGAGAATTCACTCAACTTCCTTCTACTTGCATCCACGTGTTGAAAGCTGCTTGCTTAATTTTCGTTGCCAACTACACTAAATAGGTAGATTAGTGTTAGATAATTATAAGATTTGAACAACATGTTTATGTAAATTAGTGTATCTAACACTAATCTACCTATTTAGTGTACCCGAATTAAGTTTCCAGATCCCGGGTCCCACTCGCTGGAGCCGTTACACGGTGACAAGTGGCACACCACATTGTGTTGTTGGCTGCCATCTGTCCCTTGATTGAGGTATGTAGAACGTATTCCCTGGCGCAACACTTCCATCTCATATTCCTTTCTAGTTCATTCACTCGTTTCCAGAGTAGTTTACAATCACTGATTCGTTTCAAGTCAGCTACAGTTCAAGTCTCACATTCCCGTTTGACAATGTCGTCCTACGAGAGCACCAAAGACTCTGCTGCCCGCAAGGCCGAGGAGACCAAGAATGTGGGTCAGCAGAAGGCCGGAGAGGCACAGCAAGCCACCGAGGTGAGCTCTACGTACATAACTGTCATCAAACACGACGTCGTTTGCAGTAACTCCCGTATGTTTCGTGACCCTCCAGGTCTCAAGTTCCAGGCCTCAGGGTTTTGAATGTTGTTAATTAGTTTTGAGTATTGTTAACTAGCAATTGCGCTTACTGAAGTAGCTTGTGCACGTTCAACACTAGTAGCATAACTGTCGTTTTTTCATTCCCCACTTTGTGAAAACAGCTAACAGTGTGCCTAGATTTCTGTCTTCTTATAACCAAAATCACTCACCAGCATCGACGCAATGTTTCATTCCTTTTTCATTTATAGTAAGTGAAAAACGACACGTTTCCTACTAGTGCAAGTTGGTTGAACTAACAATTCCTGTAACTTCTACAGAATGCCGCTGGAGCCACGCAAGAGAAAGCCCAGGAGGCAGCAGGAGCGGCAGGCGAGAAGGCCAACCAGGCGGGCAATGTAGCCGGTGAGAAGTGGGAGCAGACCAAGCAGGGCGCTTCGAACGCCGCGGGAACCACGCAGGACAAAGCCAACCAAGCGGCGAATGCAGCAGGCGACAAAGCAGACCAAGCGGGCAATGTAGCAGGCGAGAAAGCAAACCAGGCGGGCAATGTAGCAGGCGAGAAGTGGGAGCAGACGAAGCAGGCCTCGTCCGATGCTGCGCAGGCGGCGTCGGACAAAGCTGAGCAGGCCAAGGAGGGCGCTGGCAGCTTGTTGCAGCAAGCCGGTGACGCGGTGAACAATGCGTATGAGAAAGTGAAGGAGACTGTCACTCCCCAACAGTAGTAATATAATTATACAGTTTGATCTCGATGTGCATAGATTGGCGTTAGGTAGCTTTTCAGTGTTAGTAGATCACGGTGTCAACGTCCTGCTGTGAATATCGTCAGTGCGCCACTCCCAAGGAATTGAAGTTACTCATTATTCAACTGCGTAGACTTTACGAAGTGCCTGCAGTCCATTGATGTGCTATGTCAACTGTATAGTTACGAAGTGCCTGCATTTTGAACATTGATACATGTGCTATCACTAGTAGAAAATTCAATTGTTATGTTGATTTGGTCGTGTTGATCAGGGACACTTTTTTTTTGATTTGGTTTCATTTTTGTCCAAATCAACATATTTCTCTCCAAATCAATAGAGAAGTGTAATCGATCACGCAACCGGATCAACAGAATAGTTGGATTTTCTAGTAGTGTATATAAACTACATAGGCTTGTAACTATGAAGTGCCTGCATTCCATTCATGTGCTGTATGCTCAGGGTACTTTTCTGTTTCTCATTTCCGAAAATCATTCATACTTGTGACCTAGAGTAGCCTTCCCATTTTTCACCATACTAAATTCTTTTACTTCAAAAGCCTCATAATTATTGTAGAGTACATTACCATAGCTAATTGTATTCTTTATAAAGCTTGACGCGCGAACATGGGTGAATACAGTGAATGATTGTATATATTGGCAAAGCTTTAAATTTTGATCTCAAGAGCATGTGCAAAAGCAATCTGGATTCTTTTCGCAGCCCGGGTGGAACGGACCTGCTCAAGAAAATTATCTAAATCTTTTTCACACTTCCAAAATGGATTTGTCAGTTAAGTAATTGTCTCCCTCAAATAACATTCTTACAGTGAGGGTGGGTCTGAGCAAGATAGGCGACACATTTGTTGATGAAATACTTCCTTGCGACTAGAGAGCAGTTCAGCTCTCCATTATTGTTGGTATTACTTGCTAGTTGTCCATTGTTCTTCGAATGGTACAACTTCAACCTCAAATTCATAACACTTGTCCACAATCATTTACTCCAATATGCAACATGCACACGGTCATATTCAAACAACTCGCCATGTTATATCTAACCATTTTCTTGTTTCGTTTAAAAAAATTAGAGTTTAATATTATTTCATCCTCGGGGAGGTCATGCTAACCTTTGAATCATTTGAGTATCGAGTGTGAACATAGAGTATTTAAAAGTACCCTAAAAATTAAAAAGTTATATTTTAATTATGATTAGTTATATTTTGAGAATATTATTTTAATTCTTGTAATTAGTTTTCAGTATCTTGTATTAATGAAATTCATTTATAAAATTTACCTTCAAAGATTTATGTGAACCCTATTTTATTTTATTTTTGCGCATTGTTACACAATATTTGGAAGTGACCTCCCCGAGATTTCATTGTACTTGTGGCACTCAAATTGCATACCTTAGCTACGATCTAAAGAACTATAGCCTGAGTCGCATTGAACACACACACACACTATCTATATATATATATATATAGACATACTCCAATCCTCTTTCAAGGTTGACGTCAATAAAGTGTCCGTTCATAATGTCAATGACCCAGTGCCCACCCTTAGACTTGACAAGACCCACAACATACACAACTTGCTGCACATAACATTCTTAAGCAGTTGTTTGTGAGAACTCATAATTTTATAGACCATTGTAGATGGCAGTTAAAAAAAAAATACTAGAAGGCATACAATAGAGAGAGTACGCACATGGTACTCTCTTGTAAAAGATTAATCCAATCTTATCTCCTTGGAATATGCCTAAGATGAACAGTAGCAAGAATAAATTGACAGTACAAATGGGGACAAATGGGGCTCTTATGCACATGGTACTCTCATGTGTAAAATTAATCCAATATATCACCTTGGAGTGTACCTAAGATGAATAGTAGCATGAATAAAAGAGGCTTTGAGAGTACAAACGGGGACAAATGGGACTGTTGTTACTGTTGGGCATGGTGTGCAAGATGGTTGCTTAGTTCAACCCAACTCGAGGGGCAGGTTTTTTTTCATTTTTCAAAGCAATTTGACCATCGATATCTCATAATAAATAACACTTTTTAAGAACGTCACCCATGAAGTAAATAGTATGCACCTACATTTTTTAAATATAATTTTATTTTTAATTTAGGGGTCAGAACTACAATTAAATTTTTAAAAACCCAAAAATCCTTAAAATGGATTTGTCTATTAACCCTTTGATGCGCATGTGTCCACTATGTGGATGATGAACAAATTTAAATTATTCTCTTGACTACATACGTGAACATTTTTCTTCCATTCAAATTTTCCTTGGTTTTTGTGATACTTGGATATCATTTGTATGGTATGGATCTTCAAAATAAGACATTGTGATTTTATTTTTAAAATAACATAATTGGTTTATGTCAAAATTCATTCCTAGTTCAAAAAGTGAGACCTTAACCCTTTAACGTCCCAATTCAACATTGTTTTCAAAGATTCGTTATAAAACGTTTGATAAAAAATTAAAATGGAGTTGATGTACAAAGCAAAGTTATAAATGTCAATGTGAAGATAACATTTGTACGGTTGGATTCATCATATTTTATATTAATATTTTTAAATTAATTTTGCAAGGTATTCTCTTGAAATTCAATTAAAAATCCAAATTTAACATTAAATAAATTTAGAATATTGTAATGAAATTGGAATAGCATGCACTACAAGATCGTATGGTTTTCATTATTTGATTTTACTTATTTTGAAAAATCATGTTTAAGGTCTCACTTTTTGAACTAAGAATAAAACTTGACATAACCACTTTTGCTATTTTTCAAAAATTCTCAATATCTTATTCAGAAGATCCGTACCGTACAAATAGTAGTCAACTAACACAAGAATTAAGAAAATTTTGGATGGATGAAAAACATCACCGCATGTGGTGAAGAGACGCGTTGGAAATCATTCAACGTTCAGAATATGGACGTTGGCGTGTCAAAGGGTTAACCTCTAAATGCCTAGAGCCCTCTCCAAATTCGGCAATGTTGCAAAGATACATTATTAAAATGCAACCTAGAAGGATATTTTGTCTTGATATATGAATAAAAGTTGTACATAAATTTTAGATTCTATCCATACGGTTAGATTTGTGATTGCTATTACCAATGTTTTTGTATAAAATTTGAAACGTGAAATTCAAAATGATTTTGTAATTCAATCACAAATAAGATATTGACAATCTACGGATGAGATTTTTGTGATTGGTTGAAATATAGTACTCTAAATGTAGTGATTTTTGGAAATTTCTTGGTTGCTTAATTTTATGAGTTGACTGTTTTTTAGAGTACTTTTATATGGAATCTTCAAAATTTTGGGTGAATCACTACAACATGAAATTCCACACTACAAAAGTGCATGACATATGAGAAATTATGGATGAGATTTGTACATTGTCTAAAAAAAAGGACAATCAGGCAGTTAGGGGTTAATAGTGGTGAAGTTGTTCATACAAGCTCTATTAGAAAGTTGAGACACCCATTCCCGACCAGGTACCCAAATCAATCAGGCCTAATTTCTAGATTTTGAAAGGGAAGATGTACCTCATTTGTACATTAGAGCATATGATCGGTTTTAGGTACACCTACAACTTTGCACTTTAAAAATTTGTGTTTATTCAAATAATTATCAAAAAAAATTAATTAAATATGAGAACTTCCTAATTTTTGTAGTGCTAAAAGAGGAAAATAATCAAAATATCAATTCGTCTATCTCAAGTATAGTACATGTCTTATTTGATCGGTTTTAGGTGTTTTGACCTTAGTTTCGAAGACATGTTTCAAAATTCTTGTAAAAGTGACTTAAATTGTGTACCTACCTATCAAAGTTCAACAAAAAATAATAATGAAAAAAAAGTCCAAAAATTTAAGAATTTTTTTTTTCAAATAAAAGAATCTATATTGAAAAAGAGAATCTTAGTGAATATCCACATAATCCTAGAGAATATAATTCATATTATGAGGAAAAAATAATAACTATTTGGCATGACTTGCAGACCCTTGTCAACCGCGTTATTCATGTTGGAATTAAGTTACTCATGTGGTAATTAAGTTACTCATGAGGGAACTGATAGACCAAGGGTCTATGCCTAAGTTACTCATATGGTAATTAAGTTACTTACGAGGGAACTAATAGACCAAGAGTCTATAACTCCAAGTTAGTTAGAACACCAAAGTGATAGTCTAGTTAATCTGTACATATTCTAAGTATGTAGACAGACGGTACTAGAACTATAAATGTGGCTTGGTAAATGAAGGAGATATCATTTGTCTATAGGACAATATCTCACTTCTATGGTTGGGTGGCAAGTCACATAATAAACTTTGTTTACCTTCTGTGCACACTATCTTTCTTAATTTAACAATTCAGGTATGGTAGCCAAATCAAAAATTCAAATAACAAAATTTGAACGATTATCATTAATTTCAAAAACATTAAACATATATAGTTGCTCATGCATTTACTACCCCTAAACATCCTCATTCCTTTTCAAATTCAACAGTTTTGTAAAGATGCATCATAAAGTGCAATTCAAAGGGACATTTTGAACTTGATGTATAATAAAAGTTGTACATTATCAATTTATGTTCTATCCATACAATTAGATCTGCAATAGCTATTACTAATATTTTGTATAAAATTAGAAACTTAAAATCCTAAATTATTTTGTAGTTTGATTGCAAATAAGATATTGACAATATGTGGATGAAATATGTTGTGATGGGTTGAAATATAATACTCCAAGTGTTGAAGATTTTTTGGTTGCTTAATTTTATGAGTTTATTTTTCTAGAGCACCTTTAGACTAAAATCTTTGAAATTTTTTGGTGAATGATTGCAACATGAAAATCAACTTCTTTCTAATCGGATCAAACATGCATGAAGCTATCTTCACATAAAATACAGTGTAAAATCCACACAATAGAAAATCAATAATGAATGAAAAAATTGCGTCTGATTTTGTACATTTTCCACTTTATGGATAGTTGGACATTTAGGGGTTAATCCTCTAGTGCCCAGGTAACCGCTAAGTGGTCACTAGATCACCAGAAAAATGAAATGCTCTAAAATCTGTGAACCGTCTCAATCCGTTGTTTGAAGTTCAGACGTGCAACTTTTGATTCTGTAGATGATGCAAAAAAGAAAATTTGGAATCTGACTTTCTTAGATGTCCAAATACCTATGTACATTACAAAACACAATACTGCAAATGCCTCAAAATACAACAAATACAACACATGTAAGTCTATGCAATATTTTTGGTGTTTGGAAGTTTGTTATCTTGTATTTTTTTGTGGATTGTGTTCTCTTGTTCATGTTCCATTAGTGTATGTATTCCAATCTTGTTCAATGTACCAACTCCTTTCTTATTTAATGTATAATTTTTGTCCTACACTCTACATGGATAAATCACTCACTTAAAAAATCTTCAATAATTATGTATGAGTCAGTTTTTGACATGAAAGATTGCAATGGAGAGGTTCTGGCACATGTCATTGCTAGACATCTTCGCTTTCATTTTTGAAAATTTAATCCAAATACTATTTAACCTTGAATTCACACAACCCCCAAAATCTCACTTTTGAGTGTTCATTACACGATTCAAAGACATACTATGATCTTCCAATCCAACCAAGATTTAACCGACACTTGTTTCATTAAGCTATTCTTACATTTATACAGTTGAATAATATTAACAATATCCCTAATTTCAACAAAGAAAGTTTAAAAAATATATCATCCAATAAAATGTGGTTTCTTCAGAACCACCCTAGGCACCAAAGGGTTAAGGATTGAGTGATTAAATCTACAAATTTAACTAACCATAACATTCTTTAGCTAGTTCTACAACTCACCCTTTTGTGCAAAAAATTAACATATAAACAAGGAATTGATGATGTGAAACATGTAGAAACTATTTAAAAACAAAAATTTGTTGAGTTGCCAAGCCATCATTAATTACATGTGACTTCGATTCTCCAAAAGATTACAATTCTTGCAATGATTTTGGCATGTGATGTTGATTCCCATGGGTGAACAGTGGGGCTGCCGTAAAGAATGTTACGGTCATCAAACGCCTACACTTAGAGATCTCTGGAAGGCAATGCAATTACAGAGGGTTGAGTATACAAATGCAGTTACAGTGCAAAGTACAGATTAACTTACTCAAAACGGTTGGAGAATCAGTAGAGGTCTATCCAAAAACCCTAAGATACTTCAAACTAGCCGAATGCTGCACAATTTAATCCAATTGATATCTGTCTAACCCTAAATTTCTGTCTCTCTAGTAGTTCGAAGCTTCATCACCCACAACCCTTGTCAAAGCTCACCATCTTGTTACCAAATTCTGCACAACGCCATTCTTCTGTACCAAACCCTCACAGAGACCAAAAGTACTAAACCCCTCGTAGAGATCGACTTGAAACTGTGTTTGCCTGAATCACCTCCTCACATTCTGACACCCCTATTGCCTAATTAAACCCAAAAAAAACACACTAAAGAAGAATATTTAAATATGTATAAATTACTTACCAGTCGTGATTAGTGATATCTTTCGTCAGTGAATAACTGGATCACTGTTCCTGAACGATCGAGCCTCTCACATCAAACTATCGCAGTGTATCTTTCGTCAGTGAATAACTGGATTACTGTTCCTTGGCGATCGAGCCTCTCACATCAAACTGTCGCAGTGTAGTAGAAAGATGGGCCAAAAGTGACTAACAAGGGATTCACCGCTCACAAATTAAGAGGACAATTAGAGGCGCTAATTAACGACGATTAGAGAGGGGAGATTACCGAGAGAAAGCAAGTTAGGGAAGGGAAATACAATGCATGCAAAGAATCAAGCGATAGCGGAAGACGACAGGAGGAAGTACCTGCAAGCTGCAAGATTGCTTTCGGCTGCAAGTTGATAGGGGAACCTCCAGCCAGGGATGTGCATGATGATGCGGTGACGAATCTTCGCCCGATCCTGCATGCGTGTCTTGGCCAACACACAACCTGTCGATAGATCATCGAAAGCTGAGCTCGCTCGACAGAATATATCTGAACCACATGCTTTCCAGGCCGTGATAAGCGGCCGGTGCAGCAAATTCAACACCCACACACAAGCAAGCCGTAACCCAACTCTTGGCAAGGCCGGGACCACCGGAACTTGCACAGAGCGAAGGGGCTTGCAAGCTTGATAAGTTCAGTTCGTGCTGCCTGCAAGGAAGGACCCACAGGCTTCATTGTACAGACATGATCTACTTCAGGCGTCATTACTACTGCCAGGCTCTGCAATACATGCCACTAGGCCTGGCTCCCCATCTATGTCACACACTTGGTAGTTGGTGCACACTACTGCACTGCATTGGAGATCTGCTTCCCAGGCTTCCGTACTTGGGCCCCAATGCAAGCCTCCTTGTGGATCTAGATTGCAAGAGACTGGATTTCGATCCTGACAGAACACGTCAGATCGTTTCTGTTGCTCTGTTTACTTAAATGTCTTTGACTACGAGTGAGGAACGCCTGTGTGAATGGGGGGTTCGTTACGGTGGCTACTTACGACGCCAATGCCAAAAAGTGGTTTATGGATGATTTCAGACATGTGATTGTTGTGTATTTAACTTACTGACATCACAAGAAAATTTTACTTCCAAGAATTGCTTGAAGGTGTAAGATATAACCGTCCACCTCCTCCCCTTGAGGTGCTTTTGACAACTTCCATTGAAGGAACCTAATTTCGATCACTTGTAATTTATAGGGCTTCTAAAAGTGACCACTTGTCGTTCAATTAAAGGTTTCCAAAAGCGGTTAGTGTTGGGATTGTTTAGATGCAATTCATGATTCTAAAACATGTCTTGTAAAAATAAAAATAAAAGCTATTTTTATTATAAATAAATAAATCAACGTGATTGGTTAATTTTTATCAATTCTTAACGGTTAACCCCTAAAGGTCCTCACCTCTTTTGTAAAAGTCAAAGCACTATAATTTGCATACTTTAAATATCACATTGAATGATTTATAATTTTTCATAAATAATCATCGACGTTATGAAGGTATGACAAAATTTTCAACATGATTGGAAGATATTTTGAATATTTACAAATTTTATGATGTAAACAAGGTAAAAATTCAAAATAAATATGTTTTTGTCAAATTTAATATCAAAAATTATATTTAAGGTAGATAAAAGTTATATTTATTTGGAGTAAAAAATTGAAGGTGAAGAAATTAAAAGAGACTTATGATTGAAGCATCTTTAGAAAGCCCTTTGTATTTTGGACACTCAAAATTCAAAGTTCTCAACGGTGAAAAAGCTTCAAATGAAGTTTATTCTCCAATTCCAACTGTCAAAAGATGTATCATAACTTAACTTAAACATTTAATGAAAACACCAACTACGATAAAGCTAAGACACTTGATTTTTGGGGCCTTTGACCAAAAATCAAGCATAATAGGGTTGATTGGTCCTTTAGGGGTTAACATCATAAGACCACTTAGCATATCTCAGCTTTAATTTTCCATCACAATTAAAGAATTTTTTGACCAATTTAACCAAAAAAAATCATGTCTTCAAAAATGGTCAGAAAGGCCAGAAAAGATTAGAGTTATCCTTAAAGTCACCGTGTGTTTGAATAAGATGCCGTGAATTTTGCTATAATGTATTGTTATTTGTGCACCCCAAATAGTTAAAAGGTAGGGAAAAGCTTGGTGGTCTATCATTATTAGGTGTGTAAGAGCTTGGTGGTTTTCAAACTCATGGAAAACTAATTTAGCCGTCAAGAAAGACGGCTAAACTAGTTTCCCTTGAGTTTAGAGACCACCAAGCTCTTACACACCTAACAATGATAGACCACCAAGCTTTTCCCTACCTTTTAACTATTTGGGGTGCACAAATAACAATACATTATATCAAAATTCACGGCATCTTATTCAAACACACGGTGACTTTAAGGATAACTCTATTGTCATTTCACATTCTCACTTCAAATGCTATAAACTTACACTCTGTATGGTCAAATTCTATTAAAGTTTTACCATGCATTCTTTTGGTAGTTTAAAGCAAAATTTTACACTTAAAGATGAAAAAAAATCATTTTTACGGTTTATTTTCAACCCTTTCTCAAACTGCCCATTCTCCTCCTAGAAAACCTATTTCTCTCCATGGAATAATTGGTTTCAATTCCTAAAGCACACTTACGGAGTAATTGGTTTGGATCCTTGAACACACATAACACCTGATGCATATATTCAAAATCCATGATCAAATAATTTCAAAATGAAGGGGACTACTGACTATTGTTGGTTCTTTCCAAATCTTCCCGGAACTTTGGACAAGGCAGGGAAGTTGAACTTGCCGTACCAAAGAATTTTCCCGACTCTAAATCCCCCTACTCCCCGGACGTTAACTCCTAAGTGACCAATCAACCATTTTATGGTCGCAACCCAAACAGTAGTGATTGCCCTTGGGTAGAAAATGACATTTTTCAAACCTTGATTTTTTTGTTTAAATTGGGGGTCAAGATCATGTTCTAAAGCTTTTTGATACATTTCATTTGCAATATTGAGGTTCACTAGAGAATTTTTCAAAGACAAATAGTGGGACAATATGGTGCCCTAAATATAAGCTTGCGAATTTGGGACCATAGGGTGCCCAAAATGAAAATTTCAGAAAATGGCCCCAAATAGTACTTGCATTTACGTCGAGGGGGGTTGTTTACAGTCGGTGGGGAAAGAATTTGACATAGCGCTAAAAATGGACTACCACGGGTATTCAATGTTGCGCAAGGGTAAGTACATGTGGAGTCAGGGGGTGGTCCCAGAAAATCCTGAGTGAATGCAAGTTGCAACAGTTTGTTGTGTATCCAGTATCCACCAGCCTCCCTGAATTCCACTTGACATGTATGATCATTGACTGTGGTACCACACTCATGATGGCATTTAATTTGCCATCGAAATTTAGGGAGCATCTTCTGATCAGCAGCAGCTGATTTGGTGGGGGAACTCCTTCACTTGCACATGACAAAGTGACAAACACATTCCAAAGTTGTTTCTTATCACAGTGTACTTGAGTGTTTGAATATTAGGCAGTGCTGGTGTTTCGAGATCCTAACACAAGGACACGAGCTCATGCTATCAATCAACTTGTTCCACCCATCAAGCCCCATCATCATTTTTCTACCTATGCAATGTTACGTTCTAATAAGTGCGTCACCCTTTCTTCGGTGGACTTCGGTGTGGGGTCAAACTTTTGGTTCACACCAACCCATCAAAGGGTTGGAGTTATTTGTACCCTTAGAGCATCCACACCTTTCTCCATCAATTCACACATTAACTCCTAAAGGTTGGGCCTATGACGATGGAATCATGTTTTATCTGTTACACTCAATTTTGATACTAAAAGTATTACCAGAATTCAAATTTATAATTTTTAGTAAATGAAGTCACATGTCTACTACAAATCATGAATTTTTCATAAATTTTGGTGAAACTTTTGAATTACTATGGTTTTATGAAGTGATTGTAAAGAAATTCTATATAAATTTCAAAATGTACTAGAAAATTCCAATTTTTTTGCCTAAAGTGTAAATTACGATGAAGAAAATTTTATTTACTGAAAATCATCCAGGTTTCTTAATTTAGAAATTTTGCTACACCTTGTTGATACCTACTTAACTTGTAACTACAATAAAACAATCAATTTTTAAAAAAATCCAAAAATTCAAAGTGCGGTAGAAACTAGACTTGGCAAGCTTCATTTTGTTAGTTAAGCTCAAATGCAATGGAACTCATTTTCATGGCCTAAATTTAGTTGAAGTAGAACAAGCCAAAAAAAAACCAAAATTCACTACAGAGTGAACAATTTTTACAACTCTTTTTGTAGTTGGGACTCCTTGTAAAATCTAAAAATAGCTTGAATGGTTTGAATTTAAATTGAAGGGGTGGCATCACGAAGCAAAGCCCTTCACATAAAGAATTGAATGGAAGTCATCCACGCAACTGTTAGAATTGAACAATCAACTTCATTCATAAGCCTTTTTTTGGTCTCGGCAGCGTTTAGGGGTTAACCTCTAAAAAGCCAAGGATTCATGATTTTAAAATGACAAATTTAATTTATCATATTATGAAAAGTATAGTTTAGATGAGACCAACTTTTATATCACCAAAAAGAGTGAAGAATTTTGCTTGTGTTGATAAAAAAAAATTAAAAGGAACTTCACATAAGACCTGATCAAAACTACCAAGAAAAACACGAGGCCCAATTTGGGCTTCTTGGTCCTTTAGGAGTTAACCACTATCATCACATCCAAAATTTGGTATTACAAGCTATTGTCTCTACGCCTTTAAACCACTATGTGTTCCTCTATATAGTTGTTGAACAAATCACAGTCACTAATCATTATTGTTCATCAAATTAGGATATCAATCCCTTCCTTAAATTAGCTATAACTTAGATGAATATATCTAGGTATCACTATATCATGCTCATATTTCGTGGCTCTCTCATCTACCATTAACATACAACATTAAATGCAATAACTTTTCACTCATTTTTCATAGTCAACTGAGAATTCAGTGGTAGGGTGTGGATACTCTAAGAGAGTCCTCAATTTATATACCATACCTTAAAAATAGACCTTTGGCCATATTTTGAATTTTAAAGATCGAAATCCATACACTCTATGAGCCCACTAAATTATAGTCAATGGATCAATGAAAAATTACTATAAGTAGAATGTGAGATAGAATGCCATTACAAATGTGATCAAGTATAATATTTTGCCTAAGCTTAGTCGTATAGAGTACTTTAGAGGTTTAGTGCAAAGAAAACTCATAAAGCATTGACTCAAGCTTCACAACAAAAAGGACTATATTTAAATACTCTATGTTCGTTGTACCAAATGTTAAACAATATAATGTGTAGCATTGACGACACACTAAAGGATGGCTCCTATGCAACCATGGTTTGGCAAAAGAGAAGATAGAATGTTCAATAAAAAAAATTATGCTAATCAAGGAGGAATGAGAATAGAATTTAATTAATAGTAAATTGTATTTGAGTAACTATAAATATATTGCAATTATTGTGGATTTAAAATCGGAATTCACAACTCACTTTTAGTTCACACCAACCCATCAAAGGATTCAAGCAAAATTGGAAGTCACCATTTCTAGTATAGTTCTAGTACTTATTATAGGATGGTGTAAAATTTTAATTTTAATTTTATGATTTGATTTTTTTTTATTAAATCAACAAAGAGCTCTCTGTTAATCGTGCTTCTCGGTGTATAATTGGTCACTTATTTTATCCTATTTGGTGCTATTTGTGCATGAAATTGCACAAATGTGTATGCTTGAGATTTAGGTGACTGTAGCTTGCTTCTACAGAATTAAATCATTGAATATTAATAAAAACTTGTGTGAGATGATGCAAAAAAATTCTAGAGTTATATGTTGGATTTAAATAATGGTGTTTTTTTCACATTCTATAAATTCATGGATGTATAGAGCTTCACTTCTCCAATGACAATCATTAGTTACATTTCCTTGAGAAATTGAAAAAAAATACAAAAAACACAAAAGCACTAAAATTGCCTTCATCTAAAAAAAGATAAAGAAAACTTGCATGTAGAAGTTTCATTGTTGATCGTAGAAATGGGATTATTTGGGCATCAAGAAAGAGTGCTAAAGCATGGTGCCCAAGTACCTCATTTTTATTAGTGTTTTTATTTTTATTTACATTTATATATATTTATCAATTTATTTTGAAACAAAAGGACACTTTGATTAATTTTTATTTAAAAATGAATAAAATCATGTCCATTAAAAAAACAATGAGAGGAGAACTGCCTCCTGAGGGCAAGCTGGGGGTACTAAAAAGGAATAAGTGAGATGCCAAACCACCCAAGGAAAAGAAAACGTTGTTCTTGAACCATCAAGAATGTTTATATCATTCATTAGCATGCACTATCCTTGTCTCCACTCTACAACAGATAGCTAAGTGAACAGGTGGAGGCTCAAGGCGATGAGCAGAGTGCATGAAGGAAAAAAGCAGTGTTTCTGCCTTGGCTCTACAATAGATGGTGTAGAATATTCCACACCCAACAGTGCTTCATTAGTAGCTAAGTGGACAGATGGAGCCTCAAGGTGATGAGCATATGGCTTGAAGGAAAGGCAGAGCGCATGAAGGCTACTGAATGTTATGTTGATTGTTCTTGAAACACATGCAAATATTTTCGTTTGTTGCAGAGGGTCAGTCACTCACTCAAGCTGTTTCCCCTTATAGCAAAGCTAGACTATTTTGAATCGGTCCGGAGTGTTCACTCAAAAGGCTACAGCAAATCTCCCTGTGCATGAGTGGCAAAAGTCTTGCAATTTTTTCAAGGGACTACCGCCTGATAAGTAGTACCAGAGAAAAAAAACAAGAGAAAAAAGAAAGTTCAGTTATTTCACAGAAAAAAAAGTTGCAATAAACTCATGGTCTTTGACTCTGCAGGACTGAAAAAAAAAAGGGGGGAGAAAAGGTCCAATTTATTCCAACTGAACTCCCCAAAGCAGAACATGATTGGAAATGGGCAGTTCAGCATGCATTTTGGAGGGAAGTCTCAATAGTAACTAATGCAACAAAATTGGAATTCAAATTGGATTCCAGACTTTGGAATGAAATTCGCTTTCATTTGTTTCAAAAAATAAAAATAAAATAAAATTGGATTCCTGAGGACATTCAACTCAACACTTGATGGTGGAGGAACAACACAAAAATAATAATTGAACTAGGTGGTGGTTTTGTGAGGCGCAGGACTGTTTCAATCTTTGGCTACAAATTAATTGGTATGGCGAGTAACATGGGCAATATTATTTTCATTGGTATGATATGTGATACTATGAAACGGACAAAGTTTGCAAGGCCCTGTGCCTACCAGTCTTTCCATCATTTACGCAGAACGCTGCCCATGCTGGGAAAATGACAATGACGGTAAAGATGACGAAGTCGGACAAAGAAAAAATGGTAAAGATGACAATGACAAAGTCGGACAAGAAAAAACTCGCTTTTATTTTAAATGCAATCATGAGCGCTAGAACCTCCTCCGTCTCCCCCCCCCCCCCCCCCCCCCCCACGTCAATGCTAACACTATTCACCTCATGCCTCATTTTTCTGAAATTTCCATTTTGGGCACTCCATGGGCTTTTTTGGGTCCAAAAATAATTTTAGATTTGAGGCTGATAATCTCAAATTAGTTTGGGGAGAATCCACTTGGGAATTTTAATCCCTAAGTGACCAAACGATCATTTTATGGTCGTTGTTCATTTTTTATAGGTTGTCCAGGATGAAATTATATACCGGTATTCTCTTAATAAAACTTAAAAAACATTTTCAAACATGAAATCAACTCTATTTTTCAGCCCAATTTGAATCATGTTAACGAATCCAAGTTAAAAACTCTATCAAGGAGAATTTTTCAAAGACAAAGACCTCGATATTGTCTTTTTGATAAACTTTTGAGACTAAATGCTTCTAAATTCATTACGTGAAGATCTAAAACTAATTAACTGTACAGATAATTTTAAAACAACATGCTTTTCATTTTTTGTATTGGACCAAATTTCATTGAAGATATAGAGATCACATGTCATACCACATCTACGTTTTGTTCAATACCCCTCTGTCATTGGGGGTTAAACTATGGGAAAACAGTTCTTTTCTTTTTTTAAATGGCCCTAACCAGCACAAAGTAGGGGGCATGTTTTATCTCCATGCATAACCGTCCAGAGGACGGGGGGGACTGGTTTAGAACGTGTCTTCCTAATGGGATGTGGATTCAAGAATTACTCTATATTGCAAGACACATGTTTTAGATATTTTTTGAATTGTTGTTGTTAATTTCCATATAATGTATAAATGTAGGAGATGTTATGCCCTTGTCATAACTTATATCACATATATGCAGAGGTTTTAAAAGCATTGCTCACAAAAGGCACTTTTGTCTCAAGATTGAAGTGATCCAAGGATTCTCAAGGATATCGACGCATAGTGTTATTTTAAAAGTTCTCTAAAATTCTAATAAGAAATCAACATTGAGGACTTAGTTTTTATGAGTTGTTGATTTGGGTTGCTAAAACTTGTTGATCGTAATTAGTAAGTACAAATTGACAATTAACATCAATGGTTTATTTCCCCTTGATCCTATATTATTTAGCATTTTTGGTTTTGTATTTTTATCCCAAATTAAATGAAACCAATTTTCAAATGTTTGTAGAGAACAAACCACTACATTTGAGCCTAGACTTCTTGAAATTTGCAAATCAAATAACTATCTAACAAGTATTAGAAGTCTCTCATCTGATGATTGTTAGAGCCTTTGGAAACACTCATTTGATATAAAATTATATGCACATTGAGAATTAGGTGTGATTTTTTAAAATTTTATACATATAACATATTATAGTAAATCATTAACCTTTAAAACACTAAAGCTGTTTTTATAAGCTTTGTGTTCTATGATTTATGAATTTGTGAATTTAAAAAAATAATAAAAAATGTGAAATATAGGTATCAAGATCAAGGAATTATTGATAAATTTAATCTCAAAATATTGATTATTCATATTTCATACAATAAATGAATTCAAACATGTTCAACGCATACAAAAACTTATATTTTGCATCCATCCAAATTATTTTAGATTCTCATCTTAGTTTTTAACATAATTTGTACTCACGAACATAAAACCTCGTAAGAAATGATGTTGAAATAACACTTTGTTTGTATTATCCGTGACACCGTAATTAAAACATAACATTTCAAACTTACATGAAACAAAATCCTCGGGGAGTTCACTGCGATAATATTAGAAAACAACGTGCGAGAAAATATAGGGTAATTTATAATCACAAAAGGAAAAAACTTAGAATTTTCTTAGAAGTAACATAGATGAGTATGTATGATAAATTGATTTTATAAATAATATAGGTTTGATATAAACAACTCATATTTTTTAAATATTTGTAAAAAAATATACCGTAGGAGTTAAGAATCCTGGGTGTTTTTAAAAGCTAAGAATTGTTTTGATGAACATGACATCTTTCATTTGCTATGAATGGTTTTGCTAGTGTTTTTAGGTGCTAGAAACAATTTCTGAAGATAAATTAGAAGAGTTTTGGCTGGTCTTGTGTCTGTCTGCTTCAAACAAGATGTTGTAGTATTAACTCTATACCCTTCTACATTATTGCATAGACCCTCTTTCTGCTTACTCTGTTTTTGGTGTGTGTTTTGTTTTGTTTTTTTTTTTTTGACACTAAGTACTGTTGTGTTTAATTGTGCGTGTAAGTTGATTGAGGAACATGGGTTGATTTTTTGTTTGAAAATGCTTATGAACACTCTTAATATAAAACCTTGTTGTGCCTTGGATTTTGGTGAGCTAGTACTTTGAATGCTCCTGAACCCTTTAGAGCAAAATCAAATAATTATAATGAACATACCTAGCTTTAAATTAGAGCTTCATAAAATTTAATAGTAATTATAGGGTCATTAGCAAATTATATAATAATACGGTAAAAATAATTAATAATGGATAATTAAATGTACCCCTTGAATAAATACCTTTGTCACGCAGGTGTATACATATATACATGTCTAGTGAACTCTCCAAGACAAAATCATGTGAAAATCATTAATATTCAATCCATAATCAATTTTAGATTAAAAAAAAATCATTTAAAATTTTTATCGATGAATATTTGTCACTACAATACTAGATTTAATCATGTGGATCGGATATAATCTACAGGTCATAGTTTAAAGTGGTCTAAAATCCAAAACATACAATATCTAATGCAAAATAGAAGGTGTCAGAGTTCACGACTTTTGTCCCACAAGAGGAGGTGATTTGAAAACGAGACTCAAATCTCACGACCAGAGCTACTACTTTTGAACGTGATTGTTGCTTTTAGAATCACGTTGTAGAAAGTAAAGCTGAAATCTCGCCTCGCATACTTGCACTTTGACACGCATAATGGCACGAATCAACAGTTAGTTCCTTCTATTCCCCAAAAGCAACACCTCCCAGTGACTTTGCCAAACTACCGTCCGTGAGGGTCAGATTCCGACAGCGAGCTGCTTCCACATCAGATTTGGAGGTATCCACGTCACTCTACACCAATCAAAAAACGACACGTGGAACTCATTGACAAAAAACACAAATTGATTACAACATAGGGTACGGGGAGCCACTGAAAGTTAACAACCAGATTTTCCGCCGAAGTTATAATCATTTCCCATTCACACTTCCAGGAGTTTATGACTGCCACCAGCCAGGTATACTGTACAATAGACTGTACACTGCTACATTCTCTGTCGACATCAATTACCCATAATTCATCTTCTGCAGGCCCATCATTCTTATAAATAAGTTGTATTTTTATCATATATATCAGAAAGACATGTTTCAAGACATAGATATGGAACTGGGCTGGGGGGCCAACCAAACTGAAACTTGTTAGAAGATTCTAGTGATAGCATAAAACAACAGGCGAATGGAGCCAAAGAGAAACCGATAAGTATGAGAGGAGAGTTGAGGGAAGTTGGGAAAGCTGTTTTGTCATCTAGGAGGGGCGTTTTGCGGCACATGATGCAGCCATGCGTCACCACAGGGCCACATGTCAGGCATTCAGTGCCGAATAATAACAATAATAATAATATGAAGAAGAACCGGAGCCTGAGATGTATCAATAGTCTGGCTATTTATAGCCTTACTAGGCAGGCAGCGTGCAGCTCGGGGAACACTGTTTCTGCCTTGTACACACAAGACCCTTGCCGTGCCGAAGCTGGCGTGCTTGCTTGCTTGTTTTCCTGAGTCTCTGGCTTTGCTTAATCAGTTAAATGCGGTGTGGCAGGACGTCCAGCCTACGCTAGCTGCGCTGGCATTAAATTCCTAGACTGGTGCACCTGGATTCCCCTCTTTTGGCACTCTGTCACTGCCCCCATTATTATACTGTTGTTATTGGCAAATTATAATACCACTTATTAATCGCACCAGGTCTATTTCAGGACCATTAAGTACTACCTCCCCCCCTGTGGCGTCAGCCCTGGGTGTTTATTATGCATCTGTCGGTAATTGGACAGAACTGAAGGAGTGGCGGCGTTCATTCTTTACTATCCGTGGAAGCTCAGTCGTAGGGATTTCAGGACGGACACCTTCACAGTGAGGCATAATTTCTTTTCCGAGGTGTTTATTTTTATATAAATTGTTTATGTGATGTTGCCCCTCTAACGTCGGCACCCGTTTTGTGAAGCTTCAACATTTTTTTGACTTTTTGGCCACAACTTGTCGGAATTTGACTTTTGGGGAAGATTTTGTATTATTTAAATAAAAATGAAAATCGTATCAAATGTGAATAAACTCCAAAAGTTTGAATTTGTTTTTCTATTGGTGCATATTAGAGGTAAACTAAGGTGGTTTACTGCAAAAGTAGTTTATAATGAATTGGAGAATAGTCTAAAACAAGGCTGTGTGCCACCGTGGCAAATGGAACTCTTGACCTTCTCAATGCTAAAGGAGAGTTCCCACAAGTTCTCTTAGGCCTGTGAAGGTCTATTTGTGAAAGGACCAAAGAACTATATCGTGAACAATGGTTGTCAAAATTGATTATATTGGGACCAAGTCCGCGATTGCTACCATTTATGCCCTCTTTCCAGGGTAGACTCTTCTCATTCATTAAATGTTTTTAGTCCTTGACGACATTATAATGTTTAATCCTAAAACGTCAAAGTAAGCCCCAAGGGCTTGACAATGAGAGAATAATGAAAAAAAAAGTGGGTTTTTGAAACCAAATTGAAATGGATTGGTGCTTTAGACATGTGATGAAAAACAAAGCTAAATTCCCTATTTGGGTTTAAATCAAACAATTGTAGAACAATTCACAATCAAATGAAGGAATCGTGAAAAATGAGGGAGTTATGATTGGGCTACGACTATGGAAAGAGACTAAGCATTTTTTTTAAAAGACAAAAAATAAATAACAAAATGCTCGCTAGTAGTGCCTACTGGCCAATATCGATGATAAGTTGGTGGTTTTTATTTGATTTTAACAACATGCCTATTGATGTAGACTTTTAGGAGTGCTCTTTAAGCAACCTCCAAGGACCTTCTTGACATTTAAGAGTTATCCCCTAAATGCTCAAATGATCATTTTTTAGTCGTTGCCCATTGTTAACGAGTTGTTTGGGACAAAAAGAAATTAAGTTTTTGAACATATAAATATATTTGAAAATATTACATGAAGTCCTCACTCCATCACAATTTGAATCATGTTAATCTGAGTTAACTCCACTAGGGAGAATTTTTCAAAAAAGATCACCTCAACATTGTCTTAGTGTTATTAAACTTGCGGTTTTGGAAGAAAGTAATGATGTTCTCTCTATTGTTTATTTTTCTTCTTTGAAGTTTACGATAGATAAACCAATTTTAACTAATCACGCCGTATTTTAAAACTCTAAAAATGAAATTCAAAATTTACATAACTTTTCAAAAGTTAACGCTTATAAATTCATTAAAAAAATATATTTAAAGTCATCTTGGGTAAGTTTGACCATATAGATCATTTGTAGAGATGATGTCCTACATTTGTCTATGAAACTAAACTTTATCAAACATATGGAAGGCATATATTATAACCCATCTATGTTTTGTTCAATACCTTTTAAGCTTTTTGGAATTAAAAACAATGAAAAAAAGTGCATAATTTTTTTAATCATCTTTAGAAGTAGTACAAACCATTTCTGTTACCAAAAATAATCCATATGATAGTGACAAGAGTATTAAAATCTATATTTTTCTTTATATCTTACATGTAAATTGAACATTATTTACTGTCTTTGAAAATACACAATGTTAATATTATAAATGAATGAAAAAAATAGAGATACACGACCCCTTTTGGAGTGACATGCACCCAATATTACTCTAGTTGTACAGACAATCCCAATAATACTTTCATACAAGTGATTTATATTGGTATTTGCTATAAAGTTTTACAGATGTGGACATGTGGTTCTCTAATAGGATTGAGATCATTATTCGAAGCGACAAGTATCAATGTATATATCTAGCATCATGCCAAATCTTGTCAAATATTTTGTCACATTGTTCTTTTTAGATTGTTATCAAAAAGTGCATCAAAAATCAATAGGTGGCGTCATGGAGATTGGGCTTTTGAAGGGCCGACAAGTTAATATGTTGACATTAGTAGGTGGAGATCGAGGCCTTTGAAAAGCGTGAACATTTCATCTGTAGAAATTCAATAGGTGGAGATTGGACCTTTGGAAGGCCCTACTAATTTGATCTGCTGAAATCAGTAGATGAAGACTAGGGCTTTTAAAGGCCGCAACAATCATTTCTAAAATTGGACTCAACGAATACAAACATTAATTATAAATAAAAATAAAAATAAAAAATACAATACAATGTGAACAATTTTTGTCATACATCAAATTGGATATATATATATATATACACACACACATATTCATATATTCATTAGATGTGATTTTATCATATCAAAGCCACAAGCCTTCTAAAGGCCCCAATCCCCACCTAATGGATAATACACATAAATTGATATGAAATGAGTTCAAGCATGGATATGAGATGTAGGATATAAAATGTATTATTAAATGTGATTTCCATAACTTTAATGATGTATATCCCAAAAATGAGAATGAAAAACATGATGTCATTGCGAGATTCTAATTAGTTTATGGGTGTTTATACTAGTTAACTTTTTGTTTTTTGTCAACTTTTAAAGTATTTATCATTCTAAAAGGAGAAATTAGTGAAAATAATAGAATTTAGGGTGGAACAACAAAATAAATAGTATTTAATCTATCTTTTTGTTAATTAGTAAAAAAGTGGAATTAGAATAAAAAGAGAAGTTATCCGTGTAACTTTTCATGTAAAAAACCGTTGATTCTATAATTAGTTGTCAAAAGGGTAAAAGTTGCAATCAATTCAAGATATAGTTACCAAAGTTCTACTATAAGGGGATTAGAAGCTAGAATAAGTAGAATTAATTACTACTTAAATTAAACAATAATTATGTCATTTAATGGTAGGAATAGTCATAATATTGAAAAACTTCCAATTTTTTCATAAAAGTATTTTGAATCTTTAGAATATTCCAAATAAAAAGAAGATTCTTCAATAGTTTTTTAGTAATTATTTTAATACTATATGGTATAATTGAGATTAAGAAAATCATAGGAAATAATTGAAGCACTCTAAAATTACCATTTTTTCTTAAAATAATAATTTAAGGCACCTTAAACCTTGTGGAAAAAATTAAAAATCATTAAAGTTATAGAACTATAATTTCTTAAAATCACAAAAACTTATCGTAATTTTGTCGAATCGTCTGAAATTACCGTCCTACACAAAATAATTAAGAAGCTCAAATTGGCTGTGTTTTCAAAATATTGTTTCAACTATTTGAAGCCCAAAGATTTCAATGACAAAGTCAAGTAGAGTCAATATTATTGCTCTTAACCCGACATCGTAAAACCGGTCAGTAATTCCACCAATTTAAACCGGAAACTCTTACAATTTTTGCAAGGTAGAATCTTCCTAGGCAAATTCAGGCCTTCTGAAGCCATTGATGGAGTCAAACTCTTTAGCATATCTATATTTTTATTTTTTTAATGTCAAACAATAAAATTGGTAAAAAATGACTTACTATTGATTTCTTTTTTTCGTTTGACTTTCAATCGAACGCATGATTAAAGGAGTTGGTCGGGTTCTTGAATCATCTCGTCTTCATTGTAGATACTTTGTAGATAAAACAAGATTATCAATAGTTATTTAATTAATTAAACAAATTTTAGTTGAAAGTATTGTAAGAGAACAAAATTTATTAGCACGGGTGGAAGAAATGAAGAAGATTGAAGCTTCTAGTCCGTATTAGTTAAATGCCTTTGTGGATAAAACGGATGTAGTAATGGTGTTCAACTAAATAAATTAATTAAAATTAGAAGAAAGTCTTGTAGGAAGAGACATAAATAATCAGTGGCAATACGTGTTGAATAAAACGAGATAGTTGAATTGAGTTGTTGAGTAGTAATTAACCCCAATTATTAATTTAGTGTATATTGGGGCTTTGTGCCTCTCAAACTACCACATTTTGTGATAGTCATATGTTGTAGGCGATTTTTAGTGAGAAAAGGAAACTCTCATCTCTTACTCTCATCTCTCTCAATACTTTTGAGTTATTCAAGAAATTGATCGATTAGAAGCTCTTATGCTAAAGTATTGATATATAAAATGAAAATTAGTAAATAGAAGAAGCAATTTAATGGGTTGTGTTAAAAACTAGTGTATGTGAGAATTTCAATTATAGGAGTTAATGTGCGACAATTAAAAAGTAGTACATGAAAAGTTTAAATTAGTGGAATAGATGTTAGAAATTTAGTGAGTAAGAAGTGAGATTTTAGTTGTATTAGGAAAGCGTTTAAATTAGCAAAGAAATGTATAAGAGGAAAAGGTTAGTCAAAATTAGCTCTTAGTTTTTTTGTTTGCTCCAAAAATTGCACTTTCATCTATAGTGAATTGGATGAAAAATAATTGATTTTCATCTACTTACAACTTTTGCATAGATTGTCCAAATTATAGTTTTTTTTTGTAGCTTTGGAATAAGCAAAAGAAACTCTAGATCGCAATGTGGTGTTATTTTCAAGAAAGTTAAAGTAGCAAAAATGAAAGCGTGGAAGTCCATAGATAAATTTAGAATGTTGTTTTTTTTATTACGGAACCTCAAATCCACATAACTTTTGCACGCTTAACTTGATTTCAATGAATTTTAACGTTATAGAGAGCTTAAAGTCTACACTTTAACATAGTGTAGTTTAGGAAAAAAAAGTGTTTATTGCTTGAAAGGCTATGGTAGAGTTTATTATAAGAATGTTATTGAATTATCATCAATACATTAAATAATGATATACTACTAGAGTTAGTGACTGATATCTCCACTTAGGACTTGTCGTGGCTAAAGGGAAAACCTTTAATAAGCTCATAGTTATTTATATGGTAAAATTTCAAAAAATATTTTTAGACCAGAAGCAATTAACATAAAAAATTTCACCAAAATCACTTTATATATTTTTAGAATTCAATATTTGGTATTTTTGGTTGGAATTGTATTTTTCATTCAAAAAGCAAAAAGACAAAAGTATTAATGAAAAGAATGACTTATATTCTCCAAACAATAAATTTTGTAATACTAGACAATGTAAACATGTTTGTCTTTAAGACATTCCTCTAGGAAGGGATAAATTTAGATTGGCATTATTCAAATTAGGTTGAAAAATAGACATAATTTCCTTTTAGAAATATTTTTGATTTATTCAAAAAAAAACTAGCCTTAGGCAATTCCTAAAACAGCGCACCGATAAAAAAATGATCATTTGTGCTCTTAAGGGTTAGTTCTTGTTTAAAAATTATTAATATTAAAACTATAATCAAATTTTCAAAATTTGAGTTACTTGTTTCAAATTTTATTGATAAATATTATGCAATGAGCATTTTAATTATATAATGTCTTGTATGATATATAGATCATAGTTTTATACATCTTTTTTTGAAAATCATTACTAAAGTATTATTTTAATGCCTACATCTGTATGTTCTTCAAATTCGGACTACCCAATGTGGTCGTGGGGGTGGTTAAGGCAACAATATGCACTTTCCCTACCATGCCAATATGCGACCCATATGGTCCTGAGGGTTGTGCATTGTCCTTTCCTACATAAATCTCCAACCTATAAAGATAGCTAGTAATCAAATACGCTATCGTCCAGATTTTGATGCCATGGGTAATTGACTTGGTGGAGAGATGTTGTTTGAAAGAACAAAATTTCCCATTGTAGGTCACCATGCATTCGTCAACTATGATGTGTGGCAAGAGGTTCCAAAACTCTTGGAACTTCATTTACACATACTCCAAAATTGGGTCATTTTTCTTCACTTCCACACGAACTTCACTTGCCGATCGGGTCCTAGTTAGAGCTGCATTTTTCGATTACTAAGTCATGTCTTGATGTCATGTGTAGGCACTGTAAGATTCTCAAACGGCTATCAAGACATGGAATTTGCCACATCCTTACAAAATAGAGCACCATACCTACACTGCTAGTAATTGCATATTGGCGACTAATCTCTTACACCCATAAGGCAACAAATCCTTATGAACTGTCGCAATTCTTTTAGAGTAATTGGCTTTGATGTAGATTCACCGCTCTTCCACTTCACGGTCATTAAATCAATATATTTTGTGTAATTATTAAATTCACACACCAAATTCCATCGCAGCGTCTCGTTCCAAAACAAAAAGAAGTAGTCAATGGGTTCCAATAAAATACTAGCTAGGAGACAATCACTAGCTCTCGCGGTAGTGAAGACTAAGTGTGGGCATGCCAATTCGATTCGACATTCTTTTCATCAAGGTCAACTCGCTCGGGCTCTAGACTAAGGGAGTAAATGTCGAGTTTGTTGAACAACGCAACTGGGTCATCCTTGTACATATCCATCGAATTTGTACCACTTGATTAACCACCGTCTTTGCTCCCTGATTCAAACAATGTTGGATCCCAATCATGCTGAGAGTCGTTGTTAGCATGTTCCAACCTAATGGAAAAACATAATCCCTTTGAACTTGCTCGGGGTCTTCTTTATCAATGATAGATACAACAAAAGCATCCTCACATGGTGGAGCCACGTGTGGATTATACTCACAAAAAAACTCAAGTACCACCTACACACCCAGATATACACCAAAATTGCAGCGAACAAGAGCGGCTCCATCTGCTCCCTCTTCCCGTCCAAAACGGTCTCAACAGCATATCGAGACGAGACATGAAGAACTTCACGACTCCATACAAAATCACGAAGCAAGACACAAATACAAAGTGGTCCATTTAAACTTGACTCTGTCATGCCATGCCAAGTGTCTCATGGTGTATCAAAGCCTTCATCTTCAATGTCGGCTTCTAAATCACCAAAATTCACGCCGCACCTAAATATAGCTCCTCGACTCATTGATGGCTTCGACTGCACATTCGGACTGCTCCAACTTGATGTGCCATCACTACTTAGGTTGTGATGGATATACCTCTTTGTCGGGCACATCCTCAACTGCAATCCCCTTTTCATTGTCACGAGTTCTAACTTGCTAAAGCACGAGTTGGTTTTCATTTATAGCAATCTTTTTTCTTAGATCTGCGTATTTTTATTTTTTTAGCCCATATGTCGTTGGTTTTACCACCCCAAACCACGTACAAACTCAATTTTATTTATTTTTTGTCCCATTATATTAATTTCAAAATCCTCTATACCCTTCTCCTTTCATTTACTTCCAAAATCCAAAATTCATCATTGTTCTCTAGCTACGAATGAAAAAGTGTCAGTTTTGACTAGAAAGTGGTCGACCAGAAATTAATGGATTAAGAGTCCATATTTTGGAGATCCATACAATCTTTAAAAATATTAGTCAAAATACTAAAAAACAAGAATAAAATGTGTTATATATAAAAAATTAAAATGGCATTTTCTTCCTTTTATCAATATAAGAAGCTACAGTAGACGATAAAAAGACATATTTCATATGTGGAAAAGGTTCCATATGTATTACATATGAATATGTTTAGTATATACACAATATATACATTAGTTTCAATGTACACAAGTTGCAAATCAAGGTTGTATCTTTAACTTCAAATATGTGACATTATCCTTTAGATTCTTTAGGTTGAATGGAATGATACGGTCTTCAACGTCATTCTACAGGAAAAGCATTCTTTGCAACTAATAGCAATAGTTAACAATAAAGGTAATTCTTAGGGAAATATACATAAGACCATATGTTTTTTAATATATATTTTCAAATTTTAATGCTAAAATTAGAATAAATTAGAATATCATTGAAGTATAAGTATTAAATTTTATTGAATTTTAAGAGATTTATGAATTTTATCTTGAATTATAAATAAGACCTCACACTTGGCTTTATATATATATTTTTTAGCATAACAAGGTGGTTCCTTCTAGTACCAACTTCAAAAGGTTCCGCTTTAACCCCTAAAAGCCCGAGGGGTATTGGACAAAACATAGATGTGTTATAATGTGTGCCTTCCATATGTTTAATGAAGTTTGGTTCAATAGACAAAATGTAGGGCATCATCTCTACAAATTATCCGTACGATCAAACTTCTAAAGAAAACTTTGGATCTTTATTAAATGAATTTAAAAGCATTAGCCTTGAAAATTTGTATAAATTCTAATTTTTGCTTTTAGAGTTTAAAATTGATCATGATTGGTTAAATTTGGTTTATCTATTGTAAACTTCAGAAAAGAAAAAGAAATAATAGAGGGAACATTATTACCTTTCCCAAATAGAAATTTTTGTTACACTAAGACAGTGTTGAAGTGATTCACTTTGAAAAATTCTCTTGAGTGGAGTTTAACTCGGATCGACATAGTTCAAATTGGGTTGGAAAGTAAACTTGATGTAGTATTTCAAAATATTTTAATTTTTCAAAAAAATACTTGTTTATTCCAAGCAACCTGTTAGATTAAGGCAGTGACTAGAAAATGGTCTTTTGGTCGTTAGAGGTTAAGATTTATCTTGAGCTTGTAAACCACAAGTGAAATTTTTAATAGGAAATGAAGCATCAATGACTACAACACTTTATAAAGAGTTTGAGTTGGGAAGAAGTTTTGGTTTGAATATTTAAAGTTGAGCCTTCAATATATTTGTTTGAATTTTTAATATTATTATGTTCCTTATAGTATGTTGGTCTAACCTTAGAAGGTCGAAATACATCTTATACTTTACTACTTAAATCATCTTAAATACATGCTCTTTGGGTAAGAAATCAATATATGTTCTACAAATTATTCACAGGTTTCCTATGTAGACCAATGGTTACTGGGAGACATCAAACGGATTCCTCATTTCAAATATGATATCTTTTTAGAATTGATTGGAAGAGGGCATTGTAATGTGGTATCTTGAAAAATAGTTTGAAGCGGCAACAAATTTCCATGATAATGCAATCATAATTTTTCACTTGTCTTCAATTTTCAATACATTGATGTCTGTTGTATCTTTCTTTGTCTAAGTTTTTTCCTCCTCTTGTTGGCACTAAATGTAAACCAATTTGATCTATATTGATCACTAATTGAGTAGAGATATTTTAGGCTTTCATCAAATATGCCACTCTATGAACCATCACTTTGTTCCAGGGCTCTTTTATTTAGTTAGATGAGAATTTTCCGGTTGCAATTGTATTAGATTGGTATGACCAAACCAAAATATATCTCATAATATGTTGTACCCATCTCGATGTGATCTTAAATGAGCTAACTCAATAAGTTTGAGCTTCATGCAAAAGAAAACCAAAAATGATGAAATGAACAATTGTCTCTTGAAAGGGTTTGTCTAAAGGCTTTCATGTTTTGCAATAAAGATATGAACTCATTTTTGAAACACAAATTTCATTAAAATTATACTACCGGAGTGCAAAAAGTGATGGAAAGTGCTCTCCTTTTTCAGTAGAGATAGGCCTTTCTATTGTAATCTTAAATACTTGCGATAGATTTGAATGAAATTGTTGGGTGTATTTACCTCATTTTGATTCTTCTTGAGGCTTATTGTTGGTTGCCTCTTCAACACTTTCTCATTTCATTTGCTTCCCATAAACCTTTGACTGAAAAATTAGTCTTTGCGACCTTTCCACCGTTCACTTTTAAATTCTATCAATGTGCTTTTTGAAAACTCATCAATTATTGCCAAATTTCCAACAAGCCTATTTTATAACTCTAAGATTATTTATGTTCATCCCTACCAATCACCCTAATACACTTGAAATCCTGGCCTCAAAAGTCATAGTTGGTCTCAAGATTCAACTACCATACTTGTAGTAAGTTGATGTATGCGAGGATGTATGAGAGAAAATTTCAATAAGCAAGTAATTAAGGTGGGAGAAAGTACCCATTAATCAAGCAAGTTCAACACAGAAAATATCTCTACATTTTACGTGTAAACATATAGTGTTTAATGTTGATCTTTTCAACATTGAACAAATAGGCTTTATGCATGAGATGCACCGAAAAATATGTTGGGGATAACAAATGTAAGGAAATTCATCCCACGTAGTAATGAAGTTTGAGAAGAATCCAAAATGAATAAACAACTAGGATTTTGAATTTAATTGTTTGTTTATTGCTTTGGTGAGCCTAAAGGCTCTCTACATTAGTACAATCGTGACCCACAAAGAGTGTTTAAATTGAATTGCGTAGCTACTATGGTAGTTTGGATTCGTAAATTCTTTGGTCATATTTCCTTATTGCAGTAGTGTCCTAGTATACCATTGGGGGAAAAGGCCTTACATTTACTACGTTTTAGAGAGTAGGGACATACTACCTTGATCTCAAAGTTTAATGATTAATATACATGCAAATACATTACGGACTAGGTAACCTTCAAGCCGCCGTGAGGCGGCGAGAGGATTACTGGACGTAACCAACTCTGTTCTTGTATGAAAAATCCCGTAACTGTTGCCTTCATAGATGAATCTTGCATGATTATGAACAAATTGTGCTGCTCGTGGATGAAACAAGTTCAAGTAGACACTTGCACTCAATCAAAGTTGGTTACAAGATTGTTACTACAACATGCACTACACTAAATGGCGTATTTAGTGTTTGGAGAGAATTGATGTCTTTTACCACAATTTTTTCATAGATGAAGAGAGATAATATCACTTGACACTACATAGGAGTTTGCTACAGTTTGTTATTTCCACTTTCATCAATAGTACCAAGTTCTTTTCAAAGTGTTAGAGTGACATGAGGTGGCATGCCATATTTATCATAAAGATTGCCATATATCATTGGAACACTACATTCATTTTTTTTCTTACAAAGACATTGTATAAGTTTCTTACAAAGGTAGAGGTTCGCCCTTTTGCTCTCACTGTATGAAAGATAAACTATTCAAAACATATGATTCTTGACGCGGTGCTGATGTGGGCATTCAACTCTCTACCATCACTCTTTAGATAAAGAATTACGTGGCATGTTCAATATTCTAAAATTCACTAGAACGATTCTTTTGCCACGATTGGCTTAGCCTACATCGAGGTCAATTTCGACATGAATTAATTACTTTTTGTCCAAAAGTGCCACATGTCATCTTGTATTTAGTTTATGGTGATGTGAACCTCCCAAAATATGATGTGGAAATTAAATTTCGACACAATATTGTCCGAATCTGACCGTCACATATGGTATTCCTAGGTACAAGTCACAAGGGCTAAAAAGCGTCATGTATATCTCCCTAAAATTAAATAGTGTCCAGATTGAGAAATAGTACGTACGCCATTCAATGTAGTCCATGTACCAACACAATTGTTGAACCACCATGGTTGCCTCCCTACGGCAGCCACATTGGGGATGCAGGTGTAAAACACCCCTTCCTTAAGTCACGGGCTCTCGAAATCGGCTCTGCCGTGGCAGTTCGCAGAGTGACTGCTGGAGATACTCGCAAGGGCTCCGTCAAGCCCAGCAGTTGGGCTGGCGGTCAAAGCTCCAGCCTTGTCTTCACCGGACGTCGTCAGAACTGGGAATCATGACGACCGGCTACGCTCGTAGCACCACCACTACTCTATTGTTACTGTCGTAGACTGAGACTCTGGCTTAACTTAGCCATGATCGCAAGGAGCTTCGCTGCGACCTCCCGAGTGAGCAGCGATCCCTCTCACCCAAGCGCAGAAGTTATGTATGTGCGCCTCGTCACCACGGCACCCTCATCTACAGTGCAACCCACACCCCATTCCAGGCACTGCTGCAAACGGTCCTCTCCCCCACTACTCCCCTGCTGCTGCTGCTTCTTCTGCCGCTGCGAGCTGTCTACAGTGTGTCTCGCAGGCTTGCAGACCTCGTGGGCTTGACAGAGTTTTTTAGACTCCAGCTAAGTTGGTCGATGCTTGGAGCTCGATCACCTGCCTGCCCTGCGCTTTCTTCACCTCAGTATGATGAGAGTAGCGTTGCGCTTCACTGGCGGGGTTGTTGATATTGTTGTTGTCGTTGTTTCGCGTCCTTGCGGGTAACTAAGTACGGAGCACTTACAGGCCGCTTTTGCGCATTCATTTTGGTGTTGGAATTTGTGAGGCCGGTGAAAGGTGATCCGTAGCTTCCCTGGTGGAAGGTTTGGGTAGAATCTGGCATCTGGGTTCTCGAGGGCGTTCGTGTGACGAAGGACGTCGACTTGAGTAGTTGACAATACCAACGTGCAGGCAGGTCAACATCTAGTGCCACTGGTCGCGAGATCTGGTGTGGTACTTCGTCAGTGTCAGGTTTGCCCCGGGGCGTCCTTTTCGATTCATTCAGGCTCCAACCATCCTTACGATCCATTTTCGGTGGTTTCTTCTTGTCCATGCGTAATTGGGATTAAGGCGTTGCTGGGGTTTGTTGCTGCAATCATCCTTCCGACCACCGAAATCATTGTCTGAATTCTAAGTAGCCAGCTTCAATCCGGGTGCGCGTACACACCTGCTGCTTTTTTCTACCATCGCTTTTCTCAATTGTGACTGCAAAAAACGTCTTTCATGATAAAGCATCCTTTTCTGTTACTGTCGTATTATCGAACTCCACTATCTGAAAACTCCCAGCGAATCGGATTCCCGGTCAAAATTCTCCCACCTTTGTGCACGGAGAGAATTACGTCCAGCAACACTTTGAGCCATCTTTACTTTAGTCCACAAAGAAGAAGACGCGGCCTGCTGCGGGATGTAGATCCTGATTAAGTAGGAGAGCGATCAGTTTGCGTATCTACCTTGGGGTCACTCACCCATGCTCCGTGGTGGGCCTGGTCAAGACCCAAAGTGATATATTCCAGGGGTTTGGGTCACGCTCATCAAGGACAGGCCCGGCTTTGTGACTAGAGCCCAGGCGCAAGAAGTAGGTGTTTCTCGCACCACGGTTTGTTTCACGGAGGGTAGAAGTACCGCTTGTGTGTGACCCCCAGTGTGCGCGCTGGCGACCCTAACTTCATATAAAGTGACTCAGATTGATGCACCGTGGGGGATCGTGAGGGGCCACACCGAGAAGCTCTGGGAGGACAGGCTCAAGCAGCAGCAGCAGCAGCAGCAACAGCCTGTGCCGCTGGAGTTCGGGCATGTGTTTATGGCCGGGGTCGGCGACGGGGGCACAGAGGCAGGGTCGCGGCCGTCGCCGGCGGGGAACAACTCGTCAGACGAGGAGCAAGGCAGCGGCGGGAGCGTGCCCGGCAGGCCTCGCAAACGCAGCAAGGGGCGAGCGAAAGGACCGCCTGGGCCTGGCGAGCCGTCCCGGAAGCCTCGAGGGCGGCCTCCTGGATCGAAGAACAAACCTAAACCTCCGGTGATCATCACCCGCGAGAATGGAAACGCCATGCGGCCGCACGTGCTGGAGGTGGCGAGCGGGCACGACGTGTGGGAGAGCGTGGCCGATTTCGCTCGGCGGCGGCAGAGGGGCGTGTGCGTGATGGGCGGGAGCGGGACCGTGACGAATGTGACGCTGCGGCAGCCGGGTGCGGCGGGTGCGACTGTGACCATCCACGGGCGGTTTGAGATCATATCGCTGTCAGGGTCGTATCTGCCTCCGCCGTCGCCCGTACCGCCGACGGGGCTGACCATCTCGTTCGCTGGCGCTACGGGGCAGGTGCTGGGGGGCTGCGTGGCGGGCGCGCTGATGGCCGCGAGCCCCGTGCTGGTGATTGCGACGTCGTTCACTGGCGCGACATACGACCGACTGCCGCTGGCGGACGACGAGGCGGGGCCGTTGCTGCAGGTGACGACCGCGGCGGGCGCCCCGGCAATGCAAGCGCCGGAGATGGCGTCGTACAACCCGCCGACGGCCCTGCAATCGTTGTACAACATAGTCCCACAAGGCAGCAACAACCCGAACCTGAGCAGCCAGCAGGCCGCGCAATTGTCGACCGCGCAGGACGTGCTCAGTCAGTGGGCGTCGAGCGGGAGTCACGCGCAGAGGCCGCAACCATACTAGTAGGCAGGGTGCATGATCAATTCACCGGGAGCTGGCCAGGAGCTACAGTAGGAATTGATCCTGTGCGGCCATGTCCGTGACGCTGCGGTCAATTGGGCGTACGTGGTTCTTCGATCGCCTTCGGAGCTGCTGTGGTCGTTTTTTTGTCACGTGGGGCAGGCATGATGGTAGATTTAGGGCATGCAGGCCCCCAATCTCGACGCTTCCGGAGCCATTTACTGTAAATCCAGTGACTGCACAGGGTATTTATTCATGGAACCTTTTTTATTTTTATTTTTTATTTTTTCTCTTCATGTACATGATAGTGTGGAGCAACTCTTGATTGCCTACAAGTCAAGACTATTTCTGTCCGGAACGAGATGCAGCATCTTGCTTGCACCGATCAGTAAGGACAAGACTGCCTTGGTATCTAATTAGCTTCCTCAGTCCTTGAATATTCCGGTTCTAAATGGGTCTAGATAAGTAGGAGCTGGGATTCAGTGTTCGTAGGGTGGCGATTAGACCAATTAGGTATAGATTAAGCTTGTGGTTGTTTTCTGGTTTGCCGCACTTATCTCAAGGTTCATATGATAATAAGGCTCGGTATCTAGCTAGGTAGGTCTTAGGAGAAGCAAAGTAACCGAGACTGGGAGAGTCCTTGTGGTTATGTCTAAACACCGTTGATCCTGTAAGTCACTGTCTTTAGGGCTGTGAGCTTTTGGGATACTTTCCACTTGCAGCAAATTTTGCTAGTATGTGTAAAATCCGAACTATGAGTTGCCTGTAGAGTCAGTGCGGGCAACACGAGCAGTCGAACGCGGTGGTCCAGGTAACAGTGACCAGCTTTAGCTAGTCCCCTTCCGGGAGACGACGAGGTCTGATCTATTCAACACTTGATATATCTCTGATTTATGAGTATCACTGGTGATGAAGTGAAACACATGTTGTAGAGTTGGCCCGACTTTGAATTGAACGCAGGCAAGATCTGCAGACTTAAATTCCGCCTAATTTGCTTACTGTGCCCCTGCATGTGGAGAGTGCGGTACTAATCTACTTGTCCTATGTAAATGGTGCCTGTCATCAGGTCTCTATGGAAATGAGGAGGCATGCAACTTGATTGACCCACCCTCATAATGGTTCGCATGTGGGCATGAAATTTCTGTAAAAGTCATGAGTTGCCGGGTGCTGTCTTCTTTTGCAGAGTATTGTTAACGACCTCAAAATCAGTTTTTGGTTACAGAATTGAACAGTCCCGGGGCTTTGTATTTAGTTGCAGAAGCGCTCTCAGACAACTTCATACTGCAAATTGCGAAGAGGTATGACTGATATCTAACTACAGTTACTGGTGTCCGCTCTTCACTAGTTAGGGTTCTTTTTCTCCCAGTATCTTATCGATTGCATTGCCTTACCGTTTCTTGTGCTACTCAAGCTTTCTTGCTGGTCACGTTAACATGTCTTCGGTTCTATCCGTTTGTAGAGGTCTTTAAACAAGTGACCCTGAACATGTTTATCCTTCTAGTAAACCTCGATCAGTCAATCAAAGCTTTTAGGACTTTTATCACCCGGGGTTTGAATATTGAACCGTCATTCTTTTCCTGTCTCTCTGTCGGATGCAAAAGACATGCTTATCGTACTGTGTTACAGTACATGATTAAATTATCGAGTATCTCTCATATATTGACATCCCTAATGATACCGTATTAGATTCAACCAATGATAAATTAATTTGAAAATAATAGAGCTTTAGATCAATATTGTATTACTAGTAAGATAATGTTGTCGTAATGTTAACTAAATAGTTGGATAAAATCTTATCAAGAACATTATTCTCACATCACTTGTGTTATACTAATGAGAACTTAAGGTTTTAATAACTGCCTTGTAACTCAGTTTTGAACATGTTGAACAAAGATTTAGGCTTTAAGTATAATACAACTTAGGTGAAGTTTGAATGAGGTCTATCAATCAAGTTTTATCTTTTGGGTCGTCAACTAGACATATAGAGTAAATAAATCTAATATTTAACACTTTAATAATAAGTTGAGATTAATAACCTAGGTAATCTAATGGTGTCCTCTGATGCATGACACGTGTCATATTTTTTTTGATATTTAGATTTTTGGTAGAATATTATATGGGATTCATAAATATTACATGATTTGACAGGTTGTTGTTTGAATTCGATGTTAACGTACTTGTGATCTACCAGCTAGCCCTGGGCTCAAAGTCTAGTTCATGGCAGTAAATGCTTTCAATTGGATATATGCAGCAGCTTCTGAGCAGAGTCAGGATTGCTCATGCAGTTGTTGGCGGAGCAGGTGGTCCAAAGGAGTTTGTAAATAGCTGTGACAAAGACAGTAAATAGCTGGTTGGTGAATAGAGTAGAGCCTAGATTGGCTAGTAATAAGTTTCATTGTCATGCAGTTTGTCTTCAGGGGCTTCGTGACATCACTAATCACCAATTGAAAGTGTATTCTAATTCATAACGTAGCTGTCTAGCTCGTTACTAGTCATTTGATGTCAACGTTGCTTGTGCTTGACATGTCATATCCACTTTCGACACCCCTTTATTTCTTTCAGGTCCAGAATGATGTGAATTAGCAAAGTTTTGACCATGATGACGTGTTGAAGAACTAGCCTAGCTAGTACGCCCTTTGGACAATGGTAGAACAGTAATCTACACTAGTTGATCTAGACTTGGTTCTCTAGCTTTTGCTCCCCATTTTCCTGAGTCTATAAAGGCATTTACATGTAGTAGCATTCAGTAGCATGTACTGTCCTTGCCTTGGCTATAGTAGATGGTGTGGAATATTCCACACCTGTAGCTAAGTGGACAGATGGAGGCTCATGGTGAAGAGGAGAGTGCATGAAGGAAAGGCATTGGACATGAAGGCTACTGAATGTTTTGTTGATCTGCCCCTCATTTTTCAGGATGATTAGTGCATATCGTCCTTCTTCTATACTAATATAGGGTAGTAATCTAAGAATAACTCAAATATGAGTTCTTATCTGAATGTGGTAACTCTCTGCATAGACAGTTGAGTTTGTAAAAATCAACCCGTGTGTATGTGCACAATTGAGTTAAATTCTTACGAGTTAAGTGTGAATTTCAAAACTCAACCAGATAAGAGGATGAGTCATTCAATCACCATTTCAATTCATGGTTTGGTTCATTGTACGTGACCTCAAAAACAAGTCAAACTCTCGACTTGTGGTTAAGGTGTACTGAAGAGACCTTGAACTACCCAAGTCCCAATTCCGCATTGTCATTGACCTCCAAAACCACCTCACTTCAATTGAACCACCTAAGTGATATTGAGTTGTAGGTGAAATTGGTGTAAAAAGAGTGGGTTTAGGGTCTCAAAAGTGGCAGTCAAATTCAACTTGTAGTAGGTTATATGATCAAATGGAACATGAGACTTGTGTGCTACTCACTTTATCCGGCCAAAACGTTTTCACTCCTTTTCAAATTCTGCAATTTTGCAAAAATGTATCATAAAATGCAGCCTAAAGGTATATTTTGAACTTGATGTATGAATAAAAGTTGTACCTTATGAATTTTCAATTCTATCCATGGAGTTATATTTGTGATTGCTATCACCGATATTTTTGTATAAAATTTGAAACTTAATATTCAAAATTATTTTATGACTTGATTACGAATAAGATATTGACAATTTATACATGAATTTTTTGTGATTGGTTGAAATATAAGGTTGGATAACCTATTACCACCAACTTAAGCAACCTGGCCTATTTTTGGCAGTGTTAAATTTGAAAAAAATATGACGGCATTCGAAATAGGTTTTGATGAGGATTGCAAAAATTTGCAACATCTAATTCGCATTTGTCAATTTACTACAAAATTCCAAAGTGGAAAGTAACATTTTACTCAAATCAAACCTTTAGATTTCCCCATGTTCACACCATGTGGTACTAACTTTCACTCATCTTGATACCCAAAACCACTAACTATTTCTTTGCAATGCTTGGCATGCCATTGGTCTACTTCAATAGTGAAATTGGTGGTTTTGAGTCTCAACTCTAGTGGCCCCAAGAAAAATCTACAGGTTGTAATTGGGGGGGGGGGGGGGGGGGTGGTGGTAATAGGTTATCCAACCCTAATACTCTAATTGTAGTGATTATTGAAGATTTCTTGGTTGCTTAATTTTATGAATTGACTTTTTTAATAACACTGTTTACATTGAAATCTTCGAAATTTTGGATGAATCACCACAATATGAAATGATGCTTAAAATTTTCAAAAATCATCCCTTTTCTAATTCGATCACACATGCATGAGCTAATTTCCTGTAAAATATATAGGAAAACATCCACGCTGAAAAAATCAATCATGATGGATGAGAAAATTGTGTTTGATTTTGTACATCATTCAATTTTTGGACGGTTGGACGGTTAGGAGTTAACTAAACTAGATTGCAGTTAAGTGTTAACCCTTAAACTTCAAATTAAACCCCATGGGCTTAGTTATGAGAGAATAATGAAGAAAAAGGTTGATTTTCTCAACCAAATCAAGCGTGGATTGGTGCGTTGGAAAGCTACTGAAAAAGCGATCTAGATTGCAAATTTGCACCTCATTTGAAAGATTGTGGAATCATTGGTAAGCAATCAAAGTTATCAATATAAACAAGATTTGAGGTTGGGGCAGCTGAAATGCCGCAGTCAGTGCCTAAGAGAGCCGTTTTTCCTTTTTTTTTTTTTTTTTTCTTCTTCTTCTTTTCCTTCAAAAATTTAGATACCTTCCGAGCTACCCCGCCCAAGCCCTCTTGACATTTAAGGGTTAATTTTCAACTCATCCATCAGTGCAGGGCTCGGATACGAAATCCAAGCTATAAAGGTGAACTCAATGGACCCATTTTTCAACTCAACTACTGGGCCCTAATTCTGTACATGTGCTCTCAGTAGTGTGTGTGAAGAAATGGTAATGAACGGCCTTATCACATCAGGCAGCGTATATAAGTAGCAAGTGAAGAGTCCACGTTTTGGGCCATCTCGTCGATTGGTTCAAGTTTTTCTGGTTTCGCTATCAACAATTATTTCAAATGAGATTATTAGTGCCTTTTAAGAGAAATTCAAGCCAAATCATTTTGATGTTTACTTAACTTTTAAATTGTCAAAACTGCTATATCAATCAACTAAAAGTTTTTTGAAACAACGTTTTGCTATATAAATATGAGCCATTTACAAATAATTATTCATGTGTTAATTGTCATAAATAAGAACCTTTTTTAGTTTGTTGAAAAGATGTCAATTTAATATACTTCCATTGCTAACCTCAAATAGTGAGAGTAATGGACTTGTGTTGAGCTCTCCCAACTTAGCCCATATGCTCTTTGGATGAAAAAAAAAAATCATTGGTGTCACGGTTATGCAAATAAAATCAAATTTTGTAAAGAGACTGAAATCAAGTTGGGAGGTTCAGATTTTTACCTAATATAAAATCAAAGGTTTGTGAGTGTATTAACATATTGAAGTCTCAATTCACCAAAAAATAAAAACAATATCAAATACTAATTATCATTTAAATGTAAAGTCAAAGATAATATGAGACTATAGAATGTCTTCCTTTAACAAATATGTTTATGATGGTTTTTCTATGAGTGTTACATTCCACCCTCAAAGATCATTATGTGAAGTAACCTAGCCTTTCACATCTTATTCAATTTCATGGCCTTTTACTAGTCACTCACGGAGAGAAGTAGAGCTCTAGTACTCTTCTAAAATAGAAGTAACACGAAGAAACTATGATAGGAATACAATAAAATAATTTTCACCAAACTTTTGACCCTGTGAAAATTAAAAATTGAAAGACGCATGCTTAAAACTTCGTTTATAAACTAAGGCTTTGCTTTTCTCCCTACCACTAGTGACGAAGTGAAAGGTCATGAAATTGAATAAAACGTAAAAAACTAGGTTACTTCACATAATGGTCTTTGAGGGTAGAATGGAATAGTTGTGGGAAGATCATCAAAGAAAGAACATTCAAGAATGTGAAAGGCTAATTTTTTTTATAAAAAACCTTGCCCTGAAACTATTGACTGCCGACACGCGACTCGCTATCTCACTTACAAACCCCACAACCGTTGGAAAGCCACATGTGGAACCTATGGTTATCATTACAATTTTTTCAAACTCACTGCAACCTATGGTTGTCATTGGAATATTATGTATTTTTATTGAACAGTGCTCAAGACTCATATTGAGAGACAAACTCCTATTGAGAAACTAAATAGTCTTCAAAACTCAACTTTTCAACTTTGAAGTAAAGTCTCAAAAAAATCATATTTTTTTGCAAGCTCCCAAGACCTCAATATTTTATCCTTTTTCCATGTCATTAACCCCTAAAGGACCAATCAACCATATTATGCTTGATTTTTGGTCAAAGGCCCCAAAAATCAAGTGTCTTAGCTTTATTGTAGTTGGTGTTTTCATTAGATGTTTAAGTTAAGTTATGATACATCTTTTGACCGTTGGGATTGGAGAATAAACTTTATTTGAAGCTTTTCCACTGTTGAGAACTTTGAATTTTGAGTGTCCCAAATACAAAGGGCTTTCTAAAGATGCTTCAATCATAAGTCTCTTTTAATTTCTTCACCTTCAATTTTTTACTCCATGTAAATATAACTTTTATCTACCTAAAATATAATTTTTGATATTAAATTTGACAAAAACATATTTATTTTGAATTTTTACCTTGTTTACATCATAAAATTTGTTAATATTCAAAATATCTTCCAATCATGTTGAAAATTTTGTCATACCTTCATAATGTCGATGATTATCTATGAAAAATTATAAATCATTCAATGTGATATTTAAAGTATGCAAATTATAGTGCTTTGACTTTTACAAAAGAGGTGAGGACCTTTAGGGGTTAATCCAAAACAATTTTATATCTCAAAATGTGTGATCATTCATCTCTCTTGGCGGTTGGTACAAACAACTTCTACTCACATGAAACTCAAAATTAGTAGGGAATCAATAAAATGCAAATGTCTTTTGGATTTCCTAAAATTAATACATGTGCACATTTCCAAGGCACATTTAAGCATAGGCATCTATAATTTCTAGTACGACACACCAAACCAATCTTGTGAAACTCAAGTACAATCGGTCTAAAATATTCAACTCATGAAAATGAACATACAAAATGAATTGAGATATAACATGAAGTTGAATTCCGTATATTCATTGAGAGTGATTGAAAACTATGGTTTGAAAATGAGAACATATTCATGATTCTCACTTGCCTATACATTGAAAACAATCCCACTTGTCAAATACTTTGCTCAAATAGATAGAAATGGAAGACCTTAGTATTGCCAAAGTCGAAGGAACATTCAACTTTCAAAAATACCGGCATCAAGCCCCCTTTTAGAAGCTCAATTGATTGTAGTGCACCTTACTTGCTAGTCATTTTTTTTCTAGATCAGCAACCAAATTTCTTTGATTCTCTCCTTGTGAGATGCAATACCCATTCTTGGTCTTTGTACCAATTGTACTCCACGGACTCTGCACGCCATGGCATGCACCTATTGAGACGTTCCATGAGCTCCGTTGTTGCTGCAATTGGCTTTAGTGATGGTAGGGACGGCCATTTGGTAACTTTGACTTGTATATTATAATTATCAAAAGTTTGTGTCGGCCTCTTTAAACGTGTTGACATCCTCTCGTACTGTGTGGACATCTGGCAACTTTACCTTTATTGTTGAATGGCGATAGCCTCTTGTTGGCAATGCGTTCAGATGATACCTTCTTAGAGTGTAGAGATCCAACAACTCCGCCTCCATTGTCACCATTGTCTAATGACAATTGCTTCATGTTGGCAATGTGTTCTCGCATCTTTTTAGATTGTGAAGATTCGACAGCTCTGCTTGAATTGTTAAACCTCTTTTTGGCAACTCGTTTAGGCACCTTCTCAAGCTTTGGAGATCCAACAACTTTGCGCTTGGCTTTGCCTCCATCGTTGAACGACAATTATCTCTTGTCGGCAATGCGTTGTGACACCTTCTTAGAATGATGCTCTTCAAATTCAATGTCAACTTCCTCCCAGTTCTTCTCCTTTTGCTTCTTGTGTTTACAATGCAGGAATACACCAATTAGTACTGTGTGTAGAGCCTCATACTTGTAATTTTTGCGGTAACTTTCATTGTGGCTTTAAGTGCTCAATGGCATTAATAGTTGCTGAATTCGAAATTTAGAGCTCTAAGATTTAGGACGGGTTTAAATATGAGAATGTCTCATATGGGGCATCCTAAACTTCCTTCAGTTCCTAAATTACTATTGTCATACACTGATTCTTATGTTTAATAGAGAAACTACTACCGGTATAACAACATTACAATGAACTCATAAAATGTTGTTTAACAAGTTTAAGCGGTTCCATAACTTATTCTCCAATGTTGGAAGCAAGAGTAATTTATGTATAATATTAGATATGCTAGTTGTAAATCCCTTCCTAAATTTGTAAAATTTTACTATTTCGATCATCATTGCTTCTTTATATAGTTATAGGTTCAAAAGGTATAAGTATGACATAACTTCATTTACTTTGTACATATGTGTCTTTTGAAACTATGAAGTCATGAAGTTATATAACCTCAAAGGACATATTTAAAGTTATAAGTTGCATCTCTGACAAATTCATGAATACAACATATAAGTACTTCACATCTTCAAAGGGTACATTTGCCCTTTGAAGCTATGTGATTTCATTTTTGTTGATGTTTATCAGTATTAGGATCATTCAATGTGTGCTATGTTTGTCAGCAATGCAAGGGAAGTAGCTATAACAACATCGCAGTTCCAAATTGTTTTATAACAAGTTGTAATGTTATATGTTTGAATTACACCCCAACTTTGCTGACAATCTAATCTAACACATAGTGTACATAGTGTACATAAAATCACATATTGTATGCCATGTGTTGAATTTTGTGATAATTTGTAATAAATATTTGCATCCTCGATCGATCCTTCTATGTGACATGTAAAATTTACTAGTTGCTATATAAGCTAAAATTCAATAATACAATAAGTTAAAATTATCAATAAGCTAAAATTCAATAATACAACAATAAGGTATAATGTAAAAGAATGTTGATTGTATGTACGTCATAGATAAAAAGATGTTGGAAAATCCATGAGATTTACGAACTCACCCCATATTATCCTTTGAATTCTCAATATTTGTTTTTTCTTTGCCATCGCGTGCTTTGTTGGTTAGTCGTGCAAGCTCACGATGCCGACTGCTCTTCCCAGGTACATTACATTCCTTCTCAATAAGCTCACCATGTCGACTGCTCTTGCTTGGTACATTGCATTATTTCTCAATCGTGCAGAATCTAATCATTAGTTTCCTCAGTTCCTTGAGTGGTCGAGGTTGTTGATGACACTAGTAGAAATCTTGTCTTATGTGACAAGTCTTTAATGACTCAATGTCGGGAATGACATGTCCGTAATGACACAAAGTGTGACTTTGTGTCATTACGGACATGTCATTCCCGACATTGAGTCATTAAAGACTTGTCACGTAAGACAAGATTTCTACTAGTGTGAGGTTCTATAGCAAACATCGGATTAGTACTTGGAATGATCAAAGTATCAGGCAAAAGTGTTTTGAAATCTTGCACAAGATCACAATGGGCAATGAACAACGCTTTCACCATCTTGTGCACTTCTTTCATGGTTATGCTATAATTGCTATACAAATGTAGAATTATACGAAATCGATTGTACTTGCATTGACCCAACTCCTTGACCTTGTTTTTGAAGATGACTTCTTGTTGTCTAACTTGTCTTTTGTCTACATCCAGCTCATGTAGGGTTTATGGTAGTTTCCTTTCGTCTAAATTCTCTTCTTGGCAAGGTGATCGCTAGTTGCCTCTTGTGTAAATCCTCTTCAAACACGGTGATTGCATGTATCCTCTTCTCTAAATCCTCCTTAGGTACGGTCACCCTCTGTACCGTGTGCAAAAATTCGTTGAAGCCCATGTTCGGATTGCAATAAGTTCTTTTAAAGATTTCCGTGATGCAAGTAGCGGCTTCGTCGATGTCCACCCGGCTGTCACGCATGTCATCTACAAGTTTTAAAAACTTGTCACACATCAAGATCCTTAAAAACCTATCGTCCATCAAGATGTCGTTCCTCGCCTTGCCATTCATCATCACTTTGGTCACGTACGCCTTTGCTATCTCCAAGTTGTTGATGAGGGTATATTGATTCTCCGCGGCAAATGGCCATAGCGATCGTCGAGCTTGTTTTGCCTGCGGTGGCGCCTCCGTTGGTCCATCTCCTTCTTCCACTTCACTCTTCCATCTTTGCTTTTGCAACGGTACTGTACGTGCCATTTCGATCAATATAGTGAATGATTCCCCAACCTATACTTTCAATTGCTTTCACAATGAATTTGAAGCGCTTCTAAGGATCTCCCGTGATTATGGCTGTTGTCTCTATAATACAACTATACACACTAATGAACAACTTGACTTGAGGTTAGAAGGATATCCAAATGATGAACATTGAAAAAAAAAAGTTGCCATAAAATCACAACTATTGAATGAAATCAATGAATGAAGAACCGAGGAACAAAACAACTACTTTTATACTCACAAACCTTCTAACGAGACCCAATTTTTCCTTCCCGACGTACAAGACACTCCACGGATATCCAAATGATGGGCATTGAAAAACAAAGCTGCCACAAAATCACAACTACTAAATGAAATCAATGAATGAAGAACTAAAAAACAAAACAACTACTTTTATACTCACAAACCTTCTAACGAGATCCAATTTTTTCCTTCCCGACTTACAAGACACTGGAGGGATATCCAAATGGACTTTGAAGAACATAGACACTACAAGGAAATGGGTGTTGAAATGACAAGATTTTGACAGAGAAATGTCCAAGATGACGATTGCAACAATTGCCTTGTCATATCGGTTAATTTTTGATTTTCTGTCAACTTGTTGTCAACTTTTGCTTCACTTTACAGCGTGGATGCGCAAAGTGGGTTGGAACTTTTGATAATTATTTTATTACTTCAGTTGTGTTGCATACGTGGAATTGCTTTTGTGCATGGTTACTATTACCTCAAAATTGGTAGTTTGATGTGCTTGGATCCGAAAACGCGGACTGGAGTTTAAGGCGGAAAATGAGGAAATTATTTTGAGTGAGTCCACGTGTCGTTTAGATGAGATCTAACTTTGGATGAATGAGTAAGTCATTGATGAATGAAGAGAGAACTCGGGCGAAATTAGGGTTTGTTTGTTTGTGTTCCGCACCCTACGCATCTGCTCGTCCGCACCTTCTGAATCACATCGTGTGCTCTCCTTTGCGGAGAATTTCTGTATTAAGTTTTGAGGAAGAGCAAGTGGAAAGAAGAGAGAGGAAGGGCGTAGGAGGTCAATTGACAGAGACGCTTCACAAAGCGGTGCTGTCGTCTGAGCGACGTCGTGCGGCACTTTGCGTCGCATACCCCCTCTATGAGTAACTTCGACCTTGACACTTCGTAGAGCTTTCTTGATCTGTAAGAAAATCACATAAGTTCTTGCACAACCTTTTCTCTGTTGCAGCATTCAGAAAAATGTGAAAGAAGCCCTGACAGGTTGTAGAGTTTCGAGATTGTAGTATTGGGCGAGATTTCGCTACGGGAGCATCACTTGCACAAGATGTGACTAAGTCGTTGATGCTCTCAATGGAGAGGTTCTTTTGATTTGCCGGTTGGCAGTCATAGCGCAGTAGTTGCGAAATGAGCAGGACGAACGACGGGAGTATCTTGTTGCGTTGGAAGTACGCAACGGTTTGCATCATAGAGAGTTTGTTGTGACCGGGACAAAATTGTTTGAAATTTGGGAAGAATTAGAGCTTCTTGTGGCGTGGACCGGCGAGGCATATTGTCTTTTGGAAGACCAGTATGCTTCTTGCTATTCCAAGGTACAAAATTAGAGTTTCCAGTGGCGTTTTGTAGTCCATTGCAGTCACCTAACAAAGGAGTCGAAGACAGGTGCTGCCAACAATTTGTTTGATTGCAGCTGTTCAACATGGTCCGGGAACTAATGGCCACCAACTAAGCACATGTGAAACATTGAGTGCAAACTGAGTATGTGGATTCTATTAGATATGTGCATCTATGTTCAGTTATATATATTATAGAAAACGAAATTGTAGAAGGTATACGAGGGTTTATATACTCTGAAAGACCCTAAACGCTTGAATATAATAGAACACATGTATTACTGTAATAGTATGTGTAACATTAAACCCTAATATCAACGGCAATGGAAACGGCTGTGAAATTTACACGTGCATTCCTACCAAATTATTTAATTGGGCCAATCTATTACATGTGCAATTATCATTTGCCACTTGTAACGGGCACGGTGGATGACAATGGAACTTCAACGGATGTCACGGAATTTTACTATGAGTTCAGCCAAAAAACAAGGAGCCTTTATCGAATTACCATATGCGGTTTTCCCCATTCTACGAAGATTCCCAGAAATTTACAATACATTTCACCCAATTGAAAAGAGTTATTACCGAAGGTAAAAATGCTGACATGGCATAGTATATCCAGCGTGGCAGTGAAGAACTAAGCCCAAGCATCCGACGTGGATAAATGTCCGAATTGACAGTCAAACCGACAGAACTCTGTCAACTAGGTGACCGAATCAAGGTGCCCTAATTGACGAAGCAGTTGACAGTATTCTGTCAAGATTTTGTCAATTAGGACACCTAGGCCCTTGTAGTGAGATGTTACAAAATCACAACTTAGAATTGAGGGACAAATGGGTTGCATTTATAAGTCTTTCAAACCTTCTAAAGCACATCTGGTTAAACCATAAGAATGTAGAGATACGTGAACGTTGCACAAAATCACATCGTTTCAACATATACGATCAACAACAAGAGGTGTAATTAATTAGAGCGGTGGACCAATTGACAAGCGTGCTAGAAAAGAACATTGGAATACTATGTTTTATCCACTCTATTGTTCTAATGTTGCTTCAATATGGGATTCATTTACACAATTGCACAACTAGGCAGATCAACCTTTCAATTAAAAACTAGCAATTATGGATCTTCTCTTGGCTCTTGCTGCAATGGAAATCCGAGCTACTTGGTAACTGGTTCAAAAAAACAAAGAGAGGAATTAAGGTAAAGACATACACCGCCAAGAGGCCTATTGCAAGCACGTCAATGTAGAGTACGTGAGCAGGAAGGAAGAAGAGTTTTGTAAACTCTAGGGCTTGTTGCCAATATAAACCCAAGTGGATTTGATCATAAAGGGATGCTTGTATATGTTTCACTTTATCCATTCCCTTCTCTCAAGACCACTGGAGTAGGCAACATCTACAATAATACAAGTAAATTTGAAGGGTTAGTGTGGTGAATTTTTGTTGCCTTGTTTAGAAAAGTGGGCTTTCAATCAATTGAGGTAATTCTTTGGGACACTTATACAAATTTATAATGAAATTTGGATTCTAATTATAATACTTCACACCATACAATAAATCAATCTCTTTAGTTGAGGTTTGAAAAGATTTCTTCCTTGTAAATCAAAGTAACATGTATAACTATTGTTTAAATGCACCTCTTCCCACTTTCAATATCAATCAATGCTTTAATTTACAACCTAGTAATTCTTAAGTGAACCATCAAGATTTAAAATCAATTGAAAGTAATTCTCTCAAAGGTCAAGAACATTAAATATTTAACTCAATATTTAAATTAATACCAATATAGCTTAAAGACGAGTTAAAAATCCTAAGATTCTCTTTTAAAGTACAAAATACAAATTCACTCACGAGAAATTCACATCATATGCATCTTATGCAACAATCCACGTGTCATTTGGACATTCATAGCTTCTCTAGTACGTGAATGTACAATTAATTTAATAGTAAATATGTACATATCTACAAGAAGAAATTCCTTAAGAGCATAGTGGATGAAACTCCTTGTGAATTGCAGAAATGTGTTGCTTTCCACAAATGAAAGATTCAATATGCAAAGAAAAACATGGGTATACCTAGTTTATACCCTTTTTAAGTGCCTCAAGTTTATTGAGGCACTAGTGTCACTACTGTACTGCTTTAACCCCTAAACGTCCAACCCTTTAGAATGTGGACCATGGATAGAATAAAATACAAATTTTTTATCCGTCATTGACTTTTTGCAGTGTGGATTTTTTTACGGTATATTTTATGGAAGGTTAGCTTCATGCATGTGTGATCTAATTAAAAAAGGGATGATTTACAAAAAAAATTATGCCTCATTTCATGTTGTAGTGATTCACCCAAAATTTCAAAGATTTCAGTGTAAAAGTGCTCTTTTAAAAAATCAACTCATAAAATTAAGCAACCAAAAAATTTCCAAAAATCATTACACTTCGAGTATTATATTCCAACCAATCAAAACAAATTTCATGTACAAATTGCCAATATCTTATTTGCAATCATATTACAAAAGAATTTTCAATTTCAAGTTTCAAAATTTATACCAAAATATTGGTGATAGCAATCGCAGATCCAACCGTAGAAATAGAATCTAAAATTGATAATGTATAACTTTTATTCATTCATCAAGTTCAAAAATATCCCTCTGTATTGCATTTTAAGATGCATCTTTGCAAAACTGCCAAATTTGGAGAGGGATGAGGACGTTTAAGAGTTAAATACAAACGAAGGTTTCTAAAGCTTGTACACAAGTGAGTAATAAGTAACAATACAATACGCTGCTGAGCTTCTATTGAACTTTCTTCATCACTTACTTCACCCTCATATTCATCAAAATATAGGCAAGACATAATCCCATATGTCATCTTCAAGTCCATCGGATGTAATATTGAGGTCAACTCCATTGGTTACATTTCCTAAATCTGGAAGAAATGACTTACTATACAATATATTTTTGGGGTAAATTTCAGAAGTCAACCTTTATCCAAATCTACCTAACACTAAAGGGAGTACATGACATGTAACCAATAACTACTTGACTACCGTATCTTCTTTGTATTTTTATCGAAAAAAAATAAAAATCAATCCACATGTTTTGGTTTTATAAGCCGGTAACCAGTAAGGAGTCTCTTGTATTAAGTGCACATCGTCACGATACCATGTCACTATCCTATTTGGTATCCGTCGCGATATCATGTCACAAAATCATCCACATTTCACATCCATACTTTTCATCCAATTTTTCATCATGTTCTCTCCAGAGTTCTCATGATTATTCCTAAAGCTTGGCATCACATTTCCTAGCATCCCCTTCATGTTCCCTAGCGTTCCCTAATGTTCCCATCATGTTTCCTAATGTGCCCGAAGTTCCCAATTTTTCTTTTGTGTTCCCAATTGATTCCCAGGTTCCCAATGCAATGTTGATGCATTGCAACAGGGTGTTTGCTAGTATTGATGAATGGTCAGTTATCTCCCCAAGTGGATAATGGCCAGTACAGTTGCATCCATCCAAAATTGAAGCATTCACCATTGAAATCTACTGTAAGTTAGTGGTGTGAAACCCACCAGTGAAGTTCCTGTCTGTTGAGATAGAATAGTGGCATGATATACTGTACACTTCTTCACCTACTACAGGGTTCATCAATTGTGTACTTATCTTGGTTACAGGAACTAATTCTGCGATGTAACTGTTTCTGAGATGTAAATCACGATGATATTCACATTAGAGTCCTTGATATGGTTTTTAAGGAAATGGACGTTTGTCAAACACAATAACTGCAGTAATTAAACCAGTGTTCCAAAGTTCCAGCTTTGGATATATGTAGAGAAATTTGAAGCTAATCACTGATCTGGATATGAAATTGTGTCTCTCACAGAAGCGTATTTCTGCTGTGACTGTTGAATTCTGCAACTAAAACCAAGCCAAAGGATTGGATGCAAGATATAGAACCTAGCTACAAATTAGCTCAGGCATCACAAGGAGATCCTCTGAAATTCCCTAATACACATATGGGAGATTAAAGCAGATTCCCTTGTAAGAATGAACATATAAATGGGATTCAAATTTTCCCTGTTGGACGTGTACATATATGGGAATTTTAATTTCCCTTGCTAAACACCGCATTAGCAATTCATTTGTTTTGAAATTCCCTTAGCAAATTCCTTATGCATCAAAATTCCCTCATACACTATGAGGGAACTGTCTATTTTTACTTATATTGCCACATTCCCTCATAAGTGTAATTGGAAGAGGGAAATAACAAGGAAAACCAAGCTATTTCCCATATGCAACATCCACAGAATCTCCTTGTCATGCATTTTCTCTTTTTATTTTTTTGGCGCAATGAAGATTTCAATCGATTGCACACTAAAGTACAAATACAAAGCCAAACGAATGGCCGAAAAGACTTACGAAGCTATAAATGAACAACAGAACGTAAGATGCCACATAAGTTTCCGCCCTTCTCTAAAGTAGAATTTAACTCCTAGATCAGTCCAGTGGTCATCAGAGCCATCAAGAAATCAGCTAAGTTATTATTTTCTACAAATTCCAACTGCTATGCAGATTCTCTGTACTGGTACTAGCTGAAGTCGACTAATTAACGAGTGAGAGGCCCAACAGGAAGGGTGAACGGGGCGCTATCAGGTGTCAATAAACTAGCAAGTGCAACGTACCATGCAATAATGGATGTGAATATGCCAAAGAAGCCACCAGCCTGCACAGCAAACATCCCACAAGACACACAAAAACCTCCTGAGTTAGTACACTGAACTTTATAAATCAAATTGGAATTGAAACAGGGTGATGCCCTGATATAGATACCCCCTCCAAAAATAGTGTGATTTTCGAGAAGTATATTTTTGGCAAGAAAAAAACACTGGAAAATTACAAAAATAAAGGGTGTTATAGGCACCATGGCTGCAACTATATACATGGTGTTAAAGACAAAATTTCTAGCACACATAAAATGAGTTAAACATAAGTCACACTATGTGAGACGCGTAAAAGTGATACCCATATCAGGCCATTCCCCAACAGTGAGACCTTGCTTAAAAGACAATCAGGAAACTATTTCAGTCAAGAGCAATGAGGATAAAGTGAGCACTGCCGCCATCATTGTTGCTGTCAATACATGAAAGAAGATTTGTTACCCGTTTCACTTTAAGGCCATCACCGCGCTTGAATTCGGAGATGCTCAGCAACGTAAAGGTGATGGTCAGGAAAACAAACAGAGTACTTAGAGCAATGTTCGTCCGCAACGTCCCGAACCACATCAGGAAAGAGAAAATTGCCCAGACCAGAAGGAAAACGCCAAGAGCGCTTCCCACATCGCGCCCGTAATCCACGTAACTGTCCGAAACGCCGAACCAGGGGATGAGAATGGCAGCGTACGAGAGCCAGAAAGAGCCGTAAGAACCGAACGCCGTGGCAGCAAACGTGCTCCCGGCCTTGAACGCCCACATTGCAGCTGCGAACTGGGCAATGCCGCCGTAGAAGATGGCAATCCCGACGACAAGGTTGGGCGGCGTGGTCACCTCAAGGCCGAAGATTCCTGCATTGAAGCACGAGAGGACGAAGGTGGCCGTTCCGAACCCGAAGAGCCCCAACGGTACTGGGTTGCCAATCACAGGGGCCGGTGCAGACTGCACGGCTGCAGGTTTGATAGCTTCCTGATCCGCCATGGCTGGAATTTAGTCTGCGACAGAATCATAAAACACTCAATAAGTTTACACTTGAATCATGCGCTCAAAAGTTGGCGAAAGGTTGTTAAACATCACACAACTGAAGGAAAAATTAAATTGGAAATCGAGGCCATGTACAAACATCTTCGACGAAAGCCATGTCTAAGTGTCAAAACGTTACAGCTTCAAATTAAAACCTTTAGGGAAACGTATTAAGTATGATAGATCTAGACCAACTACTGGACTTTTCCTGCACTCATTTCCCTATTTTCTCTTATATTGCCACCGAATTCTAAAACTCTGGCAGGAACCTGACGTTGATATCAACTTCGACTAGCATCATGTCCAGTTCAAGATTACTGATTCGGAAAAGGAATATGGAACCTTTCATGACACTCTTGAGCTTTTAGCAACTTAATGTCATAACCATTGTTTTACTGGTATATATATATATCTCATTTGACAGACACTACTAGAAAATCCAACTATTCTGTTGATTCGGTTGCGTGATCGATTACACTTTTCTATTGATTTGGAGAGTAATATGTTGATTTGGACAAAAATGAGACCAAATCAACAAAAAAGTGTCCCTGATGAACACGACCAAATCAACATAACAATTGAATTTTCTACTAGTGAGAACATCCAAACCACTTGTATAAGCTCACATCCACAGTCTAATTTCAAGTCTATATCTAGCATATTCTTGACAAGCTTCATGAGTGAACCGCCGTATTCATGAGATTTCACTCCCTAACTACAGGATAACATGAACCAGGTTCAATTCAGTTCTGGCTATCATTTGAGGAACATACATGCTGCAAGAAACAGCTCACTCATACTCCAATTAGTACAACAGTACAACATTCTTGTAGTGCACGGTTTACCTGGGCTGCTTTGAATTTGAGTAAACATACAGCAAGTGCTACGTACCTCCAACTCAGACAAGCTGCACTCGGGGACGGCGATACACCACACTTACAAGTGAGATTGTTCAACTCCAGTAAATCATCACCATATATGGGCACCCAGCTAGTGCACAAAAGTGATTCTTCTGGCTCGAGTCTTCTTCGACTCCAGTAAGCACATTGAATGGTCAGAATTGGCAGTTGGCTGGTCCATCCGGATCAAGCTAGGGAATATCAAATAAGAGATGGGTGAGGAATCTCGTGGATGGACCACAGCAACAGTGACGTAGGACCGACTCACTCGGGTGCGGACTAGAAAAATGTTTCTTTCTACGGTCGCATTGATTCGTGAGCTGCTTTGGTGGATATCGACATTGAACTCCGTTGCTGTTTACCGCCCCTGGTCCGGTTTCCGGCTGAATAGGAGCCACTTTCTAGCAATCAAAAACTATCGCTTTTGTTTTCTCAAAAAGAAAAGGGAACGATCCCTGAGTTCTATTACGTACCATCGTCGTTGATGTAAAGTCATGAATCTAGACGACGACAATAAGAGCTCCACTTGATCATTTCTATCATTCATTTGTTATCCAACTTTCAAGCGGAGACTTACTGACAGCGGATTATGCGGAGGCTGCCATTTGGAACTTGTTCTGTGGTTTTCTTGGGATAGAAAGTGCGCTAAGTTAGATAAGAAGAGCTCGGCAGTTGTTGCCCACAACCCCTGAACCAACTGCTATCCCGGAAACCTCTGGCCGTGGAGTCCCGCTGACATGTCGTCACGTCGTTGGCTCCGGTTACTGACAATAACTTGTTCTGTCCAAATCGTCCCAATTGAATGAATGCAGTTGCAAAGCATGCAACCACAGAAATTAAGCTCAAACTTTGTGTCGTTGGATGGAATGTCTATCACCAGTTTGGACTTGGATGAATCATTTTCGTAGCCCCCATGTGCTTGTCATAATCATGCTGTCCTTTCATGATAATTTCTATAACTGTCATGTTCTTGGATGATAGTTTTTGTAACTGTCTTGTTCTTGGACGATAGTTTTTGTAATTGTCATGTTCTTGGATGATTGTTTTTGTAACTGCCATGTTCTTGATGATAGTTTTGTAACTGTCATGTTCTTGGATGATATTTTGTAACTGTCATGTTCTTGGATGATAATTTTGTAACTGTCATGTTCTTGGATGAAAAAGTGTATATTACTATAGATCATTACTGTAGATTTCGAAGATGTATTTCAAATTTCCAAAAAATTGAGTTCAGATGAAGATTCGGTGGCATAGTTCACCAAAATCTAGGAGTTTGTCTGTTTTTTCAAATTGTTTGACTGTTCTAAAGAATCAAATAATCAATAGAATGGAGTTGAAATTGACAATTCGGTTTTGGTGCGTTCACTATGGCCATCATCAAAATCGAGAAATTGATTAACCTTCGCTATGATGAGTGTCACTATGAAGGTAGGTGTGCATAGTACTAGTTATTGACAGAGATGGAGAAATTCCCTCGATTATTAACAAAAGGACTTGCAAAAACAGCACACAAACAAAAAACATTGGCAGTCGGCACTACAATAGGTGATGAAAGATGAGTAACAATAACCTTTGAATGATGAAGAACTTCAACAATTGCGTTAACTAGTCTTTGAAAAATAAGCACCTATATGAGCATCTTCAACAAGCTTGGAAACGACAACAATCTTAACCTCATGTCGATGTAGAATCAATCGATGTAGAATCATTTCCATCATGATCAATAATTGATGTAGGATCTTTTTTAAAAGAACTGTCAATCTTGGAAGGATCTAGACTAGGATTCATCAAATTTGGGGGATCGATGTCAATTTTCTTTGAAACCTCTTGAAGCTCACATGAAGTCCAATCGATAACAGCACAATCTTGAATTTTTTTGCTACTATGAGAGCTCTCTACTGGAGAAGCAATTGAACCATATCTGCTGTTGTTAATGATAGATAGAAACAAGTGCCAGTTATCATTCTTGACAAGAGGCGTGCGCTCAATCAAGATTTGAAACATTTTAATCACGTCCTCATCACGAGAAATGCTCATCTTAAAATCAGTTTTTCAAGTTTATCCTGTAATTATTAGACATTCACTCATCAAATCTGCAAAGAACTCACACCAACACAAACAGAAGGTTAATTATGAAATTTAATGTACAGTTTGAATACATGATTTAAAAAAAATATATAAAACATCACATGCAATTAACACTGTTGAAATCACAGGCAATTGTAATCGTTTGTTAATCAAGAACCATTGGGCTCATTAAATATAAGCTCTAACTTCAATCGTCTTCGATGTATCAATGCCCATGAATACACTTGTTTTTTGCCCACTCGTTATTTTTTTTGGGCTGTTGTCACCTTCGTCTTCAGTAACCTTCTTCCATTCATCATCAGAAACAGGAAGAAACATCTGAATTCCAGCGACTGGTTGAATAGAAAAATTCCTAACAGTAAGAGCGGAAGACAAAGGAGCTGAAATGTTATCAAAAGCTTCAACGCTGGATACGTACACCTACTACATCAAAGGTTTCAATCGAAGGACGATCCGCATCCACTGTTTGGATTGAAGGAAGTTCCGCCTCTACGTTTGAAGGAGCATAAGTAGTAAAAATGAGCTTCACTGCACAATTAGAACGAACAGTCACAGGATCCGTGTCCATTTTTTCTACACTATCCACTTCAACGGAATTTTCCACGATTGTACACTCAAATTCGTGGTATCAATCAAAATGCCATCCTCGGATTATCTGTAGAAACACGAGCGGAACGTTTTCGACGACTACTGCTGCAACCCCGTCAGCCATAATAGTAACATTCTTATGACGTTTGCTAATTAACATGCGGAGGAGTGACAGTAGCAGGACTATGATTTGACATATTAATTCCAAGACTAAACAAATCATCTGGATCAATCAACTACAATGCCTTCGCTTTCTTCAAACCCTTTGGCCGCGCTCTACGTGACCTCCGAACCCTAACATCGTCTGCGCTCATGACCTAAAAAACAATTAATCGCAATTGTAAAATCAAGAACGCAGAAACGTCAATTACCGCTTCTCACGCTCGCTCGCAAATAATCTGCTCAACTGAAAACTATACACTCAATCGCTGTCAACTCGCTCGCTAATTATCTGCGTACACGCTAATTGACGCTCCCTACACTGAAGCTCAAATTTAGGCGTAGCGCCAGCGCCATGCCTGGACTGAAAACCTAAACTTAAAATTGCTACAAATCAACGAATGGAGAAAGGTTAATGATCGTTAACAATTGCGAAACGGATTAACCCCTTAACGTTCTCACCCTTTTCAGATTCGGCAGTTTTTCAAAGATGCATTTTAAATGCAAATGAGAGGGATATTTTCAACTTGATGAATGAATAAAAGTTGTACATTATGAATTTTAGATTCTATCCATACGGTTAGATTTGCGATTGCTATCACCAATATTTGTGTATAAATTTTCAAACTTAAAATCTAGAGCTCTTTTGTAATATGATTACGAATAAGATATTGACAATCTAATAATGAGAATTTTTGGGATGGGTTGTAATGTAATGCTTCAAGTGTAGTGATTTTCGGAGATTTTTTGACTGTTTATTTTTAGTCGTTGACGTTTTCAAGAGCACTTTTAGACTAAAATCTTCCAAATTTGTGGTGGAACACTACAACATGAATGAGGCATAAAAATTTCACAAATCATCCCCTTTCTAATCGGATCACACATGCACAAAGCTAACTTCCCATAAAAGTTTCAATAAAAATTTCACATTGCAAAAAGTGCATGATGGATGAGAAATCGGAGTTCAATTCCATACATCATGCAAAATATGCATGGTTGGGCGGTTAGGGGTTAAGTGCCGGAACTGAACAATCGCCCGCAAAACTCGACAAAACAAGAAACGCACTTCAAACAAAAGCAGCGGGAGAGAAGAAAGTACACGACGGTTAACCCCTAAATGCCTAGAGCCCTCTCCAAATTTGGCAGTTTTGCAAAGATGCATAATAAAATGCAACTAAGAGGGATATTTTGAACTTGATGTATGAACAAAATTTGTGCATTATGAATTTCAGATTCTATTCATAGTTAGATTTATAATTGCTATCACCAATATTTTTGTATAAAATTTGAAATTCTTTTGTAAGTATTCGATTACAAATAAGATATTGACAATCTATGGATGAAATTTGTTGTGATTGGTTGAAATGCAATGCTCTAAGTGTAGTGATTTTAATTTGGAGATTTTTTGGTTGCTTAATTTTATGAGTTGATTTTTCAAGAGCACGTTTAGACTAAAACTCTTGGAATTTTGGGTGAATCACTGCAACATGAAATGAGGCATAAAAATTTCACAAATCATCCCCTTTTTAATCGGTTCACACATGTATGAAGCTAACTTTCTATAAAATCTACAGTAAAAGATCCTCCATGCTAAAAGTGCATGACGGATGAGAAAATCATGAATGAAATCAGTACATTGTCCAAAAAATGAACGCTCAAGCAGTTGAGGATTAAGTAAGAACACCACAGTTAAGGGGGTCACCTCGACTCGACGGCCATAGGTTTACAGAGTATGACCGTCTCGAGGAGCCTAGTTGTCTGCGTGGGATTTGCCGCTACCGCGGCTCATTCCCTGTGTACCAATAACTAGGCTCTTCTCGATAGTTATATATTTCATTCAATGCGTGTGATACTAGTTCTTAAGGTCCGCACTATTTTGCCAAATCTCAAAACTAGTGAGGGTTGAAATTTTTACCGAGTGGTTAAAATCTTCATATTATGCTAATTTTACATCAAAATGATATTAAGTATTACCTTCACTAATTTCCTACACGCACCATAAATCCTCCCTCACTAAATGGGATAATTAGTGTAGTGAATTGAGAAAAAATGTTTTTGTTTACTTTTTACTTTTTATTTTCCCTTTGTAAATCGACCGTACAAAATTATATTAGACTTGTGAAAATTCATGAAAAAAATTTAGCGCATTTTCTTTCCTTCTAGTTCAAAGAATATAGCAATCAAAGTGAAATAAATTGAGAAAAAAGAAAAAGGAAAAAAGTGAATGAATTTGTTTTCGCATCTTTCTTAACAAAGTTATTGGACTTTGATTCATTTTCGCCAAGAATTTCGAGGTTTTTATCATTGCATAGATATGGTAGTCATATCAGGTTCTGTGCCAATCTTCAAAAATAATTGAGGTGTTTTTATTTATAACCAAAATTATCTTTTACTATGAGAATAATACTAGTGTATAATCATGATATTTTTAATTTTTTTTGGTGGTTGTTTCTTTATAAATAATTTAGAGGAAGAGAGATTTGTATTTGTTACATAATATTCTTAAGCATGTTACTGTCGCACTTGTGGCATCTGAAAGATATGCATCTACAATATCTTAGGATCACAAGCATTTTGGAGGATCTAAAATAACTTCAGTTGAGTTAAGCAACGGGGTTGGAGAGTTAAATTATTTTATTAGTACTTTACACTGTAGCAAAAAAGGGTGTGATCCAGCAAGGGCTAAAGAATGTTATGTATTGGGATTGTCATTTTATTTTATTTTTGCCACAAATGGACCAAATCCGTTATTCGGATTATGATGTTCCAAAACTTAAATTCTTAAGAAAATTTGAAATCTTGCAAGTGTAGTCATCATTTCTTGTATTACTGGTAAACAAAAAATTGTCATTTCTTGTATAATATTGACCAATGATTCACAAGGTACTAAGGTTGGATAACCTATTACCACCAGCTTAAGCAATATGGCCTATTTTTGGTAGTGCTAAATTTGAAAAAAATATGACCGCATTTGAAATAGGTTTTGATGAGGATTGCAAAAATTTGCAACATCTAATTCGCATTTGTCAATTTTATACAAAATTCCAAAGTGGAAAGTAACCTTTGACCCTAATCAGACCTCGAGCATGTCCACACCATGTGGTACTAATTTTCACTCATCATGATACCTAATATCACCAACTATTTCTTTGCAATGCTTGGCATGCCATTGGTCTATTTGAATATTGAAATTGGTGGTTTTGAGTCTCAACTCTGGTGGCCCCAAGAAAAGTCTACATGTTGTAATTGGGGGGTGGTGGTAATAGGTTATCCAACCTTAACTACCGTGATATTCTTGGGGAGATCACTCTCAAAATTTTATTTAACCACGTGAGAAAAAACATAGGGTACATTTAATTCATTGGAGCAAATACAAAATTTTGTATAAAATTAACAAATGCCATAGCTTGGATGAAATGGCCTATGCGGTATTATATCTAAAGTAGGGTAGGTAAAAAGCATAGGTAGTGTTCTATTTTTATTAATAAAGTAGGGTCTCAAATATTTAGAGGAACAAAGAATTTATGTGAGTTCTAAGGAATTATTAGTACAAATGAAAGTTGAATTATTTGGCTTCATGAGAAAGTCTCCTCATTATGAATTTGAGCATTGGGAGACCAATGAGATTCACGAGGCTAGGACAGGGTGGTAGTGCCGCATGCTTCCTCTGACAACATGCATTTCTCACTTAAATCTACCATCAAACATTTTAGGCACTAAGTATAGTTGTAATTATTTAAAAGTTACGTTCATGTATTGTTGTTGTTTTGTTATGTCCGATTAAGCTCAATTTATGCTGAAATGATAAGATTTTGATAAATAATTTCATTTATAAATAAAATAGGGTCTACAAAAAACTTAACGGTGAAAATTATATTTCCTATAGGATCTTGAAAAATACCTCAAAGTACCATTTTATTTACCAATAGGGTGCAAATTATTTAAGAAATTTAAATAAATAGCCCACCTAAAATTAACCCCCGACCGCACGTGGTTTACGAAAGTATGTAGTATGTAACCTCCCCATGGTGATATTTGGATTTGAATTGCAAACTTTGTTATAATACAATTAGTGGGTTTTCAGAAATATATTTAGGAGAAAATTTCTTTTAATTCTTAGGTTGTAAAATATTCATTTTCTTCATTGACTAATTGAGTATTTGAGTTTTTTTTATTTGACATGAATCAAGGTTTTTTAATACAAAATGTTTTCTACAGTTTTGTTTTATGTTCAATACAATTTCATCTATTCAATATTTTATCCTTTTTCCATGTCATTAACCCCTAAAGGACCAATCAACCATATTATGCTTGATTTTTGGTCAAAGGCCCCAAAAATCAAGTGTCTTAGCTTTATTGTAGTTGGTGTTTTCATTAGATGTTTAAGTTAAGTTATGATACATCTTTTGACCGTTGGGATTGGAGAATAAACTTTATTTGAAGCTTTTCCACTGTTGAGAACTTTGAATTTTGAGTGTCCCAAATACAAAGGGCTTTCTAAAGATGCTTCAATCATAAGTCTCTTTTAATTTCTTCACCTTCAATTTTTTACTCCATGTAAATATAACTTTTATCTACCTAAAATATAATTTTTGATATTAAATTTGACAAAAACATATTTATTTTGAATTTTTACCTTGTTTACATCATAAAATTTGTTAATATTCAAAATATCTTCCAATCATGTTGAAAATTTTGTCATACCTTCATAATGTCGATGATTATCTATGAAAAATTATAAATCATTCAATGTGATATTTAAAGTATGCAAATTATAGTGCTTTGACTTTTACAAAAGAGGTGAGGACCTTTAGGGGTTAATCCAAAACAATTTTATATCTCAAAATGTGTGATCATTCATCTCTCTTGGCGGTTGGTACAAACAACTTCTACTCACATGAAACTCAAAATTAGTAGGGAATCAATAAAATGCAAATGTCTTTTGGATTTCCTAAAATTAATACATGTGCACATTTCCAAGGCACATTTAAGCATAGGCATCTATAATTTCTAGTACGACACACCAAACCAATCTTGTGAAACTCAAGTACAATCGGTCTAAAATATTCAACTCATGAAAATGAACATACAAAATGAATTGAGATATAACATGAAGTTGAATTCCGTATATTCATTGAGAGTGATTGAAAACTATGGTTTGAAAATGAGAACATATTCATGATTCTCACTTGCCTATACATTGAAAACAATCCCACTTGTCAAATACTTTGCTCAAATAGATAGAAATGGAAGACCTTAGTATTGCCAAAGTCGAAGGAACATTCAACTTTCAAAAATACCGGCATCAAGCCCCCTTTTAGAAGCTCAATTGATTGTAGTGCACCTTACTTGCTAGTCATTTTTTTTCTAGATCAGCAACCAAATTTCTTTGATTCTCTCCTTGTGAGATGCAATACCCATTCTTGGTCTTTGTACCAATTGTACTCCACGGACTCTGCACGCCATGGCATGCACCTATTGAGACGTTCCATGAGCTCCGTTGTTGCTGCAATTGGCTTTAGTGATGGTAGGGACGGCCATTTGGTAACTTTGACTTGTATATTATAATTATCAAAAGTTTGTGTCGGCCTCTTTAAACGTGTTGACATCCTCTCGTACTGTGTGGACATCTGGCAACTTTACCTTTATTGTTGAATGGCGATAGCCTCTTGTTGGCAATGCGTTCAGATGATACCTTCTTAGAGTGTAGAGATCCAACAACTCCGCCTCCATTGTCACCATTGTCTAATGACAATTGCTTCATGTTGGCAATGTGTTCTCGCATCTTTTTAGATTGTGAAGATTCGACAGCTCTGCTTGAATTGTTAAACCTCTTTTTGGCAACTCGTTTAGGCACCTTCTCAAGCTTTGGAGATCCAACAACTTTGCGCTTGGCTTTGCCTCCATCGTTGAACGACAATTATCTCTTGTCGGCAATGCGTTGTGACACCTTCTTAGAATGATGCTCTTCAAATTCAATGTCAACTTCCTCCCAGTTCTTCTCCTTTTGCTTCTTGTGTTTACAATGCAGGAATACACCAATTAGTACTGTGTGTAGAGCCTCATACTTGTAATTTTTGCGGTAACTTTCATTGTGGCTTTAAGTGCTCAATGGCATTAATAGTTGCTGAATTCGAAATTTAGAGCTCTAAGATTTAGGACGGGTTTAAATATGAGAATGTCTCATATGGGGCATCCTAAACTTCCTTCAGTTCCTAAATTACTATTGTCATACACTGATTCTTATGTTTAATAGAGAAACTACTACCGGTATAACAACATTACAATGAACTCATAAAATGTTGTTTAACAAGTTTAAGCGGTTCCATAACTTATTCTCCAATGTTGGAAGCAAGAGTAATTTATGTATAATATTAGATATGCTAGTTGTAAATCCCTTCCTAAATTTGTAAAATTTTACTATTTCGATCATCATTGCTTCTTTATATAGTTATAGGTTCAAAAGGTATAAGTATGACATAACTTCATTTACTTTGTACATATGTGTCTTTTGAAACTATGAAGTCATGAAGTTATATAACCTCAAAGGACATATTTAAAGTTATAAGTTGCATCTCTGACAAATTCATGAATACAACATATAAGTACTTCACATCTTCAAAGGGTACATTTGCCCTTTGAAGCTATGTGATTTCATTTTTGTTGATGTTTATCAGTATTAGGATCATTCAATGTGTGCTATGTTTGTCAGCAATGCAAGGGAAGTAGCTATAACAACATCGCAGTTCCAAATTGTTTTATAACAAGTTGTAATGTTATATGTTTGAATTACACCCCAACTTTGCTGACAATCTAATCTAACACATAGTGTACATAGTGTACATAAAATCACATATTGTATGCCATGTGTTGAATTTTGTGATAATTTGTAATAAATATTTGCATCCTCGATCGATCCTTCTATGTGACATGTAAAATTTACTAGTTGCTATATAAGCTAAAATTCAATAATACAATAAGTTAAAATTATCAATAAGCTAAAATTCAATAATACAACAATAAGGTATAATGTAAAAGAATGTTGATTGTATGTACGTCATAGATAAAAAGATGTTGGAAAATCCATGAGATTTACGAACTCACCCCATATTATCCTTTGAATTCTCAATATTTGTTTTTTCTTTGCCATCGCGTGCTTTGTTGGTTAGTCGTGCAAGCTCACGATGCCGACTGCTCTTCCCAGGTACATTACATTCCTTCTCAATAAGCTCACCATGTCGACTGCTCTTGCTTGGTACATTGCATTATTTCTCAATCGTGCAGAATCTAATCATTAGTTTCCTCAGTTCCTTGAGTGGTCGAGGTTGTTGATGACACTAGTAGAAATCTTGTCTTATGTGACAAGTCTTTAATGACTCAATGTCGGGAATGACATGTCCGTAATGACACAAAGTGTGACTTTGTGTCATTACGGACATGTCATTCCCGACATTGAGTCATTAAAGACTTGTCACGTAAGACAAGATTTCTACTAGTGTGAGGTTCTATAGCAAACATCGGATTAGTACTTGGAATGATCAAAGTATCAGGCAAAAGTGTTTTGAAATCTTGCACAAGATCACAATGGGCAATGAACAACGCTTTCACCATCTTGTGCACTTCTTTCATGGTTATGCTATAATTGCTATACAAATGTAGAATTATACGAAATCGATTGTACTTGCATTGACCCAACTCCTTGACCTTGTTTTTGAAGATGACTTCTTGTTGTCTAACTTGTCTTTTGTCTACATCCAGCTCATGTAGGGTTTATGGTAGTTTCCTTTCGTCTAAATTCTCTTCTTGGCAAGGTGATCGCTAGTTGCCTCTTGTGTAAATCCTCTTCAAACACGGTGATTGCATGTATCCTCTTCTCTAAATCCTCCTTAGGTACGGTCACCCTCTGTACCGTGTGCAAAAATTCGTTGAAGCCCATGTTCGGATTGCAATAAGTTCTTTTAAAGATTTCCGTGATGCAAGTAGCGGCTTCGTCGATGTCCACCCGGCTGTCACGCATGTCATCTACAAGTTTTAAAAACTTGTCACACATCAAGATCCTTAAAAACCTATCGTCCATCAAGATGTCGTTCCTCGCCTTGCCATTCATCATCACTTTGGTCACGTACGCCTTTGCTATCTCCAAGTTGTTGATGAGGGTATATTGATTCTCCGCGGCAAATGGCCATAGCGATCGTCGAGCTTGTTTTGCCTGCGGTGGCGCCTCCGTTGGTCCATCTCCTTCTTCCACTTCACTCTTCCATCTTTGCTTTTGCAACGGTACTGTACGTGCCATTTCGATCAATATAGTGAATGATTCCCCAACCTATACTTTCAATTGCTTTCACAATGAATTTGAAGCGCTTCTAAGGATCTCCCGTGATTATGGCTGTTGTCTCTATAATACAACTATACACACTAATGAACAACTTGACTTGAGGTTAGAAGGATATCCAAATGATGAACATTGAAAAAAAAAAGTTGCCATAAAATCACAACTATTGAATGAAATCAATGAATGAAGAACCGAGGAACAAAACAACTACTTTTATACTCACAAACCTTCTAACGAGACCCAATTTTTCCTTCCCGACGTACAAGACACTCCACGGATATCCAAATGATGGGCATTGAAAAACAAAGCTGCCACAAAATCACAACTACTAAATGAAATCAATGAATGAAGAACTAAAAAACAAAACAACTACTTTTATACTCACAAACCTTCTAACGAGATCCAATTTTTTCCTTCCCGACTTACAAGACACTGGAGGGATATCCAAATGGACTTTGAAGAACATAGACACTACAAGGAAATGGGTGTTGAAATGACAAGATTTTGACAGAGAAATGTCCAAGATGACGATTGCAACAATTGCCTTGTCATATCGGTTAATTTTTGATTTTCTGTCAACTTGTTGTCAACTTTTGCTTCACTTTACAGCGTGGATGCGCAAAGTGGGTTGGAACTTTTGATAATTATTTTATTACTTCAGTTGTGTTGCATACGTGGAATTGCTTTTGTGCATGGTTACTATTACCTCAAAATTGGTAGTTTGATGTGCTTGGATCCGAAAACGCGGACCGGAGTTTAAGGCGGAAAATGAGGAAATTATTTTGAGTGAGTCCACGTGTCGTTTAGATGAGATCTAACTTTGGATGAATGAGTAAGTCATTGATGAATGAAGAGAGAACTCGGGCGAAATTAGGGTTTGTTTGTTTGTGTTCCGCACCCTACGCATCTGCTCGTCCGCACCTTCTGAATCACATCGTGTGCTCTCCTTTGCGGAGAATTTCTGTATTAAGTTTTGAGGAAGAGCAAGTGGAAAGAAGAGAGAGGAAGGGCGTAGGAGGTCAATTGACAGAGACGCTTCACAAAGCGGTGCTGTCGTCTGAGCGACGTCGTGCGGCACTTTGCGTCGCATACCCCCTCTATGAGTAACTTCGACCTTGACACTTCGTAGAGCTTTCTTGATCTGTAAGAAAATCACATAAGTTCTTGCACAACCTTTTCTCTGTTGCAGCATTCAGAAAAATGTGAAAGAAGCCCTGACAGGTTGTAGAGTTTCGAGATTGTAGTATTGGGCGAGATTTCGCTACGGGAGCATCACTTGCACAAGATGTGACTAAGTCGTTGATGCTCTCAATGGAGAGGTTCTTTTGATTTGCCGGTTGGCAGTCATAGCGCAGTAGTTGCGAAATGAGCAGGACGAACGACGGGAGTATCTTGTTGCGTTGGAAGTACGCAACGGTTTGCATCATAGAGAGTTTGTTGTGACCGGGACAAAATTGTTTGAAATTTGGGAAGAATTAGAGCTTCTTGTGGCGTGGACCGGCGAGGCATATTGTCTTTTGGAAGACCAGTATGCTTCTTGCTATTCCAAGGTACAAAATTAGAGTTTCCAGTGGCGTTTTGTAGTCCATTGCAGTCACCTAACAAAGGAGTCGAAGACAGGTGCTGCCAACAATTTGTTTGATTGCAGCTGTTCAACATGGTCCGGGAACTAATGGCCACCAACTAAGCACATGTGAAACATTGAGTGCAAACTGAGTATGTGGATTCTATTAGATATGTGCATCTATGTTCAGTTATATATATTATAGAAAACGAAATTGTAGAAGGTATACGAGGGTTTATATACTCTGAAAGACCCTAAACGCTTGAATATAATAGAACACATGTATTACTGTAATAGTATGTGTAACATTAAACCCTAATATCAACGGCAATGGAAACGGCTGTGAAATTTACACGTGCATTCCTACCAAATTATTTAATTGGGCCAATCTATTACATGTGCAATTATCATTTGCCACTTGTAACGGGCACGGTGGATGACAATGGAACTTCAACGGATGTCACGGAATTTTACTATGAGTTCAGCCAAAAAACAAGGAGCCTTTATCGAATTACCATATGCGGTTTTCCCCATTCTACGAAGATTCCCAGAAATTTACAATACATTTCACCCAATTGAAAAGAGTTATTACCGAAGGTAAAAATGCTGACATGGCATAGTATATCCAGCGTGGCAGTGAAGAACTAAGCCCAAGCATCCGACGTGGATAAATGTCCGAATTGACAGTCAAACCGACAGAACTCTGTCAACTAGGTGACCGAATCAAGGTGCCCTAATTGACGAAGCAGTTGACAGTATTCTGTCAAGATTTTGTCAATTAGGACACCTAGGCCCTTGTAGTGAGATGTTACAAAATCACAACTTAGAATTGAGGGACAAATGGGTTGCATTTATAAGTCTTTCAAACCTTCTAAAGCACATCTGGTTAAACCATAAGAATGTAGAGATACGTGAACGTTGCACAAAATCACATCGTTTCAACATATACGATCAACAACAAGAGGTGTAATTAATTAGAGCGGTGGACCAATTGACAAGCGTGCTAGAAAAGAACATTGGAATACTATGTTTTATCCACTCTATTGTTCTAATGTTGCTTCAATATGGGATTCATTTACACAATTGCACAACTAGGCAGATCAACCTTTCAATTAAAAACTAGCAATTATGGATCTTCTCTTGGCTCTTGCTGCAATGGAAATCCGAGCTACTTGGTAACTGGTTCAAAAAAACAAAGAGAGGAATTAAGGTAAAGACATACACCGCCAAGAGGCCTATTGCAAGCACGTCAATGTAGAGTACGTGAGCAGGAAGGAAGAAGAGTTTTGTAAACTCTAGGGCTTGTTGCCAATATAAACCCAAGTGGATTTGATCATAAAGGGATGCTTGTATATGTTTCACTTTATCCATTCCCTTCTCTCAAGACCACTGGAGTAGGCAACATCTACAATAATACAAGTAAATTTGAAGGGTTAGTGTGGTGAATTTTTGTTGCCTTGTTTAGAAAAGTGGGCTTTCAATCAATTGAGGTAATTCTTTGGGACACTTATACAAATTTATAATGAAATTTGGATTCTAATTATAATACTTCACACCATACAATAAATCAATCTCTTTAGTTGAGGTTTGAAAAGATTTCTTCCTTGTAAATCAAAGTAACATGTATAACTATTGTTTAAATGCACCTCTTCCCACTTTCAATATCAATCAATGCTTTAATTTACAACCTAGTAATTCTTAAGTGAACCATCAAGATTTAAAATCAATTGAAAGTAATTCTCTCAAAGGTCAAGAACATTAAATATTTAACTCAATATTTAAATTAATACCAATATAGCTTAAAGACGAGTTAAAAATCCTAAGATTCTCTTTTAAAGTACAAAATACAAATTCACTCACGAGAAATTCACATCATATGCATCTTATGCAACAATCCACGTGTCATTTGGACATTCATAGCTTCTCTAGTACGTGAATGTACAATTAATTTAATAGTAAATATGTACATATCTACAAGAAGAAATTCCTTAAGAGCATAGTGGATGAAACTCCTTGTGAATTGCAGAAATGTGTTGCTTTCCACAAATGAAAGATTCAATATGCAAAGAAAAACATGGGTATACCTAGTTTATACCCTTTTTAAGTGCCTCAAGTTTATTGAGGCACTAGTGTCACTACTGTACTGCTTTAACCCCTAAACGTCCAACCCTTTAGAATGTGGACCATGGATAGAATAAAATACAAATTTTTTATCCGTCATTGACTTTTTGCAGTGTGGATTTTTTTACGGTATATTTTATGGAAGGTTAGCTTCATGCATGTGTGATCTAATTAAAAAAGGGATGATTTACAAAAAAAATTATGCCTCATTTCATGTTGTAGTGATTCACCCAAAATTTCAAAGATTTCAGTGTAAAAGTGCTCTTTTAAAAAATCAACTCATAAAATTAAGCAACCAAAAAATTTCCAAAAATCATTACACTTCGAGTATTATATTCCAACCAATCAAAACAAATTTCATGTACAAATTGCCAATATCTTATTTGCAATCATATTACAAAAGAATTTTCAATTTCAAGTTTCAAAATTTATACCAAAATATTGGTGATAGCAATCGCAGATCCAACCGTAGAAATAGAATCTAAAATTGATAATGTATAACTTTTATTCATTCATCAAGTTCAAAAATATCCCTCTGTATTGCATTTTAAGATGCATCTTTGCAAAACTGCCAAATTTGGAGAGGGATGAGGACGTTTAAGAGTTAAATACAAACGAAGGTTTCTAAAGCTTGTACACAAGTGAGTAATAAGTAACAATACAATACGCTGCTGAGCTTCTATTGAACTTTCTTCATCACTTACTTCACCCTCATATTCATCAAAATATAGGCAAGACATAATCCCATATGTCATCTTCAAGTCCATCGGATGTAATATTGAGGTCAACTCCATTGGTTACATTTCCTAAATCTGGAAGAAATGACTTACTATACAATATATTTTTGGGGTAAATTTCAGAAGTCAACCTTTATCCAAATCTACCTAACACTAAAGGGAGTACATGACATGTAACCAATAACTACTTGACTACCGTATCTTCTTTGTATTTTTATCGAAAAAAAATAAAAATCAATCCACATGTTTTGGTTTTATAAGCCGGTAACCAGTAAGGAGTCTCTTGTATTAAGTGCACATCGTCACGATACCATGTCACTATCCTATTTGGTATCCGTCGCGATATCATGTCACAAAATCATCCACATTTCACATCCATACTTTTCATCCAATTTTTCATCATGTTCTCTCCAGAGTTCTCATGATTATTCCTAAAGCTTGGCATCACATTTCCTAGCATCCCCTTCATGTTCCCTAGCGTTCCCTAATGTTCCCATCATGTTTCCTAATGTGCCCGAAGTTCCCAATTTTTCTTTTGTGTTCCCAATTGATTCCCAGGTTCCCAATGCAATGTTGATGCATTGCAACAGGGTGTTTGCTAGTATTGATGAATGGTCAGTTATCTCCCCAAGTGGATAATGGCCAGTACAGTTGCATCCATCCAAAATTGAAGCATTCACCATTGAAATCTACTGTAAGTTAGTGGTGTGAAACCCACCAGTGAAGTTCCTGTCTGTTGAGATAGAATAGTGGCATGATATACTGTACACTTCTTCACCTACTACAGGGTTCATCAATTGTGTACTTATCTTGGTTACAGGAACTAATTCTGCGATGTAACTGTTTCTGAGATGTAAATCACGATGATATTCACATTAGAGTCCTTGATATGGTTTTTAAGGAAATGGACGTTTGTCAAACACAATAACTGCAGTAATTAAACCAGTGTTCCAAAGTTCCAGCTTTGGATATATGTAGAGAAATTTGAAGCTAATCACTGATCTGGATATGAAATTGTGTCTCTCACAGAAGCGTATTTCTGCTGTGACTGTTGAATTCTGCAACTAAAACCAAGCCAAAGGATTGGATGCAAGATATAGAACCTAGCTACAAATTAGCTCAGGCATCACAAGGAGATCCTCTGAAATTCCCTAATACACATATGGGAGATTAAAGCAGATTCCCTTGTAAGAATGAACATATAAATGGGATTCAAATTTTCCCTGTTGGACGTGTACATATATGGGAATTTTAATTTCCCTTGCTAAACACCGCATTAGCAATTCATTTGTTTTGAAATTCCCTTAGCAAATTCCTTATGCATCAAAATTCCCTCATACACTATGAGGGAACTGTCTATTTTTACTTATATTGCCACATTCCCTCATAAGTGTAATTGGAAGAGGGAAATAACAAGGAAAACCAAGCTATTTCCCATATGCAACATCCACAGAATCTCCTTGTCATGCATTTTCTCTTTTTATTTTTTTGGCGCAATGAAGATTTCAATCGATTGCACACTAAAGTACAAATACAAAGCCAAACGAATGGCCGAAAAGACTTACGAAGCTATAAATGAACAACAGAACGTAAGATGCCACATAAGTTTCCGCCCTTCTCTAAAGTAGAATTTAACTCCTAGATCAGTCCAGTGGTCATCAGAGCCATCAAGAAATCAGCTAAGTTATTATTTTCTACAAATTCCAACTGCTATGCAGATTCTCTGTACTGGTACTAGCTGAAGTCGACTAATTAACGAGTGAGAGGCCCAACAGGAAGGGTGAACGGGGCGCTATCAGGTGTCAATAAACTAGCAAGTGCAACGTACCATGCAATAATGGATGTGAATATGCCAAAGAAGCCACCAGCCTGCACAGCAAACATCCCACAAGACACACAAAAACCTCCTGAGTTAGTACACTGAACTTTATAAATCAAATTGGAATTGAAACAGGGTGATGCCCTGATATAGATACCCCCTCCAAAAATAGTGTGATTTTCGAGAAGTATATTTTTGGCAAGAAAAAAACACTGGAAAATTACAAAAATAAAGGGTGTTATAGGCACCATGGCTGCAACTATATACATGGTGTTAAAGACAAAATTTCTAGCACACATAAAATGAGTTAAACATAAGTCACACTATGTGAGACGCGTAAAAGTGATACCCATATCAGGCCATTCCCCAACAGTGAGACCTTGCTTAAAAGACAATCAGGAAACTATTTCAGTCAAGAGCAATGAGGATAAAGTGAGCACTGCCGCCATCATTGTTGCTGTCAATACATGAAAGAAGATTTGTTACCCGTTTCACTTTAAGGCCATCACCGCGCTTGAATTCGGAGATGCTCAGCAACGTAAAGGTGATGGTCAGGAAAACAAACAGAGTACTTAGAGCAATGTTCGTCCGCAACGTCCCGAACCACATCAGGAAAGAGAAAATTGCCCAGACCAGAAGGAAAACGCCAAGAGCGCTTCCCACATCGCGCCCGTAATCCACGTAACTGTCCGAAACGCCGAACCAGGGGATGAGAATGGCAGCGTACGAGAGCCAGAAAGAGCCGTAAGAACCGAACGCCGTGGCAGCAAACGTGCTCCCGGCCTTGAACGCCCACATTGCAGCTGCGAACTGGGCAATGCCGCCGTAGAAGATGGCAATCCCGACGACAAGGTTGGGCGGCGTGGTCACCTCAAGGCCGAAGATTCCTGCATTGAAGCACGAGAGGACGAAGGTGGCCGTTCCGAACCCGAAGAGCCCCAACGGTACTGGGTTGCCAATCACAGGGGCCGGTGCAGACTGCACGGCTGCAGGTTTGATAGCTTCCTGATCCGCCATGGCTGGAATTTAGTCTGCGACAGAATCATAAAACACTCAATAAGTTTACACTTGAATCATGCGCTCAAAAGTTGGCGAAAGGTTGTTAAACATCACACAACTGAAGGAAAAATTAAATTGGAAATCGAGGCCATGTACAAACATCTTCGACGAAAGCCATGTCTAAGTGTCAAAACGTTACAGCTTCAAATTAAAACCTTTAGGGAAACGTATTAAGTATGATAGATCTAGACCAACTACTGGACTTTTCCTGCACTCATTTCCCTATTTTCTCTTATATTGCCACCGAATTCTAAAACTCTGGCAGGAACCTGACGTTGATATCAACTTCGACTAGCATCATGTCCAGTTCAAGATTACTGATTCGGAAAAGGAATATGGAACCTTTCATGACACTCTTGAGCTTTTAGCAACTTAATGTCATAACCATTGTTTTACTGGTATATATATATATCTCATTTGACAGACACTACTAGAAAATCCAACTATTCTGTTGATTCGGTTGCGTGATCGATTACACTTTTCTATTGATTTGGAGAGTAATATGTTGATTTGGACAAAAATGAGACCAAATCAACAAAAAAGTGTCCCTGATGAACACGACCAAATCAACATAACAATTGAATTTTCTACTAGTGAGAACATCCAAACCACTTGTATAAGCTCACATCCACAGTCTAATTTCAAGTCTATATCTAGCATATTCTTGACAAGCTTCATGAGTGAACCGCCGTATTCATGAGATTTCACTCCCTAACTACAGGATAACATGAACCAGGTTCAATTCAGTTCTGGCTATCATTTGAGGAACATACATGCTGCAAGAAACAGCTCACTCATACTCCAATTAGTACAACAGTACAACATTCTTGTAGTGCACGGTTTACCTGGGCTGCTTTGAATTTGAGTAAACATACAGCAAGTGCTACGTACCTCCAACTCAGACAAGCTGCACTCGGGGACGGCGATACACCACACTTACAAGTGAGATTGTTCAACTCCAGTAAATCATCACCATATATGGGCACCCAGCTAGTGCACAAAAGTGATTCTTCTGGCTCGAGTCTTCTTCGACTCCAGTAAGCACATTGAATGGTCAGAATTGGCAGTTGGCTGGTCCATCCGGATCAAGCTAGGGAATATCAAATAAGAGATGGGTGAGGAATCTCGTGGATGGACCACAGCAACAGTGACGTAGGACCGACTCACTCGGGTGCGGACTAGAAAAATGTTTCTTTCTACGGTCGCATTGATTCGTGAGCTGCTTTGGTGGATATCGACATTGAACTCCGTTGCTGTTTACCGCCCCTGGTCCGGTTTCCGGCTGAATAGGAGCCACTTTCTAGCAATCAAAAACTATCGCTTTTGTTTTCTCAAAAAGAAAAGGGAACGATCCCTGAGTTCTATTACGTACCATCGTCGTTGATGTAAAGTCATGAATCTAGACGACGACAATAAGAGCTCCACTTGATCATTTCTATCATTCATTTGTTATCCAACTTTCAAGCGGAGACTTACTGACAGCGGATTATGCGGAGGCTGCCATTTGGAACTTGTTCTGTGGTTTTCTTGGGATAGAAAGTGCGCTAAGTTAGATAAGAAGAGCTCGGCAGTTGTTGCCCACAACCCCTGAACCAACTGCTATCCCGGAAACCTCTGGCCGTGGAGTCCCGCTGACATGTCGTCACGTCGTTGGCTCCGGTTACTGACAATAACTTGTTCTGTCCAAATCGTCCCAATTGAATGAATGCAGTTGCAAAGCATGCAACCACAGAAATTAAGCTCAAACTTTGTGTCGTTGGATGGAATGTCTATCACCAGTTTGGACTTGGATGAATCATTTTCGTAGCCCCCATGTGCTTGTCATAATCATGCTGTCCTTTCATGATAATTTCTATAACTGTCATGTTCTTGGATGATAGTTTTTGTAACTGTCTTGTTCTTGGACGATAGTTTTTGTAATTGTCATGTTCTTGGATGATTGTTTTTGTAACTGCCATGTTCTTGATGATAGTTTTGTAACTGTCATGTTCTTGGATGATATTTTGTAACTGTCATGTTCTTGGATGATAATTTTGTAACTGTCATGTTCTTGGATGAAAAAGTGTATATTACTATAGATCATTACTGTAGATTTCGAAGATGTATTTCAAATTTCCAAAAAATTGAGTTCAGATGAAGATTCGGTGGCATAGTTCACCAAAATCTAGGAGTTTGTCTGTTTTTTCAAATTGTTTGACTGTTCTAAAGAATCAAATAATCAATAGAATGGAGTTGAAATTGACAATTCGGTTTTGGTGCGTTCACTATGGCCATCATCAAAATCGAGAAATTGATTAACCTTCGCTATGATGAGTGTCACTATGAAGGTAGGTGTGCATAGTACTAGTTATTGACAGAGATGGAGAAATTCCCTCGATTATTAACAAAAGGACTTGCAAAAACAGCACACAAACAAAAAACATTGGCAGTCGGCACTACAATAGGTGATGAAAGATGAGTAACAATAACCTTTGAATGATGAGGAACTTCAACAATTGCGTTAACTAGTCTTTGAAAAATAAGCACCTATATGAGCATCTTCAACAAGCTTGGAAACGACAACAATCTTAACCTCATGTCGATGTAGAATCAATCGATGTAGAATCATTTCCATCATGATCAATAATTGATGTAGGATCTTTTTTAAAAGAACTGTCAATCTTGGAAGGATCTAGACTAGGATTCATCAAATTTGGGGGATCGATGTCAATTTTCTTTGAAACCTCTTGAAGCTCACATGAAGTCCAATCGATAACAGCACAATCTTGAATTTTTTTGCTACTATGAGAGCTCTCTACTGGAGAAGCAATTGAACCATATCTGCTGTTGTTAATGATAGATAGAAACAAGTGCCAGTTATCATTCTTGACAAGAGGCGTGCGCTCAATCAAGATTTGAAACATTTTAATCACGTCCTCATCACGAGAAATGCTCATCTTAAAATCAGTTTTTCAAGTTTATCCTGTAATTATTAGACATTCACTCATCAAATCTGCAAAGAACTCACACCAACACAAACAGAAGGTTAATTATGAAATTTAATGTACAGTTTGAATACATGATTTAAAAAAAATATATAAAACATCACATGCAATTAACACTGTTGAAATCACAGGCAATTGTAATCGTTTGTTAATCAAGAACCATTGGGCTCATTAAATATAAGCTCTAACTTCAATCGTCTTCGATGTATCAATGCCCATGAATACACTTGTTTTTTGCCCACTCGTTATTTTTTTTGGGCTGTTGTCACCTTCGTCTTCAGTAACCTTCTTCCATTCATCATCAGAAACAGGAAGAAACATCTGAATTCCAGCGACTGGTTGAATAGAAAAATTCCTAACAGTAAGAGCGGAAGACAAAGGAGCTGAAATGTTATCAAAAGCTTCAACGCTGGATACGTACACCTACTACATCAAAGGTTTCAATCGAAGGACGATCCGCATCCACTGTTTGGATTGAAGGAAGTTCCGCCTCTACGTTTGAAGGAGCATAAGTAGTAAAAATGAGCTTCACTGCACAATTAGAACGAACAGTCACAGGATCCGTGTCCATTTTTTCTACACTATCCACTTCAACGGAATTTTCCACGATTGTACACTCAAATTCGTGGTATCAATCAAAATGCCATCCTCGGATTATCTGTAGAAACACGAGCGGAACGTTTTCGACGACTACTGCTGCAACCCCGTCAGCCATAATAGTAACATTCTTATGACGTTTGCTAATTAACATGCGGAGGAGTGACAGTAGCAGGACTATGATTTGACATATTAATTCCAAGACTAAACAAATCATCTGGATCAATCAACTACAATGCCTTCGCTTTCTTCAAACCCTTTGGCCGCGCTCTACGTGACCTCCGAACCCTAACATCGTCTGCGCTCATGACCTAAAAAACAATTAATCGCAATTGTAAAATCAAGAACGCAGAAACGTCAATTACCGCTTCTCACGCTCGCTCGCAAATAATCTGCTCAACTGAAAACTATACACTCAATCGCTGTCAACTCGCTCGCTAATTATCTGCGTACACGCTAATTGACGCTCCCTACACTGAAGCTCAAATTTAGGCGTAGCGCCAGCGCCATGCCTGGACTGAAAACCTAAACTTAAAATTGCTACAAATCAACGAATGGAGAAAGGTTAATGATCGTTAACAATTGCGAAACGGATTAACCCCTTAACGTTCTCACCCTTTTCAGATTCGGCAGTTTTTCAAAGATGCATTTTAAATGCAAATGAGAGGGATATTTTCAACTTGATGAATGAATAAAAGTTGTACATTATGAATTTTAGATTCTATCCATACGGTTAGATTTGCGATTGCTATCACCAATATTTGTGTATAAATTTTCAAACTTAAAATCTAGAGCTCTTTTGTAATATGATTACGAATAAGATATTGACAATCTAATAATGAGAATTTTTGGGATGGGTTGTAATGTAATGCTTCAAGTGTAGTGATTTTCGGAGATTTTTTGACTGTTTATTTTTAGTCGTTGACGTTTTCAAGAGCACTTTTAGACTAAAATCTTCCAAATTTGTGGTGGAACACTACAACATGAATGAGGCATAAAAATTTCACAAATCATCCCCTTTCTAATCGGATCACACATGCACAAAGCTAACTTCCCATAAAAGTTTCAATAAAAATTTCACATTGCAAAAAGTGCATGATGGATGAGAAATCGGAGTTCAATTCCATACATCATGCAAAATATGCATGGTTGGGCGGTTAGGGGTTAAGTGCCAGAACTGAACAATCGCCCGCAAAACTCGACAAAACAAGAAACGCACTTCAAACAAAAGCAGCGGGAGAGAAGAAAGTACACGACGGTTAACCCCTAAATGCCTAGAGCCCTCTCCAAATTTGGCAGTTTTGCAAAGATGCATAATAAAATGCAACTAAGAGGGATATTTTGAACTTGATGTATGAACAAAATTTGTGCATTATGAATTTCAGATTCTATTCATAGTTAGATTTATAATTGCTATCACCAATATTTTTGTATAAAATTTGAAATTCTTTTGTAAGTATTCGATTACAAATAAGATATTGACAATCTATGGATGAAATTTGTTGTGATTGGTTGAAATGCAATGCTCTAAGTGTAGTGATTTTAATTTGGAGATTTTTTGGTTGCTTAATTTTATGAGTTGATTTTTCAAGAGCACGTTTAGACTAAAACTCTTGGAATTTTGGGTGAATCACTGCAACATGAAATGAGGCATAAAAATTTCACAAATCATCCCCTTTTTAATCGGTTCACACATGTATGAAGCTAACTTTCTATAAAATCTACAGTAAAAGATCCTCCATGCTAAAAGTGCATGACGGATGAGAAAATCATGAATGAAATCAGTACATTGTCCAAAAAATGAACGCTCAAGCAGTTGAGGATTAAGTAAGAACACCACAGTTAAGGGGGTCACCTCGACTCGACGGCCATAGGTTTACAGAGTATGACCGTCTCGAGGAGCCTAGTTGTCTGCGTGGGATTTGCCGCTACCGCGGCTCATTCCCTGTGTACCAATAACTAGGCTCTTCTCGATAGTTATATATTTCATTCAATGCGTGTGATACTAGTTCTTAAGGTCCGCACTATTTTGCCAAATCTCAAAACTAGTGAGGGTTGAAATTTTTACCGAGTGGTTAAAATCTTCATATTATGCTAATTTTACATCAAAATGATATTAAGTATTACCTTCACTAATTTCCTACACGCACCATAAATCCTCCCTCACTAAATGGGATAATTAGTGTAGTGAATTGAGAAAAAATGTTTTTGTTTACTTTTTACTTTTTATTTTCCCTTTGTAAATCGACCGTACAAAATTATATTAGACTTGTGAAAATTCATGAAAAAAATTTAGCGCATTTTCTTTCCTTCTAGTTCAAAGAATATAGCAATCAAAGTGAAATAAATTGAGAAAAAAGAAAAAGGAAAAAAGTGAATGAATTTGTTTTCGCATCTTTCTTAACAAAGTTATTGGACTTTGATTCATTTTCGCCAAGAATTTCGAGGTTTTTATCATTGCATAGATATGGTAGTCATATCAGGTTCTGTGCCAATCTTCAAAAATAATTGAGGTGTTTTTATTTATAACCAAAATTATCTTTTACTATGAGAATAATACTAGTGTATAATCATGATATTTTTAATTTTTTTTGGTGGTTGTTTCTTTATAAATAATTTAGAGGAAGAGAGATTTGTATTTGTTACATAATATTCTTAAGCATGTTACTGTCGCACTTGTGGCATCTGAAAGATATGCATCTACAATATCTTAGGATCACAAGCATTTTGGAGGATCTAAAATAACTTCAGTTGAGTTAAGCAACGGGGTTGGAGAGTTAAATTATTTTATTAGTACTTTACACTGTAGCAAAAAAGGGTGTGATCCAGCAAGGGCTAAAGAATGTTATGTATTGGGATTGTCATTTTATTTTATTTTTGCCACAAATGGACCAAATCCGTTATTCGGATTATGATGTTCCAAAACTTAAATTCTTAAGAAAATTTGAAATCTTGCAAGTGTAGTCATCATTTCTTGTATTACTGGTAAACAAAAAATTGTCATTTCTTGTATAATATTGACCAATGATTCACAAGGTACTAAGGTTGGATAACCTATTACCACCAGCTTAAGCAATATGGCCTATTTTTGGCAGTGCTAAATTTGAAAAAAATATGACCGCATTTGAAATAGGTTTTGATGAGGATTGCAAAAATTTGCAACATCTAATTCGCATTTGTCAATTTTATACAAAATTCCAAAGTGGAAAGTAACCTTTGACCCTAATCAGACCTCTAGCATGTCCACACCATGTGGTACTAATTTTCACTCATCATGATACCTAATATCACCAACTATTTCTTTGCAATGCTTGGCATGCCATTGGTCTATTTGAATATTGAAATTGGTGGTTTTGAGTCTGAATATTGAAATTGGTGGTTTTGAGTCTGAATATTGAAATTGGTGGTTTTGAGTCTCAACTCTGGTGGCCCCAAGAAAAGTCTACATGTTGTAATTGGGGGGTGGTGGTAATAGGTTATCCAACCTTAACTACCGTGATATTCTTGGGGAGATCACTCTCAAAATTTTATTTAACCACGTGAGAAAAAACATAGGGTACATTTAATTCATTGGAGCAAATACAAAATTTTGTATAAAATTAACAAATGCCATAGCTTGGATGAAATGGCCTATGCGGTATTATATCTAAAGTAGGGTAGGTAAAAAGCATAGGTAGTGTTCTATTTTTATTAATAAAGTAGGGTCTCAAATATTTAGAGGAACAAAGAATTTATGTGAGTTCTAAGGAATTATTAGTACAAATGAAAGTTGAATTATTTGGCTTCATGAGAAAGTCTCCTCATTATGAATTTGAGCATTGGGAGACCAATGAGATTCACGAGGCTAGGACAGGGTGGTAGTGCCGCATGCTTCCTCTGACAACATGCATTTCTCACTTAAATCTACCATCAAACATTTTAGGCACTAAGTATAGTTGTAATTATTTAAAAGTTACGTTCATGTATTGTTGTTGTTTTGTTATGTCCGATTAAGCTCAATTTATGCTGAAATGATAAGATTTTGATAAATAATTTCATTTATAAATAAAATAGGGTCTACAAAAAACTTAACGGTGAAAATTATATTTCCTATAGGATCTTGAAAAATACCTCAAAGTACCATTTTATTTACCAATAGGGTGCAAATTATTTAAGAAATTTAAATAAATAGCCCACCTAAAATTAACCCCCGACCGCACGTGGTTTACGAAAGTATGTAGTATGTAACCTCCCCATGGTGATATTTGGATTTGAATTGCAAACTTTGTTATAATACAATTAGTGGGTTTTCAGAAATATATTTAGGAGAAAATTTCTTTTAATTCTTAGGTTGTAAAATATTCATTTTCTTCATTGACTAATTGAGTATTTGAGTTTTTTTTATTTGACATGAATCAAGGTTTTTTAATACAAAATGTTTTCTACAGTTTTGTTTTATGTTCAATACAATTTCATCTATTCTATGTTATTTGGGTTGAAAATTGCACTAAATACAAGACAAACATTCCCCCAAAATTACAAATTTTAAATTTAATTTTTTACTTGTCACAGTAATACAAAATAAAAATTCACCTATTGATTGAATAACAAAAAGTGAGAAAAATATGCCATTATTTTCTAAATTATTCTCTTTGTAAATTAAATTTTGGTAGTGGGTCTAAAATCATGCCACTGTAATCCACCATCTGAAAATGGAAAATCTTTGCAACTTTACACCCTCGTTTACACCTAGATTGACTTTATATATTGTTGTGCTTCACAATGTAAAACTTCTCTTCTTTTTAATGATCAACAACCAGTCACATTGGTATTATTGTTCTTAAATATTTATTTTTTATTCTCAATCTCTAAACGCGTCATATGTCTTTTTTTTAGCAATGGATGGCCAAAACTTTCAGGAGCCGTTTTTTTTTCATCTAAACAGTGTTGGAATTTGATGAAAATCGTTGAGTTGGATTCCAAATCAAGTCTAGTTTTTGCAGTAAATTTTTTGCTTCAATCCAAGGTGTTGTCACTACACTAAATAGGTAGATTAGTGTTAGATGATTATAAGATTTGAAAATATTATAGATTTTTACTCTCGACAAAAAAATTACCAAAGACGTTGATTCCAATACTATTGAAAGATCCCCATCTTGACCAATATAGAGGGTAAAAAAATTGGTCAACATTAAAAACTTACAACATGTTTATGTAAATTAGTGTATCTAACACTAATCTGCCTATTTAGTGTACTAGAAAAGGCAGCATTACCGACAGAGTTGCCCAGGTAACTTATGTGGTGCCCAATTCCATGTATGCACAGTGGATTTGCCTGAGCATCTCCTTGGGGAGCGCCACCTTTTCTACTAAGTTAGTGCGAAGATTTGGCAAGCGTTTTAATACAAAGAAGTCTATTTCTAAATAATCTTTGCTTTGTAAAACTTGGGCCATTTTAGCACATTACAAGGTTATATTTAGGACACATCAAAGATTTTCATGAGTTTTTTGGGTACCAATATGTTTACATGATGATTTGGAGCCACTTTATAGTTTAAAGTTTTTTCATTTGAGTAGGATTAGAAGTAGAATTTCAACTCTAATGCGTTGTTAGGAAATTTTCAGCATCCTTTTTCAACATTGAAACACTATGATCTTGCAATCTATGTGGCCCAAAATGACTCCAAATTTGATTCACATCATTTACAAGACGTACACTACAAGATTTTACAATTGAGATTCCTACACAACCTATAACACTTAAAACACAATAAGTTTTTTAACCCTTAAACGTCCACACTACAACTACTCGGTCAAACCTCATTAATTCCTCACATTTTAAAATACATATTATATTTACTGGTATTTTTTTCATATAAGGTGTTGTTAAACCAGTTCATCCTGATTTTTTCATAATTAGTCAAATAAAAATTAATTTCATAAGATTTTTCAAAATCGTTTTCTTGTAAAAATCATAGTAATTAAAAAAATGCTTAGAATAGTATCAAATTTTTGAAAAAACGTAAATATTAGTGATGAACAACAAGGTGTAGGCGACATGCTTTTTGAGCTTACATAAAAAGAAATGTGATAGGAAAACTTTTTTTGCAATGTATTTTGGAATTTTAGAGTTTTGAGCTTTAAAGTGCTGTAATAAACGCAATAATTTTAACAATTTTGAAGAATGGTAAATTGGACTAAAAAGTAAAGTAAACCCCGACACTTTCTTAATTGAGACCATTTTTGTTTGAAATTAAGAACTAGGTGAAATTCAGTGTTTGACTGAAAATCAACTAAACATGGCCCCATGGGGCTCCTTGCACGCTTAAGGGTTAACCCAAAAAAGCTAGGGATGCTTAGGGGTTAAACATTTATTTTTTAATTCTTAAACTTGAAGAAATTTGAATTTTTCATCAACCCATTTTAATATTGACAAAATGAATTAAAGTTTTTTACATGTGAAACATATTAAAGAATAGAAGACTTATGATTTTAGATTGAATGTAAGTTTTACTACGGAAAACAACCTATTCAGTTCTTTCTATAATTATTATGTAAAAAAATTATGTATTGTCATTTAAAGTTTTTACTAGTGATAGGTGAGCATTTACGATGGAGTTTTAGAGTGCTAATTGCTCTTGGATTTGAGGTTTTTTCCTTTATTCATAGATATCTTAAACCCATGAAGAGGTTATGTTTAAGAATCTTCAAACCAATATCCACCCATTACTAGAGTTTGTACTTGTCCTAAATTTTGAATGACATCTAGACAATTAAATTCACTATTAATTGATATCACTATCATTTATAATTAAAATTTGAAATTTCTTTTAAAATCATTTACATCCTAAACATTGACAAGATTCAAGTTGAATTTGTTGCAATGGACTTTTATTTGCAACATCCTAGATATAATTTTTTTTACTAAAAATAAATAACATTTAATTTGCAAATTTCTTACAGAGGCCATTTTTGGAATTACAAAAAAATGATTTTTGAATTGATATGCTTTCAAATTTCTATTAAAAGAAAATTAGTTTTGGAATTTATGCCATTTAGATGTTATTCCTGCCCCATAAAAAGATCATGAAAACTACTCTATAAGGAGAGTAATTTTCATGATTCTTTTATGGGACAAAGGGATTATTCAGTTAGTGTAAAAGTAGAAATAAAATTTAAATGAACGAAAAATGCATTTTTTAGAAACCAAGAAACATTCTACAACATGTTCATCATCTAGAAAAGGAACTTTGGAATGCTTAGAGATTACAGGCATATTTTTGTATTATTCCATTACTAAAAAATGAAACTTACAATTGCAAATTAGTAATTTGTATCATATCTTTGATTCTCAGCTTGTGAAGTTGTACTGTTCTCTTTTGATCATTGGAGCAATCAACCAAATATTTGTTAGAAGCTTACCTGATTTTTAAAGTGGCTACTTTTACACTAGAAGAATGAACAAAATGGTGAATGAAATCACCAAAGTGTTCTTAAAGATAATATTTAAATTGTCATCATTTGGATGAAAGTGCCTTATAATAAATAATTTTACAGATGAATGGATGATTCTATCCATTACTTTTCCTTATTTGAGTACATTACAGGGTGCATGTCTCTCTATGAATGGAAAAACAAAGAAATTGGCAGATTAGATTTGCTCCTTTTGTTCCAAAAATTTGAACAAGAATTAAAACACAAAAAGAAACAAAGTGAAAATGTCTAGGGAAAGGTCCGTAGAACAGGGCCACTCGGGAACTGTGAGCCCAAGGGGGCTAGAATGGTAAAACTCGGTACGACGACCAAGGGCTCTCACTTCCCAGGAGGCCTGCCTCCATGAGTGTAGCCCTTAGGGATTTATATGTTTCATCACAAGATGGAGATTGAATTGGTGGTTTTGAGACTTTATGAAGATCATTGCTCCTCAAATGAGAGGTCGGCGGATTGATCTCCATTGTTGTTACGGGGTATGTTGGGCCCGGAATTCTGTACGACAAACGTTCATGAGGTTCCCCACATGGCTCCTTTCTGCTTGCTGGATATTGTGGACGGCCTGACGGAAAGTGAGCAGCCCATGACATGAAGAAAAATAAATCCCCTAGGGCTTCTACGAAGAGCAGCATGCCTGTCAAAATGAAAGTGATACTATAGCTTTTGGAATATTTCAGTATACTAAATGACGTATTTAGTGTCCCGGGACACTTTCTAAAACCGGACACTATTTCTAAAACCGGACACTATTTAATTTTAGGGAGATATAATGTCCTCATAAGAAAAAAATGAATGTAGTGTTCAAATGACATATGACAGCTTTTACAATAAATATGGCATGCCACCTCATGTCACTCTCATTATTTGGAAAGAACATGACACTCTCAATGTAAGTGAGAATGACAAGTAGCAAACTTCTACGTAGTGTCAAGGGACACAAACTGTTTCTCTTCACCTTTGAATGAATTGTGGTAAAAGACATCAATTCTCCTTGGACACTAAATAACGTAGATCGTTCCTCAATTAATGCGTTCATCATCATCCCAACAACTTGTTTGCACATGTTACCAATTTCCCTTTTCCATGTATATGTATGTATATGTATATATATATATATATATATATATATATATATATATATATATATGTATATATATATATATATATATGTATATATAGACACATCATTTGTGTATTTTGTGATGTATTTTGGCTATAGAAGTCGGAGGAACTGTCAATTTTTGGCAATATTTATTTTACGAGATGTAGGATGAAAATACCTAAGTATGAACAAAGTACATCTAGAACCAGTTTCAAACGGATATAAAGATATTCGCACTATGTGACCACTTTTTGGCTTCGTGGGCTCCAAAGGGTTGAGGTGAGTAAAATGGCCATGTATATAAGATTATGGATGCATGCTTTATGCTAGTCAAGTGACCATTTAGAGAACGAAAGAACTCATTTCAAAATTCATAACAAATTCATACTTTGTTAAAAAAGCATACAATTCCAATTACCATGACCTCTCACATTTAATTTGCCCATAATTACATGAAAAAAATTGCATTTTTCAAAACCCCACATAAGCGTAGCAGTCAATGTGCCCTAATAATCCTAACACTGATCAAGGGACCATCATGAATAGAGTCTGTTGGGCATGGGTAGCGAGATCTACGGTGCTCCCTTTTCAGGCAGGGACCCTAGACTCTCTGCAATGGACATATCTACCTTGCATACTTCTTAAGTTGTTATGTTTTCTGAAACAGCTTTTGTAATCCTAGTCGTACGTGGTAATTAGTGTAATAAATTTCAGATCAAATTGCTGAATTCAATGCTCAAGCTCGGGCCTTGCATAACGGTTGTAAGGATGTTGGTACAATCACATTCTTCTTCACCACTATTTGGGCAAACCAAAATTAAGGTACTATATCTACCTCTGCCCAAAGTGTTGTGCAGTAGCAAGCCTGCCATTTTGAATCTAAGGGCCGCTTCACACTATGGCCGTCCAAGTCGAGAGGCCGTGAGATTGAGAGTCCAAACTTTGTTGAGAGTCCAAAGAAATCTACTGAAAATAGCTAATAAAATATAGTTTCATTTTTTATGAAAAGAAATCGACGGCCTTTCAACCATAGTGACGGGTCTTGCAAAATGTAGGACCCAAACTTCCTCTCGAGAGGCCGTCACCTTGGTCAAAAAGTGTTGCCATGTAAGCATTTTGAAGGTCCACGGCCTTTGGACTTTGGCCTCTAGTGTGAAGGGTCGAGAGGCCGAAACCATGGTTTCTTGCAATTTGATTGGTGGAAACCGACGGCCTCTCGACCTTTGGCCATAGTGTGAAGCGGCCCTTAACCCCTAAAGGACCAAGAAGCCCAAATTGGGCATCAAGATTTTTTTAGCAGCTTTGAGTAGATTTTGAATGGACTTTCTTTTATTCAATTTTTTTTGTTTTTTAACCAACATATGCACTGATCTTCACTGATTCCAGTGTTATAATATTCAGTCTCATTTGAATTATAATTTTCACAATATGATCAATTTATTTTTCACTTTAAAACTATGAACCCTTGGTCCTTTAGGGGTTAAAACCTGCCAATGTAGTAATTGGTCCGTCATGGTGATAGTTGCAGCAGTAATTTTTCAAATGAAGCAGAAGATGTACAAGTCTTCAATGCTCATTGAGGAAGAGCATTCCATCTGTGTGTCAAACTACTAATATTTGTGCAGCACTTGCTAACTTCCATCAGAACATTCATTATCTTGCTTCATACAAATAACAGACAAGCTCAGTGTGAAAGAACTTTGCATATATTATAATAAGGAATTTTCATCCAAACAGTGGTGATTTTAGTATGTTTTTATGGTAAGACTTTGACAATTTCATCCACTTTTTTGCGCATTTCTTCTAGTGTAAAAGTAACTACTCCCAAAACCTGGTGAGATTCTGGCAAAACTACGCCAAAAAAAGTTTGGCTGGTTTCATGTATCCAAGTCCAAAACACAATGACGACAGGCTATTCAATTTCAAGAACAGCTGTGGAAAGTATGAAGTCAATCAGCTGCTAAAGTCTAGTACTGTTAGTAGTATCCACTAAGACCTTAATTCTTCTCCAATCCACTCTAAGGACTTAGAAGATGCACAAACTCCTGTTTCACATGCTATTTGTTCAAAACCTCACACATCGCTGTTGCTACTTTCATTGAGGGACACGACTACAGTAACCCTCATTTGCTTTATTTTCAAATAGGACAGATTGCACCTACAGCTTGCTAATTTGCTGCTCAGCAGTCTTCACTATAAATGTTCTTATTAATGAGAAGGCTGCAACACGCACCTTCATGACAATCAACACAACTGAACTGAACCTACCAAAGTAAAATTATTCTAAGTTTTTGATTGATTTCAACTCTGAGCAACTAACAGATCCTCTGAGCTATAACATTATGATCTTAGCCCCAATGAAACAGGCACGCACCATCGGATGTAAGTAAGTTGCGTGCACTTGTCATGAGTCATGACCTTACAAATTTATTTTTGGGCTATCGTACAACTCCAGATGTATCCCAACAAACACATCCATGGTCTAGTAAGTTGCCTCATGCGGATTCTGTACTTCGTCACACCTCAACTTCCACAGTTAGTAGCTATGTCCAACTTTTAGACCTTCTTGTTCAAAATGTAGGTAAGTCTTAATTATTGCATGGCTTGTGTCTTCTAAGACATCTAGAATTTGACTGCACCAATAGTGGAACCAGTGATCTTGGATCCATATAGAGAGCTGCTTTGTCGTCTTAACTAATCAACATCAAATAAAATATTAATTTGTTCCCATTCCTTCAACACTACCGTATTGTAACAAGTGTACGTGCAGGTTGTATGGGGAATCTGAACTATTTCTTTAAGTTCATGCAAGTCACACAGAAATCAATGACGACATTGATATGTCACCTCCACAAGTAAGTATGCGAATCTCATGAGTACCATACCCATGACCAGCATAACCTCATTCAGTACCTGCAACGATCGAGCGGATCAGACTGATGCCCCTGGAATCCAGTTCCACATGTTATAGCTGGAGGCGTTTAGGTTGTTGGGTAGATGATCAACGGTAACTTCCGGTGTGACAGGGTTTTTGCCTCGTGGGTGAAGGGCCACAATTGGCTGACGGCAGAGAGGGCAGGTCATCAAACCTCCCACACACGAGAAGCAAAACAAGCTGTGCCCACATGGCTGCAAGCAAGCAAGCAAGCCCATCAGTTTAATCCAAAAACCAAGATAAGTACGTTTTTCTTAACAACAAAACTCATTAAATTAATTTGTGCAAGTTTATTTAAAATAAAATCATACTCCCTCTTGAAATAATTGTCCTAGCTGTTGGTATTTTTTTTCCTGAGTTTTTGTCCTATGTTTTATGCTTCGAACGTGAGCTCTGTCAACTTCAAACGGGGCGGACAATGAGAGTGACAAAAACTACATATTACAGTTAAAGATAGACCATTTTTCAAGTACTGAGGCGTCTTTTTTGGGGAAAAGAACTTTAAGTTGAAAAATGCCAAAAATTAGGACAGTTATTTCCAGACAGGAGTAACGTAGTGGGTTTACTCAGAACCTTGATCATGATTCAGAAATTTAGGCATCGGAAACAGACACAAGCAGTGATCTCAGAACCACTTTATGACATTTAGAACATTATGCGACCTCCCACATAAATGGTATCTACTTTTGCTACCCAATGCACACAATACTCACGATACCTCTATAATATCCGGCAATACCCTTGATATATTAAGGTGATACCATGATGATATCCGCGGATATCACCCCATGAAGTTGCTATATATTTATATCATGATGAGCATTCTCACTACATTTCAAAAAAAAATTCATTTTCTTTCTTTGTATGTTTAGCAGCCCCAATTTTTTTGGTAGAAATCCAGCTACTTTTAGCCAGTTTTGAGATCACTGGACACAAGGGGAAAGTACAGTACGTACCACAAGGTGAACGCAGGCCGGCTGCTCAAGGCAAACAATACAGAAGCTGTCGCCTCCGTCTTCTTGCAAGGGCGAAGCCTCATACAAGCTGTACTCGGGCATCTCTCTCGTGGCTGCAGCCCAAGCCAAGGTGGGCAAACTCTCACGCAGAAAATCGCAGTGAGGAAAATCAAACGGCGTGCAAGGTGCAGCGTCCAAGAATATACTGTAGTTGGTACTACTCTCTGTCTCCGAATCCGGCAGTGAACTTGGGAGACTTGGCAACCCGCCGTCTCCAAAAAAGAACAAGCTAGGACCCAATTGAAATGCCGAAGCTGCAGCAGCAGCTTGCCGACTGGCTCTGGTATCTACGGTCCAGAGATTCTTGGTCTCCTGATTATTGTGCCTGGAATTGTTGCCTAGAATTGCCTGGCCATGGTGGAAACTGCCATTACAGTCGTTCTTGCTGCTCGTGGACCGGTTGCGCTGCAGAAGGTGCTGCTCCAGGCGCACTTGCTGCAAAGCTTGCTCTAAAGACGCAACAGATTGTTGCAGCCCGTGATCGAGCAGCTCAAATTCCGAGACACACTCTCGAGGAGCCTCCAAGTCCGAGCTTTGTAGCCCCATTAGCTGTCTCTCCACCTGCAGACACAAGATCAAGAAAGGTTAATGCTTGTCATCTTTATCCCTTAAAGGACATTTGCTTTCCCGATTCCACACCCAAAATCTCTTTTAAACTCCATTTTACGCTTGATTCTCTTTCTAATTTACTTTGGTTCTATTCTAAAGAAGTATAGATCCCTCAAAGGTGCCCGATTTGGCAGTAAAAAAACCCCATTTGGTGCAACGGAGTAGAAGTTATGAGCAAGATTCTCCCAAAATACTATCCAGCCCGTGGGGCTTGCATTGTCCTTTACAGGCTATACTAAGAGAATGGCTTGATATGGGTACCACTTTTACGCGTCTCACATAGTATGACTTATGTCTAACTCATTTTATGTGTGCTAGATATTTTGTCTTTAACACCATGTATATAGTTGCAGCCATGGTGTATATGATACCCTCTAAATTTTGTAATTTTCCAATGTTTTTTTCTTCCCAAAAGGATCTTTATTGAAAAATCACACTATTTTTGGAGGGGTACCCATATCTAGCCATCTCCCACTAGATGCTCTTTCAAATCACCGTTCGTAAAATCATGGCCAATGCAGGTCTACTGGAGCTTGGCATCACCTGGGGTTGCCAATCAAAGAAGGCATGCGATTGATGCACAATGTCGCTGTGGTCGTGATTGTGGCATTCCGCTGACTTCTCTCCCTTCATATCCTGCCCCAGCGTGTACCAAACAGATTTACGGCACTGATTTGAATTGTGCGTCTATGGCAGATCGATAAATATATTACCAGGACTATAAATGGAATTTACATGTCAAAAAATTCTCTACAATGACCAATGCGCTGTACCAAATTCAGCTTAGAGACGCACTGGACGTTGCGGGCCCGAACCCAACTTCGGCGAGCTTTGCAAAAGCTTGATAATTTTCTTAAGAAGGCTGTGCATCGTAATTTTCTAGAAAGTTAACCCCTAAAGGACCAGGGATCCATGGTTTTAAAATGTCAAATTCAATTGATCATATTGTGAAACATATAATTTAGATGAGACCAAATTTTACACCACCAGAATCAGTGAAGAACAATGCACATGTTGGTCAAAAAATGAACAAATTTGAACAAAAAGTAGTCCTCTTACAACCTACTCAAAACTGCTAAAACAAACATGAGGCCCAATTTGGGTTTCCTGGTCCTTTAGAGGTTAAACTGTTTGTGTATGTGTTTACGATTACTGTAAAAGTGCACCTCATCTGTGAGATTATTGAGGAAGCGATTGTATAATACCTGAGATGCTTCAAGCAAAGATACATGAGCTTGCTGCTTCTGTTGTTGAGCAGCAACTGCCTGCAAGTGTTGCAACCAGACATGGTGCGGGGCAATCGGTGCTGAGGTTGCCACTGTAGGACGATCTTTAAGCTGTGCCCTCGGTGATCCATCGTCTGCTTGGCGAGAGGGCTCATTGCCGCTATTTGCAAAAGCTTTGCGAGGCGGGGGCTGGTAGTAAAACTCCACGCCGTTGATGACATGTTCTCGTTGCACAAATTCTCCCCGGCGCTTGCACTCGCACAGATCCTTGTACTTCGCCACAGCCTGCTCGATCAATGCCACTGCTGCCTGCACTACGGCCTTCTTACCTTGAATGCGGAAAAGCCGAATCGGCACTGAATCCGGCCTGAATGCCAACATCACAAAAACCATTAACCTCTAAAACCGCCCAATCTGGCCTTCTTCATCACTGAACTTTGCAACAGTGGCATATTCCCGGTTTTCTGATTGCCATACATCATTTTAAAGCTCTCGCTCTATACTACAAGATCAACAATATCGATTGTGTCAAACCGAAGACATTTTCACACAAACAGATGATTTGCATCAGGGGGTCCAATTTTCCTACACTACAACAAACCTCTAAGCGTCTAAACCGCCCAATCTGGCCTTCTTCATCACTGAACTTTGCAACAGTGGCATATTCTCGACTTTCTGATTGCCATACATCATTTTAAAGCTCTCGTTCTTTACTACAAGATCAACAGTGTCGATCGTGTCAAACTGAAGACATTTTCACACAAACAGATGATTTGCAGCAGGGGGTCCCATTTCCTACACAGTGGACGCTTAGGGGTTAAACAGACAGATTATTCAATCATCTCTGTTCCTCTCTTGGTAAAATTTTCTACGTTGGAGCAAGCTAGCCCATTCAAGACCTGTCTAACTTTCCAAGACATGTCACGGTTGATAATTGATCTGTTAGAAGGGGAGAAACGACGTGAGTAGTAGTACCGGCAGGATTCAGTCCACGATTGCACGATGGCGCCGGTGACTTGCCCAATCAATCTGGCACTGATGCCTCGTGCTCCAATGACAAAGCCAGCAGCCAACAGGGTCACTCTCATTAATGCTTGTGTATCGGCGGCCTGGTAGACAGTGCTCACCACGCGGTGATCCTCCGTAGGGAACATGGGTTGTCCAGACTGGGCATCCGCTGCAGCGACTATTACTGTAGTGCTCCCACTTCGAGGTCCACGTGCAAGACGACGCCGGCTCTCAACAGCTGCTCGCATACTCTGCTTCTGATGTTGCTTCCTTGCTGTCGTCGCGCCTTTACCCCCCTGAATCCATCGCAACAGAATCAGCCAAGCCTCCAACACCAGGGTCTCATATGTGATTCCCTCTCTGATTTCCCTGCGAGTCTCACTTTTCCCACTGAGTCTTAAAGCTACTTATTCACCAGTTTAATATTGACTCACCTGTTTGTAAAAGGAAAGTTCAACAAGTGTCAACTCTTGAGACTTGGTGGAAAAAGTGAGACACACAGGGAAACACACACAGGGAAACCATTATGAGCTCCCTGTGCAAGATAAGCCAGAGAATTGAATTAATGCAGTGATCGAACTAAAGATTAACCGATTACCCTCTGCTCAATGATATTAACCAATAAGGGGTTGAAACTGTATCATCTTTCTCCTAATAATGAAATTTATTTATGCTCAATGCAGTTTCTAGGGATAGTTTTAAATTTTACCCAAGACCAGATTACGCCATGGCACGCTTGTTGATGATCCCTCTTATCCTTGTGATGATTCAGAGGCCTAGAAAAGTCCCACGGTGAATTAGGGAGACCATTATCAATGTCTGCTGGAGCCTGCTGCTGCTGCCTTCGTACCAGTGTATAGTCAGCTTCGTCAGATCTTTGTAATTTGAGCCTCCGCAGATGCTGTTGTTGGTGATCTACCCGTACAACAGTGTCCTGCAGTGAGCAACATGGTCACAAATATATATCATCAAAATTACAGTACACTACCACATTGGAGGTCCCCACACGATCCAATTTCGTCCAGCGGATCAAATCAGAACTAGGCAGCAAACCACACGCACATCTTCACGGTTGCCCTTGTTCAGCGGAGACAAAATTGAGGTCATGCATATATACGGCTTTGTTTTCTTAAGAAGGAAGAAAGAATCGTTAATTAGGACCGCTGAGAAAACCTTAGTATTCCTGTCAATAGTATGAAAACAATGAAACAACAAACTCTCTGGAAACGAACCAAAATCTATGAACGTAACTTGTTTAAGAAAAGGGATGGAATCACATGACAGTTACTCAGGACTTGAACAAAAGGAGGGATACTCTTGAATTGAAAAACATGAAGGAGCTAGGGGGAACACCTGGTCCAAGCGGCCACGCAGCTTAAGGGATCGTGCAGCTTGCACTCTACGCTGCAGGGCTGCGTCACGTTTGCTCTTCTTGAGAGACCAGCCAGTAGAGCCGGATGCAGCACTATCATGGACCGTGGTGTTAGTAGTACATGCAGACGAGCCAGACTCCATGGATCATCATCCTGTACAGCTCGTACTTGTTTGCCCCTGACAACAGATCATTCACAAGCTGGAAATGCTTCACCATAAAACATTGCTACATTCAGCTCCCCCCTGTAAACCCAAATAAACGGTTCACCGGTACCATCACCGGCTTAATAATACCCTTTTGACAAATTCAAACAGACTCCAGTTCCTTCCTTTCTTTTCACTCCAGTCGTGCTCACACGTTGTTCGTGAGCGCTGAGTTTCAGGCTGTTAAATGCCTGTGGCGCGCACGTCAGGGGCAGAAAAATTAAAAGTGCGCAATAGCTGCTGCTGCAGCATCAATGTACGTAACCGATCAACATCTCCTTCCTTACAAGCTACGTGCTTTGGAACAAAAATTGAAACAGTCCCAGCTAGCTACTCAAGTCGGTGGCATTTATGCCGAAGATTGGTTTAGTTACGTTTCTCCTGGCACATAATCGACTTCCCAGCTGAAGTAATATTAAAATTAAAGATTTCTTCCTCCCATCTGTCTACTCACAATGACATTGAAATCTCGGTATCACAAGAACCATCATAGATTTTTACGTTACATACAAGATCTACTAACAACATTGGCGTGACATAGTTAGCAGGGTTTATTTACTAAGAGCTTTTACTGCTGTGCCTGCCCATTTAATCAATGAACTCGACTACTAACACTCTTAGGAGGTTACAAGATCCTCATGAACCGGACGTATCGTTCAATTGGTCGCCCATGGTCACTGGAATGACTGTCTAGTTAAGCTGCACTGACGGTACTACTATCAGTAGGCAGAATTGTGGAGGAAACTCCAGCCTTAGTAACTGCCAGGCAACCTCGTTCAACGGAATTGCGGCAGTTACACGAAACATATCATACTTAATTTCCTCCTTAACTGATTCAATCTTTTAATTACTGCCATAGCTGCACAAATCAACCTATTCACAGTAGTTGATCCAAGACTTTCTGCATTCCGAATTTCTGTGTCTTACTATCATTCGCTAAAAGTCATCATAATAATAAACCCCAATGAGACGGTCGGTTCTTGGCAAGATCGATCAGGATGCCTATGTAACTTTCATGACTGAGCACTAAATGAGTGAGCAGTAATGCAAGAAAAGAAACGGAAACACCGAAATGCCTGCCAGGGTTTAAGCTATAACCCCACGAACGAAACTCGATCAATGTAAGCATTGGTCAACTTGGACTAAAGTATGTTTGATTTTTCTACCAGTCGCTTTGTACGTTGATTTTGTACCTCCCAATCCGTGAAGATCCAGCATCGAAGTCTGATTCGCAGAGATCCAAACGACTCTGAAACTAAATTAGAGTCTAATGTTGAACAAACGAAAAAACCAAGAGGAGCGACAACCGATGTGCGAATCATACCGAAAGGTCATTGATTTGTGCTCAGAAATCCATGGGTTTAAGAGACCAAAAACACAACCCAATGAAAACTACAAACATCATCATTAAAATCATATTGGCTCTACAAAAAGATCGCAAAGTGGCGCTCCATCTCTGATAATTTTTAACAACGAAGAGAGAACATCACAGAATCAATCAAAATGAAGCAATGCTAATCAACTGACTTGCCAATGTCCGTCGCTCGTGATCCTCCAAGATTGGAGCCGCTCCAGCAGCATTAATCTACAACATTACTCACGCCATGATACAATCAGTGAGCATAATATTAAAGAGTTCGAAGAGAAGAGAAGAGAGTTTGAATGACTACGTTGATGCAGTTGGGGAATGATACATTATGCAGTTGGGATATGGGCATGGGCTGTTTATATAATGCAAATGAGAGCTGATGGTTTGGTGTTGGTGGGATTCTACCTCCGAGTAATCCGGGCAGATTTCACTCAGGCGGCCCAGTGTCACTGAGATCCTACTATCAGCTGCCGCAGCTCAAATGAATGGGAAGATCATTCACCGGCATTGATCTGATTTTTGGCTCGCTGGGGAAAAATGCCCTGCATGCTCTCAAACTTGGATGCTTTTCCCGGCAGGCCTTACTTTTGCCAAGAACGCTCGACGGCTTCATTTGAACTGACGGTCCGTTCTTCGTCTTCATCGCAACCGTGGTGCCGTGTGCACCACGACTGTTCCAGTCCAGAATCTCAACCATCTCGGCTTGTGTAACTTCTCTTAGACTCCTTCATTTCATTCTTGGGATGAAACATTCATGCTCACTGTCCTTTTCGATGATACCTTGGATGAATCATTGATCTTTCCGTGGATGAATCATTGCCTGTGGATGAATCATTGGATGCAGTCTTCAGCTTTGTTTTGATAGGTTTGTTTTGATGAGATCTTGAGCTTTGTTTTGATGAAAGTTTGAGCTTTCTTTCAGTGAAAATTTGGGCTTTGTTGCAATGAAAGTTTGTGGTTTGCATGCATGTGGCACAATGATAATATTATTAACCTCTAAAGGACAAAGGATTCATGGTTTTAAAATGACAAACTCAGTTAATCGTATTGTGAAATATATAATTTAGAAGAGACTAAATTTTGTATCAGTGGAAGTAGTAAAGAATAATGCATATGATGGTCAAGAAACAAACAAATTTGAACAAAAGGAAGTCTACATAAAAGTCATTGGTTGAAATAATCAAAAGCTATTTTTGGGAATAATCGTCAAACTTGTTGTGTAATACTATGACCCCAAAATTACAAATTGCTTGCTCCCGGAAATGGTGGCGGAATACTATAGTTTATAGTCAAAATTGATCTTATTATTGCCCAAATATCACTCAAGTATCATCCTAATATCACCCAAGCATCGTTTGTATGACATATGAGTAACAAAGAAAGTGAAATACAAAATCAACTTTCTTTCCTACCCATAGTATATTGACTTAATATCTTTTTTATTAGTTTCCAAAAACTATAATAACTTCACTACATAAGTAGTAGAAATTTGATTCTTAGTGACTCGTCCATTGTTCACAACTCAAATGGTCACAAAGGACCATTTGGGTCACAAGAGCCCTCTATGAAAAATGTTGAATTTTTATTTTCTTTTTCTTTTAGTTGAAACTCTTTTTCATTTACTTTGAAAATAAAAGTAAAAACATTGCTGAGGCAAAAAGTTTGTATGACGGGCCGTTTGTTTGGATGAATTAAATCTTGAGCTTTACTCGTGTGGCGGGAGCGTTTGGTTTCGGACACACATGGAAGGAGATGACGACGATGGTAAGGGATAATGATGATGAGGAGGCATATGTTTTGGCATGGTTCCAAGGGAGGTTTGGCATGAGTGAAGGCGGGTGTTGAGTTCGTGATGAACAAATGACAAGCAGCAGCTTAATACATGTCATACGGTGGCTATGGTGCCAATGGCAGTTACTGAGGAGATGATCTTCCAGATGATTGCTCGATTCAATTAATCATTGCCCCTGCCTCTCCCATGATGAATGGCCTCGCTCCCCATTTCAATTCCATCATCAGCCTCATTCTTCTTCCAGCAGTTACTTCAGCTACATAGATTAAAAATTGCCTCCTCTGCCATTTTAACCCCTAATAGACTAAGAAGCCCAAATTGGACCTCATGTTTTTTAAGCAGTTTTAAGTAAGTTCTATGTGGACTTCTTTTTGTTCAAATTTGTTTGTTTTTTAACCAACATCATTGATTCTAGTGATGTAAAATTAGGTCCCATCTGAACTATATTTTTCACGCTATGATCAATGAAATTTTCCATTTTAAAACCACACATCCTTGGTTCTTTAAGGGTTGACCCCTAGAAGTACCAACCCTTTGAACAAAAGTAGATTCTAGCCTCAAAAGTAAATATTAGCATGGCTCAGATGTACATGAGGTGTACCTGAGAAGACTATTGCAAATATAAAGTCTACCCAACAAATTTGACATGCTTGTAGTTGGAGGCCTTTCCAATACTATCAACAACTCTTCATCACAAGAGATTTATTGTAATTGAAGGAGAATTTTATTGTCTCTCCAAGGTGACTTGGATGAAAATCATCCGAGTTTGTATGAGAAAGTTACAAGGCTTCGAATCTGTTCGTGATTAAGTTTTTGGACGCTGGGACGTTTAGGGGTTAAATAGGCTCTGTTTACGAGTACACCGAATGTGACCCGAATGTGACCCAAAAATTGTTATTCTACTTTATTAGTTGAGTTAACCGAAATCAAAACACGTAATGTGACCTCCAAAATATAAGGAAACTAGAGCCTATGTCGCCTTTGAGTCTCGGGGAATGCACTTAAAGTTAGGATTAGGAATACACGTGAGTGCGTTTTAATAGCATACCCCCTACAATACTTGGCCTTAAAATAGTTTTTAAATCACGATTTTTTAGGTGCTCAATCATTACGTACATATCTATCATTTGGTATAAATTTTAGACCCAAAAGTTTTTTAAATCTTATAAAACAAAATGATAGAAGTTTACACTAAAATGTGTTGTTTTTTGCTTCAAAAATAAATTTAAAAATATTTACAAGTGATTATTTTTTGAAATTTATACAGCAAGAACTTTAGATTGTGTGCAACAACTTCATATTTTTTTTACAATTTTCAAATGATTTTTTAGTACATACATAGGGGGGTCAAAAGTACGCACTCACGTGATTCCTAGTGTTAACTTTAAGTGCACTCCCCGAGCTTTGAGTGTAACCAAAATCAAATCAAATATTGAACCTCGACACCCTCCAACTTCAATTTTAGACAAGAGCTTTGCAAGGCAGTCGAAGTTGTCAGAGCCACCTAATCAAACCAATCACCTATTTATATCTCAAGTTTGCCACATGCCTTGCCATTATCTTAAATTGAATGTGGGTCATCGCCTCTAAGCCTTGGCTCTCTGTAAACTCACCTTAGATTGAGTTTGCCATTATCTCAAATTGAATGTGGGTCATCGCATTCAAGCCTTAGCTCTCTGTGAACTCACCTTAGACTGAGTTTCGCCACCTTTGTGACAACAAAACTAGTTCACCCTTCTTTATATTTTGGATTCTTTAGAGACAGTGTCAGTTTGCTTGACTGCCTTAGATACCGGTCAGACTCACCTAACATGTATTCTCTCTTCTTTTCAGTTAAGGTAGAACTACCTATTATCGGACATTTAAGGTTTCTGCATAGTTTCCATTAGCAAACTAAAAATATTTTAATTGAAATAGATTAGCAAAAAGATGACAATTGTCATGCACTTTAGAATGCATTTTTTGGACGCCATATGAATAAGTTATGAATTTCCAAAGGGTCTACTGTAGGTAAACCCATTACCGGACATAGGCTTTCATGTACAGTTGGTGTAGATCATAGGTGTCAGAATCTACTATTTCTAAACATATTTGTAAGATTCTAGACCGTACGGGAAATAGGTCATGTCCGCTAATAGGTGGTTCTACCTTATCTCTAGTATCAAAGAACTTTCTACCAAGAAATGCTCATGAAGAAAGAGACTCCTTCAACAGCTCTTATTAAAAAGTGTGTTTTTGAATGCATCATTCCATGCATCATATTCAGGTTGAATCATAGCTTGAATTTTGAATCATTGTACTTGAATTGCAACTTATACCTTTCTATGATATACTCCCCTGCTTATTGAGTGATCCACAAGCCACCATTCTAAAGTGATGTAATTCCCACCCTTACCTAAAACCAACCCTTATATAGATCTTTCTGATAATGTTCATATTGAGAACATGAGAACTTAGGTTGATTTTTTTTTAATAGATTTATGACTAATATTATTTTTGAAAGTTTATAGTTTGTTCATGTAGAGTTCAAAACATTTGTGGTAATAGAATTTATAATCTTCTCTAACCATAAGGGATGAAGAGCCCAAAATGGATTTCAGCGAAAATCTCAAACCAGCTTTGAGGTAGTTAGGGAAGTTCAAATGACTCAAATTTTAAGTTTACCGTGATGAAGAGGAAATTTATGATAGCCTAATGATATTGGATTTGTGAAAATCTTTTGAATTAATTTTTTTTAAATAAAGAAAGGTGGTGGTGAACGTGCCTAAAGTAGTCTAAAATTTTGTCAAACTTGCAATTGTTGAAAAAATGCATGATAATACATCGATATTGCAAAGACGTTTAACCCTTAAACGTCAAGAGGGCCTGGACGGGGCAGCCCGGAAAGAATCTAAATTTTTTTGCTAATTTTTATTTTTATTTTTTTTATTTTTTTTTATTTTGCCAAAAACGGCTCTGCAGTGCACTGCTGGCTTGCATTGTAGCACTGTAGCACTGCGGCACTGCTGAACTTCAGCTGCCCCAACTTCAAAACTTGTTCAATTTGATAACTTTGATTGCTTACCAACGATTCCACAATCTCTCAAATGAGGCGAAAATTTGGAATCTAGATCGCTTTTTCAGTAGCTTTCCAACGCAACAAGTCTCGCTTGATTTGGTTGAGAAATGAAACTTTTTTCTCCAATTATTCCTTTATACTAAGCCCATGGGGCTTGCTTTGACGTTTAAGGGTTAAAGACTAATTTTAGCTTATGAATTTTAATTTACTTCTATCAACACAGATTTCACAAATTCAACATGAATAATTAGATACATAATTTGTAAGGTGTAAGCTTCTAAAATTCATTAAAAATACAAAATTAATAATTATTTTAAAATCTCATTATGATTGTCTAAAATTATAATTCTAATAAGATGCTTAAATACTCATTAGGCTTCATCTCATTTAAGGCGTTCATTTTATCCAGTTCTTGTTTACAATTATTTAAATTGGGGTTTCTACAAAATAAAAGATAGTAAATCCTTGCAACTTATGACCATCTTATGAACATCATACATGTTATAAATTTATTTTCTTTTAAATTTAATTTAAGAATATTCTAAAGTATCTTAGTAATATTCAACTACATAGATAGGATCTACAGGTTGTACATTACAATTTCTATGTTTTAGACTTGAAATACTCCAGCAACACTTGTTGTGCAAACACCAAGGCAACTTATTAAAAGAAGATTTTATGAATAGAACTTGATGGCCTTGAAGGCCGGTGAATAGTCTTCAAGCTCATTATACAATTGTTGATTGAGCAAAGATGCTTGCTTGGTGTGAGTAATTTGCTTCCACCAAAGTTTCTGTAAACGACAGGAAAAACTCAAACTTTGGTCGAAAATAATCTAGCAAATATTATTTTTTTGACGTTAGTGGGTAATTGTTGGGTGGACTTCAGAGTAGGTGGAGTTGACTACATCGAATTTTGGCGTTGATTCCTTAAAAGCACCTGCTACTAGGCATGCTCTTACCTTACAAATTCAAGATTGAAGTCCATACCCAAATTCCAATACGAAGGGCTTCATTATTCCTACACTTCATGCAAAATTTCAAAATTTATAACAAAATTTCATGATGTAATTTAACTCCTAAAATACCAACTATACATTTGGGTGATTTGAAAATCAAAATGACATATTTTGAAAGGAGGGTTAAAAATAATCGATTAAAGAAAATTCAACTATAGGATGTAGTTCTAACCAATAAAATGTAATAATTGAGTTAAAACTTTTAGATCCGGGTGGACATTGTAGAATACTCTGGTAGAAGATTGTAGCAGTGAAGCGTGAATACCGGTAAGATTATTTTATTTTATTTTTGAACTCATGACAGGACGGACGGCTCTTTTACTTTGAAAATCAAATGATTTGCGACACAAGGTTTTTTTTTTAGCCCATGTAAGCTGCATGAGAATTTTTGTAGGGGATTCTAGAATATTGGACATACCACGTATTTCTTAAGTTAAAGGATGATGGTGGAGAGTTGGAAACCCATAATAACCTCGCCTCAAGAATCACATGTTTTGAATTTTTTTATTTTTCATGCAAATGAGAGCAAAAGGGTGAACCTTGGCAAGGGCTGAAGAACCTTATAGAGACTAGCTAAAATTGCACAATTTCACCATAATTGTGTACATAGTCCAAATAAATACTTTGCTCGTTTTGCAATTGATTTACAATTTTTCTAATTTACAAAATTTGGGTGTAAGGGGTGGTTGCAAGCTACAGTCACCCAAGCTTTTTGTCGCGGCCCTGCACTTGCAAATCTTTAAAAATCAATTAAGACAAATGTAACAAATTTTTTTAAGGAATTTTAATTTTCTAAAATTCTAAGATGTTTTTGGAAGGTAAGAAATTTTTGGGATTTTCAAAATCATTGTTATGTTTGTCTTAATTGATTTTTTAAGATTTGCAGGCGCAGGATCGTGACAAAAAGCTTGGGTGACCGTACCTTGCAACCACCCTAACAGTTGTAAATGAGTAACACGTTTGTCCATCCTCTCATTAGTAGGCATAGGAGTAATGAATCTAGGTTCTTATTTTGAAAAACATTCATGTATCATATGTCTGCCATGTGTCCATCTTCTCATTCTCTCCCCATTCTTTCATTCACTTTGCTTATCTTGTTGGATGAAGTGAAAGGCATACCTAATACATGCTATTGAATGTTATGTTGTTCAAAAAAAAATTATTCTATTTTTGATATTATTGAAATAAATTTCCTATGCGCTATACTTTAAGCGTGAGTCTTGTCCACTTCAAACTAGGCGGACCATTAGAAGGGAAATGAGGATTTAGAAAGTCCCAAAATAGACCCGTCCACTCCTATAGTGGGACATGCATTTAAAATAAATAAATAAATAAATACCCGCCGAGGCCAACCGCATCGCTTGCAAGTGTTGCGGAAAACAAGTTAATTAAAAAAAAAAACACCCTCCGGTGCAAGCCCCGCCACATCATTTAGTGTCCAGACTATTAGCACACTACAATATGCATTTATGAAGTAAAGCATTTACTAGGGTCTGTTTGCATTTAGTCTTAGTAGTGGTTCCAACTCCCAAAAAAGTCAAAATCTAGTCAAAAAGTGTATTTGAATTCATTCTTACAATCCTCACTAACATCACTCTTAACCCTTTAGTGCCCAGCAAGCCAGATTATGGTCACTGCAACGTCGGAAATGCAAATAACAGAGAATCCGTGAAGAATTGGAACTGAAGTTCTGAAGTTCAGATTTGCGCATACACATTACACACCTTCCAGAAAAAGAAATTTTCAATTTGGAACTGTACAACTATCAAAATACCTATCAACAAAACGCGAAAATACTGCAAATACTTGAAAATACAAGAAATACTTACAAATACAACACATGTATTATGCAGTATTTCTTGTGTTTGGAAGTTTGTTATTTTGTTTTATTTTTTTGGATTGTGTTCTTTTCTTCATCTTCTATTAGTGTGTGTAATCCAATCTTGACTAATGTACCTACTCCTGTCAATTTTCAACGTATATAATTTTGTCCTAAACCGTACATGGATAAGTCACTTTCACTTATAAAATTCACAGTAATTATGTGTAAGTTTATTTTTGATATGAAAGATTGCAACGGAGAGGTGTTGACATAGGGCATAGCTGAACTTCTCTCTTTTCATTTTTGAAAATTTAACCCAAATTCTATTTAACTTTGAAGTCACACACCCCCCAAAATCTCATTTTTGAGCGTGCATTATACCATTCAAATACATACTATAATCTTCCAATCCCACCATTGGATGTTTCTCAAATTTTAATAAAATGTGTGCTCTCCAGTTGAGAATAGAATTGTACTGCTACTTCCTAATTTAATCCATTCTATTTTTAGTAGTCTCAATCACAGTGAAAAAAACCACTGAAATCCATGTTGTTTGCTACAGTACCCTAGGCACTAAAGGGTTAACACCAAATGGGAACATACCTAACTTTATTTGTGTAGAGTTTTCAGCTATTGACTCCTAAATTCCTACAGGTTTTGGGCAATACCTGAAAGTATTATAAAAGCATCAATTAGTATGGTTGAATTTGAAATGAAATACCTATATATTCTTCAAATGAATTTATAAGAAAAAACTTTGAAAATTCATTAAAATTACAATTTTAATACTTTCATCTTGTAATTCATTGAGATTGATTGAAATCATTATGCTTCAATAGTGTTGAAATTGTTTACATGAGTTTTGTTGTGGTTTGATAGAAGTCTTGAGATCTCTTTGTAAGCAATAAAAAGATAATTTTATAGGTTGAGATTTTGCACATTAAGCAAAAGATGATTAAATGTTGTACATTATGCACTTTTGGCCAAATATTCCAAAATTCATAAAATAAAGTAATGAATATTTTTGTATTATTCATACTATTAAAACGATAACCTTTTTTTAAATAAAACTTAAACATATTTTGACACTATGATATTATTTATTCCTCGACTCATTCCAACTGTATGAATGTTATGGGATAGTCATCATATACAACTTTCATTTGTACGTCACCTTCAAAAATGGATTAGTGCGCATTAAACAACTCAGAGCTTTGGAATTCTTTTGGGTCAAAATGGAAGCTCATATGGAATGAAAGGACCAAGTAAATTCAATCTTGTTTTTTTTTCCTAATCTCACTTCACTTACGTAAAGGTAATTATCTGAAAATTTCATATAGGAATACCACAATACAAAACCCTTTTCATTATGAATGAAAATAGCAGCAATTTTGTACATCATGTAGAATTTGCATGGTTAGGCAGTTAACCCCTAAAGATCCTCACCTCTTTTGTAAAAGTCAAAGCACTATAATTTGCATACTTTAAATATCACATTGAATGATTTATAATTTTTCATAGATAATCATCGACATTATGAAGGTATGACAAAATTTTCAACATGATTGGAAGATATTTTGAATATTTACAAATTTTATGATGTAAGCAAGGTAAAAATTCAAAATAAATATGTTTTTGTCAAATTTAATATCAAAAATTATATTTAAGGTAGATAAAAGTTATATTTACATGGAGTAAAAAATTGAAGGTGAAGAAATTAAAAGAGACTTATGATTGAAGCATCTTTAGAAAGCCCTTTGTATTTTGGACACTCAAAATTCAAAGTTCTCAACGGTGGAAAAGCTTCAAATGAAGTTTATTCTCCAATCCCAATGGTCAAAAGATGTATCATAACTTAATTTAAACATCTAATGAAAACACCAACTACAATAAAGCTAAGACACTTGATTTTTGGGGCCTTTGACCAAAAATCAAGCATAATATGGTTGATTGGTCCTTTAGGGGTTAAGGGTTAATGCAAGGGTTAATGATATTGTATCCAACCGTCATGGTCGGCAAAAAATAATTATAAGAAGAGAAACCGAAATCTTTAAGAAAAAAATTTCCTTAAAGAAAAAAGCATTTCAAAAAGAGAATTTTAAAACATATTCACACAGTTAAACATTTGTTTTGGAAAAAAAATAAAAATATTCAACATGAGATGCTGATCTTGACAACCCGATTTGATAATGAAAAATTAGTGCCCAAATGGACCTTTGGCACCAAGGTTTTTTTTTTTTGGCTTTTTATATCGAGTTTGCTACAAAAACTCATTGGGAGAATCACCACATGGGAACATAATAAGAAAATTGCCACCTCATGTAGTCACCAAGGCAACAAATTGGGCCAGTTGCAAGCCACACTAGGACTTCGTGAGCAACACATAGTAGATGAAAAGGCCAAGATGGTGTATGAAAAAGATAGGATGAATGAAGGGTTTCGCAAAAAGAAAATGTATTGAATAAAAAAAGATAGGATGTATGAAAAAGAGAGATCTGTTGCCAAGTTTTTCAAATAAAAATATAAAAAATTAAGGAATCAAAAAGCCACCTCATTCACTTAAATGCAAGCTTTGTAGCCTAAAATTAAATGACCCGAATACCCAAAAAATACCTGTTTGACACCACACTTTGGCATTGTAGTTTGATGCCTAAAGTACACCTTTCTAACTAGTGATACTACGTAAACGATGCACATGAAGAAGAGCAAGATAAAATGATGACGACACTGTACAATATTCATCATTCAAATTCCTGTTATTACCTTGTGTACTTTCTCTTCCCTTTTCGTCACCTACACGCTCATATCTCCCAATCCCATCCAACTGCATCGTATTCAATCTCTGCAATCTTTTTCAACTCACAAACTCACTATTTCTCCGTCCGTGGCGAGAGTGTGGTCCAAGATTGCAAATCGGCAAGCCACAGCGTAAGTTATTTTGACCCAGGACTTTGTGTGCAGCTCTCAAACAAATTTTCAAAATTCATCATAATTATTATTGATTTCATTCTTGATTTGCTTCAGTCCCCCAGCACCTACTCATAACAAATTCCATGCCAAGTATACATATACATAGGTATATACTTAGGGTATAACATAGTAGTATACATGCCCAATATACATAGGGTATATTTTATGAATGGAACCCATAGTCACATACCGTAGTTTACTAGCAGGTTCGGCAGAAAATAATTTTAAAAATAGATGCCTATCATTTCGGGAAATTGTTTTTCAAAAAAAATATTTTTTTATGGGAAAAAATGGATTTTGAAGAATATTTGGTTTTGCCTAAATATGTTTATAGAAATAACTAAATATTAGGTAGTAAGGTATTTAACGTGCGAATACACTACGGTACTGATACTAGCATAGCTTAACTCCTAAAAAAACCAAGGATTCATTGTTTAAAATAACAAATGCAATTGATTATAGTGTGAAAAATACAATTCAGATGGGACCAAATTTTATACCAATAGAATGAGTGCAAAACATTGCATGCGATGATTCAAAAACAAATAATATTAAATAAAAAAAATTAATCTAATTTACTCAAAATTGTTAGAATACAAAGGAGGGATCTAATTTGGGCTAAATGGTCCTTTTGGGGTTAACTCCTAAGTGACCCAACCACCATTTTTTTACAGGCTGTTCAGGATGAAAAAATATTTTCAAACAAGTAATCAAGTCTTCTTTCTATACCAATTTGAATCAAGTCAATGTGAGTTATTGAACTCAACTGAGAAGAATTGTTTCAAAGACAAAGACTTCAATATTGACCAAGTGTTATAAAATTTACTACTTGGGGAAACTAATGATGTTCTCTACTTTGAAAAAAAATCATTTTAAATTTTTTAGAATAGAATGTCAATATTTTAACCAATCATACAAATTTTCAAATTCTAAAAATAAATACTGTAATTTCGGTGAATATTAAATGGTAAATGCTTTTAACTTTATTAAATGAGTATCTAAAATGCTTTTTGATAGTTTCACTGTTCAAATAATTACTAAATATTATGCTTTTCATTTTCTCTTGTGGACCAAACTTCATCAAAGTTGCAAAAGTAACATTTTCTAACACATTTAGATTTTGCCGTTATCCACCACTGGTAGAAAAGGTGGCAGTCCCCATGGAGATGCCCAGAAAAAATCACTATACATGCGTGGAATTCCACACTACGTGCCTGGGCATCTCCCTTGATAGTGCTACATTTTCTACTAGTGCCCTCTGTCACTTAGAGGTTAATACCTCGTTTGACATAAATTAATTCAAAAATTTAAAGTTTAAAAAATAAGATTGGAATTTTTTATTTATTTTAAGATGGTGAAGAATATTCATAGTGCTGAAATGAAAAAAACATTAAGAAAAGAAAAAAAATTCGTACATTAATGTCAAACCACATAATGTTCTTTAGACCTTACTGGACTACACCCTTTCTCTACAGTGCCGCTACAATGCAAACTACTATAAAATAATTCAACCCTCCAACCCTCTTTACAAAATCAATGTTCCAAAAATAAAAAATATCAATATTTAAGAAAATAATCGTAGAATCTTGAAAATACTTCTTTAGACGTCTTTGACATGAATATTTTATTTTATATTATAATTTTGTCTTTTTTCATGATTAATTTTTAAATACAAAAATTCATGAAATTCATATTTAATGGATTAATGTTTTTTCTTTCAGATGTTTAAGCAATCACTTTTATATTAAATTGATCGTAGGGGGTGCACTGTACTAAACATGTACGAGTATACGTGAGTGCACAGAAGGGGTAGTAATTTGAACACTGCCGTATTACATATACATACAATAAACACATTTAGAACTGAAAACATTCACGTATACTTACACTAAACGTATATTTAAAACGGAATATATTTGTATACAAAGGTATTTAGACATGTAACCTCTCATATACAAGGGGTTTTTTAGAAGGGGTCATGTACGCAAGTGATTCTCAAACATAATGTAGAGTACACCCCTGAAATTGATCGTAAATGGCTCATTTTTTAGATTACAGGTATGAATCTAAGGGCGGACTTCTATGTGGGGATCGGTTGGGTGGAAGGCACTAGAAGACAAGAATTGAGGTCTCAAGAACCACCCATGCTCCACCCATTTCGGTACAAATAAAATTTATACTCTGGAATCCTCCTGTTTCCACCCATTTCGGTGGAGCTTCCTGCTTTCAAGGACCGGCCACCCACTGACTGCCTTACATGGAAGGAGGCCCTAAGGGCTGACTTCCATGTGGGGTGGGTGATCGGTGATCATGCCGCAGAAGAGGGGAGCTCCACCGAATCGGTGAAAATAGGTGAAACTCAGGAGTATAATTTTTCCTTGCACCGAAATGGGTGGAGTATCGGTGACTGTTGAGACCTCGTTTCTTGTCTTCTACTGCCTTCCACCGGACCGATCCTCACATGGAAGTCGGCCCTAAGTGGGTTGCAATTTTAAGGGTCTTCATCTCGGTCTTCATTCCAAATTTACAAATTACATCATGTAGAACCATGTGGAAAAAAAACTTTAAAAAAAAGGAAGATATAAACTAAGATACTATGGACAGAACAAAAATAATTTGTGGCATCCAACCCCTAATCCTTTGTGTAACTTTGAGCTTTAAAGCTACATTGGAAAATTCGTTAATGAAAAATCAAAATTGAGTTTTTGGTGCATTATATGAAAATACCCATAACTTTCATGTGTAGAATCTAAAGTTTAATTAAAAAAATTCACAGTAGAGAATTTAATGAAAAATATAATTCAATTATGAAAAGAATGGTAATAATATTTTATTTTGTTTTTTATAATTTTATTTCCCCTATGGTTTATTCAAAACAACAATCTAGTTTAGAAATTTTTGTGATAAATATTGCGATTTGGGTGATAACAATATAATTCACAAAACAAATAGTTAGAGATATCTTTTAACCCCTAAACGACGGAGGGGGTAAGGGCAAAACATAAATGTGTTATAAAAAAAATACTTCTTCAACTTTGATGAAGTTTAGTCCAAAAGAGAAAATGAGGAGCTTGATGTTTAGTAATTATCCATACAATCAAATTTCAAAAAATAGCTTTTTATTTTCTTATAATGAATTTAGAAGCATTTAACTTCATATATTTATCAAAATTACAAATTTTATTTTTAGAATTTGAAATTTTTTATAATTCGTTAAAACTAGACATTCTATTCTAAAATTAAAAATTGCAAATTTTTTAATGGAGAGAACATCATTACTTTCCCCAAATAGTAAGTTTTCTAACACTAGACAAATGTAGAAGTGATTGTCTTTGAAAATTTCTCCCGGGTGGAGTTTAACTTGGATTGACATGATTCAAATTGGGTTGGAAAGTAGACTTGATTCCCTATTTGAAATATTTTTTTATTTTCCATAAACATGTTTTATCTATTTTGGGTAGCCCGTAAAAAAAGGGCAGAGACCATAAAATGGTTGATCCGTCACTTAGGGGTTAAGTTTCATTTTTGATTTCATCATGTGTTTTTGTTTTAGCCCTCTTGCGATGAATGTATTTTATAATTCCATGGAGTAATTCTACAATACTTCACTAATTGAACCCTTATTAACTCAATTGTTAATCTAAAAATCGTTCAATTTAATGCATTGACGCTATACAATAAGAGATATAGAGGTTGGAAGTTGATAACAAGTTCATTCATTTTTCAAAGTTGTATGAAAAACAAATAAAACATATAGTACAAAACTAATCACACATTTTGAACCTTCCAAAGGTATTGTAGGATTTTTTCATTGAATTTGGTGACCCTAAGAGGAAAATTGAATTGAATAAAGAATGAAACTTAACCCTTTAAGGTCCCGATTCAACACTGTTTTCAAAGATTCGTTATAAAATGTTTGATGAAAAATTAAAATGGAGTTGATGTACAAAGCAAAGTTATAAATGTCAATGTGAAGATAATATCTATACGGTTGGATTCATCATATTTATTATTAATATTTTTTCATTAATTTTGCAAGGTTTTCTCTTGAAATTCAATTAAAAATCCAAAATTAACATTAAATTTTTTTAAAATATTGTAATGAAATTGGAATAACATGCACTACAAGAGGGTATAGTTTTCACTATTTGATTCTTCTTATTATGGAAAATCATGTTTAAGGTCTCACTTTTTGAACTAAGAATGAAACTTGACATAAACTACTTTTGCTATTTTTCAAAAACTCTCAATATCTTATCTTGAAGATCCATACCGTACAAATGGTAATCAACTAGCACAAGAACTTTAAAACAATTGAATAGATGAAAAACATCCAATTGCGTGGTGAAGGGACGCGTCCAGAATCATCCATCGTCCAGATTCTGGACGTAGGCGCGTCTAAGGGTTAAAACACATTGAAACATGTACTGTACATGTTGAGTTTTATTGACTGTTTGATTGAATTTTCCATATTTAGCCATTTTGGGTCACAAAACTCATAACAAAAACTTCTTGTAGCTTTAAGGGGTCAAAGTAAAAGGATTTGCAAATTTGAAATTAGTCTAGTGGAATAGATTAAATTCTCTTGCTATAAAACTTGTAAAAATTATATGAAAGTTGAACCGGATCTTCAAACCTTTATATCTCCAAATTTAAAACTTCAACTTTTAATTTGACTAAAATTTTGAGTTTGTAAAGGTGCAATTATGTGAAGATAGGCTAACTTCATTTACCCATAAAGGCCCAACCAACCCTTGTGGGGTTGATGGATGATTGTTTTCATTCATATCTCCTTCCTCATTAACCTCTTCACTATGAAACATGTTTTAGAGATAAGTTGTTGTCCTATCCAACGGTTGGATTTGGTGTTATTAGAATACATACTTCTCTATAATTACAAACGCATTAGTATGTGAAATTTTGACCAAGCCAAAATTGCATTGATTTTAGTTCAAAAGTGGCCATGCAAAAATGAGGTCTAGATTTAAAGAACTCAAAAAATTCAAAAAATCACCATGTCAAGAGTATCTCATTTCAAATCCGATTCAACATTTTTTACTCAAAATTATTAATATTTTATTTGTAATCAAATATAAAAGGAATTTTAACTTTTTAACTTTATAATTTTATAACAAAATATTGATAATAGCATTGGTGAATCTAACCATACAAGTGGAATCTAAAATTCAAAATCTACAACTTTCATCTGTATAAGGTAGGAAAACCAAAAACGGTGAAAATAAGGTGATTTGACTAGAAGGAATGGAGTTAGAAATTATGTGAAATTTTTTTGAGATGAAGAAGAAGAAATGATGAAGAATGCAAGTTGTTTCGTATTTTTATTCCCCGTAAATAATTATCTACAATTTCTCAAAGTGGGAAGTTTGTCAAACCCCCTTCTTGTATACTAGACTCTTCCTTTTCTACACATGAAAGCACCAAAAACGGTTAACTAATATCACAGAAAACCGCACACAAGATTCCAAAAAAATTAGTAATTTTTAGTAAATTTTTGGAATCCTCGTCATGCAAAAATTCTCCATTTTCGGTCTTCCACCTCCCTGCTTTTAAAAAACTCTAGTGCACGCCTTCAGGGCATTAACCGTTTTTGGTTTTCCTACCTTATCAGTTCCAAAATATTCCTCGAAACAATACTTTATACTGGTTTTTCTCAATTTGTCGATTTTGAGGACACCTTGTGACCTTTAGGGGTTAAATTTTCAAATGCATTCATCGGAAGGAGATCAAAATCAAAAGATACAAAAAAATCATGTATATCTCTATAAATTACGATTTGCATAAAACAAACATTTCAATGTTGTATTGGTCTCTTACAACCTTCTATTGGGACAATCCTTGTTGCAAATTAAGTTACAAAAACCACATGCTTAGTTTTGACCAAAATGCTTAGCCATTTCAGGGAAAGCATTGTAAAAAAAAATCAACAATTTGAAAAGAGGCAAACGTGGAAGCCAATCTCATAAATAGAGAGATCATTCATGGATTAAATGCTTGACTAACACCTAAAGTCTGTTACAAACTTGAACAAACTTCACAATAATTTTCTTGCAAGAAATTCTAAACACTATTAAAAAAAAAACGCCTGTTATTGTACTGGTCTATTACAACCCTAATTCTACAATGAGCACATACACTCAAAAAAATAATAGCTTAACGAATTCTGATCAAGAGAATCTTTACACTCAGTACCAAAGGCTGAAAAAAACACGCTCTGAGTCAGGGAAGCAGACTATCAGAAAGCTTTCTGATAGTTACTTGCGAAGATTTCTGATAGTCTGCGTAACTTCTTCTCGCTCGGCCACAATATCAGACTATCAGAAAGCTTCCCGATAGTTACTTACGAAGATTTCTGATAGTTACTTGCGAAGGTTTCTGATAGTCTGCGTAAATTCTTATATCAGACTATCAGAAAGCTTCCTGATAGTTACTTACGAAGATTTCTGATAGTTACTTCCGAAGATTTCTGATAGTCTGCGTAAGTTCTTCTCGTTCAGCCACAATATCCATGTATTTACCATTGATTTCAACGAAGCGATCGTTAAGCTCCTTGAAGTCCGTCTCTTTCTCACAAAGCTCCAAGCCCAAAGAGCTGGCCTTCACAGCGGCAGCCTTCTTGTCTTCCAAGTAAGCCACACTCCGGGCCTCCAATTCCGTGCGCTCTGCTTCCAGCTCCTTGACGCGTTCATTTGCACCGTGGAGTTCGTTTGTGAGACGCCCAATCTCCGATTCCAGCGCCTTCAAATCCTCCTCGTACTTGCTCATTTCCAAGCGCACCATCTTCACCTCCCTCTCAATTCTCTTCTTGTTCAAAAGCTCAACCTCGTTCCGCGCCAGCGTCTCTTCATGCTGCACAACAATCTTCTCCACGCTCTCCAGCTTGTTGAGAAACTCCGCCTTCTCTTCTTCCAAAAACGTCACTTGGTTTTCCAGCTGCAGTATCTGCTCCGACAATTGCAAGTTTCGGCTCTCAAGGTCCACCAGTAAACTCTTCTCTTCGAACCCTCTGGCAGTCGTTTCGCTCTTCTTCTCAACATCCTCCTCCACTGCCTTCAACATCTCCTCGGTTGTACGCAACATCTGCTCTGCTTCGATCCTCTTCGCCTCCGACTCTGCAACCTGTGTTTGCTTTTTGTTGCTAAATTTTAGCCAAAAAATTTGAGTTCCCTAATTGATACAAAGGGTTTTTGAAAGAACAATAGCCAGCTTTTCAACGATGTGTATCACCCAGGTAGTAGCGCATGTGTATTACCTTGATATTAACCCCTAAAGGACCATAAGCCCACCAGGTGGCTCCTATTATTTTTCAGTGATTTTGAGTAGGTTTTATGTAGATTCTTTTTGGTTAATTTTTAATTTTTAATTCATTCAAAATATGTAATATTCTTCACTAATTCCAGTGACATAAAATTTGGTCCCATTCAAATTATAATTTTCACAATATGATCGTTTAAATTTGTCATTTTAAAACCATGAATCCTTGGTCCTTCAGGGGTTAATATGAAAAGAGCATCCAAGGAGCTTGGATTGGTCTTCAAGCGATGGAAAAGTTGCAAAAATGCTAAACTGTCTCGAGACAAGAGGGTTTAGGGTTTAGGGTTTAGGGTTTACTGACCTGGGCTTCCAGAGCACGCTTGGCTGACGACAACGACGAAACGTCGAGTTCCAGTTTCTCAATGTTGGACCGGAGTGTGTCGGTGTCCATCTTGTGCTCTTCCATTTCCTCGTTGGAAGCCTTCACCATCGCTTGCACCATGACTTCCATTTCAGTCTTCTTCGCCTCCGACTCTGCAACCTGGGCGTCAATCTTCGACCTCAGTGTCCGAATCTCCGTCTTGTAACTCTCAATCTCCTCATTCAATGCCTTGACTGTTTCACTCTTCAACGCTTCAATCGCCTCCGTTTCTGTCTTGTGTTTGGCGATTTCCTCGTTCAGTGCCTTGAGTATGCCTTCTGTTTCGGCAACATGGGCTGCATGGGCGGGCGTTAATGTTGACAGCTGCTCTTCCAGACTCGATATTTTCGCTTTGAGTGCCAGCGTTTCTGTCTTATGGTCCTCCGTGTTCGTGTTTAAGGCCTTCATCACCGCTTTGGTTTCGGTCTGCTTTGCTTCAGACGCTGCAACCTGGGCTTCTAGGGTGGTTTTGGCTGTCGTTAGTGTAGAGATTTGCTCTTCCAGCTTCTCAATGCTCAACCTGCAGAGTCCCAAGTAAAAAACGTTACACACGGTTCAAAAATAGGTGCTTGTTTCCACCCCAAATAGATTTTTTTTTTAGATTTTTTTTTTTTTTTTTTTTCACCAATACATGCAATGCTCAACCTGCAGAGTCCCAAGTAAAAAACGTTACACACGGTTCAAAAATAAGTGCTTGTTTCCACCCCAAATAGATTTTTTTTTTAGATTTTTTTTTTTTTTTTCACCATTACATGCAATGCTCTTCACTGATTCCAGTGATATAAAATTTGATTCCATTGATTTTTCACAATACGATCAACTGTATTTTTCATTTTAAAACCATGGTCCTTAAAATCACTGATTGGAAAATTCAAAAACCCTAGCTTAGAATGGCACTATTCCTGTAGCCGCATATCACAATTCTAAAAGACATGAAATTCGTTCTCTGAAATGGTGAGACCCACATAGCTAAAGGACCCATTGATTCATGGTTTTAAAATGACAAATACAATCAATCATATTACGAAAAATATAACTCAGGTGGAACCAAATTTAATATCACCAGAATCAGGGAAGAACATTGCATGTGTTGGTCATAAAAGTAAAAAAAATTGAACGAAAGGAAGTGTACACAGGACCTATTCAAAACTACTTCAGGCTTCTTGGTCCTTCAGGGGTTCACACATGTCTCAATTTCATTGGGCGCCATAACATTCTAAGGTGGTTACCCCATTAGCAACTGGCTCCTTTCACCAACAGCTAGGGGCATTTTCCACAATCAATGCTGCAATGATGTTGGTTGTAGCATGAGTTACAGTTGGTAATGGGTTCTCTCTTGTTGGTTTTAGTATATGTAAGTGTGGTTATGGATTCATTGTTGTTGGTTTAAGCATCTTTAGTAAGTGCAATACAAATCTTCTTTAGACAGAAGGAGCTCTACCTATATGAGGTGAATGGGATGTGTCATACTTCAACTTTGAAAATTTATAACTAATTTTTTCTTCATCCAAAAATTATGTTTCAACTTGTGTTGGAATCTATTTCTTCTTGCCTAACTCTAAAAAATAATAATACTAAATAATATCAATGTCTCATATCCGTATTTCTTATTCAGTTAGGAACGGGGTAACCACCTTAAGGGTAGAGAGATTAAAACAAAAGAACAAAAAAACCGGAGTCAGGAAAGAGGACATGACGAAAGAGAATTGCGTGAGGAAGACATACTTGTATTCGGCTCTGGCAACATCACCTTCCTCAACCTCCCTGCCAAAAGCGTCTTGGACGATTCCCAGTTCCTCCTGAAGAGCGTCCCGCATTTCGGTGAAATCCTCGAGCGATTTCTCCAGGGCGGAGATGCGGTCCAGCGCCTCCCGCTTGGCGCCCTCCAGCTTGTCCACTTGCTGCTGCAAGGCGGTTTTCTCCGACTCCACCGTTGCGAAATACTTGGCGTGGTCTCTTTGGTGACGCTCGAGCTCAAGCCTGAGCCTGTCGAGGTCCTCTGCCGCCGACCGATTCTCCCCGGCCATCTTTCGGCTGTTCTCCATCTCCCGCTTCTCCGCCTCGTCGAGCTGGTGCTCCAAACTGTCACGCGCGCGCCTGGAGTCTTCCAGCATGTCCGCTAGTTTCGCAACTCTGTCCTCCAGTTCGGCCATCTTGCCCTTGGCTCTCTCGTCCAGTTTTGACATCAGCTCAATTTGCGAGTTCAGTGTCGGCAGTTGCTCATTGTCCAGTTCCTCAATCCGCACCCTACAAGAAAATCATCACCACCAGAAATCAGCAAATAAACTCCCTGATCACCTGGAAATCGACGTTACGCAACAGAAACAGCAAGCACTTGATCTTGGTACCTCAAACAAAGAATAGGAGCAAAAAAAAAGGTGCTCTCATTCACCCGGATTTCAGTCACTCATGTGTGATCCAAAAGAAAGGCTTACCTTCGTTTCTCACACAAGTTGCGGCTTTCGTCAAGCTCCTTCTGCAACGCAGCGATGTTTCTCGAGAGTTTCTTCTTTTCCAAATTGATGGCGTTAATATCGGCCTGGCACCCAATAATGTCCCGGTGAGCTCAAGAATAGCTTAAGAAACCATCAAAGGATACAATCTCTATTTAACTCACCAGTTAGTATAAATTCTACATGTTGTGAGATGTCCAGATTTCACTGCTCCCAACCTGGACATGCATCTAACTCTAGGTTCAAACTATTCCCAATTCCAGGGGTGTATACTATCCTTTACATTGAGAGAAACCTTGATAAGTGTATTAAATTTCTGGATAGATACAAGAGAGAATCACTAGTAGAAATCTTGTTTAATGTGACATGTCTTTAACGACTAAATGTCTAAAGGGAAGACTATACACTTTCGTAAAGTGTAGGCTTAGGAAGAGAACAACACACTCACCGTTAACTCGGCTGAATCGCCCTTCAACTGCCGCACTTGTTCTTCCAGTTCACGATTGTCTTCTTCAAGTTGCTTGACAGACTGGAGGGCATTGGTTTTCTCATCTAACAGCTTACTGGTCTCGTCCTTCAATTTCATCAGCTCGGCTTCCTGGTTGGATTTCTCGTCCTTCAGTTTCACGAGTTCTTCATTAAGCTGTCTCGTCTCATCCCTTAATTTCATGATCCTGACCTCCTGAGCAGCGTTGGATTCCAGCAAGCATGCACGCCCGGTTTCAGTGTCTGATTGAAGCTTGGTAAACCTGACAAGCAGGAGAGAGTTTTCCTGTTCTGCCTTGGAAAGCCTTGCGGCCCATTCACGTTTGAGCTGCGCAACGGTTTCGTCATTTTGCTCAGTTTGGTCCAGGAGGCTTCGATTCACTTGCTCCTGCAAGGCCAACCTCTCGGCACTGGCTTCAGCATCTCTCCGCAGCTGCTGAGTCTCTTGCTCTTTCGAGGACAACCTCTGCGCACCGGCTTCGGCATCTCGGCGAGCTTGAGCAAGCAGCTGTTGAATCTCCTGCTCCTTCAAGGTCCACTTCTGTGCGCTGGAGTCCGCGTCTCGCCGAGCTTGAGCAAGCAGCTGCTGAGTCTCTTGCTCCTTCAAGGACACCTTGGATTCTGCCTCTCTGCGAGCTTGGGCGAGAAGCTGTTGATACTCTTTCTCCTTGGTGGAGAATCTCTGAGCACTGACTTCAGCGTCTCGCCGAGCTTGGGCTAGCCCGTGTTGACTCTCTTGCTCCTTGGTAGACAGCCTCTGTGCATTGGCTTCAGCTTCGCGCCGAACGCTCGCCAGGAGCTGTTGGTGCGCTTGCTCCTTGGTGGACAACCTCTGCGCCGCGGCATCAACCTCTCGTCGCAGCTTCTCAATCACGCCCTCTTTCTCACGAACTATCTTGTCCGCTGCTTCTTTTGAGCTTGCCAGTTGTGTCTTGAGATTTGCATTTGTTTCCTTCAATTGCTTGATCATCTTAGCCTCTTCATTACTGTCCACAAAACAAACCAATTCACACTAAAGTTCGCATACTACAACCCTGTTACTCATCACTTCCAATACAACTGGATGGGCTTCTTAGCAAGTGGTTTCACCCCTAAACGTCCACAGTAACCAGAATGGTCACCATGTTTCTTTAACAGTTTTGAGTAGGTCCTATTTGGACTTCCTCTTATTCAAATTTCTTTCCTTTTTGACCAACACATGCAATGATCTTCACTAGTTCTAGTAATATAAAATTTGGTCCCATCTGAATTATTGATTTTTCACAATATGATCAATTGAATTTGTCATTTTAAAACTGTGAATCCTTGGTCCTTTAAGGGTTAAGCATAACTTGCTTCACTGATCCTTGATTGGAAATGGGGTTATCTATCTACAACCTCCCACTTCGAAATTGCAAAAGAAATTCATGCATTGTGAATAAAATCTGGCTCTTGTTCCCAAAGTGAATCACTCTCCTACATATGTGAAGTGACGAAAAACAGTATCCTCCTACCTGAGTACTCAATTTACGACCACAAAGGATCATCGTTACAAACAAAAAAAACCAGAAAAGGAAGGAGGAGCTTACCTGCCACTCTCCTTCTTGGGGACAGACTGATACGCTTGGCGTTCTTCCTTCTTTGCTTTTTCTTTCTTGGGAGGAGGTTGCTCGGGTAGATGTTGAAACGCAGGCGGCCGAGACGGCTGTGGCATCCCCGAAGGTTTTGCCGGGGCGTAATGATCAGGCTTCGGATCATTGTATGACTGGTACGCAAACGGATCATACGGTTGATACATCGTGGTGAAGCTGAATCTACACGGCAATTCAAAAATTCTAGGTCAGTAAACCTAACAAGCTGGAAAATCAACCAAACCCGCAAAAATGCGCACAATAGCTCCAAAACTGACACTCTTCAACAAGAAAATGCCGCTAAATTCTCATATCTCACCCTAAATTCCACACCAGAGCGTTCGATCCAACGAAGTATGAAACTCTGGATCTACGAAGCAAATTCCACAACAGAAAGCTGGTTCAAATGCGCACAATAACCCCTTGTTGCCGAAACTGACACAGAAAATGCCGCTAAATTCTCAGAACTCACCCTAAATTCCTTGGGGCTTCACACCAGAGCGTTCAATCCAATAAAGTATGAAGCTCCGGATCTACGAAGAAAATTCCACAACACGGCGTCCAAATCCGGATTCAAGAGATGAGAAACCACGGTTGAGAGCGTTTTCCGTTTGCTCCCAAAATCAGTCAATGCAAAAACGTTCCGCTAGTTAGTAATCACCGGTAACCCAACTCAGATCCTTCAGGTTTAAGGCCACAGAGCCAGGTTTAAAGACCCCGGAATGCTAGATCGAAACTAATGACGCGCAAGCATCTCAGAGGGCACCGACTTCAAATGGCAGCTTCAGACGAGAAGAAGGTGCGTGGAACCGCGGCAATGACGGAGTCTGTACTGTCACACGCCCCTCGTGCGACCATGTCATGTTGTCAAAAATTTCATCTCTCTCTTTGTGACTCTGTCTCTTCTCTCTCTCTCACTCGGCAATTCATTCGCAGAGCTCGCGAGAATTTTCTTTCATGGGGAGAGACTCGTACTGTCGGTAACACTCTGTCACCTCTCAAGTCAATGCCGTTTCCTTTTGTGTTCCCGGTTTTCTTGCACAGTTCTCTTCAAAATCTACATTTTTCGTGTATTTGATAAGAGCAAGCCCTACCACTGAGTTCTCCAGTTCTCCAGATTCTGTGAAAAGTGGATGAAATTCAACATACATATTCAGCTGCTGTTGAGGTTTCTAGATTCTTTGAAAAGTGGATGAAATTCAGCATGTATATTCACCTACTACTGAGTTCTCCGGACTTTTTGAAAAGTGGATGAAATTTAACATGTATATTCACCTACTCTACTGAGTTTTTTTTTTAAAAGTGTATGAGATTCAGCATGCGTATTTGAGTGAGGGTGAGAGAATCCTTGGATATGAGTGTGATATAGAGACACATCAATATATCCCTCTATAACCAAATTTAGGAAGGGCGGCTTGGTATCCGTGATTGATTCATAATAATGATTATCCATGTATAATGATTGTGATTAGTTCACTAATTATATAGAAAGACATAGCGGTGCAAGGGTGTGGAGACGATAGTTTGTGACGTCAAATTTTGGATGTGATGATAATAGTCAAGTCATAGATTGAGGAAGAAATGTGCGGAAGGTTTAAGAGCACTTCAAACAGATTAGGCCTACAACACCAGGTTTCATCAAGGTGGATAGCTTAACCAGCAATTTGCAGTTGTAATGTGGATAGGCTTGCCCATTGACACTATTAATACATTTGGAGCCCTGCGGTTTAGAGTGAGGTGGCGCAATGGGGCTCCATCTTTGCATCTACTTTCCAACAATCTTTCTCTCTCCAACAACAACGCATATAACCAAATGTAACGATGTCGTGTTCACCCTTAAAAGCCCGAGGGGTATTGGACAAAACATAAATGTGTTATGATATGTGCCTTCCATATGTTTAGTAAAGTTTGGTTCAATAAACAAAATATAGGGCATCATCTCTACAAATTATCCGTATAGTCATACTTCATAAAATAACTTTAAATAATTTTTAATGAATTTAAAAGCATTAACTTTTGAAAATTTGTATAAATTCTAATTTTCACTTTTAGAGTTTAAAATTTAGCATGATTGGTTGAATTTGGTTTATCTGTTATAAACTTCAAAAAAGAAAATAAAATGATGGAGGGAACATACTTTTGGGTTAAGTCACTCATCTTACTACAGAAGTATCGTACCAGGAAGGCAAGGTCGGTAGAAAATAATTCCCCAAAAATATGCCGAAAAATAAAACAAATTTATCAAGTGTTTTGTCGAAATCAATCCTAAGAGTTCCAGCCTCTCGTACCAAAAACAAGAATCACACCACAAAAAATGATCAAAAAATATACTATAGGTGGAAGGCACGATTGACATAGATTTTATATTATTTTTCAAAAAAACAAGGTCTAATAGATAAAATGTCTATTATATAAAGTAGGGTGGTGAACATGCACATGCATGCTCTCCACGACGATTTTGCCGTTGGAACGAGTAGGCCAACCTAGTAGTGCATTCACACACGCTTCCACAAGGCCATGACGGTTCTGCAATCACAACGGTCATCCCAAACTACAACACAAGTCAACCTTGTCTATTACGACATTTTTTTTCTGACTATATTTTGTCAGATTTTCTAAATTCAAAGGAAACTAGTTTAGCCGTCAAGAAAGATGGCTAAACTAATTTTCCATGAGTTTGAAGACCACCAAGCTCTTACACACCTAATAATGAGAGACCACTAAGCTCTTCCCTACCTTTTAACTATTTGGGGTGAACAAATAAGAGTACATTAATGCAAAATTCACGGTATCTTGTTCAAACACAAGGTGACTTTAAGGATAACTCTATTATATGGTACACGGTTTCAAAATTTCAACATTTGTTTTTAAAAATACTTTCTGCAGACCCTACCCTCCCCCTACGGTAATGCTAACTTAGAGATGATATTATTCAACACTCCTTGTTGACCATTCCAATTGAAATAGTATACGGCCTTTTATCTTTACAGCAGAGCATCTGGATTAGCAATCTGGAATATTCTCTGACCTCCGTTGTAGTCTAGATAGTTAGGACACTCGGCTCTCACCCGCGACCCGGGTTCGAGTCCCGGCAACGGAAGCTCCCGAGTGAAAAAGACTACTTTTTTTTTTCACCAATGGTCCTTTGTCCAATGGACACTAGTTCATTGGCAAAACGAACAGACACTTTATTCACGCCGGCTCCTATCCAGGATCGGAGTTCCTATCTATACGGCTGTTGTTTTTTGGTGTTCAATGTTGATCTATAGTGCTGAATCCCATTCCTTCTATCATGGTTCACAATTATAATTCCACGTTGTTGTAAAGATGACCGATTCAACCTTTCACAAAAACAAATTAAAGAAAAATTAAACGTGGTTCACACTCTCACTGAAGGTCAAGAGGCCATCAAATTCCATTAATCATATTGTAAAAAAGTCATAAGTTGGTCTCTCGACCCTTCACACTAGAGGCCAAAGTCCAAAATTGTCATCTTCCAAATATCTACATGGTAACATTTTTTTTGACCATTTTGGTGCTTAAGTAACTCACTCTCGAGAGACATGGGTTGAACAAGAAAAAAAAAACCCCAATTTATGATTGAGAGGCTAACAAATTCTTTTCTAATAAACTGATGGGATTTTTTATTTTATAAAAGGCTTGGACTTTGGATTTGGTTTTTGGAGCTTCACATTGTGGCTAACTTAGCCGAAAGCTCGGCATTTGGTTTTGACACTATGGCCAATCAAAGGCTCCTATTTGTATATTGTGTATTTCAAGCAAAAGCCTTTGGACTCTCAATAGGAATTGTCGATGAACTCCTTCAGTCTCTCAACTTGGACAACCATAGTATGAACCAACCCTAAGTATTGCTTCCCAACAAAGGGGTGGTTCACACTAGGACAAGACAGGCCGTTAGAGTCCAAACCCAATTCATGCCAAGGGTCGCAAGTCTTCAACTGAAAGTATTTATACATATACATACATACATATGTATGTATGTATGTATAAGCAACGACCTCTCAAGGTAGAATTGGGTTTCCATTCTTGACCGACCCAATTTTCCCTCGTCCGTCACATTGGTCCCAAAACTCACAAAAAGTGTTGCCATGTAGGCACTTTGAACTTTGGCTTTTAATGTGAAGGCCGATAGACCAATTTCCAGCTTTCTTGTAATTTAATTGGTGAAATTTGATGGACTCTTAACCTTCGACCATAATGTGCCCTAACTATTGCTTCCCAGCAAACAGACCAAGTGACTGATTCAAAGAAGGTAGGCAGCATGGGCCACGGTAACAATTGAAAGCATGGAAGCGATGAGATTCTTTCCGGGTTACAATTTCTCAGTTGGTTTTTTGTATTGGGTCTCGAAAGGGTTGCATCAGAAAAGTTGGGTCAGATTATTATGGTGCCATTCTGACATCAAAGACCGCGTACAAGTCATTTTAGTGTCATTTTATCCATAGTGGGTTGGTATGGAGGTTGGCACCAAATTATGTTAATTGCATTTCAATGCACCATCATGGCACCATATTCACATGCCTTGAAGTTCCTGATGTGAACCGGAAACATAAAAAAATAATCATTGGTAATCATTTGATTACACTCTAGAAAGGTGATCCGACTTGGTATTCCGCACACCAGTAGCCATAGATGCCAAATATAACTCTACATTGTCCAAGCCACAAAGCTTCTTAATTCTGTCCATAGAAGCAGGAGGGTCAAGGCGGAAGTCATTCAAACCTTCCCTTGAGTTTCCACTCCACTTGGCTCTTTCCATCCGCGCTGCGAGAATTGCCTTCCGAATCGCCGAATGTACAGACCCTGCTAGCAACAATGGCGCTTCTCCAGCAGCTGCAATTCAAGTTCCATATCCTTGGTCAGACTGTTCTTGTTTCAAAGCATACAAAATATAGCCAAGTGGATGTCCCTATGACTGCTCATGCACCAATAATAGCACACCTATGACCCCATAAATCGCTCACCAAAACCAAAACCAATTAGGAGCAGTAATAGGAATCGGCAATGAAACTCCACCCACCAAAATCAACTATGAGCAATAATAAGGGCCGCTTTACACTATAGTGGAGAAGTGCACCGGTCGGTCAAGAATTTCAGTCCAAGACATGGTTATTTGAGGCCAAGGATGGTATGCCAGCGAAAATGAGAAGACAATAAAAAAAATGCCTTGCAATTGGAGTTCTCCGGTGGCCAAGTTTCTTGTCCAAGGCTTTGAGGTTGCTCAAGAAACTTGACCCCTTGGAGAACTCCCATTCAAAAAAGTGTCGCCACGTTGGCAGCCATGCTATTTTTTCATTCATGTACAAAGTTCTCCACTAGAGAACTCTTGTCCGTAGTGTAAACCACCACCAGACAAGAGTGTCCCTCTCGGTCAATCATATTTTAAAATTCCCCTAGAATTCATGACCGGTAGACTTCTCCACCGTACATAATGTAAAGCGGCCCTAAGAACAATGAAATTAAACACTCATAGGATGCAAAAGGAGGCAATTTTGGATGACATTCACTTGCAAAAGTAGTATCTTAACACTTTGTCGAGGGTTGTGATGAAAAAGCCTTTCTTTTATAAGGGCAGTATAATAGAGATGTTTCTATTGTGAAAAAAAAAAAACAGAAGGATTCTTTGATAGCCATTGCAACTTACTTTTGGAAGAGAGAATGCGCTCCTGAAGAGTAGCACTATTGTAGAGCTCAACGTGGAAGCGTTTCTGGATGGTGTCGACGGTAGGGACTTTGTAAGCCCACGTTCCATCCGCCACCTCCCTCCCCTCCTTGGTCAGCTCCACACCTTCTGTCACATAAAATCCTATCCCTTGCACGAAGGCGCCCTCAATCTGCACATGATTCAAAAAGCGAAATCAATCGACTGTGCACTCACTTCATGAGGAGTTTAAGCCTTCAGGAATCGTGCAAGCACAAATTATCAGTAGGAAATGTGTCGCTTCTCACTTACTATAAATGAAAAAGAAATGAAACCGTGCCAGGCACATGTAGATGTTGGTGAGTAGTTTTGGTCACAAGAAGACAGAAATATAACCATAATATTCCAGTACTGTTCACTGTTTCCACAAAGTGGGGAATGAAAAACGACAGATCTGCTACTAGTGTACTGATTTAATGAACTTGCTTACCTGGCCAATATCAACTGCCGGATTCAAGCTTTTCCCACAATCAAACACTAGATCTGTCGCCAGAATTTCTGCCTCGCCAGTGAGAAGGTTGATTTCCACCTGAAATTCACAAACACCCAACAACTATCAGATGATAATTATGCAGGGAGTGTCGTTGGCCTTCCCATGACATGAGTAAGATTGTTGAGTCTCCATCATGTGGCTTGCCACGCAAAATCACAAGTTATCGCATTGTTTCCATGTGTATAGAGGTCATGCCAAATTCGCACATGTTACGTGCATTCTACGTACTAAATCAGTGCGAAAACAATATTTATCAGTGTGGTTGTTGTGCATTTTGGATATCACATTGGTACAATTAAAATACACAAACCATATGTTTTTAGTAAACACGATATTGTTTAACCCCTAAACGTCTGAATGTGCCTTTGCGGCAAGTAGAATACGGTGTATTTTGGTTGTATTTGAAATGGATTCACACCTTTAATGAGTTTGAGTTCAAAAAAGAAGTTGGAATTTAGATCAATGCGGTTCTAGTGAGTTCTTGAGATCTCAATTTAGGGTTTCTTGTTGGTAGCAAATCCCAATCATACGACAGCGCATATACTATCCCCATAGGGATTAATGCATCAAACGTGTGGTAATACGTGCAAATATAACACAAACCTATGAAATAACATAAACTGTGTTGTATTCACACAAACCTATGAACCTTGTAAATTAGAGATATGAGATTCAACCAAAGAAAGCCACACGAAGCTTGGAAGACTTACTTCACTAGCAGCAGCTGCATAATTGAGGTAGTGATACTGCTTCGGTACGTATCGATGATGAACCTTCAAATCGACCGTAAAGACTGACTACACGTACAGCACCACACATGAAGCATTATTCAAGTCATGAGCATTTGATCCTTGAAAGCTGGGAAATGACAAATCCGAAGAATTACATTTCGACCTGTAGACAAAAATTAATTAGCTTACCCTAGAAATGAGAGTCTCCCATTGGACTTCACTATCAGGTGCTGCAGCTTGTAACGTTTTGTACATGGGAGTAAGCCTCTCCACCAACACCTGGCAAGCCTCTTGAACAGCTGCACAACAACCTTCCGAGGTTGTGCTACCCGACGTGACTCCACTATTCGAGTTGCTTATGGTGTCCATTTGCACAACCCTGAATCTTGATATGTCAATTCCTCGTCCCTGAATCAACAACGAAACCAACACTTTACTGCTAAATATGTTGAACTAGAAACACTCGATCATGTTGAATAAGAAAAGAAAGAAACACTAACCGAAAAGTCAGCCCAAAGAGGAAAGTTTTGACAAAACTTATGTCGAACTCATATTGAAACAAAAATAGACCAAAAACTAGTCTAAGGTAGAAGCACCAGAAACTTTTAGGTACCAATTGTGGTCACATGTTTCAACTTCAGGAGTTCCCAATCTAGTTATCACAAGCGTTAGTTATGAATACCAAGTTAGCAATCTGATTGGACTAAAAATGAAAGACGGTTATTGATACACCTACTAACATCAATAGTGGTTTAAGTTTGAAAATTTATAACAAAATCATACATTGTGAGAAAACTAATTAAAAAATTGAGCTTGGTTATTAAAACCCAAAGTTTTATGTGCTGCAATTTTTTATCATTAAAAATCAGCGCTGCATGTAGGTTGAAATGCTTACAACTGTACCCCTTACCTTATGTCAAGTTTTGAGACAATCTAAATCAAGACCTTATCATTATTCTCTATGCCTTGTTATAGATCTCACACCTTCTACCAAAGCGCCAAGTCTATGACCCACAAGGGGACAATCTATGACTAGAAACTATATATAACATCCAAGTATAGTTCAAAAGAGAGGTTAACCCCTAAACGTCTGAATGTGCCTTTGCGGCCAGTAGAATACGTTGTATTTGGAATGAATCCACACCTTCAATGAGATTGAGTTCAAAAGAAAACTTGTTGAAATTTAGTTCAATCTGATTCTAGTGAGCTACTGAGATCTTCACTTGGAGTTCCTTGTCGGTAGCAAATCCCAATTATACGACAATGTATATACTATCCCCATGGGACATTTAGGGATTAAAAGTAGAGCAAAAAGGAAGATAGGATGGAGGATTTTTCGGTTAACTCTATGAACCTCTGGGAAGAGCAAAAAGGAAGGTTAACTCTACGAACCTTTGGGATTAAAAGTAGAGCAAAAAGGGAGGTTAGATGGAGGATTTTTCGGATAACTCTACGAACCTCTGGGAAGAGCTTGTTGAGTGAATAGCAGGCTGCTTGGCGAACTTTGGTGTGCAATCCTTGGCCGATTTCAACACCTGAAGTTTCCACCACAATGGAGCCATCAGCAAAGATGGACACCATGGCAGCTTTGCTGATGCTGGGGTTCATGTAGACGATAGGGATCATGGCAAGACCCCGTTTGGTCCAAGTGTTGGTCTCGTTGAACTTCTGAACCGCGTGTTTACGGTCCGCCCAATTCGCGGACGCCTTGAGACGGTCCCATATGGAGGGCAAAGTGTACCCTTCTGGCCTACCGACAGTCGCCTCGCCGAAGTATTTCTTCAAGCTGTCGATATCGTGGAAATTCCGTTCCCGAACTAGCTCAGAGTCAACGCCCAACCGCGCAGCCACTGCCTCTATCACCGACTCCGCCAAGAAGGCGCCCTGCGTTTGACCCGGTCCCCGCATCGCCGTCTTCGGCACTGTATTCGTCTTGCAGATTTTGAACTCCATCTCGAGCGCCCCGTAATTGTACTTCTTGAAGGCATGGACAATGTCACCTAAGGCATAGAAAACAATCGAGAATGTTGAATATATCATTGTTGGTTAGAATACTGCAGGTCTCCTTGTAGAACTGCCGCTAGCGTTGACTAGCGAAAACACCCGAAAACACCCACGAGAAGACCCCACATGACAAACTAAACTAGTCGTGAGTCTTTTTGAGCATGTTTCTTTAACCCCTAAACGTCTAAAAGTGCCTTTGCGGCCAATAAAATACGGTGTGTTTTTCTAGTATTTGGACTGGATCCAGAACTTTTATAGGTTTGAGTTCAACATAGAAGCTGAAATTTACATCAATGCGGTTCTAGTGAGTTATTGAGATCCCAATTTAGAGCTTCTTGTTGGTAGCAAATGCCATTTACACGGCCACGTATCTACTATCCCCATGGGACGTTTAGGGGTTAATCTATGCGGGCGGTGTTTCTACCAGTGCACGTGATTGAGGGTAATCTCAATTGCATGTAAACTAGCACTAAATTCATAATTCTTTCTCTTGAAAGCAATTCAGAAACATGGGGACTAAACTATATATATATATATATATATATATATATATATATATGCAAGGGTGGATGAATGCAATTTAACCCCTAAACTTGGGCCAAGGATTTACACAAATTTAATTGATCGTATTGTGAAAAATCAATAATTCAGATGGGACCAAATTTTATATCACTAGAACTAGTGAGGATCATAACATATGTTGGTCAAAAAGGAAAGAAACTTGAACAGGAGGAAGTCCAAATTGGGCCTACTCAAAACTGTTAAAAAAAAACATAGAGCCAAATTTGGGCTTCTTAGTCCTTTAGGGGTTAAGCAGTTTATTACCTGGAAGGAAGGAAGAGAAGTCTGCCTCATAGCCGGCCTCAACCAGAACTTGGATTTTCAGAGCAGTGATGCGGCCTTCTTTGGTGAAGGCGACGCTAAAGGTAGATGTGGTTGGATTTCGACCTCCGATGTAGATCATGTCGGTGTTGCGATCTAAGGACGTCCGAACAGGTCGCCGCAGTTTGTACGCCGCAAGCGCACATGCCACTGCAACCTTCACGTACAAAAGCTTTTCTCTATCAAAATCTGGACACACTTCACTAGTAGAAATCTTGTCTAATGTGATAGGTCTTTAACCCTAAACGTCACAACATGGATTTGAGGCAAGTAGAATATGGTGTATTTTGATTGTGTTTGGAATGAATCCACATTGTTAATGGGTTTGAGTTCAAAAAAGAAGTTAGAATTTAAATCAACCTGGTTCTAGTGAGCTGTTGAGGTCCCAGTTTAGAGCTTCTTGTTGGTAGCAAATGCGAATTATACAACATTGTATCTACTATTCCCATGGGACGTTTAGGGGTTATTGATTAAATGTCTGTAACATGTCCATAATGACTCATAATGACTCAAAGAACACTTTGGACATGTTGTTATGAACATTTAATCATTAGACAAGATTTCTATTAATGTTTGGAAGATTAGAATGAAACATGAGGTTGGTGTGAGACTTACTGAAGTGCCGCGGAAGACCTTGCCGCCAAAGCCACCCCCGACGCGCCGGGTGATAACACGGACGTTGTGAATGGGAACTCCAAGTGCTTCGGCGACTGCTCTTTGCACGTAATCTGGTGATTGCGTTGACACGTACACGACCATGCAGTTGTCCTCGTCGGGTATGGCTAGCGCCGCTTGCGTTTCCATGTAAAAATGCTTCTGTGACTCGGTGATCACCTGATCACCCCACCCCAAAATTAAATTAATTTAACCACAATAAAGCACCTATTCTAAGTTCCATGGTTTTGAGAAGTTGCCCATAAGAGGAGGGGAAAGAGGAGGGGAAAGGTGGAATTTAGGTTTGTCTCATATCCAGCCATGTTCCATGGACTTGAACATGAACAAATTTGATTGGTTAGGGAGAAGTTGCCATGAAGTCTTGGGTTTGAAAATCCACTATACTTCATGACAACTTCCCCACCACCTTTTTCTCAAAAGCTCACTTGAGATGTGGAACTTCGTTCTCCAAAACTTGTCTTCTAGTGAGATACTTCACCCATGGAACTTGGCCCTTGGAACTCTTTTCTTCTTTCTTCTATCCATACAAGAATATGCTAGAACTATAGATCGGAAGGCTGGGCGATTTCACCCTCACTGTAGCAAAGAGTGAAGTCCTAGAACAGCTATGCAATATTGTGTTGGTTTTCTCAGTTTCATGGTTGTGTGTGACATACTTCAACGTTTTCGAGTTTCATGTCGCCCGCTGCAAATCCCTCTGTAAAGTCACCAATGGGCTTCAAATAGTTGAGGACGTACATATGAACTGGGAAGAAAGAATTTCGTTCCACAGCCTCCTTAGCTGATAGTACCGGAGGGCCGACGGATTCCATGTCGTAGTCCACCTTCACTCTTCCAGCCGCCTCCTTCGCATGATCATACGTGTCTGCGACCTGATGGGGGCCCAGAAAATCTCAGATTATTCTCACAAAATGGCCACAAAAAGAAACGTTTTTATTATGCAGTACAGTCAAGTACAAGTCACTTCCGTTTCAGCAACCAGATGGTAGATAGTATGTCAAAAAAAAAATTATAAATCTTATTTTTTTTCCGAATGTACAAATACATATTTATCATAATTATTAAACTTTCTTTTCTATGATTCCAATGCAACTTTCGGTTTCAAAATTGAATCATTTTTGCACCTCCAACAGCTCCTACATACTATGCTGAAATTTTAGGCCCGAAAAAATTCGTAAGCATGTTGTGCCTGATTGTGCAAGACTTACCCGAGGAGTACACTATGCTGAATTTGTGAAGGTACATGTAAGTGCACAAAAGGGGTATTAATTTGAACATTGTTGTAAAAAATAGACACATTTAGAGCTGAAAATATTGACGTATACTTACATTAAACATATATTTAGGACGGAATAGATCTATATAGACATATAAAACCTCGTATACATGGGGTATTTAGAGGAGATTACGAATCTCAAACATAATGTAGAATGCACTGCCAGGGACTTACCATCACCCCCATGAGATGGCCGACGCACTCCACGAGGTCAGTGGCGAACAGGGCCTGTCTTGACAAAGTCCCAACGACCACGCCGATGTTCTTTCCCTTGGCTGGAATGTCGGCAGAGGAAAGGTACGCCACTACTCCCGGCGTTTGCAAACCTGGCTGCGCGTCGATCTTTTGTATTTTGGCTAACGCTTTCTCACTCAGCACTAATGCCAAGTGAAGGCAATCCGCCGGTGCCGGGATATCGTCCACATACACAGCCTCACCTACAGTTTTTTTTTTTTGTTTTTTTTTTTTCATTTTTTCAAGGGAGTCTCATTGTTAATTTGAAAATCGAAACTTGAAAAACAGAAAGCATTTTTTTTTGGCGATTTACAATTCTTTTTACTACAAATGCATAGATTTCTATTGAATTATTAGGGGTTGTCACACCTCCTCGGAGAATGGAGAATGGAGAATGAGGAAAAAGAGGAGCCAATAGGATAGCTTCTCCATTCTCCTCAGTGTGACACCCCTTTTGTGGTTTGTGGAGATTGAGAATGGAGAATAGAGGTTGTTAGTTGGTTACTCATCCTCCAAGCATGGGCCATTCTCCATTCTTCACCCGTGGAGGAGAAGAATGGAATTCTTGAATCTTCAGAGAATGTGCCCTCCGCCATTCAACGAGAGCGTGCCACGTCCCCATTCTCTAAAGATTGAGAATGGGAAGAAAGAAGTGTGACACCCCCCTATTGGCTACGATATACATACCAATGATACACTGGAAGGAATCCAGGATTCTACGACTACAAATACATGACTCAAATGACTAATGACAGTCACAAAGGACTAGTTTGAGTTGTATACTTGTAGTTGCAGAATACCGGATTTCTTCTCATGGTAAGGGAAGATTCTAGCGATATACTATAATCTTTTACCCAATTTTTCTTACAGCAACATAGCAAGCTTATGTTTCAAATAGAAAGTTGGCGATGTATAGCCACAAAAGATTCGCTGCATCCAAGACTCACGTGTTCAAAAAAACCCTAAAAAGATGAGCCCAAAGAAAGGGAAGAGAAGGATCATACCAGAAGCTTGAAGCTCAGATGCCATTTTAGTAGACGGTTGTCCAACAGGTGAGAATTCGTCATTCACGGGGATCACTTGTTTCCCAGAGTTTAACAACCCGGGAGCTTTGATACCGACAAGCTCGTCTCCCTTGCGAAGAATCGGAGCCAGAAACTGAAACAGGAGGCTCAAAGCCACGCTCACACGATACTCCGGTTTTCGCGTTCCGGGTTTCGGTACAACCTCGGTCTTCAGCAGCTGCACAGCTTGCGAGATCGCCTCCCACGTCAACAGTTTCCCGTTCAAGTGACGCTCGACGCGGCGAGCTCGGATCGCGTGGTCCGTCCCGAAGGCTCCGAAGGCTAATCTCACGTCCTGTAACGCGCCCCCATTCGAGACTCGTGCGAAGAAGGCCGCATTCACGTACGCCAACGCGAATCCCGACGGCCGCGGCGCCGCCCTGAACGTCTTGAAAATCACTCCTGGACGCGTCTCGAGAGGAATCCAGATCGATTGCAGAAGCTCCCCGCTCTGCAGCGCGCCTCTTCCGAGGAAATCCTCGAGCTTGATGCTGTTGTTCGTGCCCACTGTCACCTCAGCGTCGACTCCAAGCAAAATGGTGGCAATGTCAGACTCGAAATTGTAAAGCCGAGCCATCATCAAATTGCCTCCCACACTGCCCCAGTTGCGCACATGGTTGCTTGCCACTTTGCGCAGATGGGCAGCTAAAACATGCGCAATGGATGAATCCAAATTCTCTAAAAACTCTATCAAGTTTGAGATCGTCACCGCTGCGCCCACTTCAATCCCATCCGCCTTCTGGCGCAGTACCAGTAACTCATCCACCTGAAACGCACATCAACACACTCTTTTAGTATTCGAACCGGGAGTTAGACTGAATGATCAATCAAGCAATTGTGAAGTTGCTCCTGAAGATTGCCTTGCTGATGTCGATGTAGACGTCAGGTTTGATGTCTTTGTAATATCCAGCCGCAGTGTTCCCAACCACTAGCTTCACTTCTGCTGTTGTGTTCTCATGTGTTTTCAGAGCTTCAAATACGTCCGCCAAACACTTGGCATCAACCCACACCTTCTCTCTCTCCTTGATACAGACACTGTCTGAAAATCTTTGCACCTTCCTACCATTTCCATTCACTGAGCAATCACAACAAGAAGAAGAGCGCATCAGCAAACAGCTAGAATCAGTGTTTTTTTTTGGTTGCTAAATTTAGCCAAATTGCTACATAAAATTTGAGTTGGTTAATTGATACAAAGGATTTTTGAAAAAAAGAAGCAGATTTCCTACATGGAGTCAAGATGTGTAGCCTCTTTAAACCTAGGTATCACCCAGGTATTGCCTGGGTAGCACATGTGTATTACCCTGATATTCCTAATAGCCTGGATTGCTCTTCAAGCCATGGAAAAGTAGCAAAAATGCTAAACTGTCTCCTGGGGAAAAAAAAAAATCACTGGTTGGAATTATTGAAAACCAAGGTCTCCGTGAAGGGTTCGAGAAACGTACTTGATGCGAAACCATTTGAATCACCGTTTTGATGTGAATCGTGAGCACCCTCGCGTAATTCCTCGATGAGAAACTGAGGGAAGACGGGGTCACACGATGGCTTATACGGTGGCAATCCGTCAGGGAAGTGATGCAAACCCAAGTCTTCCACGTCGACTTGGTCACAGAAGCTCTTGCAGGCATCGAGAAGGGGTCGGTAGCCGGTACATCGACAGATGTTGCCGGCTATGGAGCGCTCGGCATCCGCAGCGGTCAATTTGCATCCGGGGCGGTTGCGGAGAGTGCCATACAATGCCATGGTCATGCCGGGCGTGCAAAACCCGCACTGGGAGGCGTGGAAGCCCGCCATGCGCTTGTGGATGGCGTGGTGGCCGGATTGCTGGGACCCCAGCCCTTCCGTGGTGGTGATGGCGCAGCCGTGGAGGGAGCACAGGAGGGCCAGGCACGAATTCACGGTCGTTTCGTCCACCTGCTGCGTCCCGGGGTTGTACCGGCTCACCAGCACCACGCACGCCCCGCAACCCCCTTCGCCGCACCCGCGCTTGGTGCCGCGGAACGGCGTCCGCGTGCGCAGGTACGTGAGCAGCGTGAGTGACGGATCCGGCTCCGAAACCTCCACGCGCGCGCCATTCACAGCGAAAACTAGCGGCCGGCTCGTCGCCATCGCCACCCCTGGAGCTCAATTCAGGACCACCCCGGCACTAGTGTAGCAATTCCAACAAGTCTGCAACCATCACAAAACTACCCAATTCACAGAGTGATCCCCATCGGTGCGAGAATTCCACAACCAAACGCAATAGAAACACTGTCAGAGGCTCTGTCTCTGTAACAAATACATCGACAACGAACCTGGCTCCTCAACATTCATTCATGCATTCATTCCTGCCATTTCTATCTCGAAGTTGCCACACTTGCTCCCATAGCTCATTCAAAAAGTTGCCTTCTATGTCTCGATGCAAAGTGCCAAGAGACAAAAAGAGAGCAACAGAAAACACTTGGATTCGAATGAACAGTCAGTTTCAAAAGTACGCCACCGCCTTGATTTCTGGCCCGACCTTGCTTGTTGTATTTGTATTGGCCTCAACCCCTAAAGAACCAAGGATTCGTAATTTTAAAATGAAAAGTTCGATTGACGATATTGTGAAAAATATGATTCAGATGAGCCTGTGTTTTACATCATTGGAATCAGTGAAGAACACTGCACAAGTTCGTCAAAAAAAAACAAAAGGAAGTCTCTTAAAAGGAACTATCCTCAAAAATGCTGAAACAAACATGAGGCCCAATTCTGTCTACTTTGTGCTAAAAGAAAAGAAAAATAAGCCACCGGCTCGGGAGTGCGCCATCCGAATGAAGGAAATTGGCGTCAGCCACGCATTGCTGTCACGAGCTTCACACGCAGTAGCGATTGACCTTCCCCCGCAAGGAAGTCCCTCCTCAGACTGCAATAAATTTATTGAATTCTATTCAGTTGGAAGTCAATATTGAATAAGTTTGAAATGGGATAGTAGAGTTAACCGAAAAGAAGGCCTTGGAACATGCCTTTTCAACCTTCTTTCAAGCGCTCTTTTGAGCTCCCTTGAGCTATGTTTGGGTTGAATAGTGTCGGGTCATAACTTGTCCCCTTGTGGACCATGGGCTTGGAGCTTTGGTAGGAGGTGTGGAAGTCATTGCGAGGTGTGGAGAATAATGACAGTGGCTTGCTTTAGATTGTCTCCCAACTCACCTTGAACTAGTTTCCGGTCTATTTATATTTCAATATGAGTTCAAGAGGAGTTCAAGAGGAATTTGCTAAAACTTTCCTCTTTGAACTGACTTTTCGGTTAACTCTAGTCTTCTCTTGAGTTTCCTGATGATGCCATACTAACATGGCCGGTTGCAAGAGCCTGATGCCATAACCTGGCCGGCCGGCGGAGGTTCAACCCAATTTGTGAAATGCATCCATAACTTTTGTGCTCTTTTTCCTTTTCCTTTTTCCTTGCAATGAAGGGTTCCCTTTATTTGTGTCAACCAAAAACAAATACAAAATAAATAAATAAATAAAAATAAAACATAAAAGAAGAAGAAGCATCCATAAACGAATAGATTTTTTATTTTATTTTATTTTCAGACAAATGAAAAGTGGTCGGAAATGGAGCAAGGAATAAAGATTCACTAATGATGTTTAGCTCTTTAATGTCCTGATTCAACATTGTTTTCAAAGACTTTCATAAAATAGAGTTATCCACAGAGTGAGTGAACATTAGAGTTAACTGAAAAGTCAGTTCAAAGAGGAAAGTTTTAGCAAATTCCTCTTGAACTCCTCTTGAACTCATATTGAAATATAAATAGACCAAAAACTAGTTCAAGATGAGTTGGGAGACAATCTAAAGCAAGCCACTGTCATTATTCTCCACACCTCGCAATGACTTCCACACCTCCTACCAAAGCTCCAAGCCCATGGCCCACAAGGGGACAAGTTATGACACGACACTATTCAACCCAAACATAGCTCAAGGGAGCTCAAAACAACGCTTGAAAAAAGGTTGAAAAGGGAGGTTCCATGGCCTTCTTTTCGATTAACTCTATTGGGTGAGTGGGGAGTAGTTTGTGTGAACAATAGTTCAAATTCCCAAAAAAGCGTGTGTGTCGGAGCCTAAAAATAAATTGGAGTTGCAAAGGTTTAGAGATTCCAAAACGGTTTTTTTTTTTTTTTTTTGACCCCAATTCAAAACGCGCCCTGTGTGAGCTACATGAGATTTTCTAAAATAGTTTTGGTCTTGAATTGGGTCTACCGGCTACATCAAAGTCGGCGACCTTGATTCCCGGGCCAGCCAAACTCGGTGCTCCCCTCCTTCACTAACCTGTTACATTTGCCATGAGTCCCACAATGACAGGTCCCTTGCATCAACAGCCCTCAATTCACCCTCCATTTTTGGACCAGAATTTTAGGCGCTAAATTTTCGTTTCCTTACTTTCTGGTGGTCATGTCCATCCAAAAAGAGATCAGTTTACGGAAAACTCAAATGTTTGATGAAAAACAAAAATGGAGTTGATATCATGTCCATTTACATATCAAAAGATGGGATCTTTTAAAAGTTATCATTTTTTCTATACTATCAATATGTTATCCATATATATTTAAAATTTATCAACTTTAACACTTGACTATTTCTTTTACTTGTTCAAATTGTTATTGCTTTTTGTTTGAGACTTTTATATGCATGATGGGAAAAAACCTTGTATAAAATCAAGATAGATAGAAACATCGACCCTATTGCAAGGCCGGCTGAGTAAAGTGTCCGTTCGTAATGTCAATGACCCGGTGCCCACCGGACAGAGGGACATTGGGACAAAACTACTCTCCCCTTTCAAGGATGGACACTATAGGCTTGTATAAAATCACCCCTAATCAATATTGCCATTTCATCAACTCTAATTGGTTAAAGCCCAGACATGATGGGTGAACATACCAATATTGTATAGGTACCTTGATGTCAACAATGAAATACTCCCTCCATCTCATGATAGATAATGCTTTTGATTAAAACAACAAAAAAAATTAAGCTAACTAGAATGATTTCATCAAATCTATGACTATAGTAAGTTTCTATTTTGCGCACACACACATATGTATGTATGTATGTATGTATGATTCTATCCATTTTTCCCTTACTTGAATTGGCCACCAACATTCCATGGTGCAAGTCTCTCTACCAACATAAAAACAAAAAAATAGGCTAGGAGGATGCATGGTCATGGCCAGTCTAATTGTAGGATAGCTCGGGGGTGCACTCTACGTTATGTTTGAGAATCACGTGCGTTCATGACCCCTTCTAAAAACCCCCTTGTATACGAGAGGTTATATGTCTAAATACCTTTGTACACAGATGTATTATATTTTAAATATATGTTTAGTGTAAGTATACGTGAATATTTTTAGTTCTAAATGTGTTTATTGTATATATACGTAATACGGCCGTGTCAAATTAATACCCCTTCTGTGCACTCACGTATACTCGTACATGTTTAGAACAGTGCACCCCTCGAGTAGGATAGTAATTGAAAATTACATGAGCCTTTACAATGATAATCTCATTTAGTGCGTGTGGTACTAATTCCCAGAGCACACACTATTTTAAAAAACCTCAAAATTAGTGCACACTGAAATTTTTATTGAATGTTTGAAATCTTCATATCACGCTAATCCTCCATCACAATGATATTTAGTATCACCTTTTCCCACGTACACTATAAACCCTCCCTCATTCATTAAATGGGATAGTTAATGTAGCTTGATAGGCAAGTAAGGACTACAATATGCATGCCTTCACAGCCCTTCACGTGTTTGACATTCAGTAGTGCATAGCATCATGATGGCCAGCAGTATTTCAGTTGGCGTAGCTTTCACAGCCCTTTACGTCATGTACAATACATCGAGCACATGCCAATGCTCTACAGGCTTACAGCTCCAGGTGCTTTTCAGCCTATCCCAGTTGCAGTGCTTCTACTGTAGCCTTTTTAACCCCTAAATGCCTGCAGCCCTCTAAAGATACTACAAAGAGAAGGCGTCGCTTTCACTCCTTTTGTGAGTCAAACAACAACACTTTGTACTCACCTATTTTTTGGTTGGATTCGGTGAGTGCGATTTGTCACGTAGAACAAGCGTGTATAGTGAAAAGCAACTATGGACAAAATACTTTAACCCCTAGAGGACCAAGTGTTCTAATTAGGACATTTCAATGTTCAAGTAAGTTCCTACAGTGTCAATTTTTATTTTTATTTTTTGAAATAAATTATGTGAATTCCGTATATCAATAGAAAAATGGGGATCTAATTTTTTTTTTTGATTCCAACTTTTAAAGTGAAATTTATGGAGCAAAAAGGGTTTTTTTGGGGGAATGGGCAGTGCGGGGAGGGCTCAAAATAAACCTCAAAAAATATTATTTTTCAACTTTAACCGTAGGATCTTGTTATAGATTTCCAAATGAGTGCATAGTAAAATTTTCATAGAATTTGACCATACAGATTGCAAGATTATAGCGTTTGAAGTGAAAAGATAAAATTGCACTCTTTTTGGATATTTTTTTATTGTCTTTGAAGACATGGGAATTTTTTTTTAATTAGTCAAAAAAATTCTTAAAACTTATTTAAATGTTTGATTTGGTATTTTCTACCAAGAGGAAAAGAAATATTAACAAAAAAATGAATAGAAAGAGATGAAAATGATGCTCAAAAACAGGAAAAACTGCGGTCCTTTAGGGGTTCAAGTGAGAAACGATGCCTCTTCTTGTAATGAGATTTGGAAATTGAAAACAATGTAAAGATGTCTTATAAAATGTGATTAAGAGGGATATTTTGAATAAATGTTGTACATTATGAATTTTAGATTATATTCGTATTGTTAAATCTATAATTGCTATCACTAATATTTTGTAGAAAATTTGAATCTTAAAATTCAAAATTCTTTTATAATTCAATACGATACGAAAAAAAGATATAGACAATTTGTGAATGAAATTTGTTGTGATGGATTGAAATGTAATATTCTAAGTGTATTTATTTTTGAAGATTTTTTGATTGCTTAATTTTATGAGTTGACTTTCTCAAGAGCACTTTTGATTCATTTTGAACTAAGATCTTTGAAAATTTTAGTGGAAAAGAATGGGATGAAATGAGGCATGAATTTTCACAAATCATCCCCTTTCTAATCATATTACACATGCATGAAGCTAACTGGCCATAAAATCTTGTAGTATTTGTTTTTACTTGCAAAAGTGTATGACAAATGAGAAAATGAAATTCAATTTTGTACATTAGTTAAAGAACCGTTGGTTAGGCAATTAGAGGTGAACCCTTTAACTTCCAAATTCACTACCAATTTCAAAGATGTGTTATAAAATGTTTGATAAATCATCTTCAAATAAATCAAGATGTTGTAGTCTCATGAATGAAGATAAATTTAATAATAACCCACAAGAAAATATAGTACTTCCATGGCTCTTACCATGCACATGTCAACATCAAAGATGTCACTGTAACGCCAAATTGAAACTAAACATTCTATGTATTAAAGGCCTTCCATACCAAAGCTCCCCACCTCTAAACCCCGAAAACAATCTCACAGTACAATTTATCGAATTCACATACACTAATCACAGATTCTCACCAGAAACAATTGGCAACAAAATAATGAAGTATCAACCACTAATTAATAGTATCATTTAGAAAAGGATGGAAAGTAGACCCACTCATAGTCATCATGGCTGGAGCTAGAAGAACTACACATACTCCCTCAATGAAACAACTCAAAACAAAATTCAATCTTTGTGAAACCTCCATAAAAAACACGTTCAAAGCAATAAACACCATTGCTATACAATATGCCGGATCAATCCTCCTACACAAAAGACGAATAGAAAACAACCAATCAATACCGACAAAATAGTTGAATTAAAAATTAAAAATTAAATAAAATAAATAAAGAGAGAAAAGAGAAGAGAAGAAGAGAGGGGAGTAGTGAGGAAGACCACTATTTTACTATGTTAATCACTAACTCAGTACAAGCATTAGTTTTAGAGATACTCAATACAAAGCCCCAATAGTCAAACCATGGTTACTTTTATTATGTCACTAATTACTAAAGTTTCTATTCCTGAAAAGGGTAAAGTAGTTTTGTCCCAATGATCCTTTGTCTATTCGGCACTGAGTCATTGACATTACCAATGGACATTTTATTCAAATTGGCCTCGATAGTGGGTAAGAGTTTCTATATATCTATTTGATGTATCACAAAAATGGAGTTGACATATAAAGAAAAGTTGTAAATCTCAATGTGTAGATCACATGTGTACAATTGGATTTATCAAAATAAAATAAAATAAATAGTTTCTAATTAATTTTGTAAGTTTTTCTTTTGAAATTCACATTAAAATCCCAAATTAATAACTTTTCATTAAAATAATAATAACAAATTTGGAATAATATGCACTATGAGTGTGTACCGTCGAAACGGTTCACTTTAGTAATAAACTCTTAGTTCGATAGTTTTGATGTGTTTAGTAATTTATATTTGTCTAACCGGGACATTTTAGCCGGTTAGACAAATTCCCGGATTTGTTTGCATTAGTGTTCGGTTTTGATTGGCAATTTTAGATTCCTTTTATCTAGATAATTTTGGGTGTTTATTTATTTCTAACTATTTGACTGTTCAATTTGGTGCGATTGGGCCGTTTGCCCTTTTATTTTACTCGATGATTTTAATCTATTTTTATTGCTTGTCATTTTAGTTCATTAGTTTAGTCTAATTGATTAGTCTATTTTATTAGTTGCTTGAGTTATTCTTTGTGGTTTGTTATTTTAACCTTTTAATTTCCTATTGTTTTAGTCTTATTTTATTAACTTATTGTTGGGTTTGTTATTTAGTTTTTAGGTTGGGTTTATTATATGTTAGTTGATTAGTGTAGTGTGTTGATTGTACTCTCGGTTAAGTGGGGGTTAAGTCGGGGTTAAGTGGGAGTTTAGGATTTAGGATGAAAGTTAGCATGGATGATTTCGCTATTGGATGGATGTAGTTTAGGATGAAAGTTAGCATGGATGATTTCGCTATTGGATGGATGTAGTTTGGAGTGGGATTTTGAATCCCATCCCTGCCGCTTCTATGGCCGCCAGTTCATTGTGTCTCTGCGCCGTTAGCTAGTGAAGCGAGGAGGTGGAACTTCCGAGATTTTGGATCTAGATTTGAACTTGGGAATTTGCATTGGGGTAGTGGTAGAATTCTTGCGTGTGGGAAGGGAGGTTTTTTATGAAAAAAACTACTGTTAAAATTTTAGAACAACATTTGTGGGAATTTAGGATTGGTTTTCGGTATACGTATCTAGGCCAGGGAGAATTGGAGAACCGGGAAAGAAATTGTATGATGAAGGGAAGAATTGCTGGTTAGGAAATTCTGTGTGTATTAGAAATGGTGCACACATGGAATTGAAGATCAGGCTGTGGCGGCGGAAGGGTGCGAGAAGATCACCGAGACTGAAGGATACAAGAGGACGACGACGAGCCTGTTTTGGAGCAGCGTAGTTCGCGCGCTGCGGCGTTGAAGGGGCTTCATCGAGCTTCAAGGCAAGCGCGAAATCCGGCGGCGATGAGTGAGCGGAGCAACCTGCTTCAGGGACTGCGACTGTAGCAAGAAGGCGAAGACCAGAAGACAACACGAACACGGTGACGGATTCGGAGGAGCTGCAACGCCGGAATTTAATGGCGGAGTCGACGGCGATGAGATTAACGAAGACGACGGGCGACGATCGAGAGCGGTCGAAGGGCCAGCCGGCAACTGATTCGAGGGTATAGCGGAGAAACAACGACGAGTAAGAGGATCAGTACGACGACAAGGCGAGCCCAAAACCGAAATTTACGACGACGAGCTCCAACAGCAGGGCGACTCTGAAGACGAAGTAGGCGGTCGAGGAACACGAATACGACCAGGAACAACAAGATGAGGATCGAGTCCGGGCGACGAGGGCTGCAGCAAGGACGACAACGGATTTACGGGGAGGGCGACCATCACGATTGAGGCGACCAGAACGAGGGCAGTTCGGGAAGAGCAGGGTGACCAAGCTTCGGCGAGATCAAAACGGCCTGTCAAGGGCAGCGAGCCCAAGGTACAAGACCACGAGGACGAAGAACAGAAGACCGCGACCAAGATTAAAGACAGGGAGACCACGACGGATTGAAGAACAACGGCGAGGATTCGACAAGGCGACGACGATCTAAGCTGCAGTCGACAGCAACGAGAAGACGGAGGCGACCACGAAGAACAGAGGACCACGGCCGATCGCCATAGCCGAAGTGCAGCGGCCTGTCTACCTCCCCGTGTGCTAATACGGAGGGAGGCCAGGGTGATATTAGGGAGGGAGAAATTCCCTACCCTTTTGTTCTCAATTTTTTGGGATTTTGTGTGGATTTGCTTAGGCCTAGTAAAGTTAGGATGATTTAGATAAACTTTATCATTTAAAATTGGTAGTTTTAATTACCTAAAAAACATTGGTGTGTAACTCATTGTATTTGTGTGATTATTTTCATTGTTTATGTTTTAGTATCTTCTGATCGCTTTGGTGTAATTTCGTGTAAAATTGGTCCGGTGAAGGGTATAGCGCGGAAGCGCTGCCCAAATTTCACCGGCCAATTGGGAGTTTTGGTATGTAAATTAGGGTACATATTTTCGATCGTTGGTTTTGAGCACGACGCGGAAGCGCTGCCCAAAATTGCCCAACCAACCCTAATTGTTTGAAATTGCGATTGATTAGAGTACAAGGTTGTTATTTGGGCTTAGGGTGTTTTTTGCAAGGATTGAGAATGAACAAAACTCTCAATCGTGAGAGTTTAATGTCCTTGTGAATGTTGGGATTTGTACTGTAATTTTTAGTTTCAAGCCTAAAAACCCTAATTACAAGCCCTAAATCCCAAATCTAAGCCCGATTTAGTGCACTAAGTGCCTAGGGTGGTTTGGGAAGGATTTGAGGTTACTTTAGTATTTATAAATGGTCAAAATTAATCATTTGCATGTGCTGTAATTTTTAGGCATTTACCCCATTAGACCAATTTCCACCGTTGTTTCACCGTTTTAGTTAGAAATATCCCACACAAAACGCCCAGGTTAATAGGAGTCCCATGTTTGCGTCTATAATTCACCCACCCTACGGCCGGACATATGGGCTTTTGACCGGCGACGGTCAAAACGCTCATAATGAGATGGTATTATTTCTATTATTTGATTCTACTTATTTTAAAAAATTTGAGGTTTTTTCCCTCTTTTTAATCCCCCAAATTTCAAGTTTTCAGCTCAAATGAAAAAGTGCCACAATCATCCAAATTGGGCCGACCTAGCCCAGTTAGTAGAGCAGTTGGCTAGAGGGGTAGAGCAGGAGAGCGGCGGACGAGAGCGGAGCGGCGATGGCGGGAAGAAACGTCGAACTTTTGTTTGTGTTTTCGATCGTTTTAGCTTTGATCGTATTGTTTATGTATTTGATTAAGTGTTTCTTGTGCTTAGTCGCAGAGACGTGCATTTTGAGTCGTTTTTCTTGTTAGAGTGAGCGTTAGATGGATTTTGATTACCTGAGGGGTTGATACATTGGGGTTTTGGGTTTTTCGCGTTGCAATTAGTCCGGGGGTCTTTGAGTCAATAGGTTTTCTTTGTTCAGCGAGCGTTTCTTTCTGATAAGAGACTTGAAGCATATTAACCGAGCGTCAATGCCATCTTTTCTTGATCTTGAATCAAGAAAAGAGGCAGCATAGTCGAATCGCGTAGACAACATTCTTACTTATGATTTTAGTGAAGAAGAGCTCGCCCCCTTTGAAAGCTGCAGACACGAAGCACAAAACAAGACAGTAATAGGTCACCTGCCTGTTAAGAGTCCAGGGTTCAAGATTCTTCATGAATGGGCCAAAAGCGTCTTTTATGAATCTTTTACAGCTATAGTCCTCATCAGGAATGGCTTCTTTGAAGTTTCCTTTGCGACAAATGATGGAGTACTTCACACCCTTACGAATACCTTCTTTTATGAAGGTAAGGTGGTTACCTTTTCCACCTTTAGCGCAAACTTTTTTCCTCAGAAGGACGACACAATAGATCTTGTGCGCTTTCCTGTCTGGGCTCACTTCTTGCCGTTCTTGGGCTTACCTATTTATGCGAGGAATGAAAAATGCCTTAACCCCTAAAGGAGGTTGCATGCCAAAAATGGTTGCAAGTGTCCTTCCAGTTGGTATTTCATCATGAAGACTATTGTATTGATAAAAACTGCAAATATGAAGATTGGAGCTTGGAATGCGAACTAAATAGAAAGATTTTTTATTTCATAATATGTGACGCGGAAAAGAAGATATGGCTACTCAAAGGGCATTTTCTACGTATTTTGAGTCATATATTGGGAAAATACGAAATTGTTTTATGATCCTACAATGGATGGAAATGTTCTTGAAAATCACCATATGCACCTCAAAAAATCTCCCCTCCAAATTCACACTTTTACACCCTTTAGCATCACATGTATTTAATACTACCAGTGTATAAAAAACCCCCAACATCCTTTAAGGATTAAAGCACTGGGTAAAAGAATAGGCGAAATTTTTACAATGGATCTATCTGATTCTTGGATTGGGAACACTGCAGGCCCTTGCATTAGATTATTAGTTTCTGATATTAACCACCAATCCTCTACAGTGTTAATCCCAGGGCGAGTTCAAGGCAGGAAAGTAGAACATAAAATGACATCATCACGAATTTCAGACCCCACTGATTCTGCACGATTTCAGTGCGTTTATCGTTAAACACTGATTCCGCACGTCATACGTGCATTTAGAAGTGTCGTTATCGTACGGAAGTGACATGCATTACTAAGATGTCGATGCAATGTCTTTTCAATGATTATGACAAAAGTGTTGTTTCCGCACAAAAGTCGTGCTTGACAGAATCCGTGCGTTAATCGTGTATCTACATTACATGGCTAATAAGACACGGATAACATGCGGTTTTAGTTAATGCGGATTCAGTATCGTATACGTATCATATTAATACCTTTTACTATATTCGTGCGATTTCAGTATCTATCATAATGCAAATTATTTTCGTACGACATCCGTGTACAATATCTTAATATATTTTGGAGAATCTTTTGGAATCTTTGAAAATATTTTATATTATTTTGGAATATGTTGGAATATTCCAAGAATCTTCTTTAAATTATACTTACGGTTTAATTTCCCAAAACATTTTTAGATCTACATTTATAGAGTTTAGAAGCAATACACATTAAAATTTCAAAGAAATAACATTTTATATTTTTAGAATTCAAATTTGGTATTATTGGTTATCATTGTACTTTTCATCGTAGGAGCAAAATAAAATAGCTCACAACAACCACCATGATTTTGGCAAAAAATTAAAAAAATCAAAAAATTATTAAAAAAATCCTAGATATAGAAAAATTCCTGCATAATCTAGTGCAAAAAAAAGATTTGGAAAAAAAGATTTTTTCACATAGTTAAAAACATTCAAAGTCCGCTGAAAAGAAAAAAAACAGCTCACAGCCATGATCTGCCATCACGATTTTGGCAAAAAATTCAAAAATTCAAAATATTATGAAAAAAATCCTAGATATAGAAAAAGTCCTGCATAATCTAGTGCAAAAACAAAAATTGGAAAAAAAAGTTTTTTTCACATAGCTAAAAACATTCAAAGTCCGATGATAAAAAAAACAGCTCACAGCCATGATTTGCCATGAGTGCCATCACGATTTTGGCAAAAAAATTAAAAATTAAAAATATTATGAAAAAAATCCTACATATAGAAAAAGTCCTGCATAATTTAGTGCAAAAACAAATTTTGGAAAAAAAGTTTTTTTCACATAGTTAAAAACATTCAAAGTCCGCTGAAAAAAAAACAGCTCACAGCCATGATCTGCCATCACAATTTTGGCCAGAAAAAAAAAAAAACTCAAAATATTCTGAAAATAATTGTAGATGTAGGAAAAGCCCTGCATCTTGTAGTGCAAAAAAAAATTTGAAAAAAGAATCATATACACATGGCAAAAAATTGCCAATGGTTTCAATCTTTTATAATTACCAAAAGAGTTCCATTCTATGCATCGAGAGTTTGTGGTGATTAGGTGGTTTGGAGCTTGGTTGACAATCGGGAGGTTGTAAGTTCAAATCCCGCCGTCGGCGATAGAGCTTAGGAAGCCATGGTGGGCCCCACCGCGGGTTCGGGCAATTTCCGTGTAGTTAAAGTGGGTAGTGAGGAAAATAATTATTTTATATTATTTTAATATTTTATTATATATTTTTTAATAATATTATTTTGATCAATTTTAGATATAGAAAGAAAATAAAATCTAGATATAGAAAAGATGATGTCACACGAAAAATGCACTGAATCAGTGTAGTTTTAAAGACGATTAAAACACGACATTTGACGACTATAAAGAGTGCTGAATTCATACGTTTTCAGTAGATGTATCAATCGTGTCGAATCAGTACTATATCCGCTTGTACGAACATGATGTCATATCAATGTAGTTGCGATGAATGACGCAACAATGCGGAATCAGTGCAAAAACTGTACAAACCCTTGAAATATCGGAAATCGCACTGAAATCGTGCAGAATCAGTGGGGTCCGAAATTCCTGATGATATTCATGATTACCAGACCAATGTATCCGTTGCAAGGGTTTTGGACACAATGTCAAACAATGTACGATGAAGAAGGGTGTGGATAAGGGGCAAGAGAAAGGAGTCCCTTAGTAGTACGCAAGAGAGCAGCCTCCGGATGATCAATGGTATCCCTACACGAAGGGATATGGCAACAGAAGGTATAATGGGAGAAGAGTTCAAGAGGACAGAAGGAATCATAGTAGATTCTAAGGACGAAGTGCGCAAGATACTTGGAAGCAAGAAAACGGGTACTACCAACCCCTTAGTAGAAGCTCAGATCCTAGACAAAGCAACCGGGGAGGAAGAGGTTAAAGAGGGAGGCCATAGGTGGACCCCAGACAGAATCACCAGAAACAGACAGTTCGGAAATAATGGGTTCCTAAGCCACCCGCTGAGGCTTCAGAACGACGACCATAAAGCGCACAAATACAAACAATGGCTATAGAGGAAGGCATAATAAGGACAGAAGAAAGAACCATGATCTCAATGCCATCTACTAACCTCTCTCCAATGCGTCTAGAGCAAGAGCCGACTACACACAAAGACCAAGTTTCGCCCTTGACTTCTCCTATTCGAGTGGTCTTTGCAATTCCATATCAAAGTGACAATGGGATCATGTCCCCTGTCAACGCAGAGAAAGTACCACTTCAGCCTTCTCCTATATTATCTCGACAATGGAGGTTAATAAGATGAAAAATCCGGGCTCCGGTTATGAGATGGTTACAAATTCAGATGCGGATTCCTCGGAAGAAGATCATGCAATTCCAAGCACAACAAAAGAGTTGGAGTCATTCAAACCTCTTTAGAAATCAACACCTAAATCAACTAGTTCTCAACGAAGCTTTGAGAAAAATCCGGAAGGGACAGTCACGAGTGGATACTTATTTAGATACCAACATCTCCTTCTCTTTCTGCGATTCTTTTAAAATGCTTATGCCCTTCCGCCTCAAAAATAACAGATGCAGGATTTTTCTAATACTGACGTCTGTTGGAACACCCGCTAAGCCTATAGAAATGAGGATACTCTAGGAGAAAACATTACCTGGCAAACACGGAAGCAGAGCTATTGTTTACAAGCAAGTAGCTATATCAGAGGACTTCACAGACTAAGATCACAAGTCAACCACGAATCATATGGTAAACGAGGCCGCACTTGCATTAAGGAAGGTTATTGTTAACACCTATAACAAGGTTAATCCCCTCAGGAAATGGACCGATGTTGCATGGCTATACAAGTCGATTAAAGCAGACGAGGAGAATAACCACTATGTTTGCTTAGCGTTCATAGGGGTTTAAAGGGATGGTATTGAAATGCACAAGCCAGATAAATACTTCTGGAAGGTACTCCCGATGTATTTTAGACTATTCTCACGGAAGGAGGAAAACCAGGTCAACTAATGAAGCTACCAATCTTCGTAGTCCCTCTTAGGTCAGCTAATGAAGCTACCTAACAAGAGGGACTACAAATAGTAGTAGGGGATGTTTTATATGATATGGACGTTTCCCCAGCTAAACCCTCATTAAAGAGGAACAAATGAAGTATAGAAAGTGCTTAAGAGGAGGGGTCTCTACAATGCAGCCCTTCCAACCTGTCGTCTAAGAAAGGATGACAGTGAAGCAACTGACTATCGCAACCCAAAATATCTGCAGCTTAGGGCAAGGACCCGGGGAGGTCACTTTCAAAATTTTATTAAACCACGTGAAAAAAAATATAGGGTACTTTTAATTCATTGGAGCAAAATTTTATACAAATTTTGGAAATACCATAGCCTAGATGAAATGGCCCACACGGTATTATATCTAAAGTAGGGTAGGTGAAAAGTATAGGTAGTATTTAATTTTTATGAAAAAAGTAAGGTCTGTAATATTTGGAGGAACGAAGAATTTATGTGAGGTTGAATGAAAATCCTTGGATTAGATGAGAAATTGCCTCAATTGCCTAAACCCTAAATCCTAAACCTTGTTGTCTAGACATTAAGTTTCTTATGTATGCAGTCTTCTATATTCAATTCTTTAGAACTAAAGGGAAAAAGTTCACATTTAGAAAAAAGGTAGAGTGACAACAAGTGCATTGGGAGAGATGGCATTTTTGTGTTTGAACTTTTGCCCCTTGCAGGCAATACTGCTGAGTATTTGATTCTCTGTCCGACTCATGTTGTTTGTTCGTTAGGTTGTGTTTTTAAACACATTACTTGAATGTGAAACCTATCTAACTTTTTATTTTTTCTAGTTTCTGTTCATGTTTTAAAGATAACGACATTTAATTGCGACACTTTAGGCACTATGCACAATTGTTATTATTTGAAAGTTCCGTTCATGTATTTTTGTTGTTTTGATATGGATTAATGTCAATTTATGCCAAGATTCCATGATTTTGACAAATTGTACAATTTATATAGAAAATAGGGTTTATAAAATAAGTTAATGGTGGAAATTATATTTACCTATAGGGTCTTGGAAAATACCTCAAAGTACCATTTTATCTACTAATAGGGTGCAGATTATTCAAGAAATTTAGATAAATAGCCCACCTTTAATTATCCCCCGACCGCACGTGGTATACAAAAGTATACAATATGTGACCTCCCCGTGGACAAGGAGTATTAGGTGTTTGCAAGAGAATGGAATTCAAGGACTTTTTAGATAAATCAAATCCACAATCTGGGATTATACTAATACAAGAGCATCACTTGCACTTGGATGATTGTCTTCGCAACACTCATCAACTGGATTATAAGGGCGAAATATCTCTATGGAATAACGCTGTTCAACGCAGAAGGAGGAAAATTCAAGGCTGGAACAGGCATCATTATCGGGGCTAAACTAGCTCCATTTACAGTGGACTCGGGTGTTGTAGTCCAAGACACGGCTCAATATATAGTCCTGGGAATAGGCTCTACACGATATGGGATATTAAACATTTACGCTCCGAATCGAACAACATTCCGATCCAGATTTTGGATAACTCTTTTAAATTTTAGTTTTCCAGACGCACACTGGATAGTGGCAGGTGATTTCAATATGACTGAAAATGCTGAAGACAAGAGCCTAGGATATGTTGCTAAAGCTATGGCAAACAGGGAGATACAAGCATAGACACAATTTTCACTTCATTTAGGCATTAATGATGTGTACTATGCGGAGGAATACAAACGAATAGACTCAAAACGACACACCTAGTGCAAAGATAAGTTTGCCTCTATTTGGTCACGTCTTGATAGATTCTACATGGATGGTCTAATACAGAGCCATGGAGGAAAGCACGGAATTTGGCCCACAATAATTATATTTTAGACCATGCAGCTGCCTTCATTCTAATTTCATTGTCGAAAAACGCGTGCTAAAGGACACATTCCATTTAACAATGCGCTATTGAAAGATCCAACCAATCTTTCAAATCTCATATCTAGCTGGAAAAGAGCCAACAGTGAATACCAAGGATTGACAATAGAAAAGTGGTCCATGCTATTTCAGCCCTCAAGCTACAGAGTGATAAACTCACCAGGCACCAAAAGAAAGAAGGGAGAGCAGTCTATGAAGCCCAATTTGCTGAAATTTTGGAGGCAGAGCTCACGCTCGAAAGGAACTGGAATGATCTTGAAGCCTAATCCAAATTGAACCATGCACAACAGCAATTGGAAGAAGTTAGGATGGATAAGCTTAATCGGAAGAGATTTATCGCAGGGGCAAATTGGGCAAAAATGGGAGATCGGTGCACTACCAAATTCTTTCAATTCCATAAAGATAAGAAAGTCAAAACGGGCATCAAAGAATTACAGATGGAGGAAGAAGCGTAACCTCGCAAGAAGAGTTAGCCCAGTATATTCATAGATTTTACAGAGATTTATACAAAAAAAGACAAAGCGGTAGAAGCTAACTAGGAAGCTCGCAATGCGTGTTTCAATAGTGTTCCTACAGTGGTCTCCTTAAAGCAAAATAGACGACTAACATCGGAAATAGAGCATTTAGAAGTGCTTTAGGCAGTAAAAGATTTACCTATAAAGCATAAAGCAGTAGGACACGATAATGTCCCTACGGAGTGGTTTCAGGCAGCTTGGGATGGTATTGGACAAGATATTACTAACTTAGTTAAGGACTTGTTGTCATTAGGCAGCCTACATCTAAACTTGAATCTAAGCTTACAGTCACTAACCCCTAAGATTGGACCTCAAAATCTATTAGATAATCAGAGACCAATTTCGGTCACTACCTGCCGCTTATAAAATAATTGCAAAAACAGTTGCTAATAGAGCTCAAAGATATCTCCCCTCAATGGATAAAAGTAACTCAAACAGGGTTTGTTAGAGATCGCTATATTTTAGATACTGTATTATGTGCCTATGAGACAATGGAATGGGCTAGAGAGTCACACTAAGATTTAGTTATTCTTTTGTTAGATTTCAAAAAGGCATATGATCGCGTCAATTGGTCATTTCTTCAACAATCTATGAGGAAATTAGGTGTTTTGGAAATTTGGATTAACTGGACATCTACGTTGTATCAAGGAGGTCAAACATCGGTCCTAGTAAATGGTCACAAAACATAACCCTTTTCTATGAACAGAAGGGTTAGGCAGGGGTGCCCAGTTGCCCCCTACCTATTTCTTTTTGCTGCAGATATTTTAGGCTCCATGATCTCTGATTACAGCTACTAGATCAAAGGCTTAGAGCTTCCAAATGGAACAATTCTCAAAGAGCTCTTATTCGCTCATGACACGTCCTTATTTATGAAAGGAACTAAAGACAACTTAGATAGAGTTCTTAAAGTACTTAAGCTTTACTACAATGCATTTGGAGCAAAAATTAATTGGAGGAAAAATAAAGCAATATGGGCATCAGATAGAACCCAAAATTTCAAATAGGGAGCAGATCTGGATCTACAATGGCTTCCAGCAAGGCAATCAACGAGACACCTTGGTTTTCCGATAGGCTGGAGAGCACCTCAAGAAGACATGGACAACAAAATATTACAATACATCAGGGGAAAATTAGCGGTTTGGTCTCCTAATCCGTTGTCAATGGCTGCCCGTATACTGGTTTCAAACCAAGTAACTAGCTTCAATCTAGTACTTAGCATCCTCTGCTAATGTCTCTCAGGGGACATTGAAAAAAGTTAAAGCATTCATTAGAAATTTCATCTGGTGTAGGAACCCAGATAGAAAGTGCAGAGCAAGGGTTGTTTGGGATTCTGCCATCCTACTAGTATCACACGGAGGGATAAACTTTTTGATCCAGAGGCTCAAGCGAAAGCTCTAGTGGCAAAGATGGTGGTTCAAGGTTTGGTGCCCGGAAATGACAACATACGGAGTTTAGAAGGGAAACTTTGGGGAGAAATCCACCAAAATATGTTTCGTAAATGGTCTAACTTGGACTTTACAAAAGTCAAGCACCTCTAGGATCAACAGTTAGGTTCAGTTTGTCCGTTACATGATTTAGTTAGACTAACAAGATCCCTTGAACTACCTGAGAGGAGTACAGAAATCATCAAGAGCATTCCTTGGGATCTAGTAACGGTCCAACCAGATGACTAGTTGAACCTGGATAATTATGATCTAAACCAACCCTAGGAATTCTACCGCGTTCATGCTATTCTATCGTTTGGGTTTCAGGTCACTAAGTACAAAAAGATTTTAGGTTTGGAAAGATTAGTGCCTATTTCAGACGATAAGGAGATAGTTCTTCGTCTTCACACTACAGCTGCTAGGGTCCTATATAAGACTTTGTAAAGTAAAATTCAGTCTTTTAATTCAAAACTACCTCCAACAGATTTACTAACTCCATGGAGCTTCAGGGAGGGTATAGTTAAAGACTTAGAAATAGATCCAAAAGAGTGGCATTAGGAGAAATCTGGGGTCTCAAAGAGGCTTTGTAAGACAGCCCGTGTTAGGTGAACCGGCTACCCAAGTACTCCTCTCCATGTCAACCGATTGGTACAAGTTGCTGCCCGCTGACAGCGTCGGAAGCCACAATGTTGGCAGTGCTGGCAGCGTCGATTAGCTCGACCCACGGAACTGCACTGCTGGCACCATAGTGGCATCATTGGTGCCAACGTGTAAAGCGCATGGTTTTGCCTCAAATTTTCAGCACGTGCCAAAGGCAAACGCCCCTTTGTGACCCTAGATTTCTCCTAATGGTCTGGAAACAAAAAGGATCCTTAACCCTTAAACGACATGTACTATCATGATACCCAAAATCTCTTTCAAATTCCATTTTAAACATGATTCTGTTTTTAATTTACTTTGGCTCTATTCTAAAGAAGTATAGATCTCTCTAAGATGCTCCGTTTGGCATTTTGAAAACCTCGTTAGTACAATGGAGTAGAAGTTATGAGCAAGATTCTCCCAAAACAAAACCAAGCCTGTGGGGCTAGCATTGACGTTTAAGGGTTAAAAGAAGAAGGATTCTTTGGTTATACAACTAAGAGAGGTTGTAGAATAATCACAGAAAGACAATCAAAGCAATCTAAATTTGATAAGCTGCTTTGTAATTTAGGCTACACAGGAGTCCAACGAAAGCATTTCTACTAGGAACTGTGGCACTCATGGATTCCACGTAAAATAGGTACAATGATATGGCTCACTTGTAATGAAGGACTTCCTCTCGCGGAATGGAGACAAACAATAGAAATGCCTTGTGACGGAATCTGCAACTTATGCGATTCACATCAACTAGAGACCCCTGAACACGCCTTCATGCTTTGCCCTGCGACTAATGAAGTCTGGACTCAGTTCAGGTCCTTTCGGCACGAAGCAGGATTTATCCCTGCATTCAGCACATGGCAAGAGTTACTTACGGGATTCAAACCCCCAGCTAGTACTCATCAACCAGTAACGGATTCTATTTTTGAACAAGGAGATGATATTAGAATGACTATAGAGAAACCCTGGGATATCTTAAGAGTTTTTATCATTTGGTGTTTATGGTGCTCGAAATGTGCCTATGATCTTAGAAATTAGGAGTTCCATCTGGGAGTTACATTATTTAGAGCCTGACAACTGACTGGTATGGGAGCGTACAAAGCTATGGTACGATACATGAAACAACCGCTCTCAAACAAAGCATTGCAAAAGGTAGCTTCGTTCACTAAGGTGTGGACTCATCAAGGGATTTTCTGCAAAAATGAGGGTGGATTACACTGGCAAATGGCACCATACCCTAGGTTTCTTACGAGAAGACTTTCTAACTCCCTTCGTCGTTTTGGTGAGCCTCCACCCGATGGAGACTCTCTCTCAATCTCCCATCTATCTCTATCCTCTCTTAATTCACAGGAAAGAGAAGCCGCGTAGAGAGCGAACCAGATTGGAGGCGAGCTCCTAAGGAAAATCATGGACGACCTCCGTCCGAACATAGAAGACGAGCTCGAGGCAGAATCTCCTCCTCGTCCGAACGCTTCCTCCGTCCCAAGACAACTATGGCCGGCTGAAGAAGATTTACTAGAGCAAGATGAAGACTTTGATGACACACCTAATTAATCTCCCGCAAGACTTACAGTCCCCGAAAGACCTCTAGGAGTTCACTCGTTTCTGGATCAATGGCCTCTCACGGCAGTAGTTCTCACTTGGATTCAACCGTCCGTGCTAGGGTTTTGAGTAGAACCTAGCTCTATTTTCATCCATTTCTCATCCATTGCTAGTTTGGATATATAGCTGACAGGTCATCCCTCTCTATTTAGGGTTTTTTTACCCTCGTTGGACGTACTTTTCTGTCCAATTAGGCCTCCATTTGCTGGTTGGTCCTTTCTTGTTTTTCACGAGGATGTTTACCCTTTCTGGGGTTCTTTTGGCTTTGTGCCTCTTTATGTTTTACACGATGGCATTCTTCCTTTAGGGGTGTTAGGTGTGGCTCTGTGCCTCTCCTCAAGATCCCTCTGGGGTCCCTCGCTGGTCCCTCCGGGGTGCGGTGGGTCTTGCCCCCGCCTTGTATGTTTCTCATTTTAGCCCGAAGCGGGATTTCAGCTCAAATGGAAAAGCACTCGCGTTGCATGCAAGAAATACTAGGATCGATACCTGACGTCTCCATGATTATTTACCGGGTGTCGTTTCTCATTATCGCTTTTCAGTGAACATGCTTGTCCTACATGACAAATCGCACTCACCAAATCCAACCAAAAAATTAGTGAGTGCGAAGTAGCGCCATTTGACTCACATGAGAGAAAAGCCACGCCTTCTTGTACTAGTGGTGCCTGTGGCTGGGACCGGGCTCGCCCCGCTTCTTGGTTGACGACCTGTCGGTGAAGAGAGGTGAAATTTTCATCTACATCCACTCGTTTTTGCATTCTGCATCCATTTCCCAACGAAATTCATCCGCAGGAGCACCCTGCATGGGGATTTTAGGGTTTCTCAGGTCGCTGCACGTCTCTCAGAGCATTTTGCGATTTCGTTTGTGCATTTGTTGTTTAGTTGATCATCACAATTGAGGCGGTGGCAGTAGCACAGATTTTTCCCTTGTAAGAATTCATTTGATCGCAAGGACTCTGAATCAATCATGGAGTATGAGATCGCAGCAGCGTCTATGGATGCCATGAGGTTGGACGCGTACGAGCCGGGGAAGGCCAACGGAGACCTCGAGGAATTCGAAGCGTTTGACAAAGAATTGGCGGATCGGCCTGTCGAAGCGAAGAAGAAGCATTTTCTGCAACATTCGTGGACGTTTTGGTTCGACAATCCGAACGGGAAACAGAAACAGGCGACATGGGGGAGCTCACTGCGCTCGGTGTACACGTTCAACACCGTGGAACAATTTTGGTGGTAATTATGGCTAGCTCTTCATCTTATGATCTCTCCCCGTGAAGTCCTTGGTTTTGTTTTTTACATCTTAGTTTAGGATTTCGAAGATGTTTTCATGAATTGGCCGAGATCGGATTGTATTGAGGGTTTAATTCGGCGGCTTGAACTCAGTTAATTATTATTGTTGTGTTGGCCTCTGTTTGCTGTCTACAGCATGTATAACAACGTTTTGCAACCCAGCAAGCTGATCCCGGGTGCAGATTTCCACTGCTTCAAGGCTGGAATTGAGCCCAAGTGGGAGGATCCCAAGTGCGCTCTCGGTGGCAAGTGGACCGCTCAGACGCCACGAAGCGGCGGCAAGGCTCTTCTGGACACTTACTGGCTTCATACTGTACGTTTCGCCTTTCTTGGGAATGGATCCCGATCACAAGAATTGTGGGAAATCATATTTCCGAGGGGTGTCAATCACAGGGAAATGGTACAAAAATGGTGGTGAATTCGTGGTGAACACTTGCTAAATTGAGCAGCATTTTTGTTTCATTTACTACCTGGTGAATGTGTGAAGGTGCCCTGTGAATCACCTGTTTGAAGTAGATTACCATGACAGGGAGCCTTGTCCAATTCATTGGGAAGTAAACATTGCCGGTACTGCCAAACTGCTGTTTATAGCAAGTTTTGCAAGTGGTTGTTCAACTTAGCCATTCTTGTACCTATTACTGCCTGATAGTATGGTCAGGGTTCCTTGTGTTACCACTACAGTTGTGCTTCAATTGAGTGAGTGGTGTGCACATGAATTATGTGAGTGCAGTTGTTGGCGATGATCGGAGAGCAATTTGAGGAAGGCGAAGAGATTTGCGGGGTAGTTGTGAGTGTCAGGAGGGCTCAAGATAAGATTGCTATCTGGACCAAGACCGCTTCCAACGAAGCTGCTCAGGTATGTGCAACTCAATCGCCAATGGTTTTGTGTGACAAAAGAAGAAGGGTTTCTGTCAATTGGTTTGCAAACCCCAACCTGACCGATTTTAGGGTTGAGGAATTAGTACCTTCTGTAAATTTCTGTTACTAGACTAATGCAACTCGGGTTAGTATGTGAGACACTTTGGAATGCTGTTATTTTCCTGTTCGCTGAAGGGGAGATGATCCTGGCGGATATTGGCATAATGCACAACATCTCAGTATGGTAGGAGCGTTGCTGTTCTGTCCTGGGAATGTGATGGCTGGTGAAGCACCTTTCAAAGCATGGTGATGGTGTTCAGAGTTGATGAGGAAACTCCTAATTAATTAAGTGGTGCTGTGAATGATGTTTGCAGATAAGCATTGGGAAGCAATGGAAGGATATATTGGACTACAACGAAAAGATTAGCTATGTCGTTCATGTAAGTAGCTCTTTCATGTGCTCATTTAAAATTTGGCAGCTGGAAGGCAATCGTGACGCTGTTTTTCGCTTGTGCCATTGTTTTGTTTCAGGTTCTCTGCGTTATTGCTCGTGGGCCATCGTTTTTCTGTTTTTTAATTCTCCTTGTTCAGCAATAGGTACGGTGCTGTTTCTGAGGTTGTTAAATCAAACTCCTGGATTAGTTTAAGTAATGAGTTTTATACGGCACCAATTTATGCTGCGTCTTGGGTGAACAGGATGATGCGAAGAGGCAAGAGAAGAACGCCAAAAGCAGATACACGGTGTAAGGAGCCTGCAATGGCTTCACGAATGTGCATACGTCTAAGTTATGTGTTGATGGTCATTTTTGCAAAGCAGGCCATCCAGTTTGTAGACAATCGAGGTATGAAGCTAGTTAGAGAGAGACAACAAGGGAGTTTTTGTGTCATTCGAAGTTATAGAGCTACCCTTTTATGCCTTTAAACTGAGAAGGTAAAACTTGTAATTAGCTAAGAATAACAGCTTACCGTCAGTATATAAAGTTGAGCCCGTCTCCACCAGACAGTTCATTGACCGCACTTGAAACCCTAATGATGGTAAAGTGTAGCAGATTTTGAACTACAATATTTCCAGTCAGGAACACAAGTGTGCCTGCATTGGATAGTTATGGAATTGCACTTCAGTTCGAAATGTAAAATTTAACTTGCTATAATCTCTTTGCACAATAACTCCGTTTCTTCGATGATTAGACACCATCTATCAGAACTCAGAAGAGTAGTAGGGCAAGATCTTTGAAGAATAATGCAGCACGTCACCAATGACTAGCAAGAAGACTACAATACATTTCAATTAATGCATATAATTGAACACATAGGAACTTCAGTAAGAAAGAAATTGCAGCACATGCAAGCAGAATGCAATCCCCAGTTTGTTCATTAAACGTTCAAGCTGCTTCACAGCGACCGAATACAAAACTCCTCCCAGCAAAATCCGAATGTACCTTCCAACAACATTGTGGCGTCTCGCTCTATTCTACAGCCTTTCGTTACCGAAGATAATTATACATTCTCCAGGTACGGAAATAACAGAAGCAGCAAAAGCTTGTAACTTACTCTGCCATTCTCTAGTGTCTAAAAACCGGATGGCTACCACGTCACGGCGACCCAACCATAAATAAGCTGGCAGTCCTAACATAAGCGATGCAGTCTAATGAGCCCTATGACCTAAACGTTATATCTGTTTTTGGCACCCTTATCTTGTCTTTTCGCATCCTCCTGTAGCGGCACAAAACATGTTCGACAGCGTTAAAACAATAAATGATAACTATGTATTGAAGTCTCTATATCGAAGGCTACAGCAAATGATATCTATGCATTGAATTCCCTTATCTAAGTGTGTTACCAAGTTCTTCCAATGATAAACGACAAGCAATGTATAATCAACAATCCATAGCAAGCACATAGCGTCTCATCGTATTAACGACTGCTACTTCGATATTTTAAGGCTGTACACCAAGGACAGGTCTGACTACAAGAATATTTCTCGGTGATCACCATCTTCGAACATTCAAATACATAGATCATGCCCTTTTCCCCGTATGAGCTGTGGTACAGAGACAGCAAAGCAAACCTAACCAGTACAAATTGTAGAATAAGTTGATGATGTAACTCACATGAACTAAATAACCAAGCTTCTCGTTGCAATCCAAAACATCCTTCCATTGCTTCCCAATGCTAACCTGCAACCTCCAGAGATAACACTCTATTAGCTACCACTCACTCTCTTAGCGTGAGAGGACAAACAAGGGAAGCTGTTGTATCACAAATCCAATGTATTTACATCAATAAGCTGGGAAGACCCTCCACCAATATTCTGCAACAAAGAGACCTACAAGCACTTTACAGTTGAGATTTAGACAGATCACATCACCCCTCCCTGCACAACAATCTCCGCCTACAACCGAAACAAATGCCAACCCTAGAAGTCTCAATCCAAAACTGCTCTAAATCCCAGAACCAGGCACTCTACAAAGAATTTAAACAAAACAATCTCCATGCATGTTGAGAGTAATCTCCTAACGAAACTACTATCCTGAGTGCATCCTGCTTTAACCAAGAACTGATAGCGTAATAGCCCACCTGAGCAGCCTCGTTAGATGCAGTCTTCGTCCAAATAGCAATTTTATCCTGTGCCCTCCTCACACTAACAACTGCTCCACAAATTTCATCGCCTTCATCAAATTGCTCTCCGATCATCGCCAGCAACTGCACACACGTATGTCCATTTTAAGATTCAAACGGCTCACGGTACTATAAAATGGGATATCGCTCGATCTAATGCATACACAACGACTGATGAAAATAAATGAATTCTGCCTCACCCTAAAACGGGGAATTCTGCCAACTAAATACACAGAAGCCACACTTACAGTGTGAAGCCAGTAGGTGTCGAGTGCGGCCTTGCCCCCACTTCTGGGAGGCTGGGCGGTCCATTTTCCACCATGAGCACACTTAGGGTCCTCCCACTTCGGCTCAATTCCAGCCTTGAAGCAGTGGAAATCTGCACCCGCAATCAGCTTGCTAGGTTGCAAAACATTGTTGTACAGGCTGCAAATGAGTGTAAGCGTAACCATGTAAGCAAACCCCTAATCGTCTTGGCCAGAGGACAAACAACAGCTTGTACAAAATACTAAAACAAGTAGAATGGTATATAAGGTTCTAGCTAGTGCACAAGAACAAATTTGCCAATACAAAGAGCCAATACAATCAAGTTCACCGCCGCCACAAATGCGTCACCCTAGAATACATAGTCATAATGTATCACACTAAACACAAGCCGTGACACAACTATCTAAACCTCTTACGATTTCGAAACATAACATATCAACAGAAAAATCACATGGAGGAGTGAAATCAACAACAAAAACAAACCGCGGCGTGAAAACCAAGGCAGAGCTCCACATAATGCATACCACCAGAATTCCTCCACGGTTTGAAACGTGTAAACCGGACGAAGGGAGCTTCCCCAAGTGGCCTGCTTCTGTTTCCCGTTGGGGTTGTCGAACCAAAACGTCCACGAATGCTCCAGCGGGTGCTTCTTGACCTCGGCAGGGAGATCTGCGGGCTTCTCCACAATCTCTCCCTCCTCGAGCCCCTCGTCCAAGCGCAGAGCCTCGGTCGTCGCGGCCAACTCGTCAGCCATGGCTACACTCTTCTTGCTCTCGTCTCCCTCCCCTCGATTCTGCAACAAAAACGGTTCCGCAAAAGCTACGAAAATACTACCAAGCGAGCGGCTCTTGTATCAGAGCGTGCCTGTGCTGCTCCGTCTGCAAAGTGGGAAAGAGCTGCGCAAATCGCAGAACTCCACAAGCGAGCGAGCACCTACGAGAAACAATCAAGGTGCACTAGTGCTTGCTTCCCCGAAACCCTAGAGGGTTTTCCATACCCGGGCCGGGCCCGGGCCGGCCTCGTCCGCCCAGCCCGATATTCGGATGGATGAGCTTCGCTATCGGCATGATGCTGTAAACAATTATGCCTAGTAGAGCCCTCTCCGAACTCGACAGTTTTACAAAGATGCATTATAAAATGCAAGTAAGAGGGATATTTTGAACTTGATGTATGAATAAAAGTTGTACAATAACCCTTTAAGGTCCCAATTCAACGCCGTTTTCAATTATACATTATAAAATGTTAGATGAATACCAAAAATTGAGTTGATGTACAAAGCAAAGTTGTAAATGTCAACGTGAAGATCACATCTGTACGGTTGGATTTATCATGTTTTTTATTAAGTATTTTTAATTATTTTTGCAAGGTTTTCTCTTGAAATTCAATTAAAAATCCCACATCAACACCCAAAAATTTTAAAATATTGTAATGAAATTGGAATAACATGCTCTATGAGATGGAATGGTTTCCATTATTTGATTCTACTTATTTTGGAAAATCATGTTTTAGGTCTCACTTTTTGAACTAAGAATGAAACTTGACATAAACCAATTGTGTGATTTTTCCAAAAATCATAATAACCCATTTTAAATATCCAAACCGTACAAGAACCAAGAGAAATATATTAAACTTGCACAAGAACCAAGAGAAATTTATTTGGATGAAAACTGTCCAATTCGGATGAGAATCCAATAACTTGAATCTGTCCATCGTCCAGATATTGGACGCAGGAGCGTTCACAGGTTAAGGTCCCGATTCAACATTGTTTTCATAGATTTGTTATAAAATGTTTGATGAACAATAAAAATGGAGTTGATGTACAAAACAAAGTTGTAAAAGTCAATGTGAAGATAACACCTCTACAGTTGGATTCATCATTTATTATTAATATTTTTTAAATTAATTTTGCAAGGTTTCCTCTTGAAATTTAATTAAAAAAATTAAAAATATTGTAATGAAATTGGAATAACATGCACTACAAGATGGTATGGTTTTCACTATTTGATTCTACTTATTATGGAAAATCATGTTTAAGGTCTCACTTTTTGAACTAAGAATGAAACTTGACATAAACCACTTTTCAAAAATTCTCAATATCTTATTTTGAAGATCCATACCGTACAAATGGTGGTCAACTAGTACAAGAATTTAAAAAAAAATGAATGGATGAAAAACATCACCGTGCGTGGTGAAGGGACGCGTCTAAAATCATCCAGCGTCCAGAATTTGGACATTGGCGCATCAAAGGGTTAAAGAAATTCGTAAAGTCTCTGGTTCAACCATTCACCATTACATCCCATGTACTCTATATTAAAAATATTTGGAAACTTATTAACACAAGCTCAAGAGAGGTGTGCCGGGTTAGGATTAGAAGCCCATAAGGCTTTTGGGGGTCACAAGGTCCAAGGTTTCATCCTTGGTAGCGGCCATAATCTGGTTATGTATTATGTAGAGCTTTGACGGGCTCTGACAGCATACCTGGTGGCGCGCCTTGACACGGGAACAATACTCATTTGCCCAAGTTTAATTTCCGGAAATACATCTCAACCAGTTTTATTTTTGAAACTCGACACACCTACTTTTATTGTCATGTGAGCCAAAATCTTCAGTAACACAATATCGGAAGCCTGAGATTTTAAGACTTTACGAATTTCTCTATTATGAATTTTTGATTCTATCCATACAATTAGATCTATGATTGCTATAACCAATATTTTTGTATAAAACATGAAACTCAAAATTTAATTTTTTTTTGTAATTTGATTACGAATAGGATATTGACAATTTGTAAATGAAACTTCTTGTGATTGGTCGAAATGTAATACTCAAATTTTATAATATTTTCAAAGTTCTTTTCTAGTAAAAATTATAGTAATTTTAAAATACTCATAATAGTATGAATATTTTTAGGGAAAATGTAAATATGAACAACAAGATGTAGGTGGCATTCTTCTAAACCCTTCAATGTTTAGAGAGTCCTTTCCGACCAATATTATACATCAATATTCCATTGCCTTTGGCATGGTTCAACACCTCCTATGGGTTTAAGATCAAAAGTGAAGTAAAAATTAACGTCAACATAATTTTAACAAACTATTGAAATCTCAATTTGAAACTTTCTATTTACAAAAAATGTCAAGTATACGGCAATGTATCTACTATCCCCATCAGCCCTTTAAAGGTTGAGCCTACATAAAATGAAATTTGATAACAATTTTTTTTCTTCAGTGTATATTGGAATTTTTGGGTTTTGAGTTTTAAAGTGTTGTAAAAATGCAATTTTAACAATTTATTCGAATGGTAAATTGAACTAAAAAGTAGAAGATGGTCCCCATACTTCCTTAGTTGGAACCATCTTTATTTGAAATTAGGAATTAGGTGACAATTAGTGTTTGACTAGAAAATGACCAAACATGGCCCCATGGGGCTCCTTGCACGCACAAGGTTTAACCTCTAAATGTCCTCAGCCCTCTTTAGATTTGAAGAATTTCAAAGACGTCTTATAAAATGTAACAAAGAGGGATATTTGAACTTGATTTATAAATAAAAGTTGTAAATTATGAATTTTTGATTCTATCTATATGGTTATATCTATGATTGTTGTCACTAATATTTTTGTATAAAATTCGAAACTCAAAATTGAAAATTCTTTTGTAATTTGATTACAAATAAGATATTAAAAACTTGTACATGAAATTTGTTGAGATTGGTTAAAATGTAATGCTCTGAGTGTAGTGAGTTTTTGAAATTTTTGATTGCGTAATTTTATGAATTGAGATGATTTTTTCAAGAGCATTTTAAACACTTTTGAACTAAGATCTTAACCCCTAAGTGACGGATCAACCATTTTATGGTCTCTGCACTTTTTTACGAGCTGCCCGAGATAGAAAAAACATTTTTATAGAAAATTAACAATATTTTCAAATAGGGAATCAAGTCTACTTTCCAACCCAGTTTGAATCATGTCAATCCAAGTTAAACTCCACCCGGGAGAAATTTTCAAAGACAAACACTTCTACATTGTCTAGTGTTAAAAAACTTACTATTTGGGGAAATTAATGATGTTCTCTCCTTTGAAAAAAATAATTTTTTAATTTTAGAATAGAATGTCTAGTTTTAACGAATCATTAAAAATTCAAAATCTAAAAATAAAAATTGTAATTCTGATAAATATTTGAAGTTAAATGCTTCTAAATTCATTATGAGAAGATAAAAAGCTATTTTTTGAAATTTGACCGTATGGATAATTACTAAACATCAAGCTCCTCATTTTCTCTTTTGGGCCAAACTTCATCAAAGTTGAAGAAGTAATTTTTTATAACACATTTATTGGTAGCTCCTCCTGATAAGAGCATACTTGGTAATCAGTACTGGGACGATTGATAGCTACCGAGGAGAAGGAAATTAACAGAATAGGCAACAAAATACTCAAAGCTAAGTCGGTTATCACAAAACCGAGGGAAGACAAACTGATCAGAATATGCAATGGCGCACAGAAAGCTACACGGTAGATGAGAAATTAGAGAGGAGTACTCCTAGGAAAAGTCAGTTATTTGGGAAAATGGAGCATGCCAATGAGGCTGGCTCTATTGCTTTTATACCACAGTACAACCAGATCTGACAGTTAGGTCAGATCGGTAAAAAAGTGTTTCCTAGATCTACCTACTGGGGTAACTTGGAAAATTACCCAGGTAAAACTCGGATCGGTAGACCTACCGATACCTCCTAATTTACGGTTAACACTATCCCCCCTCTAAACCAAGTTCACACATGGAACTTGTTTTTCAACGTCAATGTATCGAAGGGATTTCTACTCTTTGGGACCGATTTACCTATTGATGGTGCGAGAAGCCCTAAACCCTTCGTCCTTATATCCGGAGGGCTCTTCGGTATTCAGTGTGTTGTGCCGAGGATGGTGGGGTGTTCCGGTTTCCGGTGCGCTGATATTACCTTGTGTGGGGGGCTGAGTAATTCTCGGCCATCAAATGAACCCCCAAAGATGGAGTCAAAGTCCTCCATCAGTAATGGAGGAGCTCGAATGGGGCCGTGTTCCGTCATGGCCGGGTTCACAATTTGGGTGTCGGTAGAGTTCGGTGATGGAGGGTCCGGAACGAAATTTGGATGTGCTCTTCGGTACTGGTTGAGCATCCGGTAGGTGTTGTTAAGTGCCGTCTCGATCTCCTGGGTGCGGTTGTGCAGCGCGTCGTACTCAGTAACACTAGTACAAAACATAGTATTTTGCCACCAAGTTTTGCACCAATAAATTGGTGCATTTTCAATGATACACCAACTTTTGAATTGTAATTAATTTGTGCTTTTGAACACTCTGTCGTAAAACAGAAAATTAATCCACTTCATTACGTTGATATTGCAAATCACGTAATCCTCTTCAATTTATAAATTCTGAAATATCATTTTTTTGTAAAATTTGACTGTTGTGAAATTTGAATGCTGTGAAAAAAATTTGCGCTGCCCGGAAAATTTGGTTACCCGGAAAGATTCTGGATACCCGCAAAAATCTGGCTGCCCGGAAAATTTTTGGCTGCCCGAAGCTACTATTACACATTTGGCCTTGCGTCCTAGTCAACACCAAGTCCACTCTACGTCATCGCGGTCAACCCACAACTCCACATCATCACATGTCGGCCATGAGAGTCGAACTCCACACCTCATGGTTATGGATAAAGAGACTATCACCACTTTCCCAACCTACTTCTCATGTCCAAAACGCTTGAAAAATCGATAATATACCATTACCAAAAAAATTCAGCAATTTACATTGTTTGGTAAGATTTTCAAACGGTCATAACTTTTGCAATACAATACATTTTTGAACGTTTTTTTTTCATGGGTAAGTATTGTAATGAGGAACGTACTCCAATAAAAGAATTTAGTAAAACATTTAGGAGTTCTCTGTATTCAATTTAAAGTGACAGCAGAGTTAGAAAAACATGTAGTAATTGTTAAACCTTTGTAACTTTTACAATACAATACATTTTTGATCGTTTTCTTTTTTCCTGGGTAGGTATTGTAATGAAGAACATGCTCCAATAATAAAGTTTAATAAAATATTTCGGAGTTTTTCTCTATTCAATTTAAAGTGACAGTAGAGTTAGAAAAACATGTAGTAATTTTTAAACCTTTATAACTTTTGCAATACAATACATTTTTTATCGTTTCTTTTTTTCATGGGTAGGTATTGTAATGAGGAATGTACTCCAATAAAAAAAATTGGCAAAAAAATTAAGAGATTTTTTGTATTAAACTTAAAGTGACAGCAGAGTTAGAAAAACATGTAGTAATTTTAAACCTTCATAATTTTTGCAATATAAAACATTTTTGAACATTTTTTCCATGTGTAGATGTTGTAAAGTGTTTGATTAAGAGCTCTTGTATTTTTATAATAAGAGGATGTTTTTTTGAAATTCACGTAGAACATAATTTGCGTATTTCTCAAATTTACTTAAGCCATAATTCATGAATTTCTTGAAATTTACATATGACATAATACATCTATTTCTTATGTTATGTGATATTTTTCACTACCTGAAAGATGACGTGAATATAAATTATCATACTTTGTTGAATGTTGTGATAAAAATATGCAACACATCCTAAACATAAATTTAATACATACAGGAATAACGTAGTTTCCAATACATGATAAAAGTTTATTATTTCAACAATAACGAATTATTAAATTATGAAAAAATTGTAGTACTAATAAGACGTGAGAAATACAATAAAAATTGTAGAACGGAGTTTTGGCGAACGGAAACTATTAGTTAAATCGGCTGTTTTACCAGTTTGATAGAAGCAGTACGGATAGAGGATATTTCAGTGAACGGGAGTATTTTCGTTCTATTAGAATCGATGCCAGAATGGAGATAGTTCAGTATTATAGATGTAATAGGTAGTAAGTCAGTAGTGAACACTTTGTTCCGTTCAGAATTGTAAAGTTGTGTGTCGGTTGTTCCGGTCAAGATTGTAAAGGTGCGACTATTCATTTTGAAAGTATAAAAAGCTTAAGAGAAACGACACTTGTTGCAAACACCATCCAGAGAGTTGGGTAGCCAGGGAAGCAAAAAGCTATCTCTTTATTTTCTTTATTTTGAGTTTTGAGTTTTGTTTAGAAACATTGATCAAGTTTGTGTATGAATGTGATAAGTAAAATAATATAAGTACCATTGAAAGCAATCTGTGTGTATAAAGTTGTGTAATTGTGTGAATATTAATTGGAATTGAAGTGAACTTGAATTGAGTGTATTTGAATAAGTAAATTGTAGAAGGAATTGATTTGGAAGATATGATCAGTAATTAAGTATAACTTGAAAGATTATTGAATAATACAATGAGAGATACTTGAATTGTGTTGAAAGGAGTGATTTATCTCAGTTTGAGACAGAATTGAAGTGTGTAGTTAGCATTCATTGGTTAAGGTGGCAAGCAACTGATTGTGACTCTATTGTACACTTGTTCGTTAGCATTTCCCTTGTGGTTCGATCCTGAACTATACTAATTGATGTAACAATCAATAACAACGACTGTCTACATTTTGGCGCCGCTGCCGGGGATTTGCGTTGTAACAAGTAATAGGAATCAGGTGTCATAGATTACTTGATGAGTGAAAGATAAATTAGAATTGCCTACGGAAGCTATCAATGAATAAAAACGGGAATCAAAAAGTATGTTTACGAAATCGGATCGATTTCCAATAAGACGTGATGAGCAAGCAAAAGAAAGACAAGAACGTGTGCAGCGCCGTAGCAGTTTACGTGAAGAACGGGTCTAAGAATTATAGCGTAGACATCGACAGAGTTGGATTCGTCCGTGGCTGCACGCTTGCAGACACATACGGGCGTATCCCGTTGATCAACGCGGTTTAATCTTTCATCATTTCATTCCGTTAATGAAGCTGCCTAAGTTATTGGCAGAGGCACTCTGTCGAAGACGAATAGTAACACCTGAATTGAAATGAGGGAGTCCGAGAAAAATACAGACTTTGCAATGGGAATCAAGTGAATTCTCCATAACATTTACAACCAGTGAACGAAGTTCACCAACTAGTGCATCAATCATAATGGCAGCACCCGTACCAGTTCCAGCTGTTCCCATAGCAATGCAAATGGGACAAGCAGGAGATCGCATAAGTAATGTATCTCCGTTACCAACATTCAGTGGATGGCCAGGTTCAGACCTTGATCATCACATGTCAGCTTTCTTAACGGCTTGTATAGCTAATAATGGACGAACGGAGGAAATTTGGCTAAGATGGTTACCAGCCACTTTCAAAGACACAACATTTGAATGGTATAATCGCCAACCAGTGGGCCATTTTCCGAATTGGACTGCGTTACGGGACGAATTTTTGGCACACTTTCGACCCATTGGTTTTGAAGATCGAATGCGAGAGCAATTATTGCACAGTAGAATGATGCCGGGAGAATAGGTGGAATCATACTATGGCCGCGTAGCAGATATCATCCGTAAATGGCCGAATAATCAATTACCCGATCCGTTTGTACTATCAGTATTACTTAATGGATTATATCCTCCGGAATTAAAGATGTTTGTTAAAGAAATACAACCAGCAACAATTCCGTTATCATTAGCAAGAGCGAAAGTATGGGAAGAATGCTACTATGATCAACTGTTAAAAACGGTTTCATCAATGGTTCCTAGTACGGGAGCAACCAGAGTTCCGCACTGGACGGAGACTGTCGGTAATTACCCACGGACGACACAACCAGTTCCAAATTCCAGTCCGGGAGTACAAGCACCAACTATATTGAATCCCGTCTCGTTACAAGCAATAATGCCACCACCAGCCATAGCTTATGCACCATTTCAGGCAACTTTAAGTCAATCGGTACCGAAGACTTCCTCTGGAGCAATAGGACAAGAAGCATTACTATTGAATTTAACAAAGAAAATGGAGGAGATGGCGATTCATATGGCTAAAGACAAAGAAAAAGACCCAAACAGACCAATTTTCAACCAAATGTGTGGTGTTCAAATTGTAATGGCCATGGACACGGGGTTAATGAATGTCCGTCTCCACGGAACATAAAAGTATTATGTCAGAACTGCGGGAGTAAACACCCTACGGAAAAGTGTTGGCATCTGGTGGGTAAACCTCCATATAATAATTCTACTATGATACCCCAGACACAATGGGATGTACACCAAGTAGATAGCGGAGCACAAGGAAATGTGAATGGTCAACGTTATAACCATCCAAATTGAAACTTTCAAAATTATGGCAACCGGCAAATTAACTGGAGAAATCAGGACAATTACAATCAAACTGCTCAACAATCTACGCTGCAACCTACCGGTCAACCGGGATCTTTTACTCATGCAACGTGGAATCAGCCAAGTAGATATATTCCCGTTGACAGGCCAAACTTTTCAAATTATAGAAGAAACGGAATACCTCAATGTTACCGTTGTAGACAAATGGGCCATTATGCGCGTGATTGCACTACGGATAGTTACGCTCCAATTTGTGGAAATTGTAAACAATCTGGACATATGACTAATGAATGTAACGCTCCATTTAATGAAAATAATAAAGATCAAAGGATACAAGTAAATAAATCAGTGGAAGAGTCAACTCGACAATCACAAGAATCACCTGTTCATCACGTTGACACAGTTCATGCAGTTCAAACGAGAGGTCAAACAAAGACTAAAGACCCAATTCTTAAAATAACTGATCCTAAAGTAACAAATCAACAAGTACCTCTGACTACAAAATGTAATCCGATCACCAAAATTTTACCACATCATGCAACCAGTGCAGAAATAAAGGACTTAATCCCAGAATGGATTGCGGCCGCTAAAGAAACCATACCCGTTCCATTCAGTGAAGGTATGAAGATCCGTTCCATTCCTACGGAAGTTTCTCAAAATATGGAGAAAAACAAGAGGTCAGTACCTCGTGGAATCGAGGCAGATCAGTTTGTACGCAAGGAACATCCTGTCACTATTCAATTAAGAAAAGGTAAAGGCCCGTTGGGTATATCCTCCAATTTGGATTCTTACGATATATTAAAAAACTTGGATAGTATACAACCCGATATCACATTAAGACAGTTGTTTGCGATATCTCCTGAATGTCGCTCAACGCTCAGTTCAGTATTGGTGAGAAAGCGAACTCGTACCAAAGACATTTGTGAAGTGTCACTCAATCCAGATCCAGGAGCGCCAATGATTGATGTAATGATACCGGGTGTCCAAGTCGATGGCGGATCCAGTGTAAATCTTATGATGGAGGAAACAATGGAAATGTTAGGAGTAACGAGACTGCTACCAACATCTCTGACTTTACGAATGGCAGATCATAGTCGAGTCAAGCCACGAGGATTACTCAAAAATATACTAATGATAATTTCAGGTCATGCATTCTATACAGATTTTGTGGTATTTAAGTTACCATATTCATCAATGTCGTATCCAATTTTATTGGGGAGACCATGGTTATTTAAAGCCAAAGCAAAGAATGATTGGGGCAGGGGCACTCTAACAATTGGACAAAGAAAAGACAAAATTGTGATCCAAATGTACCCAGTCAAGTATCATGGCGAATCGCAAAATCCAGCAACAGAGATTACTTCTGATTATGACGGATATTCCGATTTCACGGAAGATGAGACGTACGAAGTACATAACGACGAAACGGAACAACTCCGTTTTATGAAAACGGATAACTTTTATCAAAGTAGCGGTATTGGTGAATATGTGATCAATCAAGATAATACTGATAACTGTGATCATGCAATAGCAAACTGGATGAATAACTATAATGTTTGTAATGTCAGTATAGCAGAACCTGAACTGGAAGACTCAAATATATCCGAGTATATGCAAGAACCAGATCAAGATGTCAAGTTAGAATGGACTCGAAAATCGGAACCCTTGCACAAGGCAATAGATGTAGGAAACGGAAGCGTTCCACAAACAATTCAAATTTATGGGAAAAGCTATTACGTGAGCAGTGAGCAGTGAGCAGAAATTTTTGGAAAAATTTCGGTTTAGGGTATTTAAAAGGACCTCCTATTACCGCGGTTTTAGGTGTAGTTAGTGAGTATTTATGAAACATTGATTTAGGAAAAATACCTATAGCCGTGGAATTTAGGGTGTATTTTTAGAGTTTTTAGTGGAATTTAGAAGCTTCTAACAGCAATCGCTCATTCTTGAATCTAACAGAAATGCATTCAAACTCGTTATAGAATCAAGAAATGATGTGGAAATAAATAAATATTCAAACCGTACAATCAAAGTGAATCTGTATCAGATTCGATAGCACTCACATCGACATATGAAAGCACACGAGGATCATAATGTCGACGCGGTGAAGAATAGCATGAAGAACCACTAGGGCTAGGACTAGCATTGGCAAATGCTGTTGCCAATGCTTCTACGTACACTGGAAGTCCTTGAGGGGAACTATCAGGGCTGACCAAACTCTGCAAGGACTTTCTAAGGTTAAAACGGCGCCGCTGTAGTGGTCTAGTCCTTGTCAAACTGCAAACAAGAGAAGTGTAAAAGTATTAGAAAACGTATTTAGATGAAGATGTTCTAACTAGTATTTGCAAGGTGCATTAAATAAACATTGAAACTTACTCACATGGACAGTCAAGGGGCTCGTCAGTAACGGTCTCATCATCGGAATCAGGGAGGTTGATGCGAGCGGCGTCAAGTGGCGTTGTACGTGGCTGAGGAGTAATGAGGGGCTTCAAGACCTCAGCAAATAACTTTGAGTCGCTTTCAAGTGCGACAATGTAACGGTTGCAAGCACGTGCTGCACGGATAGACGCACCTGCACAACAGAGTACAAAAGGATTATAAGAAAAAAAGGGTATAGGGTCACATGATATCAATTGTAGAATTCAATGAAGGAGAATAAAAATACCTGTCGATGCCGTTAGGTCTGCTACGATACCGTTCTCTGGAGTCAAACCATATACAAAAGTTTCATCAACACCTCTGATTTCTCTTTGGGACCACGCCATGGTCTCCCTGTGTCCTTCCTCAACAATTGTGACTCCAGCGTCACAGCATTGAAAAGAACGTCATCGCACGCTAGGTCGACCTGCGGAATGGACAGGTCTTTTACAATAACTAGAGGCGAGGGCTGCCGGGCAGCAGTAGAGGGAACATCACGGGCAAGAAGAATCGCTTTGAACTTCAAAGTCTAAAAAAAAACAATCAATATTAATACATACGGTGTCATATTGCATAACATGTCCTAGAAATTCAATTTGAAGAAAGTTTAAAAAGTTAGAGGAGCTCACATTTTTAGATGGATGAAGCGGGTTCGCTAGATGGAGGTAGTTGATGATTGTCCACTCATCAACTAATTTCATCTTATAGTTTTTAAAATACGACATTACTTCTTTTTTGACAATGGGACTGTCGGGGTAAAAAAGGAGAAATGCCCCATTGTCATGGAGATATGCATACGCAAATCCCATGGTCACCTTCAGAAAACCCTCAAGATCCTCATTCCAATTAGGAACCTGAGATGGAGGGTCTGAAACACCGGGGACCCTCAAGCCATCTGGATACTCTGCAATAAGTAGATCAACCCCCGGTTTCTCTACAGCCTTACCGTCAAAGAACAGCTGTCTAGAGGCACCAACCTGTGTCACAATGAAGAAACATAGAGAATTAAATATTGAAACTACAATACAATAACTAATAACGATTGGCAAAGAGGACACCCAAAAAAAAAGTAGTATTCACCTTCTTCAAAAACTCAACGATCTGATCATACTCTGGGCAGAATTGACCGGTTTTCTTCTTCTCATCTGCCATTCGCAAGAACGAGTCGTTAACAATAAGGTCAAGACAAGTGTACTCTGAAACACTAACACCGGGCTTGCTCAACATGGGTGCTCGTTTCGGAGGAGAAAAGAACACCGTTGGAGTAGAAGGGCCTGCATTAGACAATTTCACCCTCTTTGTTGCAGGCTCCGTTGCTGTCACAGCTGGGGTCTCCACCGGTGGAGGTGGACTCTGTGCTGGTGGTGGTGCTGCGGATTTGGCCAAAGTGGGAGTAGATGGAACTACAGCCGCTAGTGCAGAGGTCTTAATTGCATCAGCCTTGCGTTTTGAACCACGCTTGGATGTCGTGGTTGCCTTCTGCGTCGAAGCAGCTTCCTTCTCAGGCGTTGTTGTGTCCTTCTGTGTACTTGTTCCAATCAGACTAGGCTCGAGGTAGTCTCGCAGGGCAATGTCAAATGAAGGAGGCTTGGTAAGTGGACAATCTAAGTACCACCCACAGCGGTCCCAGTGCACACTATCCCACTGCTTCATAAGCCCCTCTGTGAGCATGAACTCATCACTTTTCTGATCAAGGTAGTTCACAAATAATGGAGGGGACCTAGACATGGCCTTTGCCGGAAACAAAATATACTTGAAGTATCGATACAAGACACGGTGCAATGCAGGTTTGAACAGATATTGCTTGTCAACCGTATTGTTCTTGTGGATGCCTTTATCAACAGCAAATTCTCTGTAGAAAGCAGTGTCCCAGAGTGAAATTCGCATTTCCTCAATGTAATCATAGATGGTGGATATTGGGTCTCTACCGTCTGGATGGTAATCGATGGTGACCTTTTGATCTCGAACAATGCACTCAAAAATGACCCCTGCTTCCATGGTCAACTGCAAAAACTTTAACATTTAAGAAAGATGTAATGAAATGATAACAATGTGATATAAGAATCCAATGTCAAATTGTGGGAGCACTGATAGAAAACTTAGAGAACTTAGTAGACAAAACTTGGAACGTACCTGGGACCACCAAGTAGCCTTGTGAAGCCAGATCAAGAAGGTGTCATCACTAAAGTTAGGTTTAGGAAACCTAAGTTGCACTCGGAGTTTTGCAGGCTGATTCCATCGTTCAAACCAAAGAACCTTCATGATAGGATCCATAACGCTGGTGCCAAGCATCCAAAGCTTTTCAAGCTTCATCTCAGGATCTTCATCATGAGACTCATAGTGATACTTCACTTCCTCAAGAAAAGGTATGGTGTTGCTGGGATCAGCAATAGGCAGCATCTTCTTCAACTCACCCTTGTAGTGAACTTTGGTTTTCTTCACAGCCCTGTGCACTAGTTCTTCAAGTCTCTTAGCAGTCCAATCTTCTGGATTAGGATATCTCTCATAAAATCTCCTCTGAGCAACGACGGTTGCTTCTCCAATCTCTTGCTGCAGTAGGAAGACAAAACAATTAAACAGACATTACGAAAGAACTAATTGCCAACATTATACACAAACTTCAGCAGTTAAGTGACGGTTATACCTGATTGAGAAGAGCACTGAGAGAATCAATAGTCAATGAAAACCACGTCTGGCTCTTGTCACCTTTCTGTTTCTGATCAGAGAGCCGAAGGTCCTCAGGTGGCACCAATGATTTAAAATATGAGAGAGGTTGGGCCCCAATGGTTCGAACTCGATAGAGTTTATGGACAAGGTTGGAAGTCACATGAGACTTTTCATTTCTTCTGTTTAATCATTTACATTTGAATTAGTCTAGTTATGAAATGATACACAAGGACTGCATAAAAGCAAAGTTAATCAGTAATAGAAATCGTACCAATTGACTTCGTGTAGAGCAGTGAGCATCGTGGGTACATCTCCTTTCACTTCCAGGATGATGCTTTCAACTGAGTAATGCCATCCAAGATCATTTGGATGGTCCTGATTTATGATTGGCATCCAAGCCTGGACTCTATGGTTTCCATCCCAAACATGAAACATCTTCCCACAGAACACATTGAGGATGGGATCTGCAGCAAGCATGGATTCGAACTCATCGTTGACATGAACTCAATGATGACTCCAAGATGATTTAATGTCTGGAGTGACATCTTTGGTCTTACCATCGTTGTCCTCAGAGGCCACATAGAATACACCGTTACCTTCCATGTATCCATTTTTTATAAAATGGGATGCCAGCTTCATGACATCGTTTTTGAGAAAAGGTCTCACAACAGGAAGACATACCAGTCTACACAGAGGAATTAGCAAACGGGACTTGTGACGAGGTTGGAACCGCAGCCGTTCAATTCGAGATCGTGTATTAGGGGTCTCACTCAGCAGTATGGAATTCAGTTGGAAATGAAGGTCTCGCTCACTCAACCGCCCTTCTTGCGTATGTTCGCCAAGGTCAACAAAATCTCCAAGGTCAGCGGAATCACCTTCACAATAGTCAAGTCCAGAATTTAGTATTTGAAAGAGAAATTGAAGACATGCAATGTGAATCATCATAATGATAAATTAGCACCTTCTTGGTCTTCTTCTTCATTCTCTTGTATTTCACCATCTCCATCCAATCGAGATTGATCTATAGAGACAGCAGAACGATGTTAGCTTCTGAGTACGGACTACATATGAACTCAATACCATGTGTGATGTATACTACACGAAATCCCCATTGAATCATTACCACGTGTGAAATATAGTACACGAAATCCACATTCATTTAATACATCGTTTTATCTTTATTACACAAAATTCCCTTTGAACCAATGCCAAGAGTTAACTGCTGTACACAAAATCCCCATTTATTCAATACCTCGTGTGATCTTTATTACACAAAATTCCCATTCAATGAATAGCACGTGTGACCTGCAGCTCATACATTTCCCATTGAACCAGAATACCAGGAGTGATCTATAGTTCACAAAATCCCAATTGAACCACCATGAACATATAAGCATGACAATTTCCACATCTATTATAAAACCACACGGGTCCATAATTACTCAGCATTAAGAGTATAGAGTGTACATTGAGTATTGAGAGCAGTGATTGTACCCAGACTTTTCTCCCAAGTAAAACAAAAGCATTAGATCTTAACACATGGTTCAAAGCTGTTACTTCGATCCACTGAGTTCAAAACCCTGAAAGCTTAGCTCTGAGGACTACTGAAAGTTCTGGTCGCCAACTTCATTGAAATCAAAATAACTCCATGGTTTTATATTATTTGGGCTCTGAGGATATTGTAGTTCCCATTTTAAGTTACATAGATCCCCTGCAGAAGACATGATCATTCAAAACACACAATTATTACATGAGAAAATCACACTCAGGTGGCATGAAGTGCACTATAAAATTATTCAGAGTGGCCACTCAAACTGACTCAAACTGAATGGCAAAAAAAATTTGATTGAAGAATCCCAAGAATTCACTAGTAATGATTTACAATAAATAGACCTCCATGGGGTCAACCAGTACCGGCTGGGGCTAGACACTGCGTGACAAGGCATGATGACAATGTTGGATGACATATATTATTTACCAAATTAGACCTCCACTGATTGTATTCAAATGATGGCCATATAACGAAGCCACATGACTGCTGACACAGGCTAGATGACAGCCAGATGAGAGCTAACGAAGGCCAGACCCAGCTCTTAAAGGCCAGATGACAAGGCTCAATTACAAGACACTAGTAAATTATTTACAAAAAATATTGCCCTTTACAAGTGCTAGAGGTACCGGCTGGGGGCCTGGGGCTAGACCTAGCTTACAGAGGCAGCACATAAGGCTTCATTGTAAGACACTTGAAAATGAAAAATTACCCTTCATGGGTTAGATAACAATGGCAGGCACAAAAGGGTCAATTCCAAGACACTTAAGAATGCAAATAAAAAAATTTGCACTTCATGGATAGCACTCAAGGGTAACAAAGTCGAACAAAGTCAAGCACGCAAAACTGGATTAAAAGACACTTGAAGCACATAGAAAAAAAAACTTGCCCATCGAGGAGGCAGCGCTAAACCCAGCAAACATAGGCCACCACTGAAGAGTCCAGTGCAAGACACATGAACAAAAAAATTTAAAAAAATTGCCCTCATGGAGGTAGCGCTAAACCCAGCAAACAAAGGCCAGCACTCAAGAGCCCAGTGCAAGACACATGAACAAAAAAATTTTAAAAAATTTTAAAAAAAATTGCCCTCGTGGAGGCAGCCGGTACCGGCTAGGCTAAACCCAGCAAACATAAACCACCACTGAAGAGCCCCGTGCAAGACATAAGAACAAAAAATTTAAAAAAAAATTGCCCTCGTGGAGGCAGCCGGTACCGGCTGGGCTAAACCCAGCAAACATAGGCCACCACTGAAGAGCCCAGTGCAAGACACATGAACAAAAGTATTTAATAAAAATTGCCCTCGTGGAGGCAGCGCTAAACGCAGCAAACAAAGGCCAGCACTCAAGAGCCCAGTGCAAGACACATGAACAAAAAATTTAAAAAAAAATTGCCCTCGTGGAGGCAGCCGGTACCGGCTGGGCTAAACCCAGCAAACATAAACCACCACTGAACAGCCCAGTGCAAGACACATGAACAAAAAATTTAAAAAAAAATTGCCCTCGTGGAGGCAGCCGGTACCGGCTGGGCTAAACCCAGCAAACAAAGGCCAGCACTCAAGAGCCCAGTGCAAGACACATGAACAAAAAATTTAAAAAAAAATTGCCCTCGTGGAGGCAGCCGGTACCGGCTGGGCTAAACCCAGCAAACATAAACCACCACTGAAGAGCCCAGTGCAAGACACATGAACAAAAATATTTAATAAAAATTGGCCTCGTGGAGGCAGCGCTAAACCCAACAAACAAAGGCCAGCACTCAAGAGCCCAGTGCAAGACACATGAACAAAAAATTAAAAAAAAATTGCCCTCGTGGAGGCAGCCGGTACCGGCTGGGCTAAACCCAGCAAACATAGGCCACCATTGAAGAGCCCAGTGCAAGACACATGAACAAAAGTATTTAATAAAAATTGCCCTAGTGGAGGCAGCGCTAAACCCAACAAACAAAGGCCAGCACTCAAGAGCCCAGTGCAAGACACATGAACAAAAAAATTTAAAAAAAAATTGCCCTCGTGGAGGCAGCCGGTACCGGCTGGGCTAAACCCAGCAAACATAGGCCTCCATTGAAGAGCCCAGTGCAAGACACATGAACAAAAAATTTAAAAAAAAATTGCCCTCGTGGAGGCAGCCGGTACCGGCTGGGCTAAACCCAGCAAACATAGGCCACTACTGAAGAGCCCAGTGCAAGACACATGAACAAAAAATTTAAAAAAAAATTGCCCTCGTGGAGGCAGCCGGTACCGGCTGGGCTAAACCCAGCAAACATAAACCACCACTAAAGAGCCCAGTGCAAGACACATGAACAAAAAAATTTAAAAAAAATTGCCCTCGTGGAGGCAGTCGGTACCGGCTGGGCTAAACCCAGCAAACAAAGGCCAGCACTCAAGAGCCCAGTGCAAGACACATGAACAAAAAATTTAAAAAAAAATTGCCCTCGTGGAGGCAGCCGGTACCGGCTGGGCTAAACCTAGCAAACATAAACCACCACTGAAGAGCCCAGTGCAAGACACATGAACAAAAAATTTAAAAAAAAATTGCCCTCGTGGAGGCAGCCGGTACCGGCTGGGCTAAACCCAACAAACAAAGGCCAGCACTCAAGAGCCCAGTGCAAGACACATGAACAAAAAATTTAAAAAAAAATTGCCCTCGTGGAGGCAGCCGGTACCGGCTGGGCTAAACCCAGCAAACATAAACCACCACTGAAGAGCCCAGTGCAAGACACATGAACAAAAATATTTAATAAAAATTGGCCTCGTGGAGGCAGCGCTAAACCCAACAAACAAAGGCCAGCACTCAAGAGCCCAGTGCAAGACACATGAACAAAAAATTAAAAAAAAATTGCCCTCGTGGAGGCAGCCGGTACCGGCTGGGCTAAACCCAGCAAACATAGGCCACCATTGAAGAGCCCAGTGCAAGACACATGAACAAAAGTATTTAATAAAAATTGCCCTCGTGGAGGCAGCGCTAAACCCAACAAACAAAGGCCAGCATTCAAGAGCCCAGTGCAAGACACATGAACAAAAAAATTTAAAAAAAAATTGCCCTCGTGGAGGCAGCCGGTACCGGCTGGGCTAAACCCAGCAAACATAGGCCTCCATTGAAGAGCCCAGTGCAAGACACATGAACAAAAAATTTAAAAAAAAATTGCCCTCGTGGAGGCAGCCGGTACCGGCTGGGCTAAACCCAGCAAACATAGGCCACTACTGAAGAGCCCAGTGCAAGACACATGAACAAAAAATTTAAAAAAAAATTGCCCTCGTGGAGGCAGCCGGTACCGGCTGGGCTAAACCCAGCAAACATAAACCACCACTAAAGAGCCCAGTGCAAGACACATGAACAAAAAAATTTAAAAAAAATTGCCCTCGTGGAGGCAGTCGGTACCGGCTGGGCTAAACCCAGCAAACAAAGGCCAGCACTCAAGAGCCCAGTGCAAGACACATGAACAAAAAATTTAAAAAAAAATTGCCCTCGTGGAGGCAGCCGGTACCGGCTGGGCTAAACCCAGCAAACATAAACCACCACTGAAGAGCCCAGTGCAAGACACATGAACAAAAAATTTAAAAAAAAATTGCCCTCGTGGAGGCAGCCGGTACCGGCTGGGCTAAACCCAACAAACAAAGGCCAGCACTCAAGAGCCCAGTGCAAGACACATGAACAAAAAATTTAAAAAAAAATTGCCCTCGTGGAGGCAGCCGGTACCGGCTGGGCTAAACCCAGCAAACATAAACCACCACTGAAGAGCCCAGTGCAAGACACATGAACAAAAATATTTAATAAAAATTGGCCTCGTGGAGGCAGCGCTAAACCCAACAAACAAAGGCCAGCACTCAAAAGCCCAGTGCAAGACACATGAACAAAAAATTAAAAAAAAATTGCCCTCGTGGAGGCAGCCGGTACCGGCTGGGCTAAACCCAGCAAACATAGGCCACCATTGAAGAGCCCAGTGCAAGACACATGAACAAAAGTATTTAATAAAAATTGCCCTCGTGGAGGCAGCGCTAAACCCAACAAACAAAGGCCAGCACTCAAGAGCCCAGTGCAAGACACATGAACAAAAAATTTAAAAAAAAATTGCCCTCGTGGAGGCAGCCGGTACCGGCTGGGCTAAACCCAACAAACATAGGCCACCATTGAAGAGCCCAGTGCAAGACACATGAACAAAAAATTTAAAAAAAGATTGCCCTCGTGGAGGCAGCCGGTACCGGCTGGGCTTAACCCAGCAAACATAAACCACCACTGAACAGCCCAGTGCAAGACACATGAACAAAAAATTTTAAAAAAAATTGCCCTCGTGGAGGCAGCCGGTACCGGCTGGGCTAAACCCAGCAAACATAGGCCACCACTGAAGAGCCGAGTGCAAGACACATGAACCAAAAATATTTAAAAAAAATTGCCCTTCGTGGAGGCAGCCGGCACCGGCTGGGCTAGAACCAGCTAACATATGCCAGCACTCAAGGCTGGATTACAGAACACTTGAAAATTATTTTCAAAAGAATTCTGCCTTCGTGGAGGCAGCCGGTGCCGGCTGGGGCAAGACCCAACTAACAAAGGCAAGCACTCAAGTGTGGATTACGGTTCACTATAAAATTTTGAAAATACATATTGCCCTCTTGGGCTAGACCCCGCTAACGAAAGCCAGCAGACAAGGTTCGATTACAGTACCTATCATGTTTTCTTTAGAAAACGATTGCCAGACCCTACTAACGAAGTCCAGATGACAATGCTGATAACTCTTACAGTAGAAATTTGAGAGGAACAAGGACACTAGGATTACCTTCTTTCGGCTACTGGGTAGTGTTGGTTGTGGGCTCTTGTTCTGGCTGCTGGGTAGTGTTGGCCGTGGGCACAGCGTCGAATGTGGCCCCCGTCTCCATTTCCACGCTACTTGGAACCTCCAGTACTCGTCGCCCAGCGTCACCTTCACTCTCCTGAACTTTGCAACCTACCATCTGTGAAATCCGAGATGGCAATAGTGAAAACCCAAATACTCTATCGCCATTACGAAGCGGAGTTGTTCTAACAATCAAATGGAGCCGATACACACAAATCGAGTGTTCAGAGAGGGGAGCAGAGCCCGAGCGTATTCACGGAGGACCAATCCATAGTGGTAAAGCAAGGGCAAGGACAGGGTGTACGCAGAGCAAGAACCGAACCCGGTCAGGAGAGGAAAGCATCCAGAGCATGAACGAAGAGCAAGGGTAATCGAGCGAGCAAAAGATGAAGACGAGGGCCACTTCAGAAACCCTAAGATCTGCAAGCCAACAGGGCCAGCAGCGATGGGTAAGGCCAGAATCCGGACAGGCGCGGAGAGAGCGAGGGGACTGTCCAGAAACTTGAAGACGCCCAAAGCTTGCATGAACATGCCCGATGAAGGCCGTAGTCAAAATTGCATTAACCCTAAAAGGGCCAGGGCCCACCGGATGAGGGAAAGCGCAAGGCCTTCGGCCATTAGATATAGTTGCATACAAGGCCATGGTGCAAAACAAGAAGACGCAAGCAATGCCATGGACTAAATAATGAATACTAGAGTAAGCCCCATGTGCCACTAAAAGTAGACATATGTCAAGACTAATGGTCCGGGCTGTTATCGAGCGTGATATGTTCATGTGTTTCAAAATGCATAATCATTGGAGACAAGAAAAGATACCTCGACATCTTGCGACTCATCGTCTGAATCACTTCCTTCTTCGCGAATCTCTGGTTGCTTGCTCTGTCTTGGTGTCTCGAAATTTGTCTCCTGAATCGTGTCCAACTCGCTCTCAGTGACAAGGTTGCCATAATCCAAAATTCTTGCAGTGTCCTCTTGGGCAGGTTCCAGAGATTTTCCACGCCTTAATCGCATCCTGCTTCGCTTCAATTCCTTTGTACTACTAAACCTGAGACTACTCTTTCGTCTTCTCTTCTGGGCTCCTCCAGGCATAATGAAGAACTCCCATCGTTCAAGCAATTATCAGGTTTGAACAAGCACTAGCAATTGATGACTTCAATTTCGAATCATTACTTTTGATAGAATGCAACTTACAGTCAGCTTGGCAGCCGTAAAGGTGAACTGTCATAGGGAATTCAAATCAATCAGCGCCTAAGTTTGAGGTCAGAATCAATCATTCTTTAAGAGAGTCTAATCCTGAAATCATACTTTAGTATCAACTTGCCATCATGTTGTTTGTGCAGCATCCATGCAAATGGCTTTAGATATCTGTCAGAGTTGAGACGGCTACTTCTAATCCCAGTGGTCTTCCAAAGGCTTTAGCTGCACCCTAAAATATTTTCTGTCCACAACTTCTAATCCAAGTTTAAGGGTTTTATATTCTAACTTAAGGGTTTTTGGATCGAGAAACACTCATCAAGATTTAAACGCTCATTTCCCAAACCTTCACTCTCATTCCGGATTGCATTGAATGTCTTGAATTTACACTTCCCTAAGAGTAGACCATGGCACTCGTTCGTGTCGAAGGAGCAGGCGTCCCTATTTCCTTCACGCTAGGGGACGACGGAGTAGCAGTTGTTTCTGCGTTCAGTCTTAGTCTAACGTTTCAGTTTCTTGCAGCAACGGTGCACATTGACGAAGAGGTATTTGATGATGAATCTGGTCTGCTTACGCACACCGTTAGGCAGCTTCCAACCACTACTGAAGATGGAAGAGTGTGGTTGCTTAAGGCAGGTAGGTATAGAGCTTACGGTCTATCCGATTGCCTTATGGGTGCATCTACCGAACTCTTGACTCCAAGGGAGTCATCCACTTGCACTGTGCAAACCTCCATGCCAGGCCGAGTGAAAATTGAGCCAGGTCTAGAGACAATCTATGAACTTAGTGATGATGACGTCCCAGAGAATGTAGAACACGATCCCCACCTTCCTCCTTCTCAGCCTAATCTCCAAACTTCTGCAAGCAGTTGTCCTTCCACTAGTAAGCAGCCTACACCGTTTTCTCTGTCACCAAAACAAAGTGTGGTAGAGTGCTTGAAATTGCTATGTGCTAGGAAGGGTTCTAGGAATATATTCAAAAAATTTGACTACAACTCTACCTCCGTCAAACGAGTCGAGTTCTTGCCACCCCAGTACAATGGCGATGTCATCTTTGAGTTCCCTCCCTTGGGATCCTCTTCAGGATCCAACAGAGCGAAGCAGCTCCGTGGCATGGACAAACACTATGATGGGCATGTGTGGACTCGTACTCACACGTCCAACATTGTCAATGATTTTGGGATGATCTTCCGTACCTCCTATTGCTGTGGTCATTTATGGTGTGAGAATGTCGACTGTGATTTTCTTACCCGCGTTCACCGCACGACACCTGTTAACGAAACTGAATGGGATGGTGTATCTTCATTTGTTTTTGACGTGGGAACTAATCCTCCCAAAGGCTCCACCCTTGTTTGCAAAAGCTGTAAAGTTCCTCCCTCCTGTCTTGCAACCTGCGATGCAAAAATATATTACGTCCTAGGTAAAAACAGCATGACTCGAGCTTGTGTTCATTTTGGAACTCACGACTACCCTGTCAAGGTCGGGGCTTACCGAGACGATATTGCCAGAGGCGAGAGTTTGGTGGAGGAGCACGCGCACCGAACTCCTTCTGCAACGAAGTCTGCGATTGTCTTAGAGGCAACAAAGGAGATGGTAGGGGATATGCTTGTGGCAGCCGAAGGCGCGGAATCAAAAACTCTTGAACTCGATGACCTCCTGCCGCTCTTTGACCGATGCAAGGAATTGACGTCCCCCAACATTCGCAACAAGGTGACGGGCTTCAAGTACTTCCGAAGGTTCGGTATCATGGATAGCATCACCAAGCTTCGCGGTTCCAGCAACTGGCCATTTGTCCAGGAGAACAAGTTCCTTGGTCAAGGATCGGAGTCGAACAAGGTCTTCGTCTTCAAAATGTCAGAGATTGGTCCCGGTAGCGGAGTTGACCTTGTGAAGCGAATGCAGCCTGGTGGAGACCTGCAGAACGCATGGCTCATGTTCGATCATGTGAAGAGGGTGAAACAGTGGACAACCATGGGCTGCCATGTTTACGATCCCACTTATTGCCGTGTTATGACCATTGCGTTGTGCGATATGCAGTCGGAAGACGTCGCAGCTCCAATGGTCGTTTGGAAAAATCTCAATGCCGTCGTCGCTCGCCACGGACTTCAAGATCCAAACTTCAAGGGCTTCATGGCAGACAGCGCGCAAGCAAACTAGAATGCTGTACGCATTGTGTACGGGAGTGGAGATGCTTCAACGCCAATACCTAATAAAGAGCGAACATGTCTCTTCCATTGGGTGCAGTCTTTGGAGAAGCACACTAAGGCTGACATCAGAGCTGACCTCCAAGACCAACATCGCATGCTCTGCAAGCAATACAAGAACGCCTCGACGCAAGCGGAGGCAGATTCCCGCTATCTTAGTATCCGAGCTTGGTGGCACTCCTCCGGAGCTACTACTGAAGATGGATTGAGGCGTCTCGACCTATGGCTAGCCTTCTGGCATTTTCGATACCGCCAGTGGGGAGGCTTCATGCAACTTGTAAGCTTCTAAACCCTATATTGAAAACCCTAAGTCCATGCCATTGCTTGTTCTCCTCTATACAACTACAAACTCTAAATGTGCATTGCTTTCTATATTCCAGGACCTCACCGGGGATGAGTTGGCGGAAATGCCCTCTTGCAACTTAGCCGAAAGTATCCACAACAAATGGAAACAGCAATCTGGTGATCGAGGGTCAGACCTATTTGTCGCTACTGTGGATGACTTTGTCCGATCCTTCATGCAGAGCGTCGCGTACTACCAATACCTCAAGGGAGATAGAGGTGGAACTGGCCCTACCAAAGAAGAACTGAAACTCCGGATTGCACAGAAGTCTGCTGAGCGCACGGGGAACTCGAAATCCCTACACGATGCATTAGCAAAGATGCCTGGAGCGGAGGAGTTTTGCACTCGAATGCCTCAACTCGAAGGAGAAGAAGTCTTCCTGTCGTTGAAGTGGAAAGTAGACGTTCCCATCGGTTCGGAGTATGACTCTCACAGACCTGACAAGATCAGCATCTCTCGTCCTCGAGTCCAGACCAGGGGTGCAAGGAACAACGCCCTAAACCTAAATGCTTCTCCTGTAGAGTTGTCAGTCTCTCCCCAAGAACTAGAGAAGTCTGATGTACCAGTGCAGGTTCAGGATGCAACCCCAGCAGCAACTGTACACCACGTTACTTCCGTGCAAGAATCGGCTTGCGACGAGAGTCAGTGGCACATAGCTAGGCTGAAAGCCCCATGTGCGAAGGCTTGTTTTGCGCAGCAGGCTGTGACTAAGAAGAAGTGCATCGCTCGAATCATACAAGACGGGAAATCTACCGCTGCTCCTACGTACACGGGCATGATGGACAACTACAAGAAGAATCGCAAGGAGCGCATGCAATTCTTCTTCTGCAACGACGACATCGAGAGGTGTGTCAAAGGAACCCGCAGAAAGTGGGTTATGTCCCGCCCTGAGGTCCCCGACATCTGGCCTGTCAAGAACGGTACTAACCTAACACACAAGGAGATACTTGCCCTAGAAAACGCCGGCTTTCGACTTCCACAGCGCGAGGTCATATCGCCGCGAAGGCTCTTCCAAGACCACCCTCTCCCCGTCGACTTGTTCACATATGTAACTCCAGCTTTCCCTGCTGAAGTTCCCAAGCGACGTCATGGCAAGAATGTCCGCCGCAACAAGAAGAGCCCATCCATCAAGCAAGCCAACAACTGTGCTAGCGCTGCAGCATTCAAGGGTTGCATAAGGAAGGTGGACATGGTTCCAGTCCCTGCCCTGGGTTGCATCGTCACGTTGGATTCAGGCACGCCTCCGACAAATCAACAGTACCTTCTCACAATTTCCCAGTTTCCAGACTGCTCCTGCCCTTATTTCAAGGAGATGGTGACCAAGGCAAAAAGAGGACGCAACCAATGGGCTCACTGCAAACATCTCTATTTTGTCTTCACGGTCGTTTGTGGGTTTGATGCTGATGTAGATGCCTTCATACATGCACCCACTCTTAGCTTCAACGAAGTTAAGCTAGTTCTTGAGAGCGGATTGTTGACTCATCCAACATCATAGGATACTAAAATGTCGTTGGTTCCATTGTTGACATGTTCACTCTCCAAATCAATGAAATTGTAGTGAGACTAAAAGGGCCACTACTGCAGATTTGAAAATCGTGTTGTATTATTTACGAAACCCTAAACCCTAAACTCTGGTATTTTTTCTATCTTGTACCCAATCTGGTCTAAACGCTAAACATGCTATGCATTTCAAATAATTATGCCCAAACGAGTGGATTGGCCCCCAATAAGACGTTGAAATAACAATCTCTTTCTATCTAAACCGCGGATTTGGGTCTAATTACCACGGTTATAAAGACAGAGTGTGCCTTTAATGTGCCTTTATCCCTAAACCACTAACCCTAAACCACGGTAATAGGTACCAAACGTTCCACGGTCATAGGTCCAAAAACTTACTAAATATAACCGAATATTCGAATATTTGCTAATTATAGTAACGTTGACCACGGTTGACCTGAAATTCTTGCTCGTAATCCCACATTTCTCCGCTCGCTGCTCACCGCTCCCCGCTCCCCGCGCGCACACTATCCTCGTCCTCAAATTTATAATGGAATTGTAGGGGCTGAACTCGAAAGATGGGTTAGTTTCTTCCGTAAATATAAATCAAATTTTGCATGGACTTATGCAGACCTCAAAGGTATACCTTCCGAACTAGGGGAACATCATATAATTTTGGAAGAAGGAGCTAGACCAATCAGGCAAAGACAATATCGGTTGAATCCAAAGTATTCATTAATGGTAAAGGAAGAATTGGACAAATTATTAGACGTCGGGTTTATTTTTCCAGTTCCGTACAGTAATTGGGTTTCACCAATTGTAATGGTACCCAAGAAGAACGGGAAAATTAGGATATGCCAAGATTTTCGAAAATTAAATGCAGTAACGTAGAAGGATCATTTTCCTCTTCCGTTCACGGATAGTATACTTGATGCAGTCGCAGGTCATGAATGTTATTGATTCTTGGATGGATTTTCCGGATACAATCAAGTCCAAATCGTGGAAGAAGATAAATTAAAAACCACCTTTACAACAGATTGGGGGACGTTTGCATACAACGTTATGCCATTTGGATTGTGTAATGCTCCAGCCACTTTTCAACGGGTAATGACTCAAGCATTTCAAGACTATTTGAGAATTTCCATGGAAATATTTCTCGATGATTTTTGTGTCTTTAGTAAAAAAAGTGATCATTTGGACTGTTTGGAGAAATGTTTTAAGCAATGCGATAAATTTGAAATTTCATTAAACTCGGACAAGTGTCATTTTGGAGTTCCGTTTGGAAAGCTATTGGGACATATAGTTTCAGCGGCAGGAATAGCAACGGATCCAGACAAGATTAAAATAATTCTTGAATTACCAGTTCCTGAAACAATCTCTGGAGTACGCAGATTTATGGGACATACAAGTTATTATAGACGATTTGTTTATTTATTCGCACAACTTTGTTTACCCTTAACAAACTTACTGAAGAAAACGGATGAAGGAATTAGCCCAGAATGGACATCGTCATGTACGGAAGCGTTCGACGGGTTGAAACAAAGATTAGTAACGGCTCAAATTTTGATCGCACCAGATTGGACGAAATTATTTCATGTTTAAGTTGATGCATCAAATGTTGCATTAGGGGTTGTTTTAAGTCAAAAGGATGCAAAGGGATTTGATCATCCAATATATTATGCCAGTCGACAATTGGTGGCAGCTGAATGGAACTATTCCGTTACGGAACGGGAAGCACTTGGAATGATATATGCAGTTCAAAAATATCGCCATTATCTTTTGGGGTATGACTTTGTTTTTCATGTTGACCACGATGCACTAAAGTACATGATTAACAAACCTCAACTAAGTGGACGTATAGCAAGATGGGTGTTATTATTGCAAGAATTTAACTTTACAATTGAAGTTCGTCCCGGTAAGAAACATGGGAATGCTGATCATTTAACAAGGTTAAGTAATGAATTGGGTACTGAACCAATCAAAGATGCATTACCGGATGCACAATTGTTTGAACTTGATATTATAACGGAGGAATATAAAGATATAATTCAATATCTCAGTTCCAATTTAATTCCGTTAGAATACAGTGAAGCACAGAAGAGGGCTTTGATATGGAAGAGTGCTCCGTACACAATGATCGGGTCCGTGTTATATAAAAAGGGTAAAGACGGTATTCTCCGTAGGTGTATTTTCCGTAGCGAAGTATTATCAATTCTGGAAAGCTGTCATGAAGATGCTTGTGGGGGACATTTTGCAGGTGATAGTACAACCCGCAAAGCATACCTGGCCGATTATTGGTGGCCATCAATGTTCAAGGATGCTCATCAATTTACTCGTCACTGTGATCCATGTCAACGGATTGGCAGACCAACGGACTCAAGTTCAATGCCACTTAATCCAATTTTAGCGCAGATACCATTCGAGAAATGGGGAATTGACTTTGTGGGACCCATTGCACCAGCATCAAAAAATGGGCAGAAGAGATATATATTGGTTTCAACGGAATATGTAACCAAATGGGCAGAGGCTGAGGCCGTACGGACAGATGATGCCAAGACTGTGGCTAAGTTTTTATATGAGAATATAATTACTCGATTCGGATGTCCCAAAGAATTGGTAAGTGATCGTGGAACTCATTTTATAAATAAAACAATTGAGGCTTTAACGAAGAAGTATGAAATTAAACACAGGAAATCTACTCCGTATCATCCTCAAGCTAATGGACAAACGGAACGGACTAACGGAATTTTGTGCAAGATCTTGACTAAGACGATATCGGGTTCTGGAACGGACTGGGATGAAAAATTATTTGCAGCACTATGGGCATATCGCACTGCATATAAAGTAATTATCAATTCTACACCATTTCAACTTGTATATGGAATTGAAGCCATACTACCGATTGAATTGGAAATTAAAAGTTTAAGAATTGTTGTGGAAGCCAGACTTGAGATGCAGAATCTTTACAACATCGATTAACGGAATTAGAAAAGTTGGATGAAACTAGAGCAGATGCGGTTTTAAATATGGAAACCATCCAGAAAAGGAGGAAGAGTTATTACGATAGTAAATTAAAAGTTAAGGAATTCAAAAGAAATGATTGGGTTTTATTATATGATAATCGATATATTAAATTTCCTGGGAAATTTCAGTTCCGTTGGCATGGTCCGTACAGAGTAATCGAGGGATTTCCAAACGGCTCAGTCCAGTTGGAGGACTTGGCAGGAGTTCAGTTTTCGTACAAGGGTGAATGGCCGCCGTTTGAAATTGTATAATCATTAAATTACTCTCATAAATGAAGTTAGTCGGTGGATTAGTGACAGGTTAAGTATCATGGATGGCTGGTATTTATGATGACTACCTAAGATAGGTCTTCTTAGGGTAGCTAAGAGCTAGGAGGGGGGCTGTCTCTCCCAATTTCCTCATTGTTCAGAAGCGCATGTTTTGGAGGTGTGAGCAACATTGTGTTTGTGTGAGTAGCAGCAGCATATTTAGCGCGCGCTTTGATTATTTGTGAGGAAGATTGAGCATTTTTGAGATTGTGTGAGGGTTTACAATGTCCGGGAAGCGCAAATCACAGCGGACCCCTACAGTGCGTAAACCAAAGGTGAAGGAACGGACAGAATATCCACCTTTAGAGTTGTGCATGGTAACACCGCTCGATGCGATGAAATTAAATCACTGTTGGACAACTGCTCTACAGAAGGAGTTTAGAACGGCCCAGTTGTACAAGTTTTTTTGGTGGTCGCAGAATTTACCAACCTTTTAGAGTCAGCTTGCTGAGGAGTTTGTCAAGAACTATGATCCTATTGACGGGCATAGCATAGTGCAAGGGCAGATAATAGTGATTGATGAAGTTGTCGTCCACGATGCTTTATTTTTACCCTTGAGCGATTTAGCAATTGAGACGGGTAGCGTGTCGGATGATTTTGTGCCGGTCAGTTTTTTTAAGTCGGGGGACGGAGCTTGGGAGAAAACGCAGGGTTGGAAGACTGCCGATGCACTGACACCAGAATTGATGGAGTGGTTAAAGTTTGCGCAACGCCGACTCATTCTTGGCAAACATATGACCTACATTGCAACTCAGTTGTTGTATCCAATTTTGTTCACAATGCGGGGTTTGGTGTTCAATTGGGCAGCTTTTGTGGCCACACGGATTCACTCGGAGCTGCAGACCAAGTTGAAGACCGGGAAGGTGACACTTCTCCATTCCAGTACGTATATTGCGGCTATTGTGGAGCATACATTGAAGTTACATGTGGACCAGCGAAGAGTAGCAAAAGGCAAATGTACTGAGGCCCCATCTTCTTCTGTTTCACCACCTCCAATTCCATCTTCAGTTCCAAGAGTTCAACCAACGTTACAGCCTCCATCAGTACTGTCTACTTTGACTGTTCCACCTACTTTGCATCATTTGTCGGATTCAAATTCTGAGGCAACGGAAGACACTCCGAGGCGGGAACGGTGGAAAAAAAAATTGAAGCCCACAGTTCCGGTTGATCCCAGTGCAGAACGGACGGATGCAGAGGAAGGGTCCCATTATCAGTCCAACAAGGAATATATCTTGTCAGGACTTCTTCATCTGACGGACTGTTTAGAACACATGCAAGACGAGGAGGTATTGCTGGAACAGTTACAGGTGGTGAAGGCGGAGAACGTCACTTTGGTGGGCCGATTAAAGCAGGTCAATACGCAACTCAATAATAAGGAGGCTCAACTTAATCAGCATTTGACGATGTATGCACAAGCTCAAGAGCTATGGCGTCAGGAGCAATCCCAATTGAAGCGAGATCTTCTTGCTACGGAGTGCGAACGCGATCAATTGCTACAAACTGTGGATACAGAGAGGACAGCCACGAAGACCCTAATTGAGGAGAAGGATTACGTACTGCATCAGTTTATGGAGCAGCAGGACGGATGGAAGGCAAAGATTCAGGGCTTAGAGGCGGAGGTGGACCGATTAAACAACTACATCCGAGAGTTGGAGCTTAAACCTCAAGTGAATGCAGTGGTTGCGGTCTCAGTTCCGTTGGCGGTTGCTGAACTAGGGACGATTCGCCCAGAGCCAGATGTTGAGCAATTGCAGAGACGGATTGACCAGTTGGAGTATCAGTTGAAGCAATTGGGCATTGAATGAAGATTTCTAGGAGAAATTGGACGCTTTGGAGAGCGCTGAGATTTCGGACGATGAACCTATGGAGGAAGCGGAACCAGAATCTATGAAGGCTCCAGTAACGGAAGATGTGTCTTCCGTTCCAGTTCCTGAGGAGTTGCCACCCGTACCAGAAGAAGTTGTTCTTGACACAGCAGTAGACGTTATGGTAGAAGCACAACCATGACAATAAAAGTTTCGTGTATATCAGTTTTTTTTTGCCTGTACAGGTTTGCGAGGACGCAACACATGAGGAAGGGGGCTATGTAGAACGGAGTTTTGGCGAACGGAAACTATTGGTTAAATCGGTTGTTTTACCAGTTTGATAGAAGCAGTTCGGATAGAGGATATTTCAGTGAACGGGAGTATTTCCGTTCTATTAGAATCGATGCCAGAATGGAGATAGTTCAGTATCATAGATGTAATAGGTAGTAAGTCAGTAGTGAACACTTTGTTCCGTTCAGAATTGTAAAGTTGTGTGTCGGTTGTTCCGGTCAAGATTGTAAAGGTGCGACTATTCATTTTGAAAGTATAAAAAGCTTAAGAGAAACGACACTTGTTGCAAACACCATCCAGAGAGTTGGGTAGCCAGGGAAGCAAAAAGCTATCTCTTTATTTTCTTTATTTTGAGTTTTGAGTTTTGTTTAGAAACATTGATCAAGTTTGTGTATGAATGTGATAAGTAAAATAATATAAGTACCATTGAAAGCAATCTGTGTGTATAAAGTTGTGTAATTGTGTGAATATTAATTGGAATTGAAGTGAACTTGAATTGAGTGTATTTGAAGTGAACTTGAATTGAGTGTACTTGAATTGAAGTGAACTTGAATTGAAGTGAACTTGAATTGAAGTGAACTTGAATTGAATATTAATTGGAATTGAAGTGAACTTGAATTGAGTGTATTTGAAGTGAACTTCAATTGTGGCAAACAACTGATTGTGACTCTATTGTACACTTGTTCGTTAGCATTTCCCTTGTGGTTCGATCCTGAACTATACTAATTGATGTAACAATCAATAACAACGACTATCTACAAAAATGAATTGGTTATATGCTTCAATTGGCTTTAAAACCCAACAATATACGAATAATAGACATCGAATTGTTAAAACTATCAAATCCATGTAAATTTCAGATACAAACATGAATGGAGGTGAGAGTGTGTTTTTGTCACCAACATTGGTGCTACATAGCACCAACATATGAGTTTGGTGTTTTCTGCAAAATTTGATTGGTGACAAAATGCCATAGTTTGTACTAGTGTCCTATCCTTATCGCAGTTAGTTAGAAGTTGGAATTTCACATTCATACAGATGCTTCGGATATCGCAGTAGGAGCTATACTAGCGGAGAACCCTACCCGGAAAATCGATTAGCCCATCGTTTACACCTCCCGACTACTGAGCCGTGCAGAGAAGAATTATACGACTACCGAGCGTGAAGCTTTAGCCATGGCGTGAAGCTTATGCCATCAACGAATTTTGACACTACTTCCTCGGTAACCGGTTCGTATTTTACGTCGATCACATGGCATTGATCTATTTGGTCAACAAAACAAAAGTTTTCGGCCATATTGCTCGATGGTTACTCTTGTTTCTAGAATTTGACTTCACAGTCGTTTACAAACCAGGCAAGACACACGGTATTGCCGACGCAGTTTCTCGGAACACGGTAGCCGAACCAGCCACCGGGATTACCGATACGACGTCCGACGCCCAGCTATTTAGCATACAACCGGAGTGGCTCACGACAGTCCACGACTACCTCAAAACCGGCACCTTCCCTGCCGACTGGAGTACCGAGCGCAAGAAAAGGTTAGCCTATCGAGCCCTCCCATTTCAATTAGTCGATGGCACCTTGTATCGACAAAGAAAAAAAAAATTCCTTACAGAAGGTCATTACCGACGACCAGACCAAATTGATTATCAGGGAGCTTCACCACGGTAACTCGGGAGGACATTTTTCTACCGAGATCACCACTCGGAAAATTCTCGACGCCGAGTACTAGTGGCCGTCCCTACATAAAAACGTTTTTGAATACTGTTAGAGCTGCGACGAATGTCAACGCGTAGGAGGACTCAAGAAAATTGTGACCGGTAAATTACTTACCACCCTACCCACGGAACCTTTTATGAAATGGGGACTGGATTTTGTAGGTCCCCTCAAACGCACCGTCACCAGCAATCGATACATCTTGGTGGCCACAGACTACGCCACCAAATGGGTGGAAGCGGTTGCACTCCGTGACAACACCGCCAAGGACACATCTAAATTCCTGTATGACAACATCTTCACACGTTTTCGCTGTCCACTTCATTTCGTGAGCGACCAAGGTGTACATTTCAACAACAAGGTTATTTACGCCCTGATGGAGCACTTCTTACTGCGCCACACTACATCCACCACCTACTACCCTCAAGGAAATGGGCAAGCGGAGTCTACCAACAAGGTGATTGTCCAACTCCTTCAGAAATTGGTCAATCACAACCGAACAGGCTGGGATCGGCAGTTACCGACCGTCTTATTCGCTTACCGCATGGCTTTTAAGATTGGTACCGGTCATACACCATTTCAACTTCTATATGGCATCATCCCCCTAATGCCTACCGAATACTTGGTACCGACCAAGTCCACCACTACCGACCCTTCACCTAGCCGGGTCTTGGCGATACGCACGGCAGATCTGGAGCGTTTGGACGAATCTCGCCATCGAGCCCTCGAGACGTAAGGGATATCGCAATGGAACCGCGCTCAATGGGCCAACACCACGGGGCCGACCCATCAGTTCCAACTGGGCGACCCGGTACTCTGGTACCCCAAAGGTGCTAACATCCACCTCGGTAAGCTGAAGAACAAATGGTTTGGGCCTTACCGAGTTCAATACCCACTACCTAACAATACGGTGTTACTCGTGGCCGTTGACAAATTCGACCCCGACCCAATTATAGTCAACATCAACAAACTAAAACCGTACCGATTTCTCAATGACGATCAGCTACACTATGCCGCCCGAACTGCCCCAAATAAAAATACCATCCTTCACCAACCAGACAACCAGGACGCAGCCGAAGACGATGAGGAAGACGAAGCAGAAGTTACCAAGAAATCCATCTCCACCAACTACATCACTGTGGAAATTTTTCCTCGGTCAACTTGGGATACCGAGTCATACCTGGATACCAAACCAATACTGTTGTTGACCCGACCTACCGTATCAATACGACCACCAACCTCGGTAACCGACCACAACATCACAGCAGCCACCGCAGCATCACAGCCGCCACCAACGCTGTCGCTACGGCATACCGAACCGACCACCTCGGTAACACCGAGGCAAAAACAGTACCGAGTGACAGGTTCGGCAGTTCCCAACCCTAATGCGCCGCCGTTCTTCGAACCTAGTTTGCACCCACCCACTCCATCTCTCTTCATTCCACCGCCCTCTTCATTCACTTCATTGTCCGCCTCTTCTTCTATTTATTCTTTCCTTACCATGCCTTCTTCCGCCACCACGGTTATCTCCCCCTCCCGGTTAGCTCTCCCCTCCGCCCTCCATCTCCGACTCCCTCTATTCTTCCCCGGCCGCCACGGCCGGTAGCTACAGTTCACCGCTACCGACACAATCGAAAGAGGCGAATAGCGCGGATTGGAGTTCTTCCTCCTAGCATTGTAGCCACTCCTTCTTCCACTTCCCGAGAGAAAAAGCGAAGCACTCTCCGTGTTCGTTTTTGCAGGATGACAGGTCAGAAGAAAACTGCGGTTGACAGTTGCCGTGGAAGCTCTTCCCGCGGCAACCCGGTAACACCGGAATGGAGGGAATTCACGTGCCTACCGCTCAAACACATGGTTACCTGGAAAGCTTACGCCGCCGCCAATCCGGACAAACGCGCGTGGATTCACCAAGTCAGCCTCGAGGCATTAGTACAAACCATGGCATTTTGCCACCAATCAAATTTTACAAAGAACACCAAACTCATATGTTGGTGCTATGTAGTACCAATGTTGGTGACAAAAACACACTCTCACCTCCATTCATGTTTGCATCTGAAATTTACATGAATTTGATAGTTTTAACAATTCGATGTCTATTATTCGTATATTGTTGGATTTTAAAGTCAAATGAAGCATGTATCCAATTCATTTTTATTGTATTTCTCACGTCTTATTAGTACTCCGATTTTTTCATAATTTAATAATTCGTTATTGTTGAAATAATAAACTTTTATCATGTATTGGAGACTACGTTATTCCTGTATGTATTAAATTTATGTTTAGGATGTGTTGCATATTTTTATCACAACATTCAACAAAGTATGATAATTTATATTCACGTCATCTTTCAGGTAGTGAAAAATATCACATAATATAAGAAATAGATGTATTATGTCCTATGTAAATTTCAAGAAATTCATGAATTATGGCTTAAGTAAATTTGAGAAATACGCAAATTATGTTCTACGTGAATTTCAAAAAAACATCCTCTTATTATAAAAATACAAGAGCTCTTAATCAAACACTTTACAACATCTACACATGGAAAAAATGTTCAAAAATGTTTTATATTGCAAAAATTATGAAGGTTTAAAATTACTACATGTTTTTCTAACTCTGCTGTCACTTTAAGTTTAATACAGAAAATCTCTTAATTTTTTTGCCAATTTTTTTTATTGGAGTACATTCCTCATTACAATACCTACCCATGAAAAAAAAAACGATCAAAAATGTATTGTATTGCAAAAGTTATAAAGGTTTAAAAATTACTACATGTTTTTCTAACTCTGCTGTCACTTTAAATTGAATAGAGAAAAACTCCTAAATGTTTTACTAAATTTTTTGCTTGGAGTAGGTTTCTAATTACAATACCTACTCATGAAAAAAAGAAACGATCAAAAATGTATTATATTGCAAAAGCTATGACCGTTTGAAAATTTTACCAAACAATGTAAATTGCTGAATTTTTTTTGGTAGTTGTATATTATCGATTTTTCAAGATTTTTGTACATGAGAAGTGGGTTGTGAAAGTGGTGATAGTCTCTCTACCCATATCCATGAGGTCTTGAGTTCGACTCACATGGCCTACATGTGATGACGTGGAGTTGTGGGTTGACCGCGATGACGTAGAGTGTACCTGGCGTTGACTAGGACGCAAGGTCAAAGGTGTAGTAATAGCTTCGGGCAGCCAGAATTTTCCGGGCAACCAAATTTTTCCGGGTAGCCAAATTTCCCGGGCAGCGCAATTTTTTTTTCACAACATTCAAATTTCACAAAAAAATGATATTTCAGAATTTGTAAAATTGAAGAGGATTACGTGATTTGCAATATCAACGTAATGAAGTGGATTAATTTTCTGTTTTACGACAGAGTGTTCAAAAGCACCAATTAATTACAATTCAAAAGTTGGTGCATCATTGAAAATGCACCAATTTATTGTTGCAAAACTTGGTCGCACAATATTATGTTTTGAATGCTCCGGAGCGTTAACATAACGCTTTTTTATCTCGGTAAATGCTTGGTTGGACTCGGTAGTCCAAGTAAATGGTTCGTCTTTTCTTGTAAGTAAAGTTATGGGCGCTATAATCTGGGCGTAATCGCGGATGGGACATCTATTGAATTGAGCAAGGCCGTTGAAAACCTGGATGTCCTTGATGTTCCCAGGGCACGGCATTGTGACGAGAGCTTCGATTTTCTTTGGATCGGGGAATTTGCCTTCTGCGGAGACGACATACCAAAAAGAATCATACCGGAGTGAAGAAGAAAACAACATTTTTCGGGGTTTAGACTAATACCGAACTCACGGCATTTGGTGAAGCACTTTCAAAGTTTGTCGAGATGTGTCTCTGTAGTACTATACACACTGAAGTCGTCGAGGAAGAGCTTCATGAAATCACCAAGGTATTCCTTGAAGGCTTGGTTGAGTGCTCATTGGTACGTTGGCGGAGCGTTCTTCAAACCGAACGGCATGACTACCCAGATGAAAGCTCCCCAGTTGGTAATGAACGCCGTCTTGTGGCAGTCCTTGGGTGCAATCTTGATCTCGTGATAACCGGAGAAACCATCGAGAAATGAGTACATCTCGTTGCCTGCTACCAAGTCGAGAACCTGATCGGTAAACGGTGTAGGATACGGATCCTTCTTGGTTGCCTTGTTGAGACGCCTGAAATCAACGCAAATGCAAAGTTTGCCGTTCTTCTTTGGTACCACGATGATTGGTGATAACCAGGTAGCATGGTCCACAGGTTCAATTAATCCTGCCTGCAAAAGTTTATCAAGATCGGTTTTCACCGCTGCCGCATAATTAAGGTTCATTCGGTAGCGTACCTGATGGGTTGGGGGAATGCTGGTGTCGAGTTCAATCTTGTGTTGAGCGATGTGTTCCGGGATGCCACGTAGGTCATGGTATGACCATGCAAACACATCTTTGAAAGTGCGGAAAAGATCTTCAGCCTCTGGTAGTAGGGAGTCCGGAACGGAAGTACCGATACGGATAACGTTGGGGTCGGTATCGGTTCCGAGGTTGAGGTCTTGTAATTGCTCTTCCTCTGTCTGCGACCATTTTGCTACCGAGATTGTTTCTACCTTTTCCCAAATCAGTATTTCATCAACTGGCATGCTACCTTCCGTATGGGTTATGGTTGGTAAGGTGAGCTCGGTAGTGCTTACTTGGCACAAGTCATCAATAGCCAATGTTCCAATAGGGAGGAGAAACTCTTATGCTTCGAGGAGAATGAGTTCGTCTTCGTCGGTAAGGCCGTCCACGTAGTTGTAACAGACGAGAACATCGGGAGTTGTGGCTTCAAAACCTAACTTCCGGTTAATCCGTACCGTTTGGATGGTACCATTACCCATGATGTGGATGTGGTCGTTAACCCAATCGTGAATGACTCGGGTGTCCCTGAGCCATGGTCTACCAAGCAACAACGTATAAGTTGAATTGACATCGTTACAAGAAATAACGGTGAGAATAATGATATAGGGAATACCGTGAATGAAGATCTTGATGTCCCTGAGCAAGCCCAGAGGTTGGACGAGGGAACTATCTGCCATTTTTAATTTAAAAGGTGCCGGTGTTGGGGTTGGTAGTCCAAGCCTACGTCGCTCAGTTTCGGTGATGACATTTACTCCCAATCCTCCATCCAACAGGACATCATGTAATTGATGACTCCCAATTTTAGCTGAGATGATTGGCATGTGAGGGTCGACCGCTACTACCAAATGGACTGCCACTGTGGGTGGCTCAGTAACCGGGATGGTTGACAGGGTTATCTGACCGAGACGGCGGTAGATATGTTTGGTAATACTAGGTGCAATAGCCATAAGGTTTTTTAGACTGACCTGGATTGTTTGTGATTCGATTTGTTGAAGAATGGTCTCGCAGATACCCATGGTGCTGTCCGGAGTGGTTGGAGTGACGCGGGGTGATGGGGGTTCCAATGGTGAGAGGTCTTGCAGTTCACGGACCGTCTATCATTTCTTAGCGCAGCTGCTCTTCGGCTTGCCAATCGAACGTCTCGGTTGGAGGAAGTGCAACGGTAGATGGTGTGGGACTGTTCGGAACTACCGAGACTGGATGTTGTGTCTGACTCCGAGTGCGAGGGCCGATATGAGAGACATCTACGGTATGGACATCGGTAATGACTACCGAGGATCCGGACTGGGCAGGTAGTTTGTTTTGGATGGTTTTTTTAACATCCTCGTCCAATAGAAGTGGACAACGATGTCCCGGATGTTCAAGTGATCCACATACATTGCATGGGTATCGTTGTACCGGGGTCATACTACGAGAAGTACGGCGGTTTTCGGTACTTACCGGAGTTGGTGCTGGCTGAGTTTGAATCTGATGGACGGAAGCCATATCGGTTTTCTTCCCGTAGTCACTGGCCGGGTTGCGGTAACATGTCCCCCATTCATGACCCATACAACCGTAGCCAGTACACTTCAGGTTACGTCGGGGCCTCGGGGGTTGTCTCCAGTACTAGTCGAGGGAAGGGTCGCTTGCCGTGATTTAGGTAGACCTTCCTCTGCGGTGCGTGCCGAGTCCATTGCTTCGGAAAATGTTTGTTGTTGAATGCCTACCATAGCTACCTGCAGATACTCCAATAAGCCTGCGCGAAAATTGCTCAACATGAACATATCATCCGGAGGTACGGTTAGATTTTCCGCGAGTTGTTGGAGACGTTCGGCGTAATCATCGACAGATTCCTTTGGTTGCTGATTGATTGTACGAAATTGGATGTGCGTTTGGTCGTCTGTTTTGATGGTTCGGTAGCGTCTTTTGAATGCGGTAAATACCTCCTACAACGTATTAGTAGGATGTATTTGTCTATGGTATGCAAACCAATTCGACTCTTTCTCGGTGAGAGAATTACCGAATAATTCCAGTTGGACCATGGTTTCCGTTTTGCCATTTAATCTAATAGTAGATTCAAACTTACGACAATGTGTCTCGGGGCACTTACCGGTTTTGTACTCAGGATACGGTACCGCTTTCCAAGCGGTCGAGGTAGGGTGTCGACCCGTGGGTTGAACGCTTGGATCGCCGGCATGTCGACAGGTTGGGGTTGGTACTCCAGTAGCCATAATGCGGCGCGGTTGGGGAAAATTATATGGACAGGAAATAGAAGGGTCGTCGGTATGGCCACAGAACGTGCAAAACCAAATAGGAGGTCTAGGACGAACCTGGTGGTGGTGATGTGGAAAAGGATATCCAAAACATTGCTGCTGTACCGAGTATTGGTGTCCTGGAATCGGTTGTGGGCGCACCGTGTGATGCATTGATGGAGCACGTCCTTGATCTTATCGAAACTGTCGTAAACGTAAATTGGGCAGTTGTAACCGAGACGCAGCTAGATCGAGGTCCAATTGGGGAGTCGGTTCTAGGGCTGCGAGAAGTTCTTGATCCGTTGCGTCTTCTGGCGGTAGTTCTTGGAGTCGGTTTTGGATGGCCGAATACTGCAGAAATGCTTGGGTACGAAACCTTTCGCGTTCTTTGTCGGTAAGCTGTAAGTCCTCTCCGGTAGCTACCGGGTTGTGTAGTACCGAGTCGGAAGATGGCCTCTGCCAAGTGGATGAATGTGGATGTCGTGCAGTTTGGAGTTCTCGCGGGGTCGGTAATTCGTCCTGCGTGAATAAAGGTTGAGGTCGTCGTGTCGGATGAGTAGTTGTTGAGGGAGCTCGGAACATCGGTGACGGTAGCAAATCTTGTACGCTCCGGTGCATGCGAGTGTTGGAAATCGTGAGAGCCTCGAGGTCGAACTCGGGCGGTGGTCCTGCAGATCTAGTGTGGCGCCGGGCCATGTGAAAGTCTGGTCTATTGGAGTTTTGTGACAACCGGACTGAATGATTCCGGTAGGACAGAAAAAAGGCGCGGTGTCACACAAATGCTAAGCGATAATAGAGTACCGGGATCGGTAACTCTATCTTTATAAGCAATGGAGTTCTAGAATTCGAACACTAGATGGTCGCCAAATGGTAGCTCCTCCTGATAAGAGCCTACTCTGTAATCAGTACCGAGACGATTGATAGCTACCGAGGAGAAGGAAATTAACAGAATAGGCAACAAAATACTCAAAGCTAAGTCGGTTATCACAAAACCGAGGGAAGACAAACTGATCAGAATATGCAATGGCGCACAGAAAGCTACACGGTAGATGAGAAATCAGAGAGGAGTACTCCTAGGAAAAGTCAGTTATCTGGGAAAATGGAGCGTACCAATGAGGTTGGCTCTATTGCTTTTATACCACAGTACAACCAAATCTGACAATTAGGTCAGATCGGTAAAAAAGTGTTTCCTAGATCTACCTACTGGAGTAACTTGGAAAATTACCCAGGTAAAACTCGGATCGGTAGACCTACCAATACCTCCTAATTTACGGTTAACATTTATGTTTTGCCCTTACTCCCTCCGTCATTTAGGGGTTAAAGAATTTTGGCATGTACACAATGAGCTAACACCTTCATATACACAATTACCAAATTCATTTTACCAAATTTAAGACTAAACTTTGCATATTAGGCATTTTTCAAAAAGTTTCAAACTTGGGCAGCGGGCCTAAAAAATGAGTCTAACCAACATTATAGCTTATAATCTTACTATTGAGGAACCTTGAACAGTTGAAAATTTGTAGGTACTAATGAATTCAAGTTGGTTGAAATATCCTATAGTTGGATCATTCAAAAAGATTTTAGATTAAAAACTATTTGCTTTTTTATGAGAAAGGTACTTTTAGGCAACTTTGGAGTGTTTGGAGAGAAACATAGTTGTAGCCCTTTAGGAGTCAATATTCGACATTTCAAAGGCAAGTAGCGAAATCAAGTGATCCACAATGACTAAGTTACTGACAAAAATTGTCAAAATTATGTCATCTACAATGCGCATTTTCTTGTAGTGTGTATAAGGTAAAATGGCATTAACCCTCAAACGCCAAAGCAAGCCACAGGCTTGTTTATGAGAGAATAATGGAGAAAAAAGTGGATTTTCTTAACCCAAATTGGAATAAATTGGTGCTTTGGAAAGGCAATGAAAAAATAAAGCTAAATTTAGCAAATATGCATGTTTTAGTAAATTGTACACTCCAAGGAAATTGGAAAGATAATTTGTAAGGAAGGAGAAGAGGGAGTCGAACAACAAGAGACCTTGATGCATACCAGAGCTAGCAGCGCATGGAAGCATTGTTCGACAATGTTTTTTTCTCCTTAAATCCAGAATCGCACAATTCAGTGCAAAGCCAGAATCTAATTGAATTGATTTTTTTGGAGTGACACCTATTGAGGTAATTGATGCAACGTAGTATTGCTAGAAGCCAAAGACGTACGGGTGCTAAATAATGGTGTGTGGGAGGAGGGGTTAGGCATGGGCTGATCTCTAGAGTGTCCTTGTGATGAGTTATCCCATATGGTTTGTCCATGGTGACCTCCTAGTGTACACTACTTAAGGTGGAAGGCCTTTGAGTAAAGATCATCTCTTTCTACGCATTCCTTGTGTTTGTGTGTGTGCCTTGTGCAATCTTCTCTACCTTCAATAGGTTATGGGCCCACTCATGTGTGTTTCATGAGTATTAGATTGCATTTGTGCAAGTATTTTGAGGTCGGTGCGCAACGGGCGGTTTTGGAGCATTGTTGGAGGTTTTGGAGCTTGTTGAAGCGCCATCGAGCTCAAAGGCCAAGAATGGAGCAAAGGGCACGCAAGAGGAGCAAGTTTCTTCAAGCGAGCGGCGGTACCCCGAGAGATCACGCAAGCCACCTGGAGAATGGTGGAAGAACCACATCTTCCCTCAAGTGGAGGACGAGCATGCGAATGTGGCATTATCGGATGGTCCATTGACCATTCGAGAAGCCATGCAAGGTGAGGATGCGGTCAAGTGGGAGCGCGCCATGCAAGAGGAGTACGACTCTCTAATTGCTAACGGTACGTGGCAATTAACTCCCATTCCAAAGGATCGCAACCCCATTGGTTGCAAATGGGTGTTTCGGACAAAGAGGGATGTTTCGGGTATTGTTGTGCGTCACAAGGCAAGATTAGTAGCCAAGGGGTTCGCGCAAGTGCATGGGGTGGACTTTCACAAGACATTTGCTCCCGTGGCCAAGTTCACCACCATTCGATGCATTCTTGCCATTGGAGCGGCCTTGGACTTGGAGATGCATCAAATGGATGTGAAGACCGCATTTTTGAATGGCGATTTGGAGGAGGACATCTACATGGTGCAACCCGAGGGCTTTGTGCAACAAGGTAAAGAGCACCTTGTTTGTAAGTTGCAAAAATCATTGTATGGGTTGAAACAATCTCCAAGAGCGTGGTACCAAAAGATTGACACGTTCTTGCTTGCACACGGGTTTACTAGGAGCATTGCGGATCATAGTCTCTACTTCATGCAAGAGGGGCAAAATGTGGTGATTGTGATCATATATGTTGATGATTTGATCATTCTTGCAAGCCTCATGAGTTTAATGAATGCATTAAAAGGCATGCTTGAGAGAGAGTACGAGATGAGTGATCTTGGAGAATTGCACTTTTGTCTTGGTGTTGAGTTTGTGCGTGATAGGGCTACACGCACTATCACCATGAGTCAAGGCAAGTATGTGATGGACGTGCTCAAGAGATTCGGGATGGAGGATTGTAAGCCCGTGGCAACACCATTGGATGCAAACTCCAAGCTCGTCAAGCTTTCGGAGGAGGAGTATGCGATGGAGGCTAAATCGATGGCGGAGGTGCCATACAAGCAAGCGGTGGGGTCATTGATGTATGCGATGATTGCGACACGGCCCGACCTTGCGTATCCAATTAGCGTGGTGAGTCAACACATGGCGAGACCGGGCTCGATGCATTGGATGACGGTCAAGAGGATCATGCGTTATTTGAGGGGCACAAGCGATGTGAAGTTGTGTCTTGGAGGCAAAGACATTGTGTTGAGCGGCTATTGTGACGCGGACTACGCGGGAGACACGAGCGATCGAAGATCGACAACGGGCTACATGTTCAAGGTCGGATCGGGAGCGGTGTCGTGGAATAGCAAGCGGCAACAAACCACGGCGACATCAACGGTGGAGGCCGAGTACATGGCTACGAGCCATGCCACGAAGGAGGCCATTTGGTTGAGGCAACTAATGGTGGATGTGGGTTGCACACAAGGTGAGGCTACAACGATTATGTGTGACAACCAAGGGTGCATTTCACTTGCAAAGAACCCTACACATCATTCACGCACGAAGCACATTGATGTGCAATACCACTTCATTCGGGAGAAGTTGGAATTGGGAGTTATACATTTGGAGTATTGCCCAACGGAGCACATGGTGGCGGATGTGCTCACAAAGGGTCTTTGTAGAGACCGACACCAACGATTAGTAATAGCATTTGGACTTAGAGGCTTTGGCTCTACGCAAAGTGGGAGTATTGAGGTAATTGATGCAACGTAGTATTGCTAGAAGCCAAAGACGTACGGGTGCTAAATAATGGTGTGTGGGAGGAGGGGTTAGGCATGGGCTGATCTCTAGAGTGTCCTTGTGATGAGTTATCCCATATGGTTTGTCCATGGTGACCTCCTAGTGTACACTACTTAAGGTGGAAGGCCTTTGAGTAAAGATCATCTCTTTCTACGCATTCCTTGTGTTTGTGTGTGTGCCTTGTGCAATCTTCTCTACCTTCAATAACACCAAGGCCTTTTTTCATTTTTATAAAGTAACAAAGTGGTGGCATAAATTGTTACAGTGGTGTTCCATATTTCAACATTCATCCACATATTGAATAGAAAATATCACATATCCATACTTTTGTTTTTATCCACAATCTAGCGATTTCATCCAAGATTTTTTTTTAATTTGATGTTCTTTGGCATAAATCTTCATGGTTTTTGATCATTTTTAAGCCATATATATTTTTGATGCAATTTAGCAGTATCTTGCCCAAAAAAAGATCCTAAATGACATTGTTCACTTCGTTCACTGTTCAAATGGGATTTGAAGAATTCTCATTAGTTGTTTGCGTACTCAAGGGGCAACTATTGGGAATAGCTCTCTAAATTTTTAAAATTTCTTTAGACTGCCTGTCCAAGACGCTCTTGACTTTTAAGAGTTAACCCCTAAAGGACCAAGGCTAATTTTCCAAGTTCGGTCAACTTAGTATGGAATGCGTATTGATCCTCAATTATTGAGATATTTTTGTGGTGATTCTACTCATTGTAACAAAGATGGGATGGTAATTTGCGTACGTAGATGATGTATAGATCAAAAGATACAATCATGTAAAGGTGAAAAACCTAATTGCGGGCACCTCCTGAAAATTTTCATACAATGAGCTATGCATTTGAATTTTTGTACACAATGAGCTAATGCCCCCATATACACGACTGCCAAATTCATTTTACCAAATTTGAGACTAAACTTTGCATTTTGGGCATTTTCAGAAAGTTTCAAACTTGGGCAACAAGCCAAAAAAAAAATGCTACCAACTTTGAAGCTTATAATCTTACTATTAAAAAACCTTGAACGGTTGAAAATTTTTAGGTTGTAATAAATTCAAGTTGGTTGAAATATCCTACGGTTGAATCGGTCAAAAAGGTTTTAGATCAAAAGCTATTTGTCTTTTTATGAGAAGGGATACTTTGAAGTGTTTGGAGAGAAACATAGTTGTGGTCCTTTAGGGGTTAAACCATCCATTTCAACTATTGTCTCTGGAAATTTTGAAAATCAAACTTCTACTATTGTAGGTTAGGGACAAATTTGATATAAACAAATTTTAAAAATACATGCTAAAAATATGGAAAATCATTTTCCCAAAGAAGTTTTCATTTGTATAGTGCAAAGAGAATCTTGAAGAAAATTCAAAGATATTCTACCTACAAAACCTTAATTTTTGGGAAACAATTAACCCTTAAACAACCACACTACAATACTTCATCTACCCAATCAAACCTCGTCAATTTTGTCACATTTTAAAATGTATTGTATATTTTTAGTATTTTTCTCATATGATTTTATTCTTAAACCAATTGACACTGATAATTTCATAATTATTTAAATGAAAATGAATTTTATTAGATTTTTCAAAGCTTTTCTCCATAGTAATTACAAAAATGCCTAAAATAGCATGAAATTTTTAGGAAAAATGAAAATAATAGTGATGAACAACAAGGTGTAACTGACATACTTCTTGAACTTATATAAAAAGAAATTTGATTGAAAAACATTTTTTGGAGTGTATATTGGAATTTTAAGGCTACGAACTTTGAATTGTTGTAAGAAACGCAATTTCAACAATTTTGAAGAACTTTAAATTAGACTAGAAAGTAGAAAATAGCTCCTACACTTTCTTAGTTGGAACTATTTTCATTTGAAACTAGGAATTAGGTGAAAATCAATGTTTGATTGAAAAATGATCAAACATGGCCCCGGGGCTCTTTGCACACTTAAAGATTAAACACTTGACACAAATGTACCACCTTGACCTCCATTTGTGGTATTTTGGCTTTTAGACAAATAAGATTTACAAAAACAAAGTGAAAAAAATTATATAAATTTTGAAAATGAAATTATAGTTACATCCTACTTGTAACATACCCGTGGTATTTTTCCAAACATAAAAAGTATCATGAATTGCATTCTAAAAAACCCCAATTATGCACACTTGTAAAAGTCCCAATTAAATCACAAATATTCACTTCTAGGTTCTTTGGAGATTACAAGTGATTGATTTTAGATTTTTTTGGGTGGTGGTTGTTGAGGACATCTACATGACTAGAATGGAAGGTGAGAGGTTACAAGTCATTCTAAATTAATTGTAAATTTGAAACCAAATCAAGTGCTCATGGAAAACATGATCAGAACACCCAAAAACAAATTTAAAAAATATCCTTGCAACATTCAGGTGTCCTTCAAAAACTTGAGGAGGGTGCCAAATTTATAGCTTGTCCCCACAACAAACAGTCACCGACGTACCGACGATTTCACTAGCAGCCAGTGAGAGGCTGAGTTAACCCGTGTGGGTTAATTTTGACGACCGGCACCGTTGAAATTAAAAAAAAGACTTACATAGCTTTTGTATGAAAAAATGATCAACAAAATTGCACAATTTTTGAAAAAATGCCACCGTTGAGAAGATTGATGAAACTTATTTGGGGTATTTTGTACATATGCTAAAATCGGATTGATCAAAAGTGCTCCAAAATTCTAAAAATTTCTACCATGCATAATGATCATTATTTTGAACATGTGCAAAAAATTTCACATAATTTGGAGGTGTGAGGAGGAAAATATGAGGGTCTCAAGTGACACCCAGCTAGCCTCGTAGCTCAAAAAAATCACCAAAAATCGCACATTATATGAAATTTCGATCAAGAAGTACCCACGGATTCAGCTCTCAAAAAGAACTAGGGTCTCTTTGTTGCTCACCTTACAATTCACGGCCCAACAACTTGAATTTCCTCACTTTCTAGTTCTAGAAGCCACGTGGTAGCCTCGTGGTCCTTTAGGGGTTAAGGAAATATCAGACGTCAAAGAGGACGAGGACGCCTACACGAATCGACTGGAACAGGAAAGATGAAACCTGGTAACGCGTCCTCGTTGTGGACGTTTCCCATCTTATTGCAAATCTTCATTGAAGTGAAGAAGTTTCCCATTCTGGCCATGGATGGCACACAGGTTGCGCACACCACGGGCATCCCAGCAAACCTATGATCGATGCTTTCGAGTAACCTGCAGAAATATTCATGCTTGAGCCACGCCTGATAATACCACCCTTGGAGATTTTAATAATCATCCAATGCACTACATGAGTTTGATACAGCTACAAAGAAAATCAAACTCTGGAGTTGAGAGCATCGACCTAGTTGGTCACCTACTTAAAAACTACAACTTCTGCGCACACTAATCCTAGAAAAACCTCAACTCCATCCTGCATTTCAAGTGGCATTGAAAATTTCTTCAGCTGCTTGGAATGCTACTTGAATGGAGGGGAATTGTGGCCACTCTATTTCTAGAAAGCTGCAAACACTCCTAGAATCTAGGTGCTGCTGCTGCTGCAAAATGCTATTCACTAATTGGACCCAAAAAAGATCAAATCAGATGCACATGAACTTTTCGTCGTCTGCCATAACAACCGCTACAACCGCTTAGCTCGAATTTACAACCACTCATGCACATATCGTTTCTCATCACCCAAGAGCTCACATCGTCGCCTTCTGTGAGCTTCCACCCCTTATGCCGCCGAAACTCCGCGTAGTCGACCGAGATGAGCATAGGTCTCTGATATGGAAACGTAAGGGCAAGAGGTTCATAGCAGGCATTGAATTTCAAGGTGATTTTCAGAAAAAGGATTGGCTCCTTGTAGATGCAAGGACAGGTAATGCCAAGTACACAGAATTAATTAACAACGAAGAAGGAAGACTGCATGGTAGGTACCTGGCACAACTTGAAAATTGCGAAAGTCCATCGAGTTGGTGCTGATGCACATAAACGAGCCGTTCACAGACCTGGAAGGTTTAAGCCAAAAAGACCCATTAATACCAGTTTGAACATAACTGTTTATTATATAATCATATCAGACTCGTCTAAATATCCTCCCAACTCTGATCGCTTCTACCATTCTAAAATTTGTGCAGGGTAAAACCACGAAGATTGCAGCTAACGCACTACTGTAAACAAGCGGCTTCCTCCACCCTCGATATCTCAGCAGACAACAACTACCGTTCAATCACTACCTACAAACGGAAACAGAGGAAACAATAGAGTTGACCAAAAAGTCAGCTCAAAGAGAAAAGGTTTAGCAAACTCCTCTTCAACTCCTCTTGAACTCATATTGAAATATAAATAGTTCAAAAACTAGTGCATGATGAGTTGGGAGACAATCTAAAACAAGACTCTGTCATTATTCTCCACACCTCGCAATGACTACCACACCTTCTACCAAAGCTCCAAGCCCATGGCCTACAGGGGACAAGCTATGACACGACACTATTCAACGCAAGTACAGCTCAAAAAAGAGGTTAGAAGTAGAGCAAAAAGGGAGGTTAGATGGCTTTCTTTTCGGTTAGCTCTGAAAATGTCATAAAGGTGAACAGAGCAACTCTGCTATGTCTGAAAATTCGCGACAGACAATTGTTCCAAGAGGAACCAAGTAGATAAAGCACGTACCTGGACATTGTGAACGGATAAATGTGCTCATTTCTGAGATCAGGCAGCCCTTGTGATCGATAATGTGGTCCGAGAACTGTAAAGAAAGACGGCCCCCTACACGCCATGCTAGTTGCTGCAATTCACCGTTGTTCGAGGCCTCGCACGTTCATCTGTCGGTTATGAGGGCGGCATCAGGAACTACCTCACAGGTGAAGAACTTTATCTGAATCTTCGCTGACATAACAACAGTAAAAGGTGAACAGGAAGAGTACTATTGTTTCGGACAACTGTATCTTTCTGCAGTGAGCGCGTGAGGCGAAACACCTGAAGGAAATCCCATCATTGCCTCAGCATGGTGTTGAGCGCTATGGACTCACAGAGGGAGAAACAAAATTGTAGAGTCGCAACACTCTGATCCCTCTCGTGAAAATTAATAGAAATACGCGACAGAGGAAGAGGAAAGATTCCAAAAGAGTGAAGTACTACAGAAAACTGCACGAGCGATTGGTGCAGGCTTAGCAGAGATAGTACGTCCCGCATGCACATGCACAGAAACGTGGAATACTGACTTCTTTCTGACAAGAAGATTATGTGCGGAAGCACCCAAATCTGGTCACCTGACATTAGGATACTAAATGATTTACTTCTCCCATCGTCGACAGACGAAGCTTTCGTTTCGTCCTCTCCTCAACTCTGCAGACCTGGAACAGGCCTCGTGCAGGATGCATGACAGTTGTAATCAACACCTCAATCTGATTCCATGTCTGCGACAATTAATTTGATGTAATGCTGTAGAAACTTTTCAAGCGATGTCTTTTTCCGTATATATATGATATAAGTACTTGACCTCGATCTCCGTTGGTTTCTAGGCTCAATCCATATCGAACCATCTGCTTCTCTCCCCTCTGTTGAACATCACGAAATTTCTGAAGCTGGCAATTACACCACCTCCTTAGATGGCCCCCCAATTGGATAATGAGGTTCTTTCCGGGCAGTGCCTCTTCTGTAGCTCCGAGTCAAGCAAATGAAGCATTTGCATCTAGTAGTGTAGTAATCAGCAGTGGGAGTTGCTAACTCACAAGTGCCTTTGTCTAGCTACTATACCTTTAATGCAGTTCTTATTCGAAAAGTACCAATCGACTACACAGGGCAAAGGTACTTGCTAATTTCTCCGAAGTGCATCAATAGTGATATGGTTTTCGTATCTGGTCCACGAAATTTAATCTGCAAGTACATTTCCTACACTTGGTAGGAATTATCAGTACTTGCAGCGGTTCCATTCTGAGTTTAAAGAAAAGAATCTCATTCGCCACATCGTCACATCATCTGCTTAAACATGTATACAGTTCATGCATGATGAGCTGATTGTCGTTTTCCATTTACTACAGTGAACAACACCGAACAGGCAGGTCAATGCATGAGATATACATCCTCCACAAGGGTGCTTTGCAATATCCGTTGGCCCCGCGCTCTTGTACATTTTCTTGTCTCCTTTGAACAGCAAGTATAAGGTCGCTAGGAAGAGACCCTCCCCTTCCAACCGCCCGTCAAAGAATCCCTGGCAAAAACAAGTCATATACAGCCTCAATTCTAGACGATAATATGGATGAAGGACTCCACACAAAACTTCGTAACCATTTGCTAGGAGCTCCAAAATGGCACAAAGAGTCTTTTCATACCAAAGAGAGAGTATGAACTAAATAATACCGGTATTGGGACAATACTATCTAGAAAACAGGTCAGGACGCACCTACCAACCGAAGATACAACAAAATGTAGACATTGCGGCTGAGAAGTCCTTAAACTCACTATTAGGACATCTTTGCACACCGCATCTCGATCGCCCGTATCAGAATGTTTGAGAGCTAGGGTTTTAACCTAAACTACTTGACAAGGACAGTCGCAAACGTAAAAATCACAAACAACTTTGTAACACACGCGTGTAGAACTTTATTCTCTATCCAAGTTTTAACGCCGCATAAATCAGTCCGGATGAACTGAGAACGGGACAGTAGCAGTCATTGTACAAACACCACGTGCATTTTCAGAACAACTGTGCGCCAGAATCATCGCATCTGCGGCATGTGCATCGACCATTCTATCATGTAGAACAAGGAAACTGCTGAAGGCACTGATGGTAGTAATAGATGTTGTTGCTAAACTAGAAAAAATGATTAAAATCCTACCAGAAAAATGAAATTCACTATTTGTTAACATGATTACTGTATCTTTTAGGAGAACATATCAACTCTGAGATAGCCAAAGATTCAGACGAAGGAGTGGTATTCCATCCTTTACACATTTGTAATCTCAGCTCTTCGAAGACTTCCGTCAAAGTTCTAGACGATTCACAGCACTAAATATTTCGATTCAAACCGACAGAAAAATATCACAAACGTACGGAAATATTGGACTTGAAAAGCACAAGTGAAAATCGTATTCAAGGCTCGGAACGAAACAGAATAGCACATTTCTCCCGACAGCACTCGCACGTGTAAGGTATCAACTCAAGGTGAAGGACAACTAAAGAACCGTGGATGCACTTGCTGGTGTAAGTTAAACCACCAGTAAGACAATTGCTTAAAAAGATAGTATGAAAGCGTCAAATACTCTCATCCTTCAGAAATAGTTTCATCAACATGAATGTGCTCTCCATTCGTTATCAACAAGTTCAGAAAGGTGAACAATAAGGACAATGTCACAGTCACATAGATGTTTGAGGAAAATATCGTACTCTAAGGAAATGGCCACATGGAGCAGCTCCGCGTTACTACAAATCACTAAACTGATCCTGCTAATGTCCAATACAATGATCTCGGCAACGCAATAACCTCACACGTCTAACGAACTGGAAGCATTGCGTTTCTGACAAGAGTACTCAAACCAAATTCGCCTCCTACACAAGCCACAGGGGAGAAATCGAATCTTTCCAATAAAATTCAGTCCATGTTCATCGAGATTGCAAGTTGCTGCTAAACTGGAACACAGAAGACGTTCACCGAAGATTGAGCTGCAAAATCACAACGATCGGAGCACAAGAAACAACAGAGGCTCAACATTACCGCAACAGCACAAGAAAGTACGTCCTCCGCAGGCAAACGGATACATCATCGCACTACTCTCCTCGTGAATTCACTCATCAAAACTCCTCGCACAGTCACTCTGCTCGCAAAAGTTACTCCCGCATATTCATCGAGATTCTAAGTTGCTGCTAAACTGGAACAAAGAAGACGTTCACCGAAGATTGAGCTGCAAAGCTAGCAAGGCACAACGATTGGAGCACAAGAAACAACAGAGGCTCAACATTACCGCAACAGCACAAGAAAGTACGTTCTCCACAGGCAGGCAACCGGATTCATTATCGCACGACTCTCCTCGTCAATTCAATCATCAGAACTCCACACACACTCTGTTACTCCCGAAGGTTGCAGAGGAAGGCGCTTGAGCAAAATTTCATCGCCAATTTTGGCACAAGAAAGGCCCCGGGCAGAGGCCGGGCCTGTGCGAAGCGGCATATGAAAGAAACTAAGAACGCGGCAGCTCATGCGAATGAAACTGGAAGCGAAGGAGGGACAATGGCTGGCTGCCCGCCCGCCTGCCAGCATCTCGCAGCACCGGCAAAAACGAAAGACTCGGAGACGACGACCAAAATCCAGTGCGCGAGGGGACAGTCAGTCAGTGACAGAGTGAGAATGGTGCCAGGCCGGGCCGGGTGGCGCTGGACGGGCTGCGCAACCCCGGCCCGGGATTTAGCTAGTTGGGTGGTGTGCATCGCCTCTCAGATCCTCTTTGCAGAATCAGGGGCACTTTACATTACGGTCCGAGTCAGCCCTCCCCCCCTTTTCTTTTTCCTTTCTTTGTTCTTTTCTTTCTTTTCCTTTCTCTCTTTTTTTAAAATTATTTATTGGTTCAGGGAAAGAGGCATTGTGGAGACACCCATTTTCTTGGGGTAAAATTAATTGTTGCAAATATATTTCGTTCATGATTCCATTGAAATGCATTCTCGTTCTTCATCCATGCTATTTCGATTAGAACTCCTCGTAGCGTAGTTGCTTGTTTATTTATTTATTTTAAAACCCCTCTTTTCACTGAAGCCAAATTGCACTAAAAATATAAAACTTGGCCACAAAACAACCGAAAACTCAATTTTTGACCAACAAAATATCTTCAATTTTTTATAAAATATTGGATGAAATCATCATATCTTGATGAAAATAACATTGAAATGTAGATGAAAATCATTTTCTATGCAAAATATAGATGAGTGTAGAAATACCGTACGCGGAAAGCAGGGTCGGCACTTTCATGTCGAATAATTAATAAAAGTTGAAACAGTGGAGGTCGGCACTTTCAGAAGTACTTATTAAGAAATTGGCTATTAATAGCTAACTTTTTTTTCAATTGCTAAACATTTTATTTTAGTTTTTGTCTATGATTTTTGTTGAGTGTTATGTTTTTATTTTTATTTTTTTCAGCTTTTTGTTGACTTTATTTTTGTTGATTTTGACAAAATGCTTAATAAATTTTTATTTATTTTTGGCATTTTTTGAGGAATTTTTTTCTACCGACCCTGCCTTCTACGTATGGTATATGGTTCTACCATATATATTCTTTTGCATTGCCAGTTTCGCGTTCTTTAAATTCTTATGGGATTCAATAAACCCATCTATTGGATTCAAGAAACCTTACCTTTGAATATGAGAAGTTGAATAAAAGAATGATATATGAATTGGACCTTGACTCAAATGCAGAGCCATTGAGTATTGAACATATGTGCCTTCTATATGTTTGATGAAGTTTGGTTCAATAGTCAATATGTAGGGCATCATTTCTACAAATTGTTCGTGTGGTCAAACTTCCAAAAATGACTTTAGATCTTTTTTAATGAATTTTAAATCATTAACCTTTGAAAATTTGAATAAATTCTAGTTTTCACTTTTAGAGTTTCAAATTTAACATAATTGGTTAAATTTGGTTTATTTATTGTAAACTTCAAAAAAGAAAAATAAATGATGGGGGGAACATTATTACTTTTCCCAAATCGAAAAGTTTGTAACACTAAGACAATGCTGAAGTAATTACCATATGGTTGCCATTTGTGGCACTAATCCCTACTAAAATAAATAAATATGTAAATAAAAAAATCAAGGTGGGTGTAGCTGCCGACTAAACCCTCAACAGCGGTGGAGAAAAATAAAATGAAAAAAATGAAAAAAAATGTATATTTACATGAAGAGAGGAGAGAATTCAAAGAGGGAGAGGGAAGGAAAAGGGTACCCGGCCTCGCAACCCACCGCTGAAAAGAACTGTTTTTTTAATTTCTTTTTTATCTTTTTCTTTTGATGTTTTTAGGATTCTGACGGTTGTACCTTCTTTGAATGCTTTTTTTTCCTCTTTTTTTCTTTCTTTGTTTTTTTTTTTCTCTAATTTTTTTTCTTCTTTCTTATAATTATTAGGAGACGCAAGGGAGAGGGAGAGAGAAGGCAAAAGGTGTGCGACCGCACATCCTAAGGCCAAAAACTTTTTTTTTTTTTTTTCCCCTTCTGTCACCATTTATAGTTCAGTCAACGGCTATACCCACCCTTATTTTATTTTTATTAAATTTAATTATTTTTAATATGTTTTTAGTAGGGTTGAGTGCCGCGAATGGCAAACTAAATCCTAACAAATGAAGGGGGGAAAAATTTAGACCCTAGTGCAAGTGTGGAACCCACAGCTGCACGTGAAGAGCCAAAATGGAAAGAAAAAAGGAAGAAGAAATAAAAGTCAAGAAGAAAGAAAAGAAAGAAGACAAGAGGAAGACAAGAAGGAAGACAAGAAAAAAAAACTAGATAAATGAAAAAATGAAAGAAAAGATAAAGATAAGAATAAGAAAATAAATAAATAAATAATTTGTTTACAATGCAAGGAGTATTTAAATAGAAAATTGTGTGTTATTGTTGATAATTCCCTATCGCAGAAAATCAAATTGCTAATAACTCCCTATCACAACTGAATTCAACAATTCCTCCCTACTAATCTAACCTATATATTGATTTTTGTCAACCTTCTCTGTTCATCTTCGTATTGCATTTCAGCTCAACCAATCCAGAATCAGTGAATTGTGTACAAGAGTTTGTAATGTACAGCTTCAAAGAGAAAAAATGTTTTCATATCACAAAACATATATACAATTTTTGTGATATGAAAACATTTAATTATTATATAATTAAAATAATAATAAAATGTTTTCATATCACAATTTGATTATTATTTTAATTTTTTGATTTTCTATTTTTTTGTAGTGTAATTTTTTTATTTTTGATGTTGTGAGAGAGAGGGAAGCTGGCCGAAGGGTTATTGCGAATGAAAGATTTTATTGGGGAAGTGCTATTAAGTTGGCCACCAAGACTAAGATCATGGCGCATGGTACTCTTAGTACCCTTTTTCAAGGATAGATTGATGTAGTCAAGAAGGAAAGTGAATTGCTGAATTGCTAAAAAGATGGTTACATACCTAAATACCTAGTTTAGCGTTTCCACTCACATATGCCAAGTACATCAAACAAATAGTCAATGAACCGATTACGAATAGAATGGAGGATAAGATTTCATGATGTATTCAATTTTTTACAAATTTTTTAACTAAAACTTAAGTTTTGAAGGATCTTGGATTCACGTTGTACTTCAAGGATGTTTTGAATCTTGAGCCCAACTCACTAAGTCCTCCGGGCCATCATTAGGCTGGGCTTTGATGTAGTTCTTCACTTGCAACAAAATTCTTCCATTTGAGTCAAAGAACAAAAGAGCCCTGGAACTCACATCTTATCCCACATTGGCCATGTATCAAACCCTCCCCAAATAAAGTTGGAGATTGTAGTTGGTTTGGTTTTTTTGTGTGGTTCTTTTGGTTTTAGGAACGGTTTACACTACAGACCAAGAACTCATTCCATATAGCTCTAAAATTTGAGATTGACTCCATCAACTCGTCCCGGGATGACTTGGGTTTACACTACAAGAAAAAAAAAAAGTGACAAAAGGAGTTGAGGTCCTCAAAAGGCCTAGATATAGGCCTAGTGAATAATGTTGAAGGGTCCCAAAATTTTGTGGTGAGAGAGGCAAAAAGGGTTCTCTCATCGCCGAAGGAGGAGACCATGGGCTTAAAATGTAGTTTTATTATTTTTTAAAATTCCAATCCAATTTCAGTTTACACTTAGTGAGAGACCCAAGGACTTTAAAAATTACATTTTTTCGAAGTGTGACCATGAATGTGTGACCATGAAGTGTGATCGTGGAATTAATCCATTTTCCTTGGTCACGGCTCTTGGTTACCCTTGCAACGAAATTCCGTTTCATGTCTTTTAGAAAAATTAAAAATTAAAAAAAAAATTAAAAAAAAAATGATGGAGATGCTCTTATCACTTCCTACGAAGTCCTGACAAAGGTCAAAGGCGAAGATGAAAGTCCACTCGTCGCTAAATCAGTGGCGTTATTACTGCTCGCGCAATCAAAGGAACTGACCAATACATAATTCTATGTGACAAACACTGCCCAGTCAAAGCATATGGGCCATCGTGCTTGCTCTGACTAGGAAGTTAAGTTACTCATGGATCATTCCTCTGCACATTGATTATGACACCTAAAAATTCGGTTCATAAAGAAGACGGCCCTGACATAGCCGAAATCTAGACGAGCACAATCATCGCTTCACAATTCGGAAATCATCATTCTGGTGATAATTTCTAAAAGTCGGCACGCAACATACTTAACGTAGTCGCACTCGAAAAGAAACCCACAATCCATTGAGGACAGAAATATGGAATCACATCAATTGCAAACTGAGTTAAACAAGAGATCGAGCCATGATCAAGTTTTCTTTTGAACCAAAGATCGTTCAGATTAAGGTAGTTATCTTTTTCCCATTTCATGAACCGCAAGAGGATTACGGCCATGGAACAACGACCAAGTGAAATCCTCGATCGACGAAAAGACGCCATTGATGGAGCTGTGAATGGCCTCGGAAGTGCCAATGGGAATAGCCAGGAAGTAGTGAGCGAAGAAAGCTTCAAAAATGCCCAAGAGGGAGCCAGCAACGACGTCACAGAAGAAGTGTCGGCCGAGGATGATACGGGAGGACGTGGTCGCCACGGCCCAAGCAGTGACAGTACTGCCGATCAAGTTGATGAGAATGGTTTCCGCGGTAGTCACAAACTCGGGCATGATGTCGATTCGCCCCTTGAGGAGCAGCTGCAGGTACGGCATCCAGATTCTGTGCGACTGGTCACGCCACATGGGAATGTAGAGTCCGAACATGGTGACGACTAACAGGGCGCGCGTGGAGTGGCCGCTGGGAAACGACCAGTGGTCCACTTGAATCGTTTTGAAGTGACCGCGGTTGTAGACCGGCCGGGGTCTTCGGACGATCTTCTTGATGATGGAGACGAAGATCAAGTCGAAGAGGAAAGCCATGAAGAGGTTGAAGAAGAACATCCGAAGCTCGGGAGTGAGCTTGGGTCGGGGCGCCAGGTAAGTGGCCGCTGCGCACGGGATGAGGAACACGCCGTCGCCGGAAAACTCCAGAGTGCGCAGAAACACGTAGAAGAAGATGCCCAGGCCGTGCTCGTGCACCCACGCGGAGAACTTGCGGTCGAACTCCACCACATGGTCGAGAATGCTGAGCTCTGAAGCTGCCTTTCTTCCGTCTTTTGGTTGATCTTGGTGATACGAATGCTGGCAATGGATCACTTGCGGTTGTTGCAGTGATGAAGGTGTCGTCGCCGATGACTGTGGCTCCTCGGAACTCTCTCGTTTCCGCCTTCTGCTTGACTGTCGCAATACCATCGCTGGCTGCACTAGCTCGCCGTTCTCAGTCTCTTCAGCTGCAACGTACATTCATCAGACCATTGAGAAATTTTGGAGTTAATTTTTCAAAAACAGAAGCTAAAACTCAAACTGTCGCAGTATTATTGCTGCACTAGCTCGCCGTTCTCAGTCTCTTCAGCTGCAACATTCATTCGGCAGTGAAGATTATTGAGCAAGCCATCGTTGGATTGTCTTCCACCGACACGTCTACGCTAGTAGGAAATGTGTCTTTTTTCACTTAGTATAAATAAAAAAGGAATGAAATGGCATGAGGCATATGGGTTGCGTCGATGTTGGTGAGTGGTTTTGGTCACAAGAAGACAAAAATCTTGGTACAATATTCCGTCACTGTTCACTGTTTTCACAAAGTGGGGAATGAAAAACGACAGTTCTGCTACTAGTGCTACCTTCGACTCTCACTGCCCACGGCTTCTTCGTTCAGGCGTGGCCTATTGAGGTCAACAAAACTTCTATAATTGTTCCTACTAGAGTTCTAGCTCCTCAAATTCAACTTTCTCATTCGTTTTTATTGAAAGAGGTTAAATTTTGATAGACTTTAAAGTAACTTTCTTTGATAGATTTTGAACTTTTGATAGACTTTGAAGTTTCATTAATAGAAATCTTGTTAAATGTGACTTCTTTGTTATCCATTAACGTCCCATTCCTTTGTAAATCAGTTGAACTATACTTTTATACGTAGTTCAGCTTGTAAGATTTGTTAAAATATATTTTAAAATATTTTTCATGCATGAGATTGTATGATTTCTATTAGTCCTAAAAGAATTTGATTTTTTTTTATACAAAATGAACTTTTTACAAATTTTTAGGTCAAATACTTTAAGAATATCATATTATTTGTAGAATTTTTTTAATTAAATTTTAAAATTCGAAAGGTGAACATCTTATGCAGTGTAATTCAAACCTTGAGCTACATAGCTTGCAACGGAAATAAAATATTCAATAAATGAAATTTATAACATTCAAAAAGTGAAGTGAAAACTAGACTCGATAAATTTCATTTTCTTAAGTGAAGCAATAGCAAAAAACTTTATTTTCAAGGTCAAAATTGGTTTTGACCAACAAACATCTACTATTTGGATGCGCGGTCCTGAAAAGGTTAATGACTAAATTTGTTTTTGACTTGACTATCCATACTAATTCAAAATGTGAATTTGAGTCATTATAAATAAGTCACAATGGACATTTAGTTGTTGAAAGAAACTCATTTTACTGTGAGATTTCTATTAGTGTTTGATAGATTTTGACAGATTTTGACAGATTTTGATGGATTGTGAACTTTTAATAGGTTTTTGAATTAAAGAATGATTCTATTTTGTCCTTGTCAATTAGAATTCCTTTTTTTATTTCTACACTTTTGAAATCCAATATGGAGTCAATTTTTCAGAAATAGAATCTAAAACCCATTTTTTAAGGTAATTTTTGGATTTTACCTCGACTTTAACAAAGTTGTAGCTTTAAAAATGACAATCGATAAAAGAGGATAGAGATGACGGTATTGCTTGTAACACTTACAATTTAGTTCAGTAATCTTATAAATAAGACACGTAAAATATTCCCCTATAAGTGATAAATTTGTATTTTGAAGTATGTATAACATTCTATTAGCACCACTAACTTCTTCTCTCCTCAACAAGTGTCAAGAGCTCTTTGATTTGTGATGAGGGGCATTTTGATTCCAAGCAAAAATCTAACAATCTTTTGATTTTATACTCCCAAATTCAGGTTTCTATAGGAGAGTGTTGAATACATTTTTTTTGAACCTTTAACTATTTATTTTTGAAATCTTGTCATTTATTGTGAAGAACTGTAGAAAGGATGAGCTCTTTTGAGTGCTTAAAAATATCACGTAGCAAGTTTCCAAACTTGTAATTGTTAAAAAGATCAATGGACAAATTGATAAATAATCTTACACCAATGGACATAATGATATAAAGACTTTGCAATCAACAAGAGAATTACTAGAGATGACAACAATGTTTACTCAATCTAAAAATCTCAAAACCAAGACACTCAAAATAGTATCTTCCAACACTGCATTGATGAAATACCTCAATGTATTGATATTTCCAAGCTCCCAAGTTCTTCATTGTGAGATTCTTATGTAATGTTGTTCTCTCTTAAAATTGGACCAATGTTCTTTAGTTTGGTGGGCATCGAATCAAGAATGGGTCGAATGAACACTTCATTCGCACCGGCTTCAAAAGAGGACCAAATTTCTTACTACTGCTTCTTTCTCAAAAAACAATTCATCGAATTCTCCTAAAGTGTTCCCGCAAATGCCGTAATATATCGTTGATAGTGTTAGTTTTTTTTTTCTCGCTTCTTGGAGCTATCGCACAATCACTGTAATATAAATCTAGAGGGACCTTTGTCAATTGCATCTATGGTGTTCTGCTTCATTGCACAAAAAAACCTTCTTTGATAGACTAAAAATATACATATCTATCTCATTCAATAATAACAAGATTATCCTCAAAACTGGAAATTGCATCATTATCACCCTCCCAAATCATCACAAAAGAAGAACAACAACAAAGTCTAAGAATTATTAGTCTCTTTGAAATTGTCTTTTCCACTCCTTTCAAACCTCTTGAAGTATTTTCTTCATTCTTGACCTCTTTGAATCTCCACCCCTTGATAAAGTGTCACCTCATGACTTGACCATTTGAGACGTTTAAACCTATTTGTTCAAAAGTCCACACCAAAGTTCACATGATAATGATAAAAGTAATTATATATAAACTTCATTGTCTTGACTTTCAATCTATTGTCACGAGTGTATTTTTAGATCAGTGTTATTATAATAAACTAGTGCTCCGTTCTCTCGGCACCACCAATGACGAAGTGAAAGGCCATGAATCGAATAAGACGTGAACTGGGACGTGAAATATTAGGTTAATTCACATAATGGTTTTTAAGGGACGGAATCGAACATCATGCGAAGACCATCCAAGGATGTAAAAGGCTAGGTTACATCATGAAAAGGTCACATCATAGAAAATCCCGATCTAGAACTGTCAGCTATGAGCTCGCCAGCTCATTTACAAACCCTATAGACGTTGAAAGCTAGAAGTGAAACCTATAGTCACCAATACGGTAATACCATTATTTTAAACGAGCTATGATCACTGAAATTATTTTTGTATGTACATTCTTCTTGTTTTTTTATCAAAAGGATTCCCACAGATTGACCAAAAGTATATATTATATAAATACATGATGAAAAAACTATGAAATTCTTGAAGTCTTATTCAAAGCATTACAAATTTGCAAAATCACATTTGTATCATACTTTTTCATATGCAACAATTGATCACATGTGCATAATGTAAAAAACTATATGCCATAAAGATTTTCATAAGTCTTTTAACCCCTAAAGGTCCTCACCTCTTTTGCAAAAGTCAAAGCACTATAATTTGCATACTTTAAATATCACATTGAATGATTTATAATTTTTCATAGATAATCATCAACATTATGAAGGTATGACAAAATTTTCAACATGATTGGAAGATATTTTGAATATTTACAAATTTTATGATGTAAACAAGGTAAAAATTCAAAATAAATATGTTTTTGTCAAATTTAATATCAAAATTTATATTTAAGGTAGATAAAAGTCATATTTACATGGAGTAAAAAATTGAAGGTGAAGAAATTAAAAGAGACTTATGATTGAAGCATCTTTAGAAAGCCCTTTGTATTTGGGACACTCAAAATTCAAAGTTCTCAACGGTGGAAAAGCTTCAAATGAAGTTTATTCTCCAATCCCAACGGTCAAAAGATGTATCATAACTTAACTTAAACATTTAATGAAAACACCAACTACAATAAAGCTAAGACACTTGATTTTTGGGGCCTTTGACCAAAAATCAAGCATAATTGGGTTGATTGGTCCTTTAGGGGTTAAAGTATCGGAGATGGAGGACAAGATTGGTACATTTGTACCAAATATTTAATTTTTTGCAAAAAAATGAAGGTTGGACACATGGAATATTTACAAATATTTTTCAAGACTTTTCTTCACCATACAAAAAATCAATATTTATTTGTAGGCTATTAAAGATATTTTGAACGTTGTCGTGATGTGGGCCGTTTGACAGTTAAAACTAGACATGCTTCATTGTTTGAAGTGTATTGAAGTGTTTGACGGGGTTGTGTGTTGAGTTGATTCATTTGATGTTCTAATTAGTTGGTTGGATGATGTTCATTTGCTAGTTGGGTGAATGGGGTGGTAGGTAGGGTTGGTAGGAAGTTAGGGTTAGGGCGGCGGCTAGCCGTCAAGGGTTAGGGTTTCCTTTGAGGGTATATAAGGGAGGGCTTGCTGCCCTCTTAGAACTTAGGGGGATTGGGCGCACTTGGGAGGGTGTGGGGTTTAGCTTTGTGGTTGGTTTCCAGCATATTAATACAAGGCAGCATTTGTGATGGAGAACTTTGGTTATTGTGTACGATTGGAGAATGTTTTTTAGTTGATATTTTGAGGGTTTGTTTAAGGTGATTTCTTGGAATGGCACAAAAAGTTTCGGAGCATTTTCATTAGTGGAGCAAAAGTTATTAAGCGTCAAAGTAAAGCATGTATATTTATTACGAAATTTGAGACAGCAGTATTTGGCGGACTATATCTCAAAGCGAGTTTAATATTTGTTTATGAAATTTAATGAGCACGTGCATTATATCTCTACCAATGTTCTGAAAAAATCTCATATTATTTGAACATAAACTCAAAAAGTTATGATTAGATTAGCAACCGGGAAAGAAAGGTTGAAGCAGGAGCAGTAGATAAAAAAATAGGTTCGAAAATATAGTCACTAGAGATGGACAGTATATTAGAATGTTTTGAAATGTTTTATGTAGGCTTTCCACAATGTAAAAAAGGTGGTTCCAAATTTTCGTAGCATTTGGAGTTAGGGTTTAGAAGTTATAAGGGCGCAAAGTTAACGGTGTAGTTGTATGCGGTAGAAAGAAGAAATTGAATAGGAGGATAGGGTTTAAGGTATATTTAGGCTTAGGGATTAGGGTAAGAAAGGGAAAAAGCCTCCAAGAATTTTATTTATATTGTTACCACAACAAAGGCTTCGTGCTATTTCGAACCCAAAGCACAAACTTTATGACAACGTGAAAATTATGACATGATAAAAACTCAAATTCTTATTCACAAGGTTCTCTAGCCCTTGCAATGGTTCATCCTTTCGCTCTTACTGCATGAAAGATAAAATATTCACAACATGTGATTCTTAAGGCGGGGTTGGTGTGGACTTTCAACTCTCCAACATAATTCTTTAAGTAAAGAATTACGTGGCATGTCCAATATTCAAGAATCTGCAACAATAATTTTTATTCGCTGGTACAACTTACAAGGGTTAAAGAGCCTTATGCTTGATTGAGTAGTTTCTAGGTGAAGCCAAATGGCTCAAAATTACTCAAAGATTGAAGAACAAAGTGCCAAAAAATAATAATTATTTGGCATGAGATGCCCACCCTCAAGGCCATGAATGATTTATTCTATGTTTTATTTTGAGAAACTCATTGGTAAACTTAGGAAGGATCATCTTGATGTCCAAATGACATCAAAATGATATATGCCACGGTGATGTAAGGATTAGTGACATTTTAATGTCATTTTGATGCCAAGTTGATGTGGTATAGGTCATTCTAATGTAAGGTTAACATGTATCATTTTCATGTTAAGTTTACATCATTTTGACTTGGGGCATGTTAACCCTTAAATGTCAAGAAGCCTGGGCGGTGCTGCCCAAAAGGCATTTAAATTTTTGAAGAAAAAAAAAAGAAAAAAAAGAAAAAAAGAAAACAGCTCTGTTGGCCGAGCATTGTTGCGGCAAGTGGCACTTTTCAAGAAACAATCTCACTCTATTGCCCCAACCTCAACTCCTGTTCATTTTGATAACTTTGATTACTTGCCAATGACTCCACAATCTCTCAAATGAGGCTCAAATTTGCATTCTAGATTGCTTTTTCAGTAGCTTTTCAACGCACCAATCCTCACTTGATTTGGTTGAGAAAATCTACTTTTTTTTCAATTATTCCTTTAAAAAAAAGCCCGTGAGACTTTTATGACATTTAAGGGTTAACTTTGCATCATTTTAACATCAGAATCGCACTAATTCCTACATCTCCGTGACATTTGTCATTATGATGTCATTTTGACATAAAGATGACCCTTCCTAATTTTACGGATGCTGTCATGTTCTGTACAGATCTAAGAGCATCCCCAATCGGGATGGCAACAACTTACGCCAACGGGCCTTAACGGGCCTGCCACCAAAATGATGCCCCAATCCACTTTCCATAATTCTTGGTAGCCTAGCGGGCCACGCCAAATGAGGCCCGGTCTAGGCAAAATTTTCATACATGCAAGGAGATGAATTCCGCTCGCTAGAGCGAGTCAATGGTAGCTGTAAGCTATATTCAGCAAGCCGGCGTCATCCACAGTCAACGCCACGACAGCGTGCCCTTTTCCGTGAACGCCACGGCAACACCAGGGTTTGATCCCGGGACCTGGTAGCGGGAGCCCACCGGGTCGAAGTCACGGCATTCAACCCCGCCATCATGCAGAGACCCCGCCAAGGCCCTTTGGAGGGAACACTTGACGGGATTGGATTGGGGATGCTCTAATGCGACAACACCCATATGTCACATTCTGAACACATGTAAGGATTGGACAATATTCATATGTCATGTTCTGAACCAATGTGTAAGGAGCCCATTTGTACAGTGTGCACAGTGCATGGTCACGTGAGAGGGTCGAGTGTAGTTATGTGCTTGCAGAGTCTCACTGAGACAAATTGTGAGCTTCAGGGAGATCCGGTGCACGAATGCACAGAAATTCTGAAATTGGAATGCATGTTGCTGCGTGTCCATTGCCAGAGACGCAGAGATCAAGGCTGGGAAGTAGAGTAAACAATCAATGTCATGCAGTCAGTTTTGACATAAAAATTGATTCGTACTTGTTCGAGTGTTTCCACGTGTCATCTTGTGGTTGGTTTAAGGTGACGTGAACCTGTCAAAATCTGAAGTGGATACTCGATTTTGACAACAGGCTGTTGATTCTGACCTTGAGTTCTTGAGATTCAGAAAGCCGTCAAAGCACTGCATTTGCACAAATGAATGATGTTTTTGAAGGATGTGAGCACGGGCAGAGGTGCAGGGGCTTTAATCAACTGAGCGTCTCATGCCTCATCTTTTGTGCACATAAGAGCTTCGCCACCACAGTCCGGGGATAAATTTTAGTTTTACCGGCCAAGATCTTACATTTTCTTAGACCAACCAGTTTTCTAGAGCATTCTCTTGGCTAGGCCTCAGTGATCTCAAAACCATTTTATGACATTTAGAACATTATGCGACCTCCCACATAAATGGTATCTACTTTTGCTACCCAATGCATACAATACTCACGATACCTCTATAATATCCGGCAATACCCTTGATATATTAAGGTGATACCATGATGATATCCATGGATATCACCTCATGAAGTTGTTACATATTTATATCATGATGAGCATTCTCGCTACATTTCAATATTTTTTTTCATTTTCTTTCTTTGTATGTTTAGCAGCCTCATTTTTGGGTAGAAATCCAGCTAATTTTAGCCAGTTTTGAGATCACTGCTAGGCCTTAAGAAAATAGAGAATATTCTTCAATTTCCCCATAAAATGTTCCATTCTTTTCCTAAGATTTTGAACTCAACTAGGCAATTTGAATTTCAACCGGCTTACTTGTGACTAAAGGTCGGTTCTCCCCGGACATTGATTGCCACCAAATCGTGTAAAAGGTCACTCTAAGCTACTCCGGCGATTATATGAGGCGGAACACCTTTTGAGTGTCGCACCAACAACACGGATGGTATCTCACGTACCGTTACACTCTAGTTGTATTTTCTCTCGGCAAAGAAGGGTTCATGTACGTCCGTCAAGTTAACCATGGTTGAACTGGCATTCCAAAGGTGAGGTTGATCTGCTTCACAATGACGTGGTTCATAATCTAGTTGATAAGTTGGTTTACAATGCTGTGATGGTTGGCTATAGGTGCAGAGGTCTCGGTGGCCAACGTCATGCTACATTTACTTAGTAGGATTGGTGCTGCCACATGGTGATGGGGTGCTCTCTTAGAGAGCAAATGGTGGCGATGCTCTAAGCTATAAAGGGACCTAATTCATTGATTCTAATAACTTTCCCCCTCGCTAACTAGGGATCCATTGACCACATCGATCCCTCTGCCATTGACGAGGATCCTTTGCTCGGTTTTAATAAATGGGGCATGACGAAGGAGTATGCATGACCCTTTTACCACAAATGGTAGTGAAAATTGAATGGCTTGGTGCTAGGGGCAATCCTCTAAATTTTACTTATCCTATTGGGTTGCCCCCTAAGAAGGCCAACGATGTTTAAGGGTTATTACAAGTTGTGTTAACTCAAATATTCACCCAAGCATCATTTCCTTAAACCTTAATTTTAGGCACTCCAAGGGCTTTTTCTTTAGCAATTTGTTCTTATAAATTTGGGACCTATGACTTTAATTTAGTCAAGGGGACCCTCTTAGGAAGTTTACATCATAGGAAGAAGGGGTTATTTTTAAGGTAGCCCCAATTGACACAAAACTGGTGGCACGTTTTGTATTTCATTAACTTTTTGAGGGATCTAATTTTGACCTTTTAAGGTTACTTTTTTTGAATCAAAATCAATGCAATAGCCAGTTATTGCAAAGTCCTTCAAATAAAGAATGTTCAATCTCAATTTGCAAAAAGAGAGGATGAGAACCCAAAAACAATAGGTGTTATGGGTACTTAAAATAAACTGGTGATGAGAAAAAAATTGCTCCAAAACGGTGCTCTCAAAAAAATTTCCCCCACTTCACAGAGAAAATAATTTGACCTAAACATTATGACAGGCAAAGAAATGATATGTGAGTTTCTTACTTATACATGAGCTCTAGAACAAATTTCTTCTATTATGATTGTGTAAGTCTCCTTCTAATAGTGGAGGTCAAAATACCCCATTCTTGATCCTCCTCCTATCAGTTCTCCCATTTCAACCTAAGAAACAGCCAAAAGTTGAGCATTTTTTCTTTGCTCTAATACCTAAGAATATTCAAAATGTTTTAAATGTAGATTTGTGTTGCTTGCATAGGGGATGCACTTCCCAAGTTTTTGTTAGCAATATGCAATCAAAAATAGGGTATTTAAATTCATTTAAGAGAAATTTTTGAAAATCATTCAATGTAAAATAGCATAATTTAAATGTAAAGATTTCCATTATAAAAAAAACATAATGTGCTTTCAAAACAATTTAAATGAATGTTCATAGAATATATACGGTTGATATTATTTGGTATCATAGAATATTTGTATTACTTCATAGCCCCCTAAATACTCTTTAAATGCACATGATCCAGCAATATAACCTCGGGGGGTGCACTCTACATTATGTTTGAGAATCACGTGCGTTCCCAACCCCTTCTAAAAAACCCCTTGTATACGAGAGGTTATATGTCTAAATACCTTTGTATATAGATCTATTCCATTTTAAATATATGTTTAGTGTAAGTATACGTGAATATTTTCAGTTCTAAATGTGTTTATTGTATGTATACGTAATACGGCCGTGTCAAATTAATACCCCTTCTGTGCACTCACGTATACTCGTACATGTTTAGTACAGTGTACCCCCCGAGAATATAACATATAGTACATCCTTGGGATTGCTTGTAATGTTGTTCCTTTGCATAAGGCTCTTTAGTAATTAATAAAGTCGACCCTTTTCAATAGTAGCATTGTAGAAGCTTTAACATTAAATACAATGTCCCCGGGGGGAGCATTGTGGTGAACACATAGAACACGCAATTCGCTATTTATGCACTTGGCCAAGTGCGTTCATTTCATGAGCAAATCGTGCTTAAAAAATTTGTGTAAAAAGCTCTCTAAAAAACAGCGATTTTGTCTTTCTACAAATCACTTACATTGTAAACAAACAATTCTTTTATTTATTTTTTATTCTTATCTTTATCTTATCTTTTATCTTTTCTTTATCTTGTTTCTTTTATCTTGTCTTCTTTCTTGTCTTCTTTTTCTTTTCCTTCTTGTCTTCCTTCTTGTCTTCTTCTTCTTTTTCTATTTTTTTCTTCATACCTCTTGTGGCAGCCGCAAACCCTACACCCGCACCGAGGAAAAAAAACCTTTTTTTTTTTTTTTTTTTTTTTTTGGTTTTTGTCTTCTTTTCTGCTTAGGGCTCATGAACCCTAAAAATAGAAATTTTAAATTTTTTAAAATTAGGGTTCAGCCAGCGGCGGCTGAACCTAAACGGCGGTGGAGGAAAAAAAACCAATTTTTTTTTTTTTTTTTTTTTTTTTTTTTTTTCTTTTGGTTTTCGTCTTCTATCTTGTTTAGGGCTCATGAACCCTAAAAAAAAATTTAGGGTTCAGCCGCCGGCGGCTACACCCTAAATGGCCGGGAAAAAAAATAAAAATAAAAAATAAAAATCTATTTTTAGACTACTGACGGCTGAGGGTGCGCGGCCGCGCACCCTAAGCCTATTTTATCCTCTTCACTCACTCCCTCCCTCTCCATCCCTCCCTCTCCATCTCTCCCTTCTCCTCATATATATAGGGGAGAGGAGAGGGTCTCTCTCATTCATTCTTCAACTCCTTCTCCCTCCCCTCATTTCTCCCCTATATATATATGAGGAGAGGGGAAGGAGAAGAAGAGGAAGAAGAGTCTTTGGGTGTGCGGCCGTGCACCCCAGCGACTAAAAATAGTATTTTTTAGAAAAAGTCAAAAAAGTAAAAAAAAAAAAGCTTTTTTTTTTTTTTTTTTTTGGCAGCTGCCATTCAGGGTTCAGCAGCACCCCACAGCCAAGAAAAAGTGCAATTTTTTATTTTTTTATTTATTTATTTTTTGGCGACTGCCATTCAGGGTTCAGCAGCACCCCACGGCCAACCCGAAAAACGAAAAAAAAAAAAAAAAAAAATTTTGTTTTTTTTGTTTTTTGGTTTGCTCCCATTGTTTAAGGTTCAGCAGCCACAACTGAAGAAAAAGTAGAAGAAAAAAAAGACAACGAAGACAAAAAGGAAGACAAGAAGAAAGACAAAAAGAAGACAAGAAAGAAGACAAGAAAGAAGACGAGAAAGAAATCAAGATAAAAAAGAAAAGATAAAAGAAAAGATAAAGATGAGAATAAAAATTTATTAAAATAATTATTTGTTTACAATGTAAGGGATTGAAGAAAGACAATAATCGTTGGTTTTTAAAAAATAAAAGTTAGACAAATAAAATCATGCGCTCGGGGACGAAGTGCATGATTATATAACCAAGTGCGTAAATAGCGAATTGTGTGTTTTTCCCCCATTGTTTCCCACAACTACACATGTTGGTAGATTGGGAATATCTTTTTTTTCACTAATCTTTTAGACTTGAGATTTTTACCATATATTACTAACACAAATTGGTTTCTACCAAAAAAAAATCAAAGAAGGAATTTTTTTTTTCAATTCTCGGGAGGTTGTCGAAGTTGGTAGGAGTGAAACTTTTTCCACAGCTACCTATATTGGTAGATTTTGAATAACTTTTTTTGGTGAATTATTCGGCTTTGAAATTTGGTAGGCATACTAACAACTTGATTTCAGGTTCATGGTAAAAATTTCAAGGTAAAATACCAATTTTTGATCTCTCTAGAGGCTTTCAAAGTGGGCAGACTTGAATTTTTTCCCACTGCGAAACCAAAAACACCATTCTACCTTGGACCCCATTGTACATATAAATTGCACTCGAGTCAAATCATATTTACAAGCTTAGTTTAGGGCAGTCGTGCTTCTACATTGCAATGGAATGATTTGTTTACTTGCCTTTTGAGGCTTAACCCTTAAAGGGCCGATGGGAATAGTAGATACGTTGGTGTATATTTGACATTCGTTGTAAGTAGAAATTTTCAAATTGAGATCCCAATTGTTCATTAAAATCATGTCGACGTGAATTCTAACTTCACTTTTGATCTTAAATATATAGGAGGTGTGAACTATGCCAAATACAATGAAATATTGGTGTATAATACTGGTCGGAAAAGACTCTCTGGACCCCTAAGGATTAAGTGACATATTGATTTGCTTGAGCATACAACCTCCTACACCCCTTTAGTATTACAAAAGCTCAACTTTTGTCAATCGGTTCCTACAATTAATTCTTTCATTCCCTTTAGAGGAGTTGCATAAGAATGTTTGTTGGAATTCAAATTTATAGATTGTCAAGGCCATTGCTAAACATCAAATCCTTACATTCTAAATCACTTTTGAACAAGTATTGTTGAACGTTTGGAACTGCTGTCATAATGAAAAATCACATTCATGTACAAAATTAAGATCATGTCTTGATTGTGTGCAACAAATTTCTCAACAAGATGTTCACATGACAATGTTGATTTTCTCTTTAAATATCAATTTTGCAAAATATATTTTAGGTTCATAAGACAACATATCTTAGAGGGTGCACTATTTTATGTGTGAGGAATCACGTGAGTGCACAAGAGGGGAATTAATTTGAACACTACCGTACTATTTATACATGTAAGAAGCATATTTAGGGTGAAAATAGGGTTGTATATTTACATTATACATATGTACATGTACGTTCATATAAGAATAATCTAATTGTACAAGGGGTATTTTAAAGGGGGTCATGAACGTATATAATTCCAAAGTTTAATGAGGAGTGCAGCCTAGGAAACATAAAATCTCTTGACGTGATTGCTCTAACACGCTTTCTATTATGACATACATTTGGGTGGTTTTCCATAAAGATTAGGTGCTACCAATAAGGAAAAAATCGAGGGTTGGCAAAGCAAGTTGCTATGGCTGTCAACGCCCTGGCCATGTTCAAAAATCAAGGCAAAAGACAACAATGTGTGCTTCTTAAAGAGAATCAAAGCTACATTGCATTCTCTTTTGGTTGCATATGCTATAGTGTTGGTATATGGTCGAATTTGTGCTGATGAGGTAGGTGAGACTATCACAAGGAGATTCTGTGGATGTCCCGTATAGAAATAGCTTGGTTTTCCCTATGATCTCCCTTTTTCAATTACACTTGTGAGGGAATGTAGCCATCTGGGAAAAAATAAATAGAGCCCTCATAGTGTATGAGGGACTTTTGATGCATGGGGGATTTGCTAAGAGAATTGAGAACAAATGAATGATATGGGAATGTTCAAGGTACCTAGAATCCTCTGTAAATAGTTTGGTGGAAAAATTTGAGATCCATTTCAAAACTCCATAACTACATGGGAATTTCCCTGAATTTCCCCTCTTCCCGTAGGAAATCCAAAGGATCTCCTTGTGTATGTGGTAAATGTAGTTGACCCCGGCAGGGTCCCAACTCCCAAAGGCTGTGGATGGCCTTTGATACCAGAGTGGACTTTTGCCTGGGTGGACTTTTAATATACCACTCTGGCACTCTCGCAAGTGGATCGAAGTCAACGACGGTAGGTAGATCTGTTTCAGACTAGACAAAAACACATGTCACACTAATGATATATTTGCGCTTCCACTGGTTGCACCTTAAACTTCTGTCACCATTCAACTAGGGAGGCGTGTGCTTAGGACGGGCGAAAGGCCAAAAGTCGGCATTGTCACTTGATTTGGCAAAACAACTGTACACTACATTAATAACTCCCGGTTCACAGATCCAAGCGAGAGTCCTTTTGCCCCCATCTCATGACATTGTCACATGATAGCCGCAAGAACTCGCTAATCGAGCCAGTAAGTTTCCAACACGACGAATTACCATCCCACTTTGAGGAAGGGCCTGATATGGGTACCACTTTTACGCGTCTCACAAACTGTGACTTATGTTTAACTCATTTTAAATGTTTAACTTCTAATTTTTGTAATTTTTCAATGTTTTTTCTTACCAAAATCACACTATTTTTGGAGGGGTGCCCATATTAGGCCATCACAACAACTGCATTCGACACGAGAGAGATAGCTTTGAATATTCACTTTGAATTCATGTTCACTTTGAATCCGCATTTAATGAACTTTCTTTCCAAATGAGGAAAGCAGAACTTCCTTGCACTGCAGTGCACGTGTTGGCCTTGAACAAACGCGCGCTGAAATCACGCCGGCGTCGTAAAGATGACCAGATCGAGGTCGTCTTTCTAGATACACTGGATCCAGTACTGTGATCGATATATCAGATTGCTGCAACGTACAATCTGAGTACAGTCAGATCGAGGTCTTTCTCTCCGGAAGGTCGCTGCTGTAAGTTAGTTAGTTGCAGCAGCGCATGGATGTAGAGGCCGGGATTGTGCAAGAGTGGTGAGCCTCGATCGATCATGGAGCTGCGGAGATGGCGATCCGGCCGGAGATTGTTGATACTAGTGGCGTTGTTGCTGGTAACTTCTTCCACAATGCTGGTGCAGGATGTGGAAGCCCAGGGGAAGGGGACGTGGAGAGTGGTGACGAAGAATTGTGGCATTTCCCCAATGCACGCGGCCGTCACGCCGGGCGTGGGGAGTGTGGTGTTGCTGCATCACTCCAACACTGGGCCGTCTAATGTCACATTCCCAGGTTACTTCCTAGAACTCATTAGTTCCTTTTCTGTTTTGTGTTCCGAGGTTGTACTTTCAATCGCTGTTTAGACTACCCTTTTTCCATTTCCGGGCTCTTAGTTTTCCGTTAAGTTAGTTGCAAGATTAAAAAACGAAGAGGATATTTGTCTACGTACAATATTTGTATATATGATGCACGAATAGTCTCTCGTTGTCGTTGTTGTCAGTATTGCCTCCACAACAAATAAATAAATAATCCCGTGCACAGTGGATAACTGTCACCATCTTTGTTATGTTGGCGGCCTTCATTGACTTTGTGATCGGATTGAATCTCTTAACCTGTAGTGCGTTTTAAGATTCCAGTCAGCCATTGTGAAATCTGTCAATGTGGGGCGTCCCAGACGACCATTTTTTGCTTTCCTTGACTTATGGGGCAATGAAAATTATGGCATATTCTTCACATGATGCCAAGGTCGAACTCGGCAGTTGTACGTGTCGCAATCTCGTTTCGAGATTAGAACTCGGCTTGACCATAGGTCAACTGGAAAATATGGATTTAGATGTTCAAGATTCAATGAAACTACTATCAATGTCAGATAGCCCTCTCAAGCCTCCCGGCTGCCAAAGGTTCTCTCGTTTAGAGGAATGTGAAAATGGTATCATGTGACACCACTAATATAATATAGGGTGTCTGTTAGAAAATAAAGACATTTAACAAAATAGGGGTTTAAGTCTCGAGGGCTTTGGATCTATGCCAGTTGTAGATTTCAAAAAGTCCCAATTTGATGGAAAGTCCCAACTAAACGAATATTGCCATCTCCACTTGAAGCATTCTAAATGAAAACCCTGGCAGGTGCCTTTATTCGAATGAAATCTATCTGTATCCATATTGGTTGCAAGTCTTCCTCGAGTCTTCCTCATCTTTTGTCCAAAAAAAGTCATCTCAATACCCAAAAAATGGGTTATCTTTTATAGTAGTATGTAGTTTTTGTGTCACTCTCATTGTTCACTTTGTTTGAAGTGGAAAATGTTCACGTTTGAAGTATAAACGTAGAATAAAACTTAGGATACCAAAATAGGTGGACTCTTGTTATGAAACTGAGGGAGTAGTTTTTAGCAACCTTCTATCCCATTTGTACAAATGTTAAATCCCTGTTCTTTTCACTAGTAGAAAACCCCATTAGAGATGACACTGACAACATGTCCAATAAAAAGTACAAATAATGACTGCGAAAATCATATTATCCATGTTGTTCTTAACACTGTAGATGAAGTGACATTTTGGTGTCATCTTGAACAGAATTTTCTACTAGTCTTAAAAGTATTTTGGAGATCCAGTCATGTATATAGGCAGTAGCCTATGGTTGGAATTTATGCTGAAGAAATGGTTTGGGTGGGTGCCTTAATTGCAGACGGCAGATGCAGATTTAACAACATGGATATCATTCTGAAGAAAGACTGTTTTGCGCATTCCGTTATCATCGACCCCGTCTCTGGGATTTTTCGGCCCTTGATGCTCCAGACCGACACTCAATGCTCGTCCGGCCAGTTTTTGCCAGACGGTACTCTGGGGCAAACTGGCGGAGATTTAGAAGGGAAGCAAATTACCAGGTAACCAAATGAATGCTTTCATTGCCAAGTCATGAAATTCTACATAAGGTTCTTTAGCAGCTAGTGGAGTCCACCCTTTTCAACCATAGCACTGTAAAAGCTTTAACATTATACAATATCTCAACCACCCAACCTGTAGCTAAAGATGATGTGGACTTGTCCATGATTCGAGAATAGTGGCCAAGATTTTAAATTCAACAATAAAAAGGTTAACCCCTAAACGTTCTCACCCTTTTCAAATTTGCCAGTTTTCCAAAAATGTAAATGTTATAAAATGCAACTAAGAGGGATATTTTCAACTTGATGAATGAATAAAAGTTGTACATTATGAATTTTAGATTCTATTCATACGGTTAGATTTGCGATTGCTATCACCAATATTTGTGTATAAATTTTCAAACGTAGAATTTAGAGCTCTTTTGTAATATGATTACAAATAAGATATTGACAATCTAATAATGAGATTTGTTGGGATGGGTTGAAATGTAATACTCTAAGTGTAGTAATTTTTGGAGATTTTTTGGTTGCTAATTTTTAGGAGTTGAATTTTTCAAGATCACTTTACACTAAAATCTTCCAAATTTGGGGTGGAACATTACAACATGAAATGAGGCATAAAAATTTCACAAACCATCCCCTTTCTAATCGGATCACACACGCACAAAGCTAACTTCCCGTAAAAGTTTCAGTGAAAATTTCACATTGCGAAAAGTGCATGATGGATGAGAAATCGGAGTTCAAATCTGTACATCATGCAAAATATGCATGGTTGGGCGGTTAGGGGTTTAAGAACCTTATGCATGCTGCATGAAAAAGAAATCATTTTCACATCTGCCTAATTAATTCTTGAATGTCTGGGGTTCTCCCAAAGAGAAGATTTATGAAGATGGACTAAGTCACTTGAAACAACATTTTCTTGATGACCTACTTTGTAAGAATGAATTTTTTTTGCTAATGTGGTCAATTGGGATAAGAAATCACCCTATTTCCCTTGAGAGCAACGTGCTTTTATATCCCGTTACAATGGAGGCTGGCATAGGGTTTACAATGCATGCACTTGTAAACAATGTTTACGATGCGTGCACTGTAACATTGCCTTAATCCATGCTGGCATAGGGCTGTTGTGCTCGCTGCCGTGTTAAGACTTAACCCTCGTGCATGCCAGAAAAAGAAAAAAGCCCTTACCTTTGGTTTTTTCTTTTCTTTTCTTCCGTCATGCACGAGGGTTGAGTGTTAACCTCTTACCAAAATATTCATAATTTACTCTATGTTACACCATTTTTGTGTTACATGGATGACACTAAAAAGAAGAAACGATGTATGTCTGAGAAATGACCCATGCATTCCACTGTTCTTGTGTCCAGGACTTTATCACCAGAGTGCTACACGGTGCAGCCAACAGATAGATATTGTGATTGGGTAGAAGCCACGTATCCTTTAAAAACCGAGAGATGGTATGCAACCAACCAGTTGCTGCCAGATGGACGCCAGATTATATTTGGAGGAAGAAATACATTCACGTATGAGTATGCACCTCCGTCAAGCAAAACCAGTGCCATTTACTTCCCCTTCCTGAACCAAACGTTGGATGCAAAAGGCCCCAACAACTGGTACCCATTTGTGCATCTCCTTCCCCATGGAGAGCTCTTTATTTTCGCCAACCGGGACTCCATCACCTTCAACTACAAGCTCAACCAGGTCGTCCAGACGTTTCCCACAATCCCGGGCTTTGCGCGGAACTACCCGAGTGGGGGATCGTCTGTGCTGTTGCCCTTGGGGTGGGAAAACAATTGGCAGAAAGTGCAGATCCTGGTGTGTGGAGGCGCCACGTCCGTCTCTGGCCAGGTCGCTTGTCAGACGACATGTGGCAGAATTGAAGTTAGTAATGGGATCGTCAATCCCACATGGGCCATGGAGACCATGCCCTTGCCCCGGTGCATGGGTGACATGGTCCTCCTTCCTGATACTAATGTCCTCATCATCAACGGTGCTAAAAATGGTATCATCACTACTTTGTGCCTTTTGTTTAGTGAAATCGGCATATTCGTGTAATTGGGAATTTCCGCCATACTGGGACTTTTTGAAATCTACAATTGGTATAGAATTTTTCACTGAATTCATGCCAGTTCTAGATTTCAAAGAGTCCCAATATGGAAAAAATTCCCAATTAAACGAATATGGCGACTGAATGAAGTTTGGGGGGTGGGGGGGGGGGGGGGGGGGCATTTTCAATGTTCAACCTTTTGAGATTTGCTACTCACTGCATGTGGGAGGGGAGCCAAGTAACGTAAATGGAGTGAGAAGGGGGCAGCCTGTAGGGGCAAAATGCAAAGACCTGTGGTATCTGCCTCATGTTAGCCAAACCCTCCATGCTCTAATGTAGCAACCTGCCCGCATGGTCTCTGTGGCATGTAGAAATGCATGATGAGATGTGGAAACGTGAACTCAATGCTCTACATGCCATAAAAACTACATGGCAAGTAGGTTGCTACATGACATAATAGTTCACATTTTTTAGTCAATTATTATCGTGTTTAAAATGTGATGATTGATTATGATGTGCATAACATTCAGTAGCATGCACTGTCCTTGCCTTGTCTCTACAGTAGTTGGTGTGGTATATTCCACAACCAAGAGTACTTCATCAGTAGCTAAGTGCACAGGAAGAACGGGAGGCCATTACCCCCAGGGGTAGCCTGGAGGCCAATGTAGATTTACCCCCCCAAACTTTCTAAACAAGTAGCTAGGTCGAGGGGAGGGTATTCGTACATCACCGTGCAAAATACCCGGGGATAATGGCCTCCCGGTCTCCCTGTGGTGGACAGGTGGAGGCTTGAGGTAATGGGCAAAGTGCATGAAGGAAAGGCAGTGGGCATGAAGGCTACTGAATGTTATGTGTAGAACCACCGCATGCAACTGGTAAATAGTGTGCTACATTGCAGTGTTCGAGTTTGAGGCAAATGGGAGTTTTATCTTAGAGAGAACTTTAACTACCAATTTCAGACCATGAAAAGCCTCTTATAAACTCCTTGAATTGTGCATATATATGGAATTCTATGCTGACTCCATTGGTGAGTGGTACTGAGCATGGATCTTAGATTTATTTATCGAGGTCTTGTGTACCTGGCACGGTTGAATGACTGTCGGTGAGTGGGTCATGAATCTTAGAATCGTACTAGATTCTTGTCCACTTGATGTTAATTTTCTGACAAGCTTCTTGAATGTCTGTGCCAGGTTGCCAAGGCTGGGATAGTGCCTCCAATCCAGTGTTGAATCCTTGGCTCTATGAACCCACCAAGAAGTTAGGCCAGAGATTCACGGTCATGGATCCCTCCCAAACCCCTCGAATGTATCATTCTACAGCTAATCTTTTGACGGTAATTCTTGCAACCATATACTGCAGGCATGTTCTGCTTTACTTTCCTCATGCAATTATATTAGCTTTCCGACGATTGAAGCAGTTTACTTTGTATGAATTGTGCTTGCGCGCATGCCATTGTGGGTCAAGAGCTAGCCGGCTGATTACGAGTATAGCAATTAATTACATTTTGCTCTGTTCTGTGGCATGGGACTCCTCAGGATGCCAGTGTCATGGTGGCCGGCAGCAATTCTAACCGATATTACACCTGGAGTTTCGTAAACAAACGAGCAGTCAACTTCGTAACTGAGTTGAGCGTGGAGACCTTTCTTCCTCCCTACGCTCAGACTGTTGCAGGAGGCAGACCGGTCATTTTGTCAGCCAACGCCACCGTCGTGACATACCGACAAGTGCTTCAAGTTGTGTTTTGGGACTATCCGAGCTCACTATCTCCAACACCGCCACCGCCACCGCCAACAACACCATCACCGCCACCGCCACCACCGACAACACCTTCACCGCCTCCGCCAACAACACCGTCACCACCACCGCTAGATTCATCTCCACCGCCACCACCGCCAGATTCACCGTCGCCACCACCGCCAGATTCATCTCCACCGCCACCACCGCCAGATTCACCGTCACCACCACCGCCAGATTCATCTCCACCGCCACCACCGCCAGATTCACAGTCACCACCACCGCCAGATTCACCTTCACCGCCACCGCCAGATTCACCTCCACCGCCACCGCCAGTGGGAGTAACAGAAATGGCAGCAATGCGGTCGGCAATGGAAGTAGGAGTAGCAGCAGTTGCGCCACCGCCAGCGACACCGAAACCGCCACCACCAGCGACACCGAAACCGCCACCACCAGCGACTCCGAAACCGCCACCACCAGCGACACCGAAACCGCCACCGCCACCGACACCACCACCGCCATCGCCACCGACACCGCCACCGCCACCGAAACCGGATACCTTCATTTTCACGCTATCTAGTCCGGCTTGGTCGACGCACTCGTTCGCACATGGTCAGCGTGTGATAACCTTGCGAGCGTGGAACATCGCCACCACGCCTGGCGGAAGGATTGAGGGCGGAGTTCCGGTCAATCTCCGAACGGCTGACCTTCAAATGCCACAGTACAATACCGTTCTCCCTTCGGCTTACTACATGCTCTGGGTGGTGAAGAATGGCAATCCCAGCACGTCATGCATCTGGATTCAAATCAAGTAGACAGTATGAAGAACTTCCCACCCTCTGGTGAGTCAGTGATGTTCAATTCATTTGGATAAATTTGATATCCTTTGTCAAGTCCATGTTGGTAGTACATGCAAATAAGGAGGATTCATCGAAGTTTTTGCAATTATTTCTGCTGGTTACATTAACCAGCCAGTCGATGTATAGATTTTTCCATTCAAATAGATTGTGACTCACTCAACCAGGCTATTCCCTGACCCTGTTACATACTCTAATCAAAACTGTGCTAAGTTCTATTCTTTCAAATTGTACTACTTATTCTCCCATTTGGTGCTTATGCATCAGCACCGTTTTTTCTGCATAAAACAGATGACAGGCAGTTAGACATTGTAGAGTCCAGAATCTTTGATTTGGAGCTCTTCATTAATTTGATTTTGTTTAGTCAAATGAAAGGCTTCAAAGGGCACGGATATTATAACACATTATTTACCAGAAAATATGCCAGGATTAGACAACCCAGTCATGCTCTTCGGTAGAACATGAAATCTCTTGTGAGTGCTTAACGGTGTTTTCAAGTCTTTCTTATCTCCACTTTCCAATCTTCAACAACATGCATGCAGCCACCCAATCATCAGAAACAAACTGATAGCACATCTGAAAATAGGTGCAGAGGAATATTTATTGTAATTACAGTTAGCAATCTACGAGGCACTACTTTTCTATATATATATGCACAGACCTAAGGTTCTGCTCGTTGACAATTTCATTGAAAAGATCGTGTACACATGAAAATCGCAGTAAGAAGCTTAACCCCTAAAGGATCAATAAGCCCAAATTGGGTCTCATGTTTTTTTTTACATTTTTGAGCAAGTCCTGTATGGACTTCCTTTAGTTCAAATCTATTGTTGTTTTACCAACATATACAATGTTCTTCACTGATTCCGATGATATAAAACTTGACCCCATCTGAATTGCATTTTTCACAAGAAGATCAATTAAATTTGTCATTTTGAAACCATGAAATTTTGGTCCTTTAGGGGTTAATACACAAATGGAAAATTATGAAGTAAGATCAGTTAAATTAAATTACCTTATATAGCTTGCATTTCGACGATCGAAGGTATGCAAGCCCACAGTGTTGTGAGAAAAGGCTCGTGGCATGTTTCGGTTGGCGACTTTATCATACACACACAATTTCTTGTGCCCGTGGTCCATTTCTTCACCCACCTTTCGAATTTTGTGATTGAAATAGTTGTTCGTCCTGCACGATGATGTTGATAGATTCATTCATGAGCAGACACTTCGTCATCAGTAATTGACACTAGTAGCAGACCTGTCGTTTTTCATGCTCAACTTTGTGGAAATAGTGAATTGTGGCTGAATATTATGTTTATATTTTTGTCTTCTTATGACCAAAACTACTCACCAGCACACTAACACAGCCCATGTGCTTGAAGCGATTTCATTCCTTTTTCAATTATAGTAAATGAAAACGACACATTTTCTACTAGTGTGAACAGGTCTACAGACAACCAGTTCAATCGCAAGTGCCATGAATATGCAGGTAAATTGTACATCGGTTTAACAATGTTAAATTCAGTAAAATCAGACTATAATTTTAAGAACTCTAAGACAACATCATAAAGAAATTCTTTGCCACAATTCATGGGGAGTTCTTCGTGTGATTCTACAGTGAGAGGACTCTCCATTGAAGGGGTTCGAATTACTGACTAGGAAAACCTCCCATGGAAAAATTGTCAAAAGATTCTCAAAACAGTATAATTTTACTAAAACCCTTTATTTATTTATTTATTTATATTTTTGGTCCCTAAGGCTATGAAAAATCTTGTTATAATAAACTTCAAAGAATCATGATGCAGAACTTACGTGAGTCCATCGAAGACTGGAGTTTTACCATAAGCATTTGCAGCCTTGTAGCCTGTCATCTTGTGAGGATGCATGTACTGTTGCACACAACAAAATAGCATAACAATTCAAGAATAGCCCTCATTCCCGGAGTTTTAAAAATGGAAAAGACGTCTATGATTGAGTTGAAAAAAGTTTAAATTTTTTTTTTTTTTTGTAAAAGTTGTGATTTTATCCTTTTTCACATGGTTTTCATAAATGACAGTTGGAAAAATGGACTTAATAGACGTCACATAGAGCTCTGGATTGTCACCGTAGGTATTCCTAAAATATTCATAAAAGAATCTAGAATATTCATGAAATATTAAGAATACTTCTGACCAACATATTTTTAGGATTTCACCATGTAGATTGACCGTCTTGTCACTGACAAATTGACAATAATTTGCTTATGTCCGTCATCTTTGATAATTGTTGTTTTTGAAAGTGAGAAAGGTACCGCGTAGCGTTCACCGCTGTAGGTGGTGACTGCTGCAATACAATTGTGGGTTCGGCCATTATATTTATCAAACTTTTTCTTTGGAGTGAAGTTGGCTGCTTTGAAGCCAACGACGCAATTCCTGTGGGCTGGATCCACATACTTGGGCTTCCCAGTGATTTGATCACAATGAATCGGGATTGGCTTCTTTGGTGGCAGAGGTGGGCACTTGGATATTACCATTATGGAAACTCTACAATTCTATGTAAAAAACATGAAGCTTAGTGAACATCCAATGAGAGATTGATACTCAATTAAAAAGGCATTAATAAATAATGAGCACAGCTGAGGTTTATATGATGTCTTATATCTCCTTACTTGAGCTTGAAGTCCTTGAATTCATGCACTAGCTTTGTCACAATGTGTTGATTTGAAAACCTTCACACGAGTAAGCTTTGAAACAGTGCCATATCATATAAAGACCTGCAAAAGCTAGCATTATAATTCCTGGGATGGCTTACTACACCTCAGTCACTACAAGAAATTAATGTTGATACGTGAATTAAAGTACAAGGTGATCAATACGATGATGCTAGAGCGAGCAACATCTCAACTGAAGACCACTCTTCATAGTAGAATTGCAAGGAAGATGATAGAAAAACATTCGATTTCAAAAATTCTCAAACAAAGAGCCTTCAACTCTGTGTGCAATTGCGAAGACTTTTTAGCAAGGTGGAAGTTGAATTTCTCATATCAAGAACCAACAAATTCCTAAGGCTCCTTTGATTTAACATGAACTCGAAGTGAGAAACATTCTTTCGGGTTTATGGAAAGTAGAAAGGTTATGCAATGTCATCTAGTAACTCAAGGCTACAGTTATTGACTCGCACCTTTTGGCGTCCTCCTCGATCGTCTTAAGTAGCATTTAATGTTGTTGAAGTGAAAACTTGGAAGACTAACGAACTTTTGATCGAAACACTTGAATGGGTATGGAAATCCTAACTTCTACTTGACACTGTTGATCCGAACTCTTCGCCATCCAACATGCGCATACCCCAAGTTCTTCAAAAATTTCAAAACCAAGCAAAAGTCAACCGTCAATCTTCATCGTAGCTACGTGAATAGTCGCAAATCCATACATTGACCATTGATGACCTCATGAAGAGCTCTACCACGTGCATCCAATCGTGGCAAATAGAAATTCAAAAAATGCAACATTTTCTTAGATCACTCCTATTACATTCTCTGTAAAATTTGGTAAACTTGATGAGAAAATCAAGTCTAACTCATGCACAAGGAGAAATAAAGACATTCCCACATGGGATTTCATGACTTCATTTCCACAACATTCTACTACCTTCGAAAATTTGGATTGAGCAAACTGTGCACAAGAAAATTAATATAGTATCTTTGATTGTAACTACTGTATAGAGTTCTGAGCTCATGGGCATTAATAATAGAAAGTAAGCATCAGGAACAATGAAGGTGGGGAACATATGGCTCATTAACAAAAAGGCTTATGGGAATTTTTTTTTCAGCCTGATGCCACTTTGTTTTTTTGTTGAATATCGAAGGTTGCTTACCTTGTGGAAGTATGACAAATGGGTTATAGTGGTGGATTTTATTAAGAGCAAAACAAGCAAAGGTCATACGTTGTACGTTGAAACTTACTTTGAATCTTCAGCCGTGTACGATATATGACCTGCTTAGGCTCAAGAGGAAGCGATGTAGGGTTTTGGGGGCGGACGTCAGGGCCAACAAAGGTAGTTGGTAGCAGGTCACGATGATGTCACTATAGCTAAGGCAGATTCAGCCAACCTGGCAATCAAGCCAAGCATCATGCGACGGTGGAAAGCATCAGGCAATTATTCTATTAATTTTTATTTTTTTTCCTTTGTTGTGATTAGCCACATGAATACAAATGTAACCACCTGGCGAAAGTTCGCTCACTTTAACTTCATTGATCAGGAATATTAGGCATATTAGAGGAGGAATCGTCAATCAAACCTGTCAGTAATTCGATGCTTGGTGGCTCTGTGGTCTCGATCTTTGCACCGACGTTGCAATACAAAAGCCAATCAAGCCAGCACCGACGTCAAAGATCCAATAAACTGCAGCTTTTGTTTGAAGCTCTCAGTATAATAGACAAACTAGGATTCGGAAAGACCATATTCACAGCCTGGTGAGTCAAGTTGGTCAAACCAAGTGAAAAAAAGGGAGATACAGAGCATTCACAACTCATTACATCAGGACTTTCAGATCACAAAGCCAGTAATGTTGCACATGAACGTTAAACTACCGTGGAATGACCCATAACCACCCATCCCTCATTCTACTCTTGTAAGTGATTTCAACAATTGTCATTCAAGGAACCTAAACCAACCACTTGAATGTGTTTCAATGGGGGCTTTCCCAAGTACATGGAACTCAAGCTTCTAGGATGCAAGTAGGCAAAACCAAAAAAAGAAACACAATAATATTATGGCTGCTCCATGGATGTATTACTGATTCAGGCAAGGTTATCACATTGTGCGGGTTTGAATCATCTGATGTGCCCTTCGAGGATTGACGGGACATTAGTGCAGTCCTTTTTTCCAGCAGGAGTTGGACAAATTAGGGTTTTGGTAAGAACATTTTGTGAATATGTTTAAATATTTCAGAGCTAGGGCAAATGGGATAGACAAAAGCCCATGCACATCGACCTCAACCGTTGGCACACGCGGCACCGGTATAAGCGGCACAATGTTCTCGTTGGAAGATTGGCGAGATCCTACAAGATGCTCCTGCACTCCAAGGTGGTCAAAAACTTTGCAGCCGTTTGCAATCCTGTTCACAGCTGTTACAACCTTGGTTGAGCTTCTAAGACAATATTCAATGACTTGCCAAAAACAGCGAGCCACTCTTAACCTTCCACATGTATCTACATCAGTGAAGGTTGCAGCAGCCGGCTGCAGCTTGCAGCTACATGTGCGTGAGACAAAAGTGGACTGGACGGACAGGCGGCTTGGCTTGTAGGGCGCCGTGACAACCCAAGTGTTGTTGACGCAATGCAATACTACCGACAATAAGGCAGTGCATACGCTAACTTGAAATACGTCGATGCTATTTACAAATCGGCATGCCCAATATTACTGTTCAGTATAATCCACAGTAGAGTATGAGATACCTTCTGCTGCAACAAACTTTGAAAGTATAGGGATTTGGTCTAGATCTCCTTAAGTATCACAACTTACATGTCAAACATGAACTCGCACATCCTGGCAAATTCAAGGATGCGAGTTGCGGTCGTTCAGGGGATCAATTTTTCTTGCTTCATCTTGTCCAACACATCCAAGAAGCACTTCTCGGTGTTGCGCCAGCCCAAGAAGCCCAACTCTTTGCTCTTATTCATGCTGCTCACATTTTCCACCGTCTGGTTGAGAATCCAATCCGCATACCACCAGTGACCGATGTCCGCAAGCTTCACAGGCTGCAGCCCGTGCTCCTTCACGATCTGGTCCCAAACGGCCTCCTTCCCTTGCATCAAGTCGGCCATGGACCGAGCGGGTCCCTTGCTCTCTGCAGCAACTTCGAGTCCGAACCGGTCCGCCAGGAGCTGCCACAGCTGCTTCCACTTGTACACATCGCCATTGGCGCTGTTGAACGCTTGGTTCTTCGCCGCCGGTTCCAGACATGCCCAAATCTCTTGCTCGGCGATCAGCTCCGCATCCGACGCGTCGAACAATCGCTCGTACGCGAACTCGTTCCCGGGGTACACGAGCGCCTGGCCTTCCTGTTTGCAAATCAAGGCGTACACGGCCAACGTCCCTATTACATTCATCAGGTTCCCCGCGGCGAAGCCAAAGATGATGGTCGGGCGGTGGATGGAGTACGTCAGATGCCCACCCGATTTCTTGACGGCGTCGAACACGATGTCCTCCTGCGCAGCAAAAATGTTTTGGGCTAATAGAGTTAACCGAAAAGAAGGCCATGGAACATGCCTTTTCAACCTTCTTTCAAGCACTCTTTTGAGCTCCCTTGAGCTATGTTTGGGTTGAATAGTGTCGTGTCATAACTTGTCCCCTTGTGGGCCATGGGCTTGGAGCTTTGGTAGGAGGTGTGGAAGTCATTGCGAGGTGTGGAGAATAATGACAGTGGCTTGCTTTAGATTGTCTCCCAACTCCTCTTGAACTAGTTTTCGGTCTATTTATATTTGAATATGAGTTCAAGAGGAGTTCAAGAGGAATTTGCTAAAACTTTCCTCTTTGAGCTGACTTTTCGGTTAACTCTATTAGCCTATTCACCTATCCAACTTATTTTTTTTAATAGGTCTAGAGTTTCTATCTATCTGTAGCTTCTTTAAACTTAAGTATCACCTAAGTATTGTGTAAGTAGTATATAGGTAGCGTATGTGTATTATCCTAATATTAGAGTTAACCAAAAAGAGTGTCTCGAAGTGGAAACTCACCTTAGACTCATTTTTAATTCAAAAAGATTGCAAAATCAATCTATGGTGAGTGGGAGAATAATCTACAACAAGACCCTGCACTATCGTGGGGAAATGAAACTCGTGACCTCTCCAATGCTAGAAGAGAGTTCCCACAAGTTCCCATAGGACTATTTATGTAACAATGCTTGTCAGAAATTGATAATATTGGGATGCAAACCCACCATAGAAGTTACAAAACTCTACTTCTGTTTTTGGTTAACTCTAATGCTATCAATTATAACAAGCATTGTTCATGAATAGTTCTTTACTCAGTTCTCTTAGGCTTGGGGGAACTTGTAGGAACTTTCTTTTAGAGTCACAGAGGTCACGAGTTTCATTCCCCCTGAATGGTGCAAGGTCTTGCTTTAGATTATTCTCCAACCCACCATAGACTCTTTTTGGTTAACTCTATTTGGAAGCAAATTCACTGTAAGGTAACTATATCTAAAAGCGACGATTTCCTTAAAGCTTCCATAGCTCAATCTTTCATAATAAGTAGATTCTGACACCCTATTGTTTGATGAGAATGTGCACAATTTGAACATCAAAGTTTAGGGTTGCTTTAAGGTCAACCTGTAGTTAGCACTTTGAAAATTCATAACTTGTTCATACGGTATCCAAATAATGCATGCTAAAGTGCATTGGAATCCTCTTGAACTTGCTAATGAGACCCACTAAAAATAATTTAGGTTTTATGTGTGTAAATAGGCTTAGTTGGTAAGGTGAACGCTTTAAGGTATAGGTACCTTAGCAGTTACAAAACTCCACTTTGGTTTTCCATTAACTCTGTTACCTGCATATTAAGATGAAAAGCGCATCCAAGGAGCCCGGATTGCTTTTCAAGCCGTGGAAAAACAGCAAAAAATGGTTCTCCTGACCCAAAAAGAAAAAATCACCTGCGTGTGGTAGAACTGGTCGGCAGGAACGCGCGGCACATCCTCCTTGAACGGAGCCTCGTAGCCCTTGAGTTTGCCGGTGAGCTCGAAAGGGCCGAAGTAGTGCTTGGTGCCCGTTTGCAACACGATGTGCTGAAAATTCTTGGCATTGGGAAGCAGAGCGTCCACTGCATTCTGCAACACGCGTCCGTTCAACTCGATGTTCTCCGCCTCGCCGGTCGCGGGCACCAAGCTCACCCAAAACGCGTGCGTCACGTCGTGCAATGCCCCGAGCTTCGACAGTGTTTGCTCACGGTCCAGCAGGTCCACTTGTACTCCACGGAAGACGGCAGCCACGAAGGTCTCGGCCTGCGCGCGGAGCCGTACACCTTCCAGGGCCCGCCCGGCGCGTCGGCCTTCGTGAGTAGCGACGCCAAGTAGTTGCCCACTATGCCCGTCACTCCAAGAATGAGAGCTACTTTCGGCTCACCCTCGTCAGCTCCATCCAATTCTTTCCTCTGCAAAAACCACACCAGTTCTTCAACGATTGCCCTTGAAACATTCTCACAAGGAACCCTGACCATATTACTAGGCAGTCAAGGGTACAAGAATGATGGTGAATCCGTGGTAATTACTTGCTAAATTGCACAACCACTTGAAAAACTTGCTGTAAACAGCAGTTTGGCAGTAATGTATTAGATAACCGGTCGAGCCGCGTAGCGGCGAGTCGGTTATCGTACATAACCGGTTGTTCATTTTTTAATCACAACCGTTGATCTTCATGATCCAAGGACGTAGGATGGAAGTTGAAAGGAGAGAAGGTTATGAGTTGCAACTTGTGATGGTGATGGTGACAGGTTGCCAATGGGATGGAGCCACGTAAGCGTTGAAAAGTCAACAACTGGTTATGATTGTTTTTTTAGTTTTAATTTTTTTTGTTTTAACGAGAATAATTGGTCATGCCGAAGGTGACAAGGTAATTACCAGGGGCCAGCCGCTTCACTGCGTCATTCCTACTGCAAGGAGAAGGCATTTCACACTCACCAATGTTTTGGTTGGACTTGGTGAGTGCAATTCGTCACGTATGACAAGCGTGTACAGTGAAAAGTGACAATGCACAAGATCCTTCAAAGTGAGAAATGACGCCTTTACTTGTAGTGTCCAGGCGTCAGGATGACACCATGTTTCCAACTCCGCCAGCTCATGTTTTTGTGGTGTACATTTGAAACCCAAAATGTCCACCACGGGTACATGTGGACTACAATCAATTTTTCTCATAAAATTATTAAACTTCATGCGTGTCCTTACAAGCCTCAGCAAAGATAGTGGAGGGAATTTTAGAAAGTCGTATTGTTAGAGCATCCGCATCCCTACATGTCATACTGAGCCAGGGTCTGTTTTGGCAGGCCCGGGCTTGAAAAAACCCCCTACCACGACTCGCCCAACGGCTCTATTGACTCCGGGCTCGTCAAAATGCGTCCGTGCCTCGCCATTTTGAAGAGTGCTTGCATTCCCTGGTCGCGCCCAAAAGCCGGGAGATCTTCGCCTGATCACATTCTATTTTATCGACGACTCCATTTTTGTTTGTTTTTGGATGCGATGGCAGGTTTCGGGCGTGCGGCGTCGGCGCAGCGAGGCCGTGGTCGTCGCGGAGCCTATAAGCATTTGAGTAGCCATGGTGAGGCTCTGTTTTTTTCCCAAGTCACCGAACCCTTGTGGAGCCCTCGACTGGCCCTATGGCGAGTGGTGGATGATGAGTAGGGGTGCGGATGCTCTTATGATATCAATGAATCCCACATGCTAAATGCATAACATTCAGTAGCCTTCACTCGCTCTACCTTGCCCTTGAGGAGAATGTCAAGATATCCATGCAAAATTAGTAGCTAGCTTGTTTTATAGGAAGGCGAAGGTAATGGCAACCGAGAGGGAAGGTCAACAATATCTTAAAGCTTCCAACACATAATAAAAAGGAAGAAGATATTGTAGTGACTTAATGCCGGCAGTAGAACATCACACCAGCCAACGTTGGCTAGAAGCTTTTATTTTTAAAATTTTTAATAATAATAATAATTTGAAAAGTTGCATGGTGCTATAGGCGCCAGGCTATGTGTCGGCAGGCATTAGCGGCATTATTTTACTTTTTTTTCTTTAGTGGTTTGTTTTTCTTCTTTCTTTTTTTCATTTTTTTTTTCACTCTGTCCACTCCAGTGACCTCCAATGACCGGCTCTGTCCATCTCTTTTCTAAATGAACTTTTATACCGTTGGATGGATGTAAAGGCCGTACGCATGAGACTACTGAATGTTATGTGCATGTTCAGTTTCAAACAAGAGTTACCAATAGACTCTTTTACTACACTAAAATCACCATATACCGGTACTGTGGGTGCTTGAATGGTGTGGATACATTCATCCATTTGAACAAAAATTCATCCAATTTGGATGAATTTTACTATGGTATTTTGAAAAAAATATTATTAATAAAGCCTCTTGTAAATACATTGGGCCACAATATATGGTGATGTCGGTGTACCAAGTCATATGAACACAAAATCTTCTTTCTCAAATTCGATAAAAATACGTGAAAAAATGAATAGAAAATTAAAAATTGTAAAGTGTTGAATGCTTATAGCATCCCCACTCCTACAAGCTAGAGATGACTTGCTGAAATTATTCATTCACATTTGAACAGCCCTTGCACTTACACTTCCCCACCCTTGCACGCCTCTCACACATCAAAAGTGCATATCAAATAGTCAATGGACCAATCACAAGTAGAATGTGGGGATATAGTCAACTGAATAGTGATTTGAAAGGCCGTTTCTTGACACGCTAGGATTGAGAGTCAAAAGGCATTTTGGAAGGGCCCTTGGCACTTTTCATCTAGTTCTAGAGTGTGAGAGACTTTGGGAAGGTTGCAGTGGAGCGGCTCTTACGTTGTGCTTAAATCACCAAGTTTCTATTCCTCTGGAGTTGTTCTGACACATTATAATGGTAACAACAATTTTTTTCTTCCACATAGTGCCGGGATTTTGTCATCTCTTAATAATAGTTGGGTTTTGAAATTGCACTAAGAGCATCTCCCAACTTTTAACCCCTAAATTACAGAGGGGTTAGGGTAAAACCTAGATGTGTTATAAAATGTTACTTCTGCAAAGTTGATGAAGTTTGAAGTTTGGTCCAAAAGAGAAAATGAGAAGCACGATGTTTAGTAATTATCCATATGGTCAAACTTTCAAAAAAAAAAAGTAGACACTTATTTAACGAATTTAGAAGCATTTACCATTTAATATTCAACCAAATAACAAATTTTAGTTTTAGAATTTGAAATTTGGTATGATTGGTAAACCCTTCAACGTTCTAATCCACCACCAATTTCTAAAATGTGTTACAAAAAGTTTGATGAATCACAAAAATGGAGTTGATATAAAAAAGAAAATCTGTAAATCTCAATGTGTAGATCACACTTGTACAGTTGCATTTATCATATTTTTAATTAACAGTTTTAAGTTAATTTTGCAAGGTTATCTTTTGAAATTCACTTTAAAATCCCAAATTAACAATTTCTTATTTGAAAAAAAATTAACAAATTTGGAATAATATGCACTATGAGATGGTATAATTTCTATTATTTGATTCTACTTATTTTGGAAAATCATTGTTAAGGTCTCACTTTTTGAACTGGCTAAGAATAAAACTTGACATAAACCAATTATGTCATTTAAAAAAAATCACAATATCTTATTTTGAAGATCTATATTGTACAAATGGTAGTCAACTAGCACAAGAACCAAAGAAAAAATGGATGGATGAAAAATTGTACATGATGTAGTCAAGAGAAGGCTTACAATTTGTTCATCGTCCATTAAATGAATGCATACACATGAAAGGGTTAAAACTAGACAATCTATTCCAAAATTCAAAAAAAAAAATTCTAAGGAGAGAACATCATTAGTTTTCCAAAATAGTAAATTTTATAACATTAGGGCAATATTGAGGTCTTTGTCTTTAAAAAATCTCTTCCATGGAGTTTATCTCGGATTGACATGATTCAAATTGGATTAGAAAGTAGACTTGATTTCCACTTTTAATTTATTAATTATATATGTATATATATGTATATATATGTGTATATATATATATATATATATATATATATATATATATATATATATATATATATATATATATATATATATTTCATCATAGGCAACCCATCAAAAAGAATAAAAGCGACAATAAAATGGTTGTTCAGTCACTTAGGAGTTAAAGTTGGTTTTTGAAATTGCACTAAGAGCATTTGCAACCTTTTCCCTCAATTCATCCTTCAATCACTATCATCACATTCAAAATTTGGTATCACAAGCTATCGTCTCCACACCCTTGAACTCAATATAGTCCGTGAACCAATCACAATCACTATACTTGGGTAATCATTATCGTCCATCAATTTAGAATACCAAACCTTCCTTAAATTAGCTAAAGAGGGAGGAATTCAGGTATCACTCTATGTCATGCTCATATTCTGTGGCTCTCTCACTCGCTTGAATTTTCAACATTAACTGCAAGCACTTTTCATCCAATTTTTAGAGAATCTCCTAGTTTCAATGGTAGGATGCAGATGCTCTTAGCACTGAAGATCTTGATCCCTCACTAGTAGAAAAGGTGGTGCTCCACAGGGAGATGCCTAAGCAAAATTGCTGTGCATGCGTGGAATTGGGTACCACATGCCTGCGCAACTCCCTCGGCAATGCCACCTTTTCTACACATATTTGGAAGGGTTGCAAATAGGAAACATTAGTGAAACAGTGAATATTGAATCTAATTTTGCATTTGAATTATCGTCGATTGCTAAGTCAAAAAGAGAGAGAGATATATATATATATATATATATATATATATATATATATATATATATATATATATATATATATATATATATACACACAAGACGCCAAGAAGTCAAGAACCAAGAAACTCAGCACCAAGTCAATTTTATTTAAAACCAACTAGGAAGAGTAGGCAAATTTCAAGCACTATGCACTGAAAACAAAAAAGGAGGCGACGCCATTCTGTCATGTCATAAGGACTGTGAAGGGAAAAACCCAAGCACTCCACAGCGCAAATACCACTTCATGCTTCACACTTGACATTCTGGTAAGCTGCATTTCCCACAAGATGGACCACATCAAACCATGTAAATAATCTGTCACTGCACAATAAGTACAAAGCGAATTAATGCTTTGTCAGACATTTTATGAATGCATTTTCCTATAGATCTTCTTAGACTGGCTATGAACTCTCAACCAAAACTAATTTGCTACCGAGTGCCGGCAGACAATGGCTTTGTTGCTTCAGTTTTACGACCAGAATGATCAACGCTACTACTACACGATTCAAAGAATCCACTTGGTTGCTAGTAAATCTAACAACAATGAGGCTAAAATCAAATATTAGGGATGGCATTGTAGATTTGTGACTTACTTGCAACGAGTATCAAGGAGTTGGACATCCTCACATGGCGCAAAATGCGGATACAAAGCGACTGTCTTGCAGCTTGAGGGACATTGTTTGTTTGGCAACAGGAGTCTTTTGGACACGTACTAAACCACAAAGCCATCAACTGTGTCTGACAAGTCTCCCATAAGCCATTGCTCGATTCTTCAAGAAAAACTCTCTAATGTTGATTCCCTTATGGTTTTATGGCCCAGGTCTTGAAACCGTTGCTGTTGCAGTTGCAGACTAGATAATTGAAAAAAATTGCAGTAGAAGCTCCATCAATCAGCTTCACATCCCTAAAGATTTTGATCAGCTTCTGCATCATCCTCTGCGTACCGCTTCTCTTCTTCGTTCCACATGTCTACACCTACCTCGACTATGCCATCATCATCAATATCATCCTCATCTTTGTTACCATCCCCAGCATACTGTCTGCCATTATTCCACATGTGAAACGTATTGTTGACATCGTCTTCTTCTTCGCCACGTTCCTCGTTTCTGTTTCCTGTGTACTCAATCCCAAGCAAGGCACACTCTTCTCGCGTGAGATAGCTCAAGTCCATAGGGTTTCGAGTCTCCTCTCTCACGATTGCAGCTCGAAGCTCTGGCGGAACCTCTTCCTCAGATTTCTCATCCTCAGAAACCATTCCAGGACGACATTCGCCGCCAGGCCAGCCTCGGTAGATTATCAGCTTGTTGGGTTCTCGTGACACCAGCACAGCCCCAGTGGCCTCCTGATAAGATAGGAACATCAAGCTGAAAAAATTACTGCTCGGAGATTTTCATAGCTCGCATCAGGAATTTAGGACCTGACGGATTTTAACCCTTAAAGGTTTTAGGGCATAGTAGATACGTTGCCGTGTATTTAACATTTGTTGTAAGTAGAAAGTTCCAAATTCAGGTCCCAATAGATTTTAAGACCATGTAAACATGAATTTTAACTTTACTTATGATATGAAACTCATGGAAGGTGTAGAACCATTCCAAATATAATGAAATACGGCCGTATAATACTGGCCGGAATGGCCAATCTAGACCTTTAAGGGTTAAACGATTTCCGTGCGACATCCGATATTTCATGGGTTTGTACATTTTTTGCACAGAGTATGCATGGATTTCGCGCTAATTCTGCACAGATTTTGCACTTTGTTAGGTAATGGAAAGAGTGAATGTACGATCTGTGCGGATTCAGTGAAGAATTAATGCGAAATCCGTGCAGAATCCGTGCAAAAAATGCACCCACCCATGAAATATCGGATATCACACAGAAATCGTTAAAAATCAGTGAGGTCCTAAATTCCTGGTGTCGTGCAAGTAACACACATGTTAAACCAGCAAAGTGACAAGCAAATCCTATCTCATTGCACTAACACTTGTCAGAACATGCAGGAGGCGTTGCAGAAGAATCAAGGGCATGAGTTCAACCTCTATTTGCTGGATTATCTCCTCTACTGGGGTGCCCTTCGCTCTGCCCTTCACGCCAACTATGGCAAGTGGATGCTTCTGAAAGTACAAACGTATTGATTTCGCCAAGCCTGTCACCATATTGCTCTTTCCTGCGTGGACAAATACCTTCAAATCAGTTACCTGTTGATATCTATTTGTCATAACAAAAAGATGCAAAGGGTATACATATTCACAACCCTCGATCTTCACGCCCATGCTCACCTATATTGATGTGCATAGGATCGCTCTGCTTTAGGGCTTCCTGGCGCAAACGAAGTCGCTCTTTTATGGTCAGTGGCTGGGCCTTGAAAATAGGGTCTAAAATGGTACTCCTCGGATCTGGTTTCTCTTTCTCAGAGACGAAATGCTCAATATCATCTTCATTGTAATCTGCATATGCGTCCAAGACTGCATCGTCGAAATCTTCCAATTCGGTACCTAGTGGTTCTAGTGCAGCCAGTACGCTGCTTCCTTGCCTCTCAGGATCGCTATCGACGTCTTCTGTCTCGTACTGCAACAAGAAAAGTTGGCAAGGTCACTTAAACTCAGCACATTTCTAGTGACAAGAAATCAGTCCACAAACATTTGTGTTTGTTTCTTGTCAAATGACGAACCACTCTCTTTCTTTCGACCAGAAAAGCCAAACATGACCAGATGATGAAGGAGAAAGGAGAAACGCATACCTGGCCTACTTGCAAATTCTTAATCTCCTTCTCTAACTTGAGTACGCGTCGCTCCAGATCCTGAAACCCAAAAAGCCATGGTAGAAAGTAATGTCACATGCACGATCTGCGGAATAGCAAAACACAATCTGTGCACAAAAAGCTCGGATGCATGCCAGCGAAAAGGGCCAAGACGATGGGAACTTACGCGTTTCCGCTGCATCTCAAGAGATCGCTGCATGGCCTGTCTCTTCGTCAGCAGATGCCGGGGTCTGAGCTGCGAAGGACGCTCGTAATGTTTGCCCCGGTAGAAGAGTATGGCGTGCCCTTTCGAAGTGGACGCGATACCGACCAATACTCCGCCGCTCTCTACTTCCAGGACCTTCGCTGTACGCTCCGCCTCGAACAAGGGCCCCTTGAAAATTATCTTCACGAGCTCCCTGTGCTTCCAGTGCAGATGCATGTTCTCCACCGTACCATCGAATACTCCTCGTCTCCCTGCACGCCACGCGCAAATCAACTGACCAACCCTAAAATAAAGCTGGAAAATGTAGAATATGTTTCAACAATTCGACACAGTTTGTCGCTCACCGAGTAGAAGTCTAGCTCTCATTCTGAGGCCAAGTCTTTGGAACATATACCGCTCCTCATCCGTGATCTGCTCCTTGCCTGGAGCTGCGTCGGCGAGCTTCATCTGCCCATCCAGCTTCGCTAACTGAACCTCAGCGTACTTTTTCTTCCGAGTAGTCTGATGTGAGCAATCAGTCAGCCAAGAATGGAATCGCAATTGGTGAGGGAAATTCATACCAACATGATGAAATGCCAAGTATTGTTTCATTTGCCAAAAAGTCTCGAAAGGCAACCATGATATGATGCTGCATTGCCTCTTCGTATCGGCGACAACAACAACAACAATCGTAAGCGTTGTAGGCATTCTCGACCACGAGAATGCCAATCTCACGCAACAGTCAGCATAATTATGACATAAAGATTTGTCTGTGCAACTGAGCGTGCAACATCGACACAGGGAGAGGGAACTCACGAGGCTCAACTTCTCCTCTATCTCACGAGCAGCTTTGGCAGCCTTCGTTGCTTTCCAAGCTGCCCGCCTCCGCTGGCGATTCTCCTCGTTGTCCTCCCAGACGTCCACCGACTCCGAAGCCTCCGGAAATGCCACTCCTTTCCTGCGAAAATCAAACACGGGCACCGACTACCTCAGTGAGTGTCGCTTGAACATTCCTGACAGAGCTTAATTAGACCAGAGGAAATTCTGAAATTCTCGTATTTCTCAGCTAGTCCTGAAATTCTCGTAACTCGAGGGCGTACTCGCTGAACGGACGATGAACCCTCGTGACATCGTTGACATGAATGCCAGCGTCCTCCGCGGCGCGCACCTGGAGTCTCCTCAGGCTCCACGACCGGGGTCGCAATGGCACGGAAACGCCGAAACTCTTCTGCCTGCAGCGATTGAAGCTCTGCAAACCCAATTTCAATGAACCAGTCTCAGTCGCGAACCGCAATCGCGCTGCCATGTCCATGGCGCTGCAACCTAGGGCCCAATCCACCAGCCATGGAACGCAAGCGCCTCAACCAACTTACCGAGACAGAGTAGACAGCTCTTCTGCAGGAAGGAAGACGGTTCTGAAATCCACAGGACAATTCCATCCAGAAACGGCACCCCCGAAAAGGCGTTTCACGTGGAACCGTCGGGGCGGGGTTTAGGATGTTGAGCAAGTGTGCATCTTCTACGTCATTTGCGAGGCTGCAGTCGGGAGAGACAAGTGCTTGCCGATGAGATTGATAACTTATTAGCTCCAGAAGAGAAGAAAATAATGTTTTGAGGGCCTCATCGATGTCGGGTCAGCTCGCTGATTCCGAGCGAAATGCACAGAAATGCGGTGAAAGCTCTGGAGTTGTGGAAAGAGCGAGCGGCGATGCTCAATCCGTGGAAGATGCGCTGTGCTTCGATCGGCGAACCCCCGTGGTGACAACTGCGCTGGGCCTAATGGGGTACCAAGTGCCACAGGTACGGTATTCTCGCCCGCCCTTGCTGCATTTTAGGGTTTGAAGGGTTTGGAAGCCTGTGTATGAAGAGCTCATGTTTCATTTTGTGTTATAGGTCTGCGATCTGATGATACAGCATTGTATGGACACGGTGCATGCCGTTCTCCGCCACGACCGCTTGACAGCTCCAAAGCTGCGCGGCATTTTGGACAACGTGGACTTGGTTTTGAGGTTCCTGAAAGGTCAGTTCGTCTTTCTATAACAGTCATGGACTCTTAATTCTAGCTCTAAACTTTTGGTATATGCAGTGAATTGAATGATTGTTCTGTACTTCTGTTCTTGCGCAGGGCGACCACTTGTGGAACTGATTGAGGCTCTCTTGAAGGCAGCGGTGCAAATGAAGAACATGTCACCGAAGAGCTCATTGACCTTCGCGAGAACCAAATGCAGTGGCGAGGGTAGCGATGCGGCCTGGGCTATCGAGAAAATCCTTGAGTATGTGCTCAAGGAGAAAGAGTTCCTTTACAATCACTTCAGCCCAATAGCCAGGTCGGCCCTAGCTCACCCACTTCAGAATTCGATTTGCAACCAGAATTGTGTGAAAGTTATGATCCCTCAGTTGGTTAATGAAGTACTCCCTCCGTCCCAAAGTTGTTGTCATGTTTGAAAGTCATGTTTGAAGTGCTTTTTTAAGTAGGTCATATTGTAAGAAACATGATTAAAAAAGGTTCCAAATTATGTCACTAGAATGATTGAAGAACATTGCATGTGTTCATTGCAACCTAAATAAAATTAGTCACAAGGAAGTATTTTTTTGACCTACTTAAAAAAGCACTTTCAAACATAACTTTCAAACATGACAATAACTTTGGGACGGAGGGAGTAACCTTTGTAGTTGTAGTCAAGTCGCAGTAATCGGGGCTGCTGAGAGTATTGTCATATGATTGCTGATCGAGTCACTATGAGTCTGCCCACTGTCTGTACTGACAGAATTAGGGTTTGATCAGATTGCAAGTATGGCGACTCAGGCCTTCTCTTCTGAAGCAGGACTTGTCCGATCTCGCAGAGGAAGCTATGCGACGTCCGTTGCTGTCTCTGAAAGTAGAATCTGGTAGTTGCAGAACTTTGGGTTTCATGGTTGAAAGTCTAGCCCTTGCGCCTGATTTGCTCAACGAAGTTCGATGCCTTCTCCTGATGTGGTCGAGCTCTGTGTAAGTACATGCTCGTAAACTCATGAACCTTTGTGCTGGAAATATTGAAACATATGTAGATTCAATTTTCAATATGTTTGATACAAATAGAATGGGAGATCGTAAACTCTGAATTCTTGTCACAGATTGCCTTCTCTACTTTGTCAGAATGAGAACATGGGTATAGGTATTAAGTTTTTAAAGTTCAAAATATGCCCATAGGATGGGAGCAATTGTGGAGGTAGTGACTTCATTATCACCTTATGAAATGTGTGGGAGCTAAATCAAAACTGTTAAATCATTTGTTTTTCAAGTCAGGGAAAGCTGGTTAGCTTAGTGATTGTTTTGTTTGAAGGAAATGTTAATGCTGCTTAGCTGAATCGAATCTGTGATTGTGGCGCAAAGGGATCTGATGGGATAAGCCACTCATAATGGATAAATGTAGGCGTGCAGTGCGATTGCTGGAGCTTCGTGCACAACTTGCAGTTGCAGTTCATGGCATTTTACAACACTCAAATGCTACAGGGTCTGCGCTCTCTGATGAACGTGTCTGGTTGCATACCATGCATTCCAGCAGTCGTCTTCGGCCTTTTCTCCAGGTCTTGGTAGGTGTGCCTACAGTTTCTGCACTGAGCCATCTTGTGGAGTTGATGGAAAGGTGGGAATCTACTGCAAGAACAGCAACAAACAGGGAAACAGAGGTACATAAATGTGAACGGTCCCCGAAGCGGCAAAGAAGAAGCTATGATCAAGATGAGTCACTGGACGACAGTTCCAGTAATATGCTTGACATTTTGGGAGCTGATAAAGAAGCTGCTGGCCTGAAAACTGACTTTTGCAAAGTTAATCGGAATGCCACTACCTCTGGAGGTCTGGAAGGTGTCGACAACTATCCTGCATGGTATGGTATTTGTCTCACCCTGTTTATATGTGTGTTCTGAGTACTCAAAACTGGCACTTCAAATTCAAATGCACTTCTGAATTTAATGCTCTGAATCATGTCAAGCTACATTCTAAAGCCTGCTATTATTTTGTACAGGACTCTGTTGGCAGATTTTATACCGTGGTCAACCTTTGCATCACAACTTCTTTTTCGGGATCTAGATATAAGCACAGTTAGCCCCCGTCAAAGTGCAGCAGATTTTCTGGGCTGGTTAATGTGCCCTTCAAGTCCAGAAGGGAGAGCTTACGCCACTACCGAATTCCTACATGCTGCCGAAGATTGGCAGTCTCTCTGTAATAATGCAAGGATTACGAAAGAGACACAACCATTTATTGCACGGAGGTTATCGGACTCGAAGAATTACGGGAAGGAGAATTTTCCACTGACAGTTTGCAACCTCTGTGGGTCTCCTGTAAATTGGACTGGCGATCTTGACACCGGTACACCACATCGCGTCGCAAATTCTTCAGTATCTCAAAATCTGGTAGGGTGGCTTTTGAGATTCTGCAGTCTTCAAAACCAGCTTCAACAGCTACACTTAAAAGGTGGGAATCTTTAGCAATATGTCTGTTCATTTGCTTTAGAATCTGTTGTGCTATGAATGTTTTCAACTTGAGCTTACCCTAAATCTTTGTAATTTGACTTTTAGAGTGGGTCTTTTGCCTTACTTTTAAATTGTTCTGATTAGACTATTTGTGAGATTTCTTGCAGGATTTAAGAGCGTCAGCAAACACCAGAGCTACGTTGATGGAATGTGGCAAGTGATTCGGGTGTTTCCAATAGCTTCGCTTTCCTCTGATTTAAAATTCTTGACTCCTGAGGTTGGTGGCTTACTCTTGTCGGTGATACTACTTGGCCTCACCTCAGGATCCAAACAAGTCCCCATGAAGGAGAAATCATTATCACCACGCTCCTGTTGCACAGAATGTGAAGACTTCCATTGCGTGAGCTGCTGTTATAAAGACCGACACAAATCCTCGGAGCCTCCACATCGCACAGAACAAATCAAAATCGATGCAAGGATAGAAGAGGACTTCTATTGGGCTCCATTTGCTGCTGCCCTTTTTACTTACCTTGATTCCAATATTTTTTCCCGTTCAGCCGAGCCACAAACATCTGATTCTAAAGGTATTGTCAGAAGGATTGTTGCAGCTTGTGTTCATCATTGGGTTCTATTGACGAACTCAGAAACTGTGTATCATAGGCGCGTTCAAACGCTAGAGGATTTGTTCACACGTGTTGTAGCCTGGGCTGATGCTACTGGACTTGATACGGAGTTGGCTCAAGCTGTAGGAAATTTAAAACTGCAGATCGAAAAATTCAAATCATTTTTGTAATATATGAGGGAAGATCCCTGAGTATATGTTTACCGGTAGCGAGGCTACGTGTATCTGTTTCTCTCCTTTTTTCCGAAACAAGGAATTTTTTGATCCCTATGGAACTGTGGACCTTTTTTCTCAGTGTTGTTCAAGGACTAATAAATCAATTCCTTGTAAAAGTACACTCAAATCTCTGATGACACTGCCTTGCGGGTACAAATGTACAGTGCCCTCTAGTAAGTAAGGTAACCCCACTTTCAAACCTCACATTAAAATATTTATCACACTTACTACAAAAGTTCCCCGACCACCAAATTTTGCATACACCACCGTTTGGACATGAAACATTTTTGGGCCAAAATTGTTGCTTTGAAAATGCACGGTTTACGAAATAATGCCAGTGTGCCAACTTTTAGGCCTTTGTTTAAAAAAAAATCATATCTTCTACATAATAGCTGCCAAGGATCCAAATTTTTGGTAGAAGGTAGAAGTTGCAGTAAGGAAAAATATGGTGTTATAAAAGATAATGGTATTCCTAGGTATTTTTGTGTTCATATACAATTCAATTTTTTTTAAATGATACCAAATTTTAGTTTAATTATACAATAAAGTAATTTTCCTACTTTTGTCACTTTTTTTGTAACACCATGTTGTCACAAGAAGGAACAATATGGTGTCAAAAGAAAATGAGAAAAATGGTCAATTACTTTATTTTGTAATTAAACAAAAAAATTGGTGTTATTTTTAAAATCTTGAATTGCAAGTGGACACAAAAATACCTAGGAATATCACTATCTTTTATAACACCATATTATTCCTTCCCGCGACTTCTACCTTCTACCAAAAATTTAGATCCTTGACAGCTATTGTATAGCAAATATGATTTTTTTTTAAACAGAGGCTTCAAAGTTGGCAAACATGCATTATTTCAGAAATTGTGCATTTTCAAGGTATCAAATTTGGCCTAAAAATGCTTCATGTTCAAGTGGTAATATATGCAAAATTTTGTGGTTGGCGAACTGTGGCAATGAGTGTGATAAATGTTTTAGTGTGAGGTTTGAAAGTGGGGTTACCTTACTTACTAGAGGGCACTGTACATGTCACAATGCTAGTTCATAACTTGACATCTGGAGGCTGTACAATATACCTACTCCCTCACATCACAATTTGAGAAATTGTGCGAGTCATGGCCTCATTGGTTAACCCCTAAATGTACCAATCCTTTGAACAGAAATAGACGCTAGCCTAAAAAATAGATATAAGCATGACTTAGGTGCACGCCTCAAAAATAGATATAAGCATGACTTAGATGTGCATTAGGTGTACATGAGAGGACCATTGCATGCATGAAATCTACCCAATAAATTTGACATACTTGTATTTGGAGGCCTCTCCAATATTATCAACATCTCTCCATCACAAGAGATTTACTCTAATTGGTAGAGAATTTAATAGGCTTGCAAAGGTGACTTGAATGAAAGTCATCCGAGACTGTATGAGAATTGAAAGTCACAAGGCTTTGAATCCGTTCATGGTTCAGTTTCTGGACGCTGGGACGTTTAGGGGTTGATAAATGTGATGTAAAGTGTGCTCAATGACATCGTTGAACAGAGCAGGCGAGCAGAATAAGCAAACGGTTGTTTTATTATGGATCTAAAAATGTGTTTCCATAGATGTTTTATATGGACACAATGCTTTTTATTTTGGAACATGGAGTTGTATTTTGAGGATATTAGGGAATGTGCAATTATAATGTGTCGTTAGGAAGGGTTGAATGTACAAACAATGTCATGTAACTTCAAGTTTAAAAGTATCATACACTGCATGAGGTTGTTGTGTATCAAGGTAGGATTATCCATTGTTGTCGTATAATCTGACTATGAGCTTCTTAGAATTCAACATCAAAAATAAAAGGATACTACTAGATAAATACTCTTTTTGGGCTCATGGTACTATACATAGTTGGTTGTCAAGACCAGCAAAAAAAAAATAACTCTATGAGAATATTTTATAAGATTCTCTCTTTCACCATAAAAATAAATTAATAATTCGACATGAGACTTTGTTATTCCTCAAACTAACTTCATTAACCCCTAAACGTCCTCACCTATGTCCAATTTGGGCAGTTTTGCAAAGATGCATTATAAAATGCAATTAAAATGAATATATGAAACTTGATGTATGAATAAAAGTTATACATCTTGAATTTTAAATTCAATCTATACAAATAGATCTGTGATTGCTATCACTAATATTTTTCTATAAATTTTCAAACATAAAATAAAAAATTATTTTGTAATTCGATTACGAATAAGATATTTACAATATGGGGATGAAATTTTTTGTGATGGCTTATAATGTAGTACTCTAGGTGTAGTGATTTTTGGAGATTTTTTGGATGCTTGATTTTATGAGTTTATTTTTTCAAGAACACTTTTAGACTAAAATCTTCAAAATTTTGGGTGAAACACTGCAACACAAAATGAGGCATAAATTTTTCAAAGATTGTTCGATTTTCGATCGGATCACATATACATGAAGCTAACTCCCCATAAAAAATTCAGTAAAAAAATCACACTACAAAAAGTGCATGACGGATGAGAAACTGCGGATGAAATCTGTACATCATGCAAAATATGCATGGTTGGGCAGTTAGGGGTTAAGCTCATTGTACTCATGGAGGCTAGACTCCCTTGTGTTGTCATAGTTTGAACTTTCCCTCCATGGACCTTTGACTCTGACCTCATTGTATTGGGATTCCAATTTTTTAATACTTCCTTACAAGGACCTAGTAACTGAGTGTTGTGATATGTTCTTTATGTTGTGAGACGTGGCAACGATATGTGATCCATGCTAATTTTAAATTTCATGTGATCCACTCTATTATTTTTTATCACACTATTTCAAAGTCCAGGCTACAGTAATTGATATGAAGAGTACGTATATCACAAATGAAATAAATCTAGAGTGCATTTTTGTATTGTGGGTAGTCAATGGTCAAACCTGTCTGACCGCTCTTACTTTAATGCTATGAGGAAAAGTCTAATTTTGGGAAAAATCATTAAAATAAATTATTATTATTATAAAAATAAACAAATTGTCTGACCCAAGTCTCCTAGAATTAAAGAATGAAACAGTCAACTGAATGATAGTGATTGTCATGTGTCATGAAATACGAGCATATTTCTTTTATTGTAATGGCAATACTATACCGTAGGCAGGACGTTAACCCTTAAATGCCTGACCCTATACCGTGGTGGCAAAACTTTAGATTGTAGGCCATCTTTCACCATTATTATTTCACCATTATTATTGAGTAAAAAATTTAATTTCGTATTTTTCCTACATGAGACCAAATGTCAACTACAATATATGATTTTTTTCAAAATTATTAATGCAAATTTTAAATTATCATGATTTTTCGAAGTGATAAAAGCAAAGAAAATTCACATCACTTATAAAATATATTTTAAAATTTCAAAAAACTTACCAAATGTGTAAATTACAAAGAAAAACATTAGTTTGTTTACCGTGCTCAAAAAATATTTTTAAATTTAAAAATACACTGGAAAAACCTAAAACCGTGGAACATTGTGGAGGATCCATAGTAATAGACCCTGAACTTGTAATTGCTATAAATGATTCAATTTTAGAAATTTTTCAAAATTTCTAAATGGAGAGAAAACTAGACTTTGTAAGCTACATTTCATTAGTTAACCCCTAAACGACGGCCGGGGTAAGGGCAAAACATAAATGTGTTATAAAAAAATACTTCTTCAACTTTGATGAAGTTTAGTCCAAAAGAGAAAATGAGGAGCTTGATGTTTAGTAATTATTCATACAATCAAATTTCAAAAAATAGCTTTTTATTCTCTCATAATGAATATAGAAGCCTTTAGCTTCAAATATTTATCAAAATTACAAATTTTATTTTTAGAATTTGAAATTTGATATGATTGGTTAAAACTAGACATTCTATTGTAAAACTCAAAATTGCACATTTTTCAATGGAGAGAACATCATTACTTTCCCCAAATAGTAAATTTTCTAACACTAGCCAATGTAGAGGGTGTTTGTCTTTGAAAATTTCTCCTCGGTGGAGTTTAACTCGGATCGACATGATTCAAATTGGGTTGGAAAGTAGACTTGATTTCCTATTGGAAAATATTTTTTATTTTCTAAAAAAAGGTTTTTCCATCTCGGGCAGCCCGTAAAAAAAGGGCAGCGACCATAAAATGGTTGATCCGTCACTTAGGGGTTAAGCTCAAATTCAAAAAATATCATCTCGATGGCCAAAATCGCATTTCAGCTGCAGAAAAAAATGATCAACTAAAATTGGTCATTCAGGCGTTTAGGGGTTAAACCTGTTACTCAAACTTCGCGGCCGATGACGTGGCCGTGGCTACACCCGCGCCCGTGCGCCCCGCTGGCCTCGTCCTGCGGGACCCCGCGCCCTCGCGCAGTCAGGGCAAGACGCGCGTCCGCTTGGCCCGGCGCCACCCAACGATTTCGTACAACTACGTTGCCGTCGTACACAAACGCAAATCTAAATCTAAATCTGTCGCCGCTGTGCATTTTCAATTCGCAGGACGCGTATGCTACATGTGTTGGTTTAGGGATTAGGGCGGCGGATTTCGAGTTTAGGGCGGCGGATTTAGGGTTTTGTACTGTATTTGCTCGTTTCTAGTCAATATTCCACTAATTTCCAGTCCTTCTTCCAAAATGCTTTGCATGCTTAGGAGGTTTAGGGTTTAGGGCACAACTTTAGGGTGTAGAACATGACTTAGGGCGTTTTGCAGATGTATACATTGTTCATATCCAACGGTTTCAGAGTTTTTTATGTTAAGCTGATTGTCTAGTTGTAGGACGCGGTTAGGGACCGATCTCAATCTTTTTGTGAGCTCAATCTTCTTCAGGTGCAATGTGATTCTTGCATTCCTCATAGTTTAGGGTTTCTTGTGTACACCTTGTCTTTGTTTTTAGCATCATAGAGCTCCATGACGCTACAAAAATGTCTCCTTTTCAAGAAGACAAACCCAACCTTGACAGACCCGTAATTGAATTACAAATAATTTTAAATTTAATTTTCAAATTCTGTACTAAAAAATTAGTGAGTGCAATCATAGATTTAACTACCGTAACACCATAGCAGGTTTGCCACCTGGCAAACGAATATTTTTTTTTTTTGAAAAATAAAGTTCGCCTCTTAAAAATTGAATTTCTCAATTTTTGTTCTTTAGCAAAAAAATCAGTAAAAATGATCTTAAATAGCTTAGAAATAACAAAATATTTCAAAAACTAATTTATTCTATTTTCGTTTTTTTGTCTTCAGAATTTTCTAATTTTTACGTTTTTTATTTTTAGAATTAGTTTAGGACGAACCTGCTATGGTACTACGGTATACATGGATAGAAACTAAAATTCATTATGTACAACTTTCATTCATACATCAAGTTCAAAATATCCCTTTTAATTGCATTTTATAATGTGTCTTTGCAAAATTGTCCAATTTGGAGAGGGTTGTAGGCATTTAGGGATTAAATCCTAAAGGACCACAACTATGTTTCAGAATCTCTCCAAACACTCCAAAGTTGCCTAAAAGTACCCCTTCTCAAAAAAAAAGATCAATAGTTTTTGATTTAAAAACTTTTTGACTAATCCAATCTTAGGATATTTCAACCAACAATAATTAATTAGCATTTACAAATTTTCAACCATTCAAAGTTCCTCAATAGTAAGATTATAAGCTACAAAGTTGGATGTACTTCTTTTTTTGGCTCCATGCCTGAGTTTGAAACTTTTTGAAAATGCCCAAAATGCAAAGCTTAGTCTTAGATTAGGTGAAAGGAGTTTGACAGTTGTGTATATGGGTTGTTAGCTCATTGTGTAAAAAAATTAGATGTATAGCTCATTGTATGCAAATTTTTAGGAGTCGCCCGCAATTAGGTTTTTCACCTTTGAATGATTGTATCTTTTGATCTATACATCACCTACGTACCCAAATTGCCATCCCATCTTTGTTACAAAGAGTAAAATGATCACAAGAAATCTCAAAAATTGAGAATCAATCCTCATTCCACGCGCTAAGCTGACCGAACTTGAAAAATCTTGGTCCTTTAGTGGTAAAGAGACATGACACTATTTACACTCTAAGCTTGTTCAAGGCATAGATTTTTGAAGGTTGAAGTATATAGTTTATTCATTTTAGGTGAGTGTCGCAAGTTTATTTATTGCACTTTTGAATTCAAAATCAGGACTTGCAAACCCGATCTATGTTAGTCCCTGGGGGACTCACATAAAGAAATTCGAGAGCCTCGCTGCCCATTCACATTATGGCCCATTCACACCAGCATCCTGCCACTCTTGTGTTTGCGTTCCTGAAAGAATGGAAGATAAAATGAAGAAACAAAAAAATATTCACTACTTTGTCCTTTCCTGTTGTAACTATTGTTGAACCATTGTGCAACTGCGTTCTAGTGCCCCAATTATAGACATGTTCATTTTTTGCATTGTATTGCTTCCTAACATGCGGTGGAGTAATTCCTCTTTACATAGTTTGTATTTTTTTTGACTTCATATTCCTTCAAAGTTATTTGACGCATGCGTGCGTGCGACAGAGTTGGTGGATGTGAATGGGCCTTCAGTCAGCCAACATGAGTGCGGCACAGAATCTACCTTTATCAAGTAAGCTTTTGGTAACTACAATGTGCTTATGTAAAAATAAATAATAAAACTAACCTGATGCATGCAAGAAGCTGCTCCACGCAGTTTGGAAGCCGCACGAAATTTGCACTCCACGAACACACATGCGTTGACCAAAAGCATGAAAAGACAAGGCTCTGATAACAAACAATTATATATTATTTTTGAAATTAACCTTGTAACATTCCAGGAACGCACTGCGGGTGATGGAGCTTCTTGGTGTGAACGGACCATCAACCAAGAAAAACACATCCCTTTTGAACAGGGCTACAAAACTTATGCTCGGACAAAGCGACCGTAGTCACTAAGTTAGATCCTGCACGGCTGCACAACGATTTCAGTGTAAGGTTTTTTTTTGGTGGTAAGGTCTTTGGATTCTTGCTCGACAGATGCAAGCTAGTAATCCAATTGGTTATAAATTAATGGTTGCACTCTCCTCGTTTGTAGCAATTAAGTAGACTATTCAGTCAACATTGACTATGTTGAGGACATGCAAATGATCCATACCACACAGTATTCTTTTAACCCTTAAACGTCAAGAGGGCCTGGATGGGGCAGCCCAGAAGGCATCTAAATTTATTAAAAAAATAAAAAATAAATGAATAATTTTTTGGGCAAAAACGGCTTTGCAATGCACTGCTGGCTAGCACTGTAGCACTATGGCACTGCTGAACTTCAGCTGCCCCAACCTCAGAACTTGTTCAATTTGATAACTTTGATTGCTTACCAATGATTCCACAATCTCTCAAATGAGGCGAAAATTTGGAATCTAGATCGCTTTTTCAATAGCTTTCCAACGCATCAATCCTTGCTTGATTTGGTTGAGAAAATCAACTTTTTCCTTCATTATTCTCTTTCAAGAATGCCCGACGGGCTTGCTTTGACATTTAAGGGTTCAGAGGTCCAGTGACTCCAGTTCTCCATCCCTGAAAACCCATGAAAGGTTGCCCATGGTAAGAGACCTAAGAGCATGGTTCCTGTATCTAGAAAAGGATGAAGTTCATCCGTTTTTCAGGAAAAACTTTTGCACTAGAGTGCTATAACGGCAAAAATTTCTATGAGTGTATGTGATCCATACGTTGACATTTACAACTTTGCTTTATACATCACTTCCATTTTTGTTATTCATCAAACATTTTATAACGCACCTTTGAAATCATGGCATCATTTGAACCTTAAAGGATTAAAGGACAAGGGTTTATTCTCATTTTTGAGCGTTGTTATCACAACCTTTTTTCATTTTTTTGAGAGATTTATTTCTGTATGTTGTATTGTCCAACAAAATGATTGAAGTAAAATATGTAATTTATTCCTTAATTGTTCGAGTTAGCAAAAAAATTCCTTGCTACAAAGTAGGTCACCAAAGATTGTTACCAAGATAATTATTTGGATTTTCATGATGGGATGAACCTAAAATTAGATATTAAAAAAACAAAGAAATATTCATTTAAGGCACTTTGAAATAAAAATCATAATTGAACTAAACCTCGTGGAATTATGCGTGGTCAAATTTTAGTTGACTGTTGGATATGCAAAATTTTGAAGTGTATGTCTCACTTGATATTCATTGTTTTATGGAACAAATAAAGTTCTAATAAATGGGTTAGAAATTTTTATTTTTACTTTTGGAACAAAGGGTGCTATAAATTCATAAGAAGAAGGAATAACAACCTAAAAACTTGGCAAAGAAAACCCCTGATGACGAGGACAGTTCTTAGATTTTTAAATACCTAAAAAAACCATTATGAAGCCAAAAAAGACTAGACAACTTGAAAGGTTGGAAAAATTTTAAGTGGGAAGATTTATTTCTTTTATTAAAAACATCAGTATTTAGAGCTCAAATACCATTTTTGGACTTGAAAAGCCTTCACGCGGCCTCGTTGTCATTTAAGGATTAAATGACTCATAATTGCCCAAACTTATAATTTTCACTATTAATTTCTTTTATAGTTTGTTGAATTTTGTGGACCCAGAATCAATTTTAGGTTCTCATTCTCATAGAGTAGTAGTGTGTAAGTTGTACTTGGGTACCATGCTATAGTGCAAGAGCTTGTACCAAAGGCCCTAATTTGGGCACCAAGTTAGTACCCATTAGAGTGTATTTTTTCTCACTTCTTTTAGCAGAATAGTAATGTCATGACACAATCACAATGGAAATTATAGAGAGACACCGAGAGGGACCACCATCTATTTCCTGCATGGTTTACTACTACAGTGCAAAAAAAAACACCTTAGTTAACATATTAGCCTTTTAGCACCATCTTCTTCTTGCATTGTTGCTTGGTGCCCAAGTATAACTTTTTTACTAGTCAAGTGTACATTCAGCAAATGCAATCACCCAACTCCCACACAATCTATTTGGACTAAAACCCTACGCACTAAAAAATACCTATCTCTAGTGCATCAGTGAACACCTTAGGAATGCACTAAATCACCCGGAAGACTAGGCATAATATACAACAGACTCATACAACACATACTCACCAAATACGAAGGAGCAGAGAACATACCAAGAATCAATACCATAATTGTGTCCGATCACCTCAAAGATCTTATAGTTGGATTCATCCTAAAAAAATTAAAAATTAAAGTTGGATTTTTGTTTTGTTTTGGAAGAAAGTATATTCAAACCATTTATTTTAGGCTTCAACACATTGCCTGATTTCACAGGTTATTACTTAAACAAATTAACCCTTTAGCACGCCGGCGTCCAGAATCTGGACGCCGGATGAATTTGAGCAGCTCGATTTTTGTAGGTACCGAATGTTTTTCATCCAATTTTTTTTTTCATTCTTGTGCTAGTTGAATACCATTTGTACGGTATGGATCTTCTAAATAAGATAATGTGAATTTTTGAAAAATTACAAAAGTGATTAATGTCAAGTTTCAATCTTAGTTCAAAAAGAAATACCTTAAATATGATTTTCCATAGTAAGTAGAATCGAATAAATGGAAACCATACCATCTCGTAGTGCATGTCATTCTAATTTCATTACAATATTTTTAAATATTTTTGTGTTAATTATGGATTTTTAATTGAATTTCAAGAGAAAACATTGCAAAATTACTTTAAAAATATTAATAATAAACATGATGAATCCAACCGTACGGATGTTACCTACACATTGACATTTGCAACTTTGTTTTGTACATCAACTCCATTTTCGTTTTTCATCAACCATTTTATAACAAATCTTTGAAAACAGTGTTGAATCGGGACGTTAAAGGGTTAAACGAAGTTTCATTGCAACAACCACCTGAAATTACCGATCCATTGACGGGGGTACCCACTAGGAGAAGGGGACCCATACCAAGAGTTATTGTTCATATCAGCTCAACTTGGTGCACTAAAAATGAAACTCCTTTCTAGCCCCTAAAGGTTAGGCCTATGACCATGGAATCATGCTTTATCCTGCGTAAAGTATATCAAACTTGCCCAGAAAAAAATTGGACTGCTCACTAAAAAAATTTGGTTGTCTGACTATGCCACGGGTCTACTACGGTCTGCAGGGGCCTCATTGATGGCGGCTAGATTCTCATAGGGAGACCTCTAGGAATGGAGAGGAAGTCACATTTTGTGGACGTAGTCTCGTAGCGGTATTAATGTTGTAAAGCATATCTAGAATGATAGATCCAAATCATTTTTCTCACACCATAATTTATTACGTGCAACGAAATCCAGTTCTATAATACGGCCGAGACTAGAGATCATTCGAGCCTGCTTTGAGATGTGGGACAATGGTGAGCCCTTCATCTTATCTAAAAGGGCTCTCAAGTCTCTATAGAGTACCTCAAACCAAGATTGCAGCTCCGGTTCGAAACAAGCTCTAGTTTGGAGCATCTAAACGCAGTGCCACGCAATAATAATAGTAGGGCAATTATAAAATCCATGTTTTTTCGTCCGAATATTATTTCCAAAATAGAGAGGGAAAACGCGTGAGTGTCTAATCGGGATACGCGAAGCCCCCGGATAAAGCCTTCTGCAATTGTAAGCCACACCATACGGGATACCTTCATAGGTATCCATTGATGCCAGAGCCTCTTAAAGAAACCTTTACATTGCGGATTTGAATATCCCATTTCCTCCATCATGCGGAATATTTGCCTATGTGAAACCCGCCCCCTTGAATGACCAGCCTGCATCATCCAGGTTTCATAACGGCCTGCCACTCAAACCGTTCTGAAAACTGCATAGCATCCAATAACAAACGACCCTTTTAGATCACCCTCAACTCCACTCACAGATAGAAATGGGTTTCAAATCATGCGCATCCGTATGTCACTATAGAAAGCCTTGCAATGCAATTGCATAGCCTACGGTGTGACGACTGCAGCTGTCATCGTTCTTGTCATGTACAGGGCTACCAACACGAAGGATGTATTGGAGTCTCTCCAAAACATTATTACGCCATTCAACTGGCTGATTATGTGTTTTTTCTTATCACACGATAGTGTCACCCGCCAATGGACAAACCTTGAAGCTCAACAATTGCTTCTCAACCAAACCATGCTCCACTTATGGGACCACATCAAACTCAGGAGAACACACGAGAACCCTCTCCAACGATGGACCAACGCTCGTTGGATTAATAACTTGCACTGCATTAGCGCTAGTTCGGCCCTCATCTCATGGTTGGTTCTCATCAAATACGATGAAAACACCTTTACCATGAAACAAAAAAATGCGTACAAATGGACAAAAATCCCGTGGACTCTCAACGACCGGTTTCCATGGACTGTGGCCCAAACCGCCAAACAAAGCCACTGGGAAATTGAAGCTATAGAATGTCCATACTTTCTTCGCCCTAACTCACTTTTACAGCTTCCTAGACATACATAACGTCCTTGGATGATCAAGGAAGATAGACTTTGATCACTGGTACTTACAGTCGGGTCCCCCGAACTCCACACATTGTACATGGTGGAACCATCGGACGCGTCTGATGAATCTTACATTCCCCTAGACACCCCATCAGACGTTAGCGATACAGAAGCTGACACACATGAGAGTGCCAACCCGGCTCACGGGTCTCAGCGGTTCCTAGAGCCTCTGCTAGCATCACATGATGATGTGTGACCAATTAGCATTGGTCACACTAAACGTCGAGAGTCTTGGATGAGACTTTGAAGAGCTATGGAAACAAGAAGAAATCAAAGAATTACTTTCTAAAACTAACCCGAAGTCCGACGTTGTTCTTCTTCAAGAACATAAGTACGTCCTCCAGAAATGTTTTTCGAAAACAAAACACCTGGATTTTTTGAAGGATGGCATCCTATGGAACGAAGCATCATACTCCGCAGAAGAAGATTCGCACAAGGAAGGGATAGGATTCCTGCTCTCTTCCAAAATCGCAGCATCAATCACAACCCATGGAATTAATTATCTCCCCTAGCCGCGCCGAAGGATATCACTTTAGGAATTATCAACGTGTACGCTCACAATCATACATGCCCTCGTGCCAGACTGTGGCATACAATCCGGAACTTTCCCCTCCCACCGGCACAATGGATTGTCGTCTGAGACTTCAACATGGTGGAAAGTCTCGATGACAAAGTAGGGGGAAATTCGTCCATAGGAAGAAGGCGACGAGAACTCCAAGCCTGGTATGACTTAATTCTAACGCTGGACCTACAGGGCGCGTACCTATCAGACGAATCCGGAAAGTTACCCTGAAAAGATTTACCTGGAATAATAGACGCAATGCTTCCAACATGGTTTGCACCAGAATTGACCGATTTCACGTAGATAGCCGAATGCGAGAACTTGGAGGGCTCGCAAGCATCCTTAGGTCGATTCCTTATGTCTCAGACTACTCGGCAGTTTTTCTACGTATCTGACGCCTAGGCACTAAGGTACTTAGGGAACCCGCATTTAATAAACATCTCTTGAAAGATGAGGATGGTACATGCTCAATGTTGGCGGCCTAAAAACAAGCAATTCGAATCCACTCGAGCGAAATCTGGAATGTCTAGATAGCTAAAGCATTTGAAGTCGTCAAGGCATGTAACCTCCATGAAACCAAAATCTGCTACTAAACCCGTGAATATGATTTTTCGGACCAATTTGAAGACATGTTTAAAGTGGAATTACAACTTCAGGAGAATTGGAACGACCAAGAAGCGAGAGATCAACTCAATGAAGCACAAGCAGCGCTCCAACGATTATGCCAAGGCAGATTGGACCGCAAACACGACAACATTCTTGCAAATTGGACAAAAATAGGGGACAAGTGCACTAAAGACTTATTTGATTACCATTCCAACTACCGCAAGCTAGTGGTCATCCGAGACCTTATTTATGAAGGTCAAGTTTTGACAGACCACGTGGACATGCAAACACACGTGGACGCTTTCTACAAACGCCTCTACAGCCAAGACCTAGAAGGACAGATCCAAGCGGAAGCCACGGCAGACTGTTTCAAAAGTGTCCCTCGCAGTGTCACGGCAACCCATAACAAGATACTGGACTCTCGGCTGGACTCCGAACCTTTTGTGCGCGAGGTTCAGAAAGCCATTAAAGACATTCCAGCATGCAAGGTTCCTGGGAGAGACGGAGTCCCAATAGAACTCTTTAAAGAACTGCCGGAACTAGAAACAATATCCTGCATTTTGTCAAGGAAGTCTTCCAAACTCACTACCTGTCACGAGACCTGTCAAAGAAACTAAACACTAATAAAATTAGTCTGATCTCTAAAGCAGGAGAATTAATCAAGATAACCAACTACCACCCCATTTCCTTGCTTGGTATTGTCTACAAAATCCTAACCAAACTTATGGCGAACAAGTTTATAGATCTTCTTACCAAATGGATAAAACCATCCCAAATCACATTCGTCAAGGGTAGATGCATTTTTGATAATGTCTTCTTAGCTTTTGAATTGATGGATTAGGCTCTCCACAACAATCAGGACTTAATCCTTTTACTATTAGACTTCGAAAAAGTCTATGACCACGTTAGCTGGTGCTTTCTAAGGGAGACTATGACACACATGGGTTCCTCGGCCAAATGGATCAATCTAGTTATGACTATATACTCAGAGGCCTCGGCCTATGTCGCTCTTAATGGCATACAAGGCGAGAGGTTTATTCTAGAGAGGTCGGTATGTCAGGGCTGTCTTCTGGCTCTGTACTTATACTTACTTGTCGCGAACGTTTTAGGACGAATGCTAGACAATCCTACACGGATTAGCAGGCCTCAAACTACCGGGTGGGACGACCCTCACCAACCAAATGTTCGCGGATGACACAGGACTCTACCTCACAGGCGGAATCCCATCACTCAATAGAGCTATGAAAATTCTAAACACATATTGCATATGTGCTAAGATGAATTGGTCCAAGAAGATCGGGATTCGCATCTCCCACCAACCTGGCCAAACAAACTCGCTTGATGACCCGAATCAACGATGGCAGTTAAATAAGACAGAGGGCTCACTATTGTCCCACATCTTAGAGCAGGCTCGAATGATCTCTAATCTCAGCCGTATTATAGAACTGGATTTCGTTGCGCGTAATAAATCATGGTGTGAGAAAAATGATTTGGATCTATCATTCTAGATATGCTTTACAACATTAATACCGCTACGAGACTACGTCCACAAAATGTGACTTCCTCTCCGTACCTAGACGTCTCCCTATGACTGTGTGGATAGGACGAAAAAATGGCGACCAAAAAACCAAAGGGCCCTCCAAAGTGATCCGACGGGGGGATTTCTTCTCATTTTCTTCTTGTTCCTCATCTTCTTCTTTTTGTCTCCTCTTCGCCCTTGTTCCTCTCTTCATGTGATTTCGTTTAAATAACTCCTTGTGACCAATTGCCACCTCCATGGTGGTTTTTGTACTCACAGACACCTTTCGATATGTTACAACAAGATCCATAATACTGGATACTGGCTAGTACGACCTGCTTTGCTACTAATACACGCGTTGGGAGAAAAAGGCGCTTCCCTGACAAAGCGTTAAACGTAGATCGCACCTAATGCATGATTTTTGCATCCTTCTCTTTTTGTTGCAGGCCCTACCCAAAGAGATAGCTCAAGTACATAGTAGTTTGGTCTTCTAGAGCCATATGAGGCCTTTTTCTTACCCCAAGTCCACCCGGAACTAAATTTGAAGCCCATATAATCAACGTTTAAAGTTTAAAAAATAAGAATATGAGAGTTCTAACGATACTTAACTCCTAAATGCCTAAAGCCCTCTCCAAATTCGGTAGTTTTGCAAAGATGCATTATAAAATAAACGGGGTTTTGCAAATGAGAAAATTTTCATGATAGCTTGAAATGTAATACTCTAAGTGTAGTGATTTTTTGGGATTTTTTAGTTGCTTACTTTTATGAGTTGATTATATATAGAGCGCTTTCGCACTGAAATCTTCTAAGCCTTTTTTTTTGAAATATTTGTAGTCTTTCACCACTTGTCCTTTTGTCCAATGGACATTGAACCATGGGACAAAACAACCATGGAAGCTTGGACAAAACAACTTATAATCATGAAAATGTTTAAATTTTTAACATTCTACTTTAAGGTTCCGAAACTTATTTTGAATTTTACTGAACCATTGAGCAACAAGGTGCTGGAGGTGCTACTAGCATATGGTATTATATATTGTTACCTTTCACAAAATATTCAAAAACATTCCCATAGAATTTACGGTAAAAAAATCCACACGTGCATGGTTCAATGTCCATTGGACAAAAGGACAAGTGGTGAAAGACTAAGGTGGTTACCCCATTACCAATTGGCGCCTTAAATTAACCAACAGCTAGGGGCATTTTCCGCAATCAATGTTGCAATGATGTGGGTTTTAACATGAGTTACAGTTGGTAATGGGTTCTCTCTTGTTGGTTTTAGTGTATGTAAATGTGGTTATGGATTCGTTGTTGTTGATTGAAGCATCTTTAGTGTGTGCAATACAAATCTTCTTTAGACAGAAACAACTCTACCTATGTGACGTGAATGGGATGTGTCATGTTTCAACTTTGAAAATTTATAACTAATTCATTCATCATCCAAAAATTATGTTTCAACTTGTGTTGAAATCTATTTCTTCTTGCCTGGCTCTAAAAATTAATAACATTAAATAACATCAATGTCTCATATCCGTATTTCTTATTCACTTACAAAAATAGGGTAACCACCTTACAAAAAATTCAAGAAAAAGGGGTAGTCGTTTTTCATTCGGGAGCTTCCGTTGCCGGGACTCGAACCCGGGTCGCTCGGGTGAGAGCCGAGTATCCTAACCATCTAGACTACAACGGAGGGCAGAGAATATTCCGGGGCGCTAATCCAGATTCTCTGCTGCCAGATGGAAATTGGGTCATACCCGGAGCATAATATACCAGTATTCCAAGGTACTGTGCCTCTCCACAAACGTGAGGCCAAGCCATAGTACGCCTAGGGCAGATTCAACATTGTGTTGTCGAAATTTGATTTTTACGTAATATTTCAAGAGGCTGCAATCAATCACAAGAATACATCCGTCACGCTTTAAAACAAAAATTAATTAATCAATGTTAGATCTAACTTGAGATTAGGGCATAATTTATGTACAGTACATTCATGTTAACTCCTAAATGTTTGAATATACCTGTGCGTGCGGCTAGTGGAATACGGTGTATTTTTCTTGTATTTGAAATGGATCGCACTTTTAGTGGGTTTGAGTTCAAAAAAGTAGTTGTCAAATTTAGATCAACGCTATTCTAGCGAGCTATTGAGATCCTAATTTAGAGCTATTTGTTGGTAGCAAATGCCAGTCATATGGCAAGGTCTCTACTATCTCCACGGGATGTGTAGGAATTAGTCTTGAACTACCCACTTTTGCATATTTTGCATGATGAACAGAAACAAACTTCGTTTTCTCATCCAGCATGCACTTTTTGTAGTGTGAATTTTGAATTGAATTTTCTATGGGAAGTTACCTTCATGCAAGTTTGATCCAAGTAGAAAACTTAACGATTTGTGAAACTTTTATGCCTCATTTCATGTTGCGGTGTTTCTCCAAAACTTTCAAAGATTTTAGTCTAAAATTGCTTTTTCAGAAAAACTTCTAGCCATCACAATTTTGCCAAAAATAAATGGAAAAAATCGATTCTTTCTAGGAATACCAAAGTGCTTGCATAATTCAATACAAAAAAGACAAGTTTAAAAGAAAAATTTGTATTTTGTTTCTTTTACATAGCAAAAGAGCGCTCAATGACGATGTATCAACAAAAAATCTCCATGACTTGCTAAAATAAGATTGTGGGATTGGAGGTTGTGAGTTTGAATCTAGCCGCCATCAATGAGGCCCCTGCAGACCGTAGTAGACCCGTGGCATAGTCAGACAACCAAATTTTTTAGTGAGTAGTCCAATTTTTTTCTGGGCAAGTTTGATATACTTTACGCAGGATTTGCTTTTTATTCTGTTTGTTATGTTTTGGATTAACCCCTTAACGTACCAAGGTGTCCCTGGAATTGACAATTTGAGAAAAAACATTATAAATTACCATTTAGAAGAATATTCTGGAATTGATATACATATGAAAGTTCTAGATCTTGAATTTTAGATTCCATCCGTACGGTTCGATTCACTAATACAATCACCAATATTTAATTATAAAATTTGAAAGTTAAAATTAAAAATTCCTTCTAAATTCGATTACAAACTAAATTTCAATATTTTTTGAGTAAATTTTTTTGGAATGAGTTTGAAATGAGATACTCTTAAGTGTGGTGATACTTTGAAATTTTTGTGTTTCTTAAATTTATGACCTCATTTTTCACGATTCCACTTTGAACTAGAGTCAATGCAATTTTGGCTTGGTCAACGACTTGACATACTTCTACATTTGCAATTTTAGAAAAATATGTACTCTAGTATGACTAAATCCAGCCATTAGATAGGACAACAACTTGGTGAAGAATCTCCAAAAAATTGGATGAGTATCATCCAAGCGTTGATGAGAACGTGAGAAGGCTTTGAAATCATTCGTCGTCCAGTTTCTGGACGCTGTGACGTTTAGGGGTTAACAGAGTTAAGTTCACGAATGACTTGAATAACATGTGTGAATCAACTAGCGCAAACAACAAATTTCAGTGCAGTGTCTATTGTTTTGGGCACAGAGTCTCTTATAGTGCAACCACGGCCACGTAGCTTTTAACCATGGACACGTTATTTTTAACCACGGTGACTTACTAGCATGGTTAATGCCCGAAGTAACGGTATTAACTAGCTTGCTGCCAAATTGGGCTTTGGATACCATACTCTAATGCTTATCCTTGGTGCTCAAAGACCATGCTTTTTAATAAAAATTTGATATTAACCCCTAAAATAATGAGCGACCATATTTTGGTCGTTCCACTTTTTGGGCAGCCTTCAGGGACCTCATACTTTTAGAAATTTCAATGAAAATTTCAGTGTAGCTTCCAAAAACTACACTCTACATGTTGCACTTTGTTTCATGTCATTCCGATAAGTATTGCAAAAGTTATAAGCATTTGAAGTTTTTGAAGCGAGATCGGGCAGCAAGATTTTTTTTGTTTTTTACTCGTTTTCAAAATTTTCTTTTTTGATTCGTGATTGGTTGATCTTTATCTACAAATGAAGTTTTAAATCTACCCATTTTGTGCAATGGGATAAAAGCTATATGGAGATCTGTTTTTTGAGCCGTTTGGACAAAAAAAACTTTGAAGCTCGTTTCTAAACTCAATTTTCAATATTTTGAATGAAATAAAAGGCACTAGGTGAAGATTTCCAAGTACGACATTCTCACCGTTAAGATTGACATTTTACAATTCCATGTCAAACTTATTAATGATTTTCTTTTTCCTTTCACTTTGTACCCACTTCTAGTAATTGTTTTATGAAAAAATTAATATGAGCTTTTTTCTTACATAATTTTATATTTGAAGACGTAACTCAATTGTTAACATGGCCTTGCCATTCAATCAATTTCTTACCCATTCAAAAAATAGATATTAATTTCTAAAATTCAAATTTTGTCACCGGATTGAACCCCAAAAAATCTTGTTTTGCAACTTTGATCCTTAACATCCAAGAATCTAATGGTCATTTTGCTCTCAAATTTTGTGCTCACATGAAAATTCAAGTTGGATATTAGATCTTACGGTTAAATGATGAGAGAACTAAAAAATATATGATTTCTTCTGCAACTTCCAAATGCTACGTTTTTCATGGTTTTTTGCTAGAATACGGACAAGGAATTTTAGAGGTTAATATGGTCCATGTTGTGTTTGAAATTTTATTCTATAGTTTTCTTTACCATTGGTAATAAAAATCCATGTATTGAATTAAAATCCAAACAATGAGATTGTAAGATTCAACCTTGCTTGGTTGAAATAAAGCAAAGAAAAAAAACAGGAAGAGAAAAGGAATCCTTGCAAAGGACAAATAACAAAATGTAGATTAGAAAAAGAGTATTAAGTTTTTACAACTTTGTATAGTCTAAGTACTCATCATTGAATTTGTCATTATTACACTCTCCAATATCACATGTAAAGAATATTGTGGAGGGAAGGTTCACCAAGAAAACCATTATAAAAATAAAAGCTGGAAAAAAAGAATATGATAAAAAAGAAAGAATATGAAAGGACGTTCTCGAATATTCCATCTACAGAACCTTATTTTTTGAAAATGTTTTAATATGCCGACCTTGCCCTCCTTTTGAACTGAGGTAAGTTCGTTATCAAAGGGCTGATACAAAAGAACTCTACGTGTACGGTTATGCCGAAGACCAACAATTTCCTTGACCCAACGTTAAGATAAAGTTGTAGTTGCTCCCTTGTTCACCCGAGCAACAGTGACGCCAACCCCAAGATGAGGCTCAAGCCATTAAATTTGATTTCTCCACGCCAAATACTACTGTCTTGTCCGGTGCTTTTTTTCTTGATCTAAACTTAATTAAGAGTTTGTAGGGGATTCAATAGCCAACAGTTGACTGACAACATGATGGGGCGCAGTTTACAATGCTTTGACAACAAGGAATAAGGTGCTAACTTAGCTACAACATAATATTGGGTGTTGTTGGCAATTGCGTCATTCTTGAGAAATGAAATTAACTTTTTGGCCTGCCACGTCGACTCTTTTTTATGTCACAACCACCCAGAAAGCAACAGGTAGAAGATTCCTGGAATTTCTATCAGCCTAGGGTATTCAACTGCTATGTATAAAGTGAAAAAATGATAGTTACCCCAATCGTAGAACCGACAGTCCTTTTGGGTCTAAGCATATTTTTTTTGTATTGTACCTGCTGCAGTTTCAACATTATTCAAAAAGAGCAAGCTACTTATTTTACCAAAAAAGAGGGGGGTCATGGGTCCTCTTTCTTTTTACCCTTTGTCTTGTCCAGGGCAGGCTGCTACAATCAGGCTGAGCTCACAAAAAGAGGACAATAAGGAAATCAAATTTGCTCCTTTTCCTGATTCAGAACTGAATTGAGTGGTCCATTGGACTCAAGATGATTGCCAGCTGCTCGGTAACTTGGTTGGTCGGTTGGCTCATATCCAAATTCATCAACTTATCCTGGTGTCAAAACTGAATGTCCAGGTCAGATTTTGTAAGGTCCACATCACCCTGATTGGGTGTCCGGGAGTCCACATCACCTTGATTGGGTGTCCAGGAGTCCACATCACCCTGACTACACCAAAATCACCATACACTGTGGGTGGGTGCATTCATCCATTGGAACAATTTTCATCCAATTTTGACAATTCTAATCGATTTTGGATGAATTTTATCATGATATTTAAAAATAATAATTATTAGTAAAGCCTCTTATAAACACTGTGGGTCACAATGATATGGTGATTCCGGTGTAGTAAGGGACGGTTTACACTACGGACCAAGAACTCGTCCCATGCAACTCTAAAATCTGTGATTGGTTTCATCATGGATTTTAGCCAATCACAGATTTTAGAGTTGCATGGGACGAGTTCTTGGTCCGTAGTGTAAACCGTCCCTAAGTGCACATGGTTCTTCAAAGTTACTCATAGTTTTGGTGTTAGAAATGTGAGTTATGACAAAGGATTTATTTTTCATAAAGAGAAAGAAAAATCAAGAAGAGGCAATCTGATTCCATTTTATTTATTTATTTTAATTCCTAGTAAATAATTTTATACAATTTTTGAAAGTGAGATTAGAGGGAAAATTGGGTTTCAAGAGGCCGTCAAATCACCCACTTTTTTGGTCATGGTGCCCATGAGCATCGTCAACTACATGTTGCTATGGAGGAATTCACAAATTGTACCACCATGGCATTGATACCATGAAAAATAAAAATAAAATAAAACCCCAACTAGGCCCATTGCTGCATTTTTTTTTCTGTGATTTTAAAATTTTAAAAAATTAAAAAATTAAATTCCAGTTATGTCTACAAGCACTGTGAAGGGTCTCACGGGGTGTCTTTTTCATGTTTGTTTGTTTGTTTGTTTGTTGGTTGCCCCTCCTTTTTCTACTTTCCAAAGGCATTCGGGCCTTTCACAAATCCATTTATCTTCTAATGAAAGTTTATCAAACCTTGAAACCGTTTCCTACTTTCTTCGATAATCAAATATTCTAATAGAAGATTTTGTGCAAGGAATCAGAAGATGAGAACTCCAGTCTTTGAAGAAGGCCGACGTGAATAAAGTGTTTGTTTGATCCACCACCAAGCCTATGTCCACATGACATGGGTTAAAAGTATAAATTTATCCTACCCATTAGAATGTACAAACTCTTTAGTAACTAAAATACTAATTAATATTAAATGGAAAATTTGTGCGTAGAAAGGGACGCATGTGGTATTTGTGTGTTGTAGATACGAGGTTGGTCACCCCGCCATGAGTTCACTGTTGGGGAATTCTGAGTGTTTATTACATAAGGTAGGAGGCTCTAAATCCGCCACTTTAAGGGCTTTGAATTTATGAGGACACGGGGAGAACTAAGCATGATTTTCCACTAGAAGAAAAATCCAAGCAAAGACCAACATACTTTGAATCAAAAAAATTGGATGTTCCTAAAGTTAGTTATGCATGAATTTCTGAAGTTGAAATGACATGGGTTCTAAAGTGGTGCTCTTCACCATGAGTACATTCAAAATGTTCGTCCTTGGTAGAGTGTGGGTTTAGACCCGTGGCAGGTTTAAACCCCTCTACCTTATATCTGGTCTGGATTTGATCTAGTTGGACCCATGTGAAGATGAGCTACAAATTAAAAGTGTGTGGTACAAATTGATTCTGTGCTTGTTAACCCCTAAAGGACTACAACTATGTTTCTCTCCAAACACTCCAAAGTTGCCTAAAAGTACCCCTTCTCAAAAACAAAAACAAAAACAAAAACAATTAGTTTTTATTTTTATTTTTTTTATCTAAAACCTTTTGTACCGATCCAACCGTAGGATATTTCAACCAACTTGAGTTTATTAGAACCTGAAAATTTCAACCGTTCAAGGATCCTCAATAGTAAGATTATAAAATATAAAGTTGATTGAACTTTATTTTTTGTCCCCTTCCTCGAGTTTGAGATTCTCTAAAAATGCCCAAAATACAAAGTTTAGTCTCAGATTTGGTAAAATGAATTTGGCAGTTGTGTATATGGGGGCGTCAGCTCATTATGTATAAAATTTCAAGTTTGTAGCTCATAATATGCAAATTTTGAGGAGCTGCCCGTAGTTAGGTTTTTTACTTTTGCATGACTATATCTTTTAATCTATACATCACCTACACGCGCAAATTACCATCCCATCTTTGTTACAAAGAGCAGAATCACTACAAAAAATTTCAAAAATTAAGGATCAATACTCATTCCACACTGAGCTAACCAAACTTGAAAAATCAATGTTGGTCCTTTAGGGGTTAAGTGAGCAATGGTAGGCATAGAAGTTATTCTTCCAATAGAGTTAACCAAAAAGAACAGGAGTAAACAAGGTTGTTTTTGAGGCCCCTTTCACGTAGGAGGATAGACATTGCATATTGTATCGCAATATTTTACTTAACGAAAAACATAACACGAGTTCTAAGGCCAAATATACATGGAAATGGAAGTCTATGCTCTTGTTGAGTGTAACCAAAATGAAAACTCAAGTTCAAAACTCTGCTTTTCCTTGGTCTTGGAGGCTACTATAATCCCAAAATGGAAAAGGATCTGTAAAAACTAGAAAATGGAGAGGTTGGCTGAAAGATGTTGGAAGCTACTTGCATGTCGCTTCTCAAAAGTTGTTAGACGAAAACGACCTCACAAGTGTGTTCCAATTGAGCCAACGTTGCTTTGACAACCAAAATACATGTTCAATTAGTTTTACCGTCTTTTTTATGGCAATACTAGTTCAACACATTACGGAAATCTGGGTCCCAAAGGGGGCTTTTGTTTTGGCATGTGCTGAAAATTTGAGGGAAAACCGTGCGCTTTACACGCAGGCAACCAATGGTGTCACGACGCTGCCAACACTACGGCTTCCAATACTGTCAGTGGGCAACGACCTTCACCAATGTGTTTACACGGAGAGGGGTGCTTGAGCAGCTAGTTCATCTAACACGGGCTGTCTTACAGGGCTCCTTTGGGACCCCAGATTTCTCCTAATGTGTTATCCATCTATGGATTTAGTGCAAACCATACCAATTGACTTGACTGCCTTTGACTTACTTCCAACTCACCTTACCTAACATGAGTTTTAGCTTCTCTTCGGTTAACTCTATTATTTAGTGTTTCAAAATATGTTTTTGGTTGAAGTTTCAATGAGGTTGAATGCTCCAATAAGATATGTAAGGAATATCAATATTTCAATTTTTGAGTTCAAAAATATCACACCTTGCACCTAAAATTGTCACAATTGTTAGACATTCTCATAAATGAAGTATGCATGTCTTCATTCAATAAAAGTCTACAATTTGGTTTGTAGGGTCCACATTGTTTTTTGTATTTCTACCTTAAGTGTATATGGTTTTGTAAGACTACTTGGAAGATAATGGCCTTTTGGGCTTTCAATGCCTACTCCAAGGACAAGATGATATGTGGCACTTCTTGATAAAAATTAATTACTTTATGTTGAAACCAACCATGATGTAGGGTAACTCAATGCACGCGGAGATCTAGCAGTTAGTGTTAAATCGGCCGACCGGAATTGCCAAGTTATTGGTTAAAACTCATAGTTTTAGGTTAAGATCTGGAGTAAATTTGTGATACTTGGGTACTACCTAAGTGAAACGTAGGTAATAACTAGATGGATTATTGTCTAAAACTAGTTTCTTTTGTAAAATATTAGACTTTAGCTGGTTTCTTTGGAAAACTCCCCGTTCAATGGGGTAACTCATTTCATCTCTAGGCCCAAATACCTAAATTTCCATGCTGGTAACCTTTTTGGGTCCAAAAAGGAATTTTTAAATTTTAAAAATAAATTGGATGGATTTGAAATCCAATTATTGTAGATTATATTATAATTTTATTCCCTTTAATACAATTTACAATTATAATCAATCAAAAAACACATTTAGATTTTATAACTTTGCTGAAATTTTAAATGTAAATGAATTCTAATAAATTTGGCAAAGATCTTTTTATTAGTAATTTCAACTATACGGATCATTTCTTTCCGTCAAACCTCGCTCCTTTACTCACATCTTGTAAAAGATACATTTAACTTTTTTTTGGGCACAAATTGAAAGAATCAATTGCAAGGAAATAAAGATACATCTAATTTTTGCCAAATGCTACTCAAGGTTTAGAAATTAAATTTATTTTAAATGAAACATAGTTTCAACATAGTTTGAAGATAACAAAACAAATGTGTCAGAGTATGGCCACTGGTTTAAACACATGGCCAAATTGATCCGGAATGGCCTTAAAGTACTAGATAATGGAGAGGGGTACCCTTAAGGTGTTGTCGGGGTATCCAAGGGGTTGGCAATTCGATTCCGCCCGTAAAATCACCACTCTACCGGATGGAAATTCCCCGGCGATGAAAACACATAGCCAAAATGAATGAAAAATGTTGCCGGCCCTTTCAAATAGCTCCCAAGAGTAGGCAAACTACGTAACTTTGATGTGTCAAACAAGATGCCCAGTCAATGAGCTTCATTTTACTTGTGATTGCTCTATTAATTATTTGTGTGATGTGTTACGGTGGCCCATTCTCATTGGGGAAAGCTCTCTCTTCCAAATATAAAAAACAGAATTTGAGAGTGGCAGAATTCCATGCTGTATTGCTATTGGAACAGTTGGAAGTGATCAGCCCACAATCTTTGCTCCATGAATCACTCATGCAAGAAACCTGCTTTCTAATTTTACTTCTCGGAAAATCACTCTCTCAGCACACAATTTCCATGAAGGACGCATAAGTTGTCAGCACATAACCCGAGACAGCCATGCACTATACGAAAATACGCCAAAACAAGCTTTTCTCTACAGTACCTGTAGACACGTATAGCCCATTGAAAAAACTTCATACAACTATTGGGCACAAAGCTCAATGCAACCAGGGCAGACTGATCCATCACACAGAAAAAAAAAAACTGGCTGAGCCACGTCTGGCCACTATCATCAAAAAACAAAGATTAGAAAAACTCCTCTGTTACCGTATCGAATCGGAATAGAGCCCCAAGTTTCAAGATACTTAAAAAAAATTACACAAAATTCAAATTTTATCACAAGTCAAACAAAGTCAAGCGGAATCTGTCCCTCACTAGATAGAGCAGAGCACTGGCTGTCTGGCCAGTCTAGAAACTCTGAAGCCTTAGCAGTAGTAGGAGCAACAACCAAGGCCGCCATGCTCCGTTTCGAAAATCCTCTCCTGGAGCGTTATGATGAGTTGTGCACCTGCCAGTTTCTTTTTTGGTTTCTCGTCTCTTCTTTCATTACTTTTTTCCTTTCGTTAGTAAGTTTAGTTTGTGAGGGATGTGTGTATGAGAGAATTGGTGAGCAGGTGGTGATGTATTGAGCTATGTCGTTGTGTTGAATTCCAGGCAAGATGAATGCAATGTTATTGCACTGCCAAGGTCGACGACCATGCCAACGCTTGTCAGAGTCTGAAGCAGCAAAGCAGGCAGGTCGACGTGTGTGTGTGAATTGTGACATCTGCCGTCTGACACCATGAAGCTCTGACCGACCCAGTGCGGACTAATTTCGCTTGATTGTTTGCTGCCAGTGAGTTTTCAGGGCTCCAGCAAACCAAGTTTGTTTCTTGGTGGTGTTTTTGGGCTAGCTTGCTGTCGTCCTCACTCGTTTTCTGAGATTCAGAGCTCCATGGGAAATGCCAGACATATGATGGAGTTGAATTGGTCATCGCCCATAGCTGTGATCAATTTGCAACTTGTCGAGTGAGCAAGGGATGGCGAGAGTGTACCAACACTTTCCTTGTAGAATGTGAGCTAGGGCGGCGTTCCTGATGCAATCTTCTTCTTCTTCTTTCTCTAGAGAAAAGGCTTCACTGTATATACGTAATCATCAACGTTTTCGGTGTGACAATATCGTGCCGGCGGAAAGAGAACTCATGGCGTAGCGGCACTCGAGCTTTCTTCCAGCAAGATGGATCAGCAGGTGAGTGCAATCATGTGTTTTGTCTTCTTTGAATTCATTTCTTACTTTCGCTCGCTATGGACATGATCACACCGTCAACATGCAGTAGTCAACAGTCTAATGTAGGACTATATTTGAATTGCCTAGGTTTGGATCTTAATGGCCTCGCATTCCACATCCTGCAGCTAGAAATGATAGTGGATACAACACTTTCGGTGTTTGTTGTGACGGTTTTCGTTTTGCACACAATTGTGAAGAGGATCCCTGGAGCAATTGACCGGTGAAATTTGCAGGTGGTTGAGCCGAAACGGGGATCCGAGTTCGCAGGGTTCTGGACGGAACAAAACCCTCTCGGAAACAAACCCGTGGAGCTTCCCAGATTTCCCCGAAAGGAGCCATCAGACACAGGTCGTGATCCCCCGGAGAAGACCCCTTTCATTGCTGCAGATCATAAGCAGGATTCAACTCGTCTTCCAGGCTCAAATCCTGCGAGAGTGCATTCCGTGGAGAGCTTTGCTCGGCAACGGTCTTTCAAGGATGCTGCAGCAATCCGGCGAGTGGACGAAGCCAGCATTCTGTCTTCCCGAAGAAGCGCCAACAGTCAGTCCTCTCGCTCCTTGTGTCAAGGCTCTCTTCTAGAGGAGACGATCAAGAACAACCCTCCTTATGTTCTGCCACAACCCCCGAAGGAAGACATAATTTTCCCCGGAAACACCAGTTGCTTAGCCCAGCTGAAAACCGGAAACGAGTTGAGCAAGGAGCCAGTGTTGGGTGGATCGTGTCGAGAGCCTCGGACTCGTGTATGCACAGCTGCAGGTCCCTCTTCTTTGCCAACCTCGCCTTGCTCGAGCTCCATCGAGTTTCTGCGTGCGTTGAAAACCTCCAAAGAGTCTCGTGCATCGAAGCTGTGGCAGAAACTGAAGCTGTCTGGAATTAGGTCGCGTGAAGACACAAAATCAGGTAAAAACTATGTCAAAGAATAAACTCAATTCCATTTCTGTTAACGCACCAGGGTTCTAGCATTTTACAGAGTTTGACGTAATTGCAGGTAAGAGGAGTAGTAGCAGTAGTAGCTCCAGAGGAGTTGGGAGTCCCATTGTTTCACAACACCGAAAGCTGGAGGCACAATTAAGGAACCATGGAGTGCAAGAGTCGATGATTCCTACCGTACAGTCGGAATGTATGAAGGTAGAAAGCAATAGTAACAGACCTACACAACCGAGTAGTGTTCCAAGTCAAGTTCCGGAGCATTCAACGAGAAGCGCAAGATGGGTTTTCAAATGGAGGTGGGGGTCAAAGACTGTCACAATGGCGACAGGCAAATCAGAATCTCGTCCTGTGTCGCCCACCGCTAATATCATGAGTGATGCTCGCGCTAGAGCTTTGTTTACCAAGTCCGATCGATTTGCCAGTGGGAGAGTGAAGAGAGGCAGGCATAGGAGAGGCTCATCGTGGGGCTGCGCTTCCCATGCTTCCACAGCAGTTCTTAGTACTCAGACTGGTAGCTTGCAATCCGCTGCCAGAATTACTACTACTATTACTACTCCAAGCTTAAATGGCGTGACGCAAAGCTCGAGAGTTTCAAGCAGAAGAATTGATCGCGGTGGCCCGCAAAGTGCCAGAATCGAAGAAGCTTACCGGAATTTTCAGGAGAGCTTTAGAGGGCACAGTTTCAGAAGCGGTGGAGGGCAAAGCTTTCGAAGCGGTGGAGGGCAAAGCTTTCGAAGCGGTGGAGGGCAGAGCTTCAGGAAGGACCCAGTGTTTGAGGATTGCCATGGCAGCTTTCGAAGTATTGGCAGCAATGAAAGCTATGGGAGCTTCCGAAGCTTTGATAGCCCGAGTATGAGGAGCCTTGGGAGCAACAGGTTCCCATCTGTGGAGTCGGAGATGGAATGGGATAGTCGCTTACCGCCACCCTTGCAGCAAGGCGATCAAACCCTAACTAATATCGATGTTGCTTCCCTCTGTAATTCGTCTTTGAAGTTTGTCTTCAAATGCAGGGAAATCCAGCACTTCAACAGGTTCCTCAAAACGCAAAAGAAGTGCATCCTCCGTGGATCGGAGAAAGGAAACACCGACTGCTTCCACATCATTCTCTCCGGAACAGACATCGGTACATCCTTCCCTGCGTCCTTTAATCTTTGCAAAATTGTCCTATCTCCCGTCCTTCTCCGGAGGCATGGCGCATGTTGCTAATCGCATAAAATGCAGGTCTGATGCCAAACCTGCAAAAGCTATCCCATGAATGATAGAGTTAACCGAAAACATAACAGGTGTTCTGACCCCCAAAAAATCAGGAAGTCACAGTCTATGCCCTCTTTTAGTGTAACCGAAATCAAAGCTCCAAGGGAAGAAGATACCCTCTATGTTCAGTTTTAGACACGAGCTCCAAGTTGTCAGAGCCAACTAATCAATGCACTCACCTAATTATTTCTCAAGTGGATGTGGGCCATCGCCTCCAATCGTGGCTCTCTTTGAACTCACCTTCATCTCAGTTTTGCCTCCTTGTGACGTCAAAACTAGTTCACACTCCTTTCTATTTTGAATTCTTTGGAAACCATGCCAGTTTGCTTGGCTGCCTTAGATACGGGTCAAACTCACCTCACCTAACATGTATTTTCTCTTCTTTTCGGTTAACTCTGATATCCAGAATCAGGACTCATAAAATTTCGGTGTGGGCTGTTGGCAGAAGTGAGCTCCATGGTGACAGCGATGTGCTATGCTTGGTTTCTGGAGAACACGGTTCCGAAGGTGACAGGCGAGACATGGCATGCAATTCCGGTGATTGATATACCCAGACATCAGATGCACAAGCACAAGGATGCTGCTTGGCTATTTGATGCTTGTGGCATCCAGGCAGCGGCGTTGTTGTTTGCTGATGAGGTGATCATATGCACACTACTTAGCCATTCCTCACGTGCAGATGTTTCACATTATTATTGACTCTTAATCCATTCTGGTTTTGCAGATAGAGATGGCGAGCTTGTCTGGGACAGGGCGCATCAAAACCTCCGCGATTGGACAAGATGTTCTTGTGACGAGGAATGAGGTGAGACTGGTTGCTTTCCCCTGCAAAAATACCTGAAGAATTCTTTGTAATATGAAAATTTTGTAGCTCAGTAATTTTGAACCCACGGTAAGCATCATGATAGTTTGCTTGATTATCTCTTTCCAAGAGTCTCTACTATTGATGGGGGTGTCACCAAACTTGGGTTCACTTTAACTACCCAGGTTGAACTAAAGAAAAGAAGAGTATTTTCAAGTTTGTCAACAAAAGTTCTTAACCCAAAAAGCATTTGTTAACAATTTGAAGATAGGACAGGGCTCCTATCTTCAAGCCACGTTTTGCTCTTCTTCAACTCAGGTTGTTAAAGTGAATCCAAGTTTGGTGCGACACCCAGGCTATGAGCTAAGTGTTGTTATTCCAGCATTTCTTCAAGGATATACATACCCATTCTTGCTTAGCGATTGACTAAGAAATTTGCTTTTGCTTTTGATTTTGTAGGTGGGTTCAGTGTGCACCCTTTTAGGGGAGAAGCTGCTGGCTGAAGCTCAATGCTTGTTGGAGCCGCGCTACATGAAGACACTCTTGGTAAGAAACGACTACCGACCTATATTGATGGCACTTAGTTCTGAGTCACAAGAAATCAATGGGAGTCATGTAGAATAGTGGACCTTAATGTACAGTCTACCCTCCATAAAATGACACTCCATAATATGACGAGATTATTGTTTCATGTGACAAGTCAGTTCTGTAACTAGAGTAATCCATGCCTGCCACCTTGAAGTCAGGGCTTCCCAAATATATCATACTCCCTCCCTCCCAAAGTTATTGTCATGTTTGAAAGTCATGTTTGAAAGTGCTTTTTTAAGTAGGTCAAAAAACTTACTTCCTTGTGGCTAATTTTATTTAGGTTGCAATGAACACATGCAATGTTCTTCAATCATTCTAGTGACATAATTGGGAACCTTTTTTAATCTTGTCTCTTACAATATGACTTACTTAAAAAAGCACTTTCAAACATGACTTTCAAACATGACAAGAACTTTGGGACGGAGGGAGTAATAGAGAGAGACAACTGTATTATGAAAATCGAAGGTCAATGTGATCAACCCTTAGGGAATTCTAAACCCTAATTTTTTATGCAATCCTAAGAAAACGGCCTATTGGCTCCGCTCTATAAGGTTTGTGAATTACTCGCTCCGCTATTCCAAATGCATTTCCACACTATCTGGCTTTTCATAAGCTTTAAGTGGAAAATCTGCAATGTGGTTCTATTTGCAACACCTGTTCTTAACTTTCTGGAGAATAATCTTCTCTCGTTGCAGTTTATTCACTACTTTCCTGAATGGTTTTTGCAGCTGGCTGGTATTCTCTTGGACACTGAGAATCACGATTTTGCATCAAAGCGGGACAGGGAAATGACAACCACGCTGTTGGTTGGATCTGGTTCACTCGGGAGGAATGGCTTCTTCAATCAATGTGAGTCAAAACATGGCTGTTGTGATACATGCTACTCAGATTAATGTTCTTAGGGCCCTTTCACATGGATGTGTTAGAACAATGCGAGCTTAACCCCTAAAGGACCCTAAAGGACCCTAAAGGACCATAAGGCCACCAGGTGGCTCCTGTTTTTTTCCAGTGATTTTGAGTAGGTTTTATGTAGATTTTTTTTGGTTGATTAATTAATTTTTTTATTCAACATATGTAATATTCTTCACTAATTCTAATGATATAAAATTTGGTCCCATTCAAACTATAATTCTCACAATATGATCGTTTAAACTTGTCATTTTAAAACCAGGAATCCTTGGTCCTTTAGGGGTTAACTATCATTGGCCATGGACCAAAGTGGTCTACCACACGGTCAATTTTTCTGTAAATGACATTACCCGTTAGCGGATCAGCGGATCTCTTTTTCTGAAGTTCAAATTCGTGCTCGGAAGCAAGGTCGATGTGTACAGAGAATCAATCAAATGGGAGCTCAACAATGTGGTTGTGTTCAGGTTGTCAAAGGAAACGAATCCTACGTGCACCTAGAGATTCTCTTTAGAGCCTAACCCATGTCATCTGTGTCACAGAGCAGCGTGTGAAACGGCCCTTAACCCCTAAAGGATCTTGTTTTTTTCAGTGATTTTGAGTAGGTTTTATGTAGATTCTCTTTTGTTATTGTTATTTTTATTTTTAATTCAACATATGGAATGTTCTTCACTAATTCCAGTGATATAAAATTTGGTCCCATTCAAATTATAATTTTCAGAATATGATTGTTAAACTTGTCATTATAAAACCATGAATCCTTGGTCCTTGATTTGAAGTGCTGATTCTGACTCTTGATTGTCGTTGTAGTAAAAGGAGTTGAGGATGACGAGAGAGTGTCGAAGTTTATAACTCGGAACTATGGAGAGGACTATAAACAACAACCCTCGAGAGGTGGAAAGGTGTTCTCGGGAGCTCCGTCGAAAACCCAGGAAGAAGTGGACCAAGAGCAGTTTGACAAGGACTCACTGTTTACCCCGAGCCAAGACCAGACTTCAACATCCGAAACCGGAACAGCCAGCAGCTTGGACGAAGACTCCCCTCGGCTGAAGCAACGATCCTCCTTCAAGTACATTAAATTGCACCCCCATTCTGCTCCGGCCCGGTCGCATCACCTTCCATCACCTTCCAGTAAGACAACGTGATCCTTCTTCCTTTCATTTCTTCCTATAAGCACCCTGGTCTCATGGCAGCTTTTAGAGTTATCCTAAAAGAGAAGTTGTGTTTGAACAAGATACCAGTGTTTTGCTTTAATATACTCATATTTGTTCACTCTAAATAGTTCAAAGATGTAGAAGATTTTTTAACGGCTAAACTAGTTGTGCAAGAGTTTGAAGACCACCAAGCTCTTACACACCTAATTGTGAGAGACCACCAAGCTCTTTCAAACTACATAACTATTTACAGTGAACAAATAAGAGTACATTCAATCAAAACACATGGTATCTTGTTCAAACACCACTTGACTTTTAGGATAACTCCATTGACTCCAGGGTTGTTGTCTTGTTCGACACTTTTCGCAGGGTTTGTCTTGTGTCTTTGATGTCGTGTTTGAAGTATTTCGGCCTGACAACCCTGATTGAATCTCTTCCAAATGTTTAGGTCAGGAATCTTGGAAACTGATGTAAACATGGTTGCACCTCTTACTTCATTTTCGTTGTAGAAATTTCACCTATTTACCATAACATCATTTTGAATATTCTAAAAAGTGATTCTGGAAAGGCGCCGGGAGCTAGTTGAGTTAACCGAAATCAGAACAGGTTATCTGACCCCCAAAATGTCAGGAAACCAGAGTCTATGTCCTCTTTGAGTGTACGGTAACCGAAATAAAAGAAAATTGTGAACCCAATTCACCCTTTAACTTCAATTTTAGATATGAGCTTTGCAAGTCAGTCCAAGTTGTCAGAGCCACCTAATCTCAAATTGGATGTGAGCCATCGCTTCCAAGCCTTGGCTATCACCTTAAGGTAGACACCTATTCATGACAATATAAGAGATGTGGTACCTTAGGAGTGCAAGCAACATGGAATGAAATCATGAATGTCTTAGCAAATCTAGGAGGAAGTGTTGGGCCTTGGAATTAATTTTTTTGGAAGCATGAGAAATTTTACACGAATTTTTGAAGCAAGGGTGTTATAGACACCTATTCCAAGTTGTAGACTTACCCAAAAGAAACAAAGGACCAACTGTGAAGCAACATTGAACTGGACCAATTGTGAAGCAACAAGTGGGAAGCTGCTAGCAGCTTTCAAACTTATCAAGGTTCATTTTTGGTTCAAAAGTAGTTGGCCACAATGGGTCATTGCCCATTTTAGATGTTGCTACCTTAGTCTCAGTTTTGCCACCGTTGTGGCGGCAAAACTATTTCACCCTCCTTTCTATTTTGGATTCCTTGGAAACCATGCCAGTTTGCTTGACGGGTCAGACTCACCTCACCTAACATGTATTCTCTCTTCTTTTCAGTTAACTCTAGTATTAGTTGCTATATATACTGAGTTGTGTTTGCTGCAGGTGCAGGATGTAATGAAGATGAAATGTCTGTTGCACTCAGACGGAAAGCAGCCGCCCCGTGTGCGAGTTCCGGGCCAGCTTGCGGAGCCAGCTCCACAAGGATACAGAAACGACTCTTTCTTTACCAAGCTTAGTAGACTCCATGTTGCTCAGAGTGAGCAAAAACTATTCAGTGGAACACTTTCAGGCGGCATTGTTCAAGCATGATCAATGTGGTGCTAGATTAACAGAAACCAATATAGCTGTGAAATACACTTGTGAAAAAGAGTCAACTTCTAGGTGCAGGAAATCCATAAACCTGTAAAAATTACACATTAATTCTCTTAGGCAGTCAATAGAATAATCGCCATGAATCATGTAAAGGTGGTGTGCTTTTTTTTTTGGTTGGTTATCAGGATGGTGGAAGCTCCTTGTTACACGCTTCTACATGGAAATATGATAAGAAATTGAGTTAGTGTAAAATAGTGAGAAAAAGCATGAAATAAATCAGTGCCCACGGAAACCCTGCAGAGAAAAGTGAAGAGGCTAATATGATGATTCCCGCCTTGAATACTTTACAGGGGCTTGACAGTCGACTGTGACCAAAAGCTGTTTACTTCTGGTACTGCGTTGGGCCCAAATAAATAGGAGACTGGTATTCATGTACCGTAGATTGAAACGTTCTGAGTAGTTAGTGCATGTGTATACGGTGTTCAGAGTGTTGTATGACACTGGTAACATTCAAGCATATGGAGACATGTTATGCATCTGTCCCTGTCCCAGTGATGCTGTGCCGTGTCCATCAAGGGCGTTCGTCCAGTTGTGGGCTCGCTACAGTGTAATTTTTTTGACACTGAAAACGGCGCTTTCTTTTGACATGGAAACCACTTTTGTGTCCCTTGAGCACGTCTGTTTTGACAGCTCGGTGCACACCACCTAACTTCATGCCTTGAACCTCCAATGGTTGCCATATTTGTTTAATTGGGAATTTCCGTCATATTGAAATCTACAACTGGCATAGATTCAGTGGGAAATTCTATACCAATTCAAAGAGTCCCAATATGGCGGAAATTCCCAATCAAACAAATATGGCGATAATGTTGCTGGAGTGAATGCTAAATGGGTCTCTGGCATGGTATTGTTGCCTCTTTAACCCCTAAAGGACCAAGGATTCATGGTTTCAAAATGACAATTTCAATTGATCCTGTTCTGAAAATATATACTTCAGATGGGAATTAGATTTTCATATCACCAGAATGAGTGAAGAACATTGTATGTGTTGATTAAAACACAAATAAATTTGAACAAACAGAAGTTCACACAAGACTTGATAACTGATGTTGAAAAGACTCGAGGCCTAATTTGGGCTTCTTGGTCCTTTAGTAATCAATAGAGGATGTTAGGGGAAAGAAGGAATCATAAGAAAAAGTTAATCCCTAAAAGCCCAAGGGGTGTTGGACAAAACACAGATGTGTTATAATATGTGCCTTCCATATGTTTGATGAAGTTTGGTTCAATAGACAAAATGTAGTGCATCATCTCTACAAATTATCCATACAGTCAAACTTCCCAAAAAAGAACTTTAGATATTTTTTATTGAATTTAAAAGCATTAACTTTTGAAATTTTTGTATAAACTATAATTTTCACCTTTAGAGTTTAAAATTTAGCACAATTAATTAAGAGTGGTTTATTTATTGGGAACTTCAAAAAAACAAAAGAAATGATAGAGGGAACGTTATTACTATCTCCAAATAGCAAATTTTATAACACTAAGACAATGTTGAGGTGATTCACTTTGAAAAATTCTCCCTGATGGAGTTCAACTCGGGTTGACATAATTCAAATTGCGTTGAAAGGTAGACTTCATGTGGTATTTTAAATTTTATTTTATTTTTACAAGACTTATTTTTGGTTATGAGCAGCCTGTTAAAAATGGGCAATGACCAAAAAATGGTCTCTTAGGAACTTAACCCTTTAATGCGCCTACGTCCATATAATGGACGACGAACAGATTGAAATCCTTCTCTTTACTACATCCTGTACAGTGTTTCATCCATCCAAATTTTCTTTGGTTCTTGTGCTAGTTGACTACCATTTGTACGGTATGGATCTTCAAAATAAGATATTGTGATTTTTTGAAAAATAACAACAGTGGTTGATGTCAAGTTTCATTTTTAGTTCAAAAAGTGAGACCTTCAGCATGATTTTCCAAAATAAGTAGAATCAAATAATGGAAAGCATACCATCTCGCAGTGCATGTTATTTCAAATTCATTACAACAAATTTAATTTTTTTGTGTTACTTTGGGATTTTTAATTGAATTTCAAAAGAAAACCTTGAAAAATTAATTTTAAAAAATTACTAAGAAATATGATAAATCCAACCATACAGATGTGATCTAAACATTGACATTTACAACTTTACTTTGTACATCAACTCCATTTTTGGTATTCATCAAACATTTTATAACGGATCTTTGAAATCAGTGATGAATCGGGACGTTAAAGGGTTAAAGGTTAAGGCAAAAGTTGAGGTCTTTGTTTGTTGTGTGAGCTCATCAATAATTTGTACACACCACCCTGCACAAATGAATAATGGTCATTTTCTACTTTCATTTGCTTCAGTGCTGATCACTTGTGTTGTTCATCAGCAACCCTTTTTTTTGGTGACAAAAAGTTGTTTGCAGTTGTCCGCAACTTCTTGTCGCCCAAAAAAAAAGATGTTCACCATGTTATGAAACTAATAAATTTTAACCCCTTCATAATAATAATAATAATAATAATAATAATAATGACTTAAAGATTAGTGTGAATTGGGGGTAGTTCGTCTATCTTTGCCTTTAGGGGTATGGGTAGCAAAGTCTATCCTAGTTGCCTCTTCTTGGAGGTAGACTCTTCCAACTCCTACATGTTCCAAAGGCCCTCTCTGGCCATGTATATTCATATTCAAGTCATGGGTAACTTTGGGCCACAGATCTTTACCAATGGGCAAGGTGTCCAAATTTTATTTTTCAACTTGTGGTATATAGAATTTTATTTTATTAAAAGATAATTTTCATATGGTTCTACATGATGTAGTCTTCAACATGACCTCTTAGATTTGAATGGATAGTCTTTATTCATTTTTAAGAGATTTTGCAAGTTTGTAGTCTTGGAGTTTTAAAACCCCCTTCCATTAAAATAAGTACATTTCACTCAAATTCACACATTTAAGGCTGAAAATTGAATCATGTGTGGTCACTTTGACCTCTAAGGAAAAGTGTTTATTCCACAAACAATAGTAAATTTGGCGGATAGATTACTAAGAAGTTGATTTGAGTGAATATTGTTTTTTATGTTGACTTAGAAGTGATTTCCAAATTCTTCAAAAAACAAGAAAAAAATATTATTTCTATGGTGTTTTAAGTCCCCTAGTTTGAGTTAAAAACTTCCCAATAAAAAAAAACCCACAAAAAAAATATAAAATATAAAATCCTGTTTGAATTACATATTTTCTTGACTCTTATGGAATTAGGGGATCAATTTATTTGGTGTAAATTTCCCAAAAATCACTAATAATTTCTTAAGTTGAAAGATTGTTTTAGTTTTTTTAAACGTATTTCTCTGACTATAGTAAAATACACTATAAAAAATAGTCAAAGAAATACATTAAAAAACTATAAATACATTGTAAAAAAACCCATAAAATATACAATAAAAATTTCACACTACAAAAATCAATGTCGGATGAGAAAACTATGTTTGATTATGAACATCATCCACTTCCAGACGTTTAGGGTTTAACCCTTTAGCGCGCCGCCGTTCAGATTCTGGACGCCGGATGAATTTCAACAGCTCGATTTCTGTAGGTACCGGATGTTTTTCATCCATTTTTATTTTTTTTCATTCTTGTGCTAGTTGAATACCATTTGTACGGTATGGATCTTCCAAATAAGATAATGTGAATTTTTGAATATTTACAAAAGTGATTAATGTCAAGTTTCAATCTTAGTTCAAAAAGAAAGACCTTAAATATGATTTTCCATAGTAAGCAGAATCAAATAATGGAAACCATACCATCTTGTAGTGCATGTCATTCTAATTTCATTACAATATTTTTAAATTTTTTTGTGTTAATTTCGGATTTTTAATTGAATTTCAAGAGAAAACCTTGCAAAATTACTTTAAAAACATTAATAATAAATATGATGAATCCAACTGTACGGATGTTATCTACACATTGACATTTACAACTTTGTTTTGTACATCAACTCCATTTCGTTTTTCATCGACCATTTTATAACAAATCTTTGAAAACAGTGTTGAATCGGGACGTTAAAGGGTTAAGTTACAAATTAAAATACACTAGCATGTTTCCAATTACAACTCTTAAACCATAATTTTTTTACCCACACTATGAGGTGTCACATTGACCTTTGATAGAAAGTAAAAAGAACGAGGTCTACCCTTGATGCAATTATTTATGTGCAAAAAAAAAAAAAAGTAATTTCTGGTTAAAATTTGCCTCCAACTTTACAACCAAACGACTAGTTCCAAGAAAAAAACTCAAAAATGAGAAACAGTAAAATGGCAACGGAGGAGGATCATGCTCAAATCTTGTACCAAAACGGGACCGAGGGAAAGAACTACGTTACTACGCGGAGAACCAGGATTGACTGGCCAAGGGACCTTTTTTGACGCTTTAGGGGTTCAAGTCTACAACAAGCGAATCGAGACTGGCGAGGGAGAAAGTCCAGAAAAGGTCCGGCCCAACGGAGAAAACATTCATTGACTAACTGCGAATCGTTTCAGCCGCCACGCTCACTCGGTCGCCGAGTCCGGTCACACATGCTGTTGAATAGATCCATTCAACACAGACTACTCCCGGTGCCGTATAAATCCCTTCATTTCGTCGACAGGATTATCGATCACCAGTTTTCCCAACTTACAGTCCCTCACTGGAGTTTGAGTGTTCAAACATTATTCACAACTTGTCGGTGATCAGATCGATTGAAGCAGGGTAAGTAATTTTTTGATGTCATGCGTTTCAGGTAATGTGGTAGGCATGATCATAACCGACTGTTGTTAGCTAGTGATTTTCATTCATTCGAGGAAATTCTCGCTAACTTGTTAATGATTCCGACACCAAAAGCATGGGTGAGTGACTATCATTGGAAGCGAGAAATGTATGTGTGGGGCGATCAGCGACAATTATATTAACAGGTGGGGGATTTTTAGAAACGCAGTGAAAGATATTCGATCAGCATCAATGGCGCTTGTGAATCGCTCTCTGGTTGTTGCACAAAACGCGTTGGGTAGTAGCAGTGCTTTCTCGGGAGAGAGCATCAAAGTTCAGGTGCTGCAGCCCCGGACTTTCCATTGCAATGGCGTTCCGAGAGCTGTGCACGCTGCTGAGCCTGTGAACGCTGCAGCCATCAAGAAAAAAGCATTCAAACCACAAGGTAATTGATTAGTGCCACCAATTGGTTTTGAGAGTATATGTTGCGATATGGATCCCGGATTTACGTGGATGTGGTATGGCAGAAGTTACGAAGGCGAGTGACTGGTCTCCTGATAGCTGGAAGAAGAAAGTGGCGCTCCAGCAGCCGAACTACCCGGATCTCGAGAAGCTGGCGGAGGTGGAACGAACGCTGGCCAACTTGCCGCCCTTGGTGTTTGCCGGTGAAGCCCGGAGCTTGGAGGAAAAGCTTGCTGATGCTTCAATGGGGAAGGCGTTTCTGCTGCAAGGAGGAGATTGCGCCGAAAGCTTCAAGGAATTCAACGCCGTGAACATCCGAGACACGTTCCGCGTCTTGTTGCAGATGGGCGCCGTGCTCATGTTCGGCGGCCAAATGCCAGTCGTCAAGGTAATTAACCCCACTGCGTATAAGAATATTGTACCCCCTGCTGCAAATCATCTGTACGTGTGAAAATGACTTCAGATTGGCACTGTTGATCTCGTAGTATAGAATTAGAGTTTTAAATGATGTATTGCAATCAGAAAGCCGAGGTAAAATGAGAAAATGTTACCGTTGCAAAGTTGGCCATATTGGGCGTTTTAGACGCTTAGGGTTAATTGTTGAGCCACAAATCGCCCAAAATCAATTCACGGATTGCTGGTTAACATGGGATCCTGACGTTTCGATTTGTGTAGGTTGGAAGAATGGCGGGGCAGTTTGCGAAGCCGCGATCCGCGGATACCGAGACGGTGAATGGGATGGAGCTCCCAAGCTACCGAGGGGACATAATCAACCAGGATCTGCCGACGATGGAGGCCCGTGTGCCGGACCCGGCGCTGATGGTGCGCGCGTACAGCCAGGCCGCGGCCACGCTGAACCTGCTGCGCGCGTTCGCCACGGGCGGGTTCGCGGCCATGCAGCGCGTGACGCACTGGAACCTGGACTTCGCGGCCAACAGCGAGCAAGGGGAGATTTACCGGGAGCTCGCGCACCGCGTGGACGAGACGCTGGGTTTCATGGCCGCGTGCGGATTGACCCTGGACCACCCCATCATGACCTCCACGGAGTTCTACACCTCCCACGAATGCCTGCTGCTCCCCTACGAGCAAGCCTTCACCCGCGTCGACTCCACCACGGGCAAGTGGTACGACTGCTCCGCGCACATGGTCTGGATCGGGGAACGCACGCGCCAGCTCGACGGCGCGCACATCGAGTTCCTCCGCGGCGTCGCCAATCCACTCGGCGTCAAGGTAACACGAAATCCCACAACTGATCAATTCTTCGACCTCCAAAACCTATAAATTTCTTCATGTCTGGATAAATTCTTAGAGCCAAGTTCCATGGACCGTGAAGTATCTCACTAAAACACAAGATTTTAGGAAATCAATTTCAAGTGAATTTTTGAGAAAAAAGTGGTATTTGAAGAAATTGTCATGAAATTGTCAAGACTTCATGGCAACTTCTCCGATGTTTCACCTCAAGCAAGTCCAACTTCGTGGCTGGGTGTGGCTGGGTGTGACTTATGTGTTACTGATTTTTTTATCTTTAGCACCATACATATAGTTGCAGCCATTTTCATAAATTTTCAATGTTTTTTCCTTACCAAAAAGATATTTTTTTTAAGATATATTTTTTAAGATAATATGGGAGTACCCATATTAGGCCTTCACCCCTATAAGTTTTGTACAGAGACTAACAGTAGAAAGCCATCAAAAGTCTTCGCCCAAAAGAGTATTCTGCATTTAGAGGCATTTACTGTGGGGACGGAGTTAGACTTCTAGTAACGGGAGATTGACAATTTGCAATTGTGATGAAATTGGCAGGTGAGTGACAAGATGAAGCCGGAGGATTTGGTGACGCTGTGCGAGACGCTGAACCCGGAGAACAAGGCGGGGAGGCTGACGGTGATCGTGCGCATGGGCGCGGCGAAGCTCCGGGAGAAGCTGCCGGCGCTGGTGCGCGCGGTGCGAGGGGCGGGGTGCACGGTGACGTGGGTGAGCGACCCGATGCACGGGAACACCATCAAGGCGCCGGGGTCCGGCACCAAGACGCGCCCGTTCGACGCCATCCGGGAGGAAGTGAAGGCGTTCTTCGACGTGCACGAGCAGGAGGGCTCCCACGCGGGCGGCGTGCACCTGGAGATGACGGGGCAGGACGTGACGGAGTGCGTCGGGGGTGGGAACAACGTCAGCTTCGAGGACCTCAGCTCGCGCTACCACACGCACTGCGACCCGCGCCTCAACGCCAGCCAGGCGCTGGAGCTCTCCTTCATCATCGCCCAGCGCCTCCGCAAGCGCCGCCTGGCTGATGGAAACAACTCGTTTCTCACCTCCCTCGTGGCGCAGATTGCCAATGTATGCTAAGAAAATATCTCATGATCATCGATCATTGCCAGACCATTATAATTGATCCATTCAACCTGCCTCTAGCTAGCTTTGACAACTGTCTAGATCGATTCTTCTAGTAAGAGGTCAACTACGCCATTGGAACCATCATTCATGTATATACCCATTAATTGTTTATTTATGCTGATTCCCCTTCACTTGGGGATCAGCAACGTAATACAAACCCTCGATTCACGCTAATTCGCATCGTCTATCGCCAAGTTTGGTGCTCTCATGAAGATTTTCGTGGGATGCCGATCATAATTGTCGACATTCAACCTACTTTGTGCCGGTTCTCACCGAACATGCCTCATGATTCACTAATTGCTACCTCGATCTTCACTAATAGCAAAAAGGAATGCAATTGATGAGCATTCGCAGAATCAGAGTAAATGGGCTCTGGCACCATATTAGCTACCCTGGTGAAGATTATAATTCAAGGGATTCATAGCATTGCCTGGACTGTATAACATTTAGTAGCATTCTGCCACTCTGCCTTTTCATCCATCTGTGATATATAGTGCATCATGCATAGCATTCTGCCCACTACCTTTCCTTCATGCACTTTGCTCATCACCTATCCACTTAGCTATTGATGAAGTATTATCGGGTGTGGAATATTCTACACCATTTCCTGCAGGGCTAAGGTAGAGATAGTGCATTGTACTGAATGTTATGTGTGATTTCCATTCATGAAGTGCATTTAAGTGCAACCTTTTATTTTTCATTTTCGGAAGTGTGGAAGGAAGTAGGAAGGTCATAATCCATAGCCAATGGAGGGACAAAAGAAGTGACGAAGTGTTCAAGGAGATTTTTTTGTTGTGATTGTCCATTTTCTATTGGTTATCCATGCACCACAACATTCTTGGGTTACAGTATTATTACTTACAATGTTGCTCTCTTTGAAAGTGAGGGACATGTAGGGATGTGTGAGCAAAGATCATGCATGGTTACCTTCTCTTCTAGTTTTCCAAAACCTCCATATGTGAGAAAACATAGATAGCTATTGATTGTTCTTGGATGATACTGCAGAATATGTTGCACATTCTCCTCAAGAGCAAGGCATAACCAATGAAGGCAATTGTATGTTATGTGGTCCTACAAAACATGAATTGTTTATTCATCATTGATCTCTTATATTGATTCCACGCAACGGCTTGCTATGTAAAACATGTCTAGGATTTTTAATGTAATCAAAAGGCCCGGGGAAGTCATTGTCAAAAATGTTCAAATGTTTCATGGCAACAAACAATTCCACTTTCAAGTTTAGTATCTTAGTCATATATTGTACTTGGTTGAAGTAGTCTTGCACCAATGGCTCTTTGTCCAGTGGGCAATATTCATTGTCAAAACGAACAAATACTTTATTCATGCTGCCTCAAAAGAGGATCGGAGTTCTCATCTATCTAAACTAGATTGACCTGTGTGAGAATTCATACATAGTATATTCCAGGGGGACTATCCTAGGGTGTACTAGTCTTCTTCATACAAAAAACAATCAATTTTTTTTTAACTTAATGTTGTTTTTGGTCTTCACAATACTTTAGAAGCGAACATGATGTTGATAATGTTACCTATCAAAAGAGTGGCTCTTTGTGGAAAGATTGATGATAAAACCAATTTAAATTATGGAAAGTCATGATTTTTGAGTAATTCATTAGATTTGAATTCATTTGAATTTTGATAATCTCACGAGTTGCAATTTAGAATCATGAAAATTCATGATAGAAACCAATTGAAAATCCTATGAATTGCAAACTGGTCTGTCCCAATTGAAGTGGACAGGACTCACGTTTGAAGTATGAAGCATAGGACAATTATTTAGGGACAAATATCACCAAATAATAAAACACCTATTTCCAAAAAAGAGAACATTTAGTAAATCCTTGCATGAGGTTAAGTTGGCCAATAAGGCAAGTATACCTTAAAGTGAGCATTTATCTTAAAACGTCTATATCTATTGAGATATGACATTTCTGTGTTGAAATCTTACACTGCAGGAGATATGAACATTTTAACTCCTAATTGCCCAACTAAGAAGAAAACGCCTGATGTACATAAAGCCCCATATTCATTAAATTGGCCAATTTTATTTATATTGACCGCCACACTATTCAAATAAAGAGAGTAAATGAACTGAAATCACACTATTTGAGTGGCCATTATAATCAAAATTGGCCAATTTAATGAATATGGGGTTATAATCATTTCCCGTTTTGTCATCCTTGGTCATCTTTTTGGAAAGTCAAATTTTTATGGTACATTTTATGGAAATTTAGCTTCATGCATGTGTGACTTGATTAGAAAAGAATGATTTGTGAAATCTTTATGCCTCATCTCAAGTTGGAGTGATTCACCAATTTTTTGAAAGATTTTAGTCTAAATGTGCTCTTGAAAAAATAAACCCAAAAAATTAAGCAACCAAAAAATCTCCAAGATCACTACACATAAAGTATTACATTTTGATCCATCACAACAAATTTCATCCACATGATTGTGGACGTTTATATGGTATGGTTCACCAACTCCTCTTGCTGCACCAATTGACATCTTAGTGCACAATTGTGCATTTTGTCTAAAAAACCAAATTTCAAACCAATTTAAAAATTATGTAGGCAATGATTCAATAAAAAAAAAAGTAAACCACTTTCTAGATATATGTACATATTAACCAAAAATAAAAGTTTAGAATGTTTAAAAAAAATTCTTGAAGATTTTGAGTATCAAAACTCCCATTTTAATAACAATTTTACCAATTTATGATTAAATTTTGAATGTGAATATAGTTCATGTTTGGTTCTATATTAAATTTCTAAAATATGCCAACTTGCAAAATTCCATTTTTAAGTATATTCAAAAAAGAAATCCATCAATTTCTTTTTCTAAAATTGAGAAACAATTAATTCCTCCCGAAAATAACACATTCAAAATTTCAAACTTTAATTAATTCAAAATTTTTTGAAAAATTTGAAAGATAATTTTCTTCACACATTTAAACACTAAAAAAATTTATAGCTCAAAATTCCATCAACAACCCTCTTTTTCTAAATTTGAAGTGCATGTTCTTCTTGTGAGGCCCAAAGAAACACCGTAAGTTAATTATTTTAGTCACAAAAACAGGTGATTTTTCAATTTTCTTGTTCATGGATTTGATGAACTTCAACCAAGACTGTACAATACCCTTCAATAAGGATATGCAGAAATAATAGAGTGAAGAGTGAAATGTTATGATTTTCAAAAATGGGATTTCAAGGGCGCAAAAATGATCAAACAATATATTGGTTAAATATTTGAGTCTATTATTAAAAAATGATAAATGCACACATTTGAAACATTTAAGGATGAAATTCTTTTTAGAAAAATATATTTTTAAATCACTTGGAAAGATAACTTGGAATGATAACTTTATACATTGATATGTGAGTCAAAAGATCTCAAAACTCGTGATTCAGAAGTTGGATCAAATACTTGCCACTGCAAGCAAACTCATATACTTATAGAGTATACAGTGATGCGTTGTATGCCTGTAGGTACTATGCATCACTTACTTTGCTAGCACCAATGAAGGTTTTACACATGCATATGTTAACCCCTAAACGTCCTATGGGGATAGTATGTACGCTGTCGTATAATTGGGATTTTCTACCAACAAGAAATTGTAAATTGGGATCTCAGTAGCTCGTTAGAACCGCATTGATCTATATTTCAACTTCTCTTTTGACCTCAAACCCATTAGAAGTGTGGATTCATTCCAAACACAATCAAAATACAATGTTTTTTACTAGTCGCAAAGGCACGCTCAAACGTTTAGGGGTTAAATGAAGGTTTTTTTTAACCCCTAAAAACTTGAGGGGTATTGGACAAAAGATAGATGTGTTATAATATGTGTTTTCCGTATGTTTGAAGAAGTTTGGTTCAATAAACAAAACGTAGGGCATCATTTCTACATATTATCCGCAAAGTCAGACTTCCAAAAATAACTTTAGCTATATATTTTTAATGATTTTTAAAGCATTAACCTTTGAAAATTTGTGTATATTATAATTTCAACTTTTAGAATTAAAAATTTTAGCATGATTGTTGGTTTAAAGTTGGTTTATCTATTATAAACTTAAAAAAAGAAAAAGAAATGATGGAGGGAACTTCATTACTTTCCCCAAATAGATTTTTTTATAACACTAAAATAATGTCGAGGTGATCGACTTTGAAAACTTCTCCTCGGTGGAGTTTAACTTGGATTGACGTAATTCAAATTGCGTTGGAAAGTAAACTTGATGCAATATTTTTAATTGATTTTTATTTTTTCAAAAAAAAAAATATTTTTTGGACAGCCCATTAGAGTCGGGCAGTGATCAAAAAATGGTTGTTAGAGCGTTAAGGGGTGAACTTCTAAATGCCTAAAAGTTTTGGGCAATACCTAAATGTATTATAAAATGAAGTTTCATTAACTTTTTCAAGCTTCAACTCTTAACCCCTAAACGTCCTCAACGTTCCCCGATTAGCAAAAAGTGTTGATTTGGTCATAAATATGTTTTCCAAATTGTGGAATGTTCAATTTTGTATTTACACACCGAACCGTAGGATTTGATGAGAATGTGATGATATATTCATGTAAGATTCAGCAACGTCATTTTCAATCTGCAGATCGAGAGATCTTAGCGTTTGACTAGCTGAATTTGTTGTTGACTTTGGACGGGCAGGAAGGCATTTTGCTAGTATATAACACGCAATTCGCTATTTATGCACTTGGTCAAGTGCGCTCATTTCATAAACATATTTGACTTTAAAAAAACCCGGTGAAAAAGTTCTCTAAAAAACATCAATGTTGTCTTTTCACAATCACTTAAATTGTAAATAAATAATTATTTTAATTATTTTTTATTCTTATCTTTATCTTTTCTTTTATCTTTTCTTTCATCTTTTCTTTTTCAACTTGATTTCTTTCTTGTCTTCTTTCTTGTCTCCCTCTTGTCTTTCTTTTGTCTTTCTTCTTGTCTTCCTTTTTGTCTTCCTTGTCTTTTTTTTCTTCTACTTTTTCTTCAGTTGTGGCCGCTGAACCCGAAACAATGGGAGCAAACCCACAAAATAAAATTATAAAAAATAAAAAATAAAAGTTTTTTTTTTGGGTTGGCTATAAGATGCTGTTGAACCCTAAATGACAGTTGCCAAAAAAAAAAAAAAAACTTTTTTTTTCTTCTTTTGGTTGGCCGTGGGGTGCTGCTACACCCTAAATGGCGGCCGCCCAAAAAAGAAAAAAAGAAAAAAAAGTTTTTTTTTTTGACTTTTTTTGACTTTTTTCAAAATTTACTATTTTTAGGCTCTGGGCCGCGCACCCAAAGACCCTCCCATCTCCCTCTCATCTTCTTCTCCTCTCCTCACATATATAGAGGAGAGGAGAGGGATGAGAGAGGGAGTGCGAGAATGATGAGAGAGACCCTCTCCTCTCCCCTATATATATGAGGAGAGGGGAGAGAGATGGAGAGGAGATGAACGTAGAGAGGGAGATGAAGATGGAAAGAGAGATGAAAATGGATAGGGAGATGAAAATGGATAGGGAGATGAAAATGGATAGGGAGATGAAAATGAATAGGGAGATGAAAATGGATAGGGAGATGAAAATGGATAGGGAGATGAAAATGAATAGGGAGATGAAAATGGATAGGGAGATGAAAATGGATAGGGAGATTGAGGGTCTTTGGGTGCGCGGCCGCGCACCCAGAGGCTAAAAATAGTAAAATATGGAAAAAGTCAAAAAAGTAAAAAAAAAAACTTTTTTTTTTCTTTTTTGGGCGGCCGCCATTTAGGGTTTAGCAGCACCCCACGGCCAACCAAAAGAAGAAAAAAAAAAGTTTTTTTCTTTTTTTTTTTTTTTTTTTTGGCGGCTGCCATTTAGGGTTCAGTAGCACCTCATCCCCAACCCGAGAAAAAAAAAAAGAAAAGAAAAGAAAAAAAAACTTTTTTTTTTGTTTTTTTTTGTTTTCTCGGTTTGCTCCCATTGTTTTGGGTTCAGCGGTCACAACTGAAGAAAAAGTAGAAGAAAAAAAAGACAAGGAAGACAAAAAGGAAGACAAGAAGAAAGACAAAAGAAAGACAAGAGGGAGACAAGAAAGAAGACAAGAAAGAAATCAAGTTGAAAAAAAAAAGATGAAAGAAAAGATAAAAGAAAAGATAAAGATAAGAATAAAAAATAATTAAAATAATTATTTGTTTACAATGTAAGGGATTGAAGAAAGGCAATAATCGTCGTTTTTTAAAAAAAAAAGTTAGACCAAAAAAATTATGCGCCCGAGAACCAAGTGCATGATTATATGGCCAAGTGCGTAAATAGCGAATTGTGTGTTATATGCAGAAATACACATACATAAGGATTTTGTAAAATCTCTAGAAATATTTTTTCATGTTCCAGAGGATGTGTGTGGTTTAGGGAGATTTTTTTGCTTCAGAAAATAGTTTACAAGATGGAAAATACGAAGTTTGCATTTAGTATGGTACAAAATAGAATTTCAAAATTCTTGTGAACGGGCTGCCGAACTACGCTAACCACAAGTATAAAAATTTGTGGACTGTACACAGTTCTGCAACTCTAGGTGGATGATGAATCATCAATGCGCATGCTGCCCTACAATCTGAAGTGTGGGAAGCGAGCGAAGGCAGGCGTGGCTTATCCACTTAAGAAGCTAGTTGTCAGAGCTTCAGTTGAAGAGCAGTTGGCTCCTCTTTTTCCCTCTAGACAGCGCCGGTCACTTCCGTCCTGTTGCAACTTGCTTCCGATGCTTCTCGGCAGCTCGAAATTGTCCGGGTTGCCGACGCCATGAATCACCTCCGACGCCGCTAATCAGCTCCCCCGCCTTCAAGCACCTCCCCCGTCTTCTTACAGAACCGCCGGATTCAGAGCTCCAACTCCGATTCAGAGCCGCGAATAAGCTCCAACACCTTCAACCAGCCCAGACGGCGACTCCCACAGGCAGCAGAGTTACTGGTAGTGCGCAAAACCTTCACCTGCAAAATTTTGGTTTAGACTTGGTCTACGCATTCTAATAGCCATAACAGGTTTGAAACACCTAATGTACGCGAATAGACAACCATGATTATGTATGCATCCTGGAACCTTAATGTAGATCGCACCCTAAACCTTGCAAAGCCCGAATTGATCTCCAAGCATGCAGTCTCCAGCAGGTAAATGAAGTTCTTTAAGGAAAAATCAGCAAAAGATCTTTTCACGCTTTCTCATGGTTGCTCTCGCGGTAGCACCAAAATAAGAAAAATATGCAACACAAAGTAATGGATGTATAACAGTAAAGAATGGATCCATTACATCCCGAATGGGGCAGTACTTACCTTTGTATCGGACCATTAGTTCATCAATGGCTACCATTTGACCTAAGTGCCAATTCTCTTTGCACTTCGACCGCAATTCTGTCAACAACCACTTTAGCTTACCCAATTTGTCATGATTGGGATGTTCCCTATTTGTGGGCAAAAAACGATCATCAACTATGTGCAAACATGCACTTATCTTTTCAAACCTTTGACGCGACATGCAAGATGAAATTGTAGTGCAATGTAGAAATGGTGATGAAGACTTCCAATAGGCACAATGGTTAGGTGATATCTTGACTCCCATAAGCATAGATATTCCAATCCATGCTCGTAATTCATCAACATCCAACCTCCACCAATTAATCCCTCCCCGTGGATTGCCATTGCCATTTGCCGCATATCTATTAGACTCTTTACAAATCTTGCCCAACGTGATAAGAGTAAAGAATCATTCAAAGATAAGCAACGGCGAAGGAAAGTCCCGGAAAGGATAACTATGTCTAGGCGGCTGACTTGTAAAATTGATGTTGGAATAACTGTAATTCGATGATTCCTGATTCCATGTCTCTTCCGCAAACTCCGGCCACTTTGGCTTTTTGGGGACACCTTGGCCACGGCTTCTACCTCGTCCTCTGCCTCGGCTCCTAGTGGCAGCGGCAATGTGTGCTTATACGCTGGCCACCCCTCTTCCATGCCCACTCCGGGTGCTTGGCTGTAAGGTAGGAAAACCAAAAACGGTTAATGCCTTCAAGGTGTGCAGTAGAGTTACAGTAAAGTAGGGAGGTGATAGACAAAAAATGGAGAATTTATGCATGACCAAGATTACTAAAAATTTACTAAAATGATAGTGTGTTTATTTGGTACTATTATAGTTCTAGGAATTTTTGCATTATGTTTTGGAATCCATTTGTGAGTTTTGTGGAAGATTTTAGTCTAGCGTGACTAATGTGACTAATGCCCTAGTTGGCATTAGTCACATTAGTCACACTAGACTAAATCTTCCACAACTTTTGTTCTTCATCATTTCTTCTTCTTCATCTCAAAAAAATTTCACATAATATGTGACTAAATATTCTAGCACATGATTCCCAAATAATATTTAACTAATCTTTAATTGCCGAAGGGATCGTGTGAAAAAAATTCAATACGTTACAAAGTAAAGTTGAGACACCCATTCCCGACCAGGTACCCAAAACCGATTAGGCCTAATTTCTAGATTTTGAAAGGGAAGATGTACCTCATTTGTACATTAGAGCATATGATTGGCTTTAGGTACACCTACAACTTTGCACTTTAAAAAGTTGTACTTATTCAAATAATTATCAAAATTAATTAATTAATTATGAAAACTTCCTAATTTTTGTAGTGTTAAAAGAAGAAAATATTCAAAATATCGATTCATCTATCCCAAGTATAGTACACATCTTATTTGATCGGTTATAGGTGTCTCGACCTTATGTACTACATGACTTTTTTGGAATTCTCATCAAAAGAGATCATCAATTTGCAAATCACGAAAATAATTCTTCTACTTGGGCTACCCTACAATAACATTTATATATACTTATCAAATCAACTCCAAAGCGTTTTTCCTTTGTTAGTTCATCAAAATAACTAGCACATCATTTTATTTTTTCTAACTCCATTCTTTCTGGGCAAATCACTGTATTTTCACTATTTTTGGTTTTCCTAAGAACATAGCTCTACACACATGTTAACTACACTAAATAGGTAGATTAGTGTTAGATACACTAATTTACATAAACATGTTGTAAGTTTTTACTGTTGACTAATTTTTTTACCCTCTATATTGGTCAAGATGGAGATCTTTCAATAGTATTGGAATCAATGTCTTTGGTAAAAAAATTTGTCGAGAGTAAAAATCTATAATATTTTCAAATATTATCATTATCTAACACTAATCTACCTATTTAGTGTAGTTATATGGGAGGTCGCAAAATGTCATAAAGTGGTTTTGGAATCACTGCTGGTGGGTACTGACTAACGACAATTAAATTTTGACCGGTAGTAAGATTACCGTAAGCCGGTACAATGTAATTCACAAACAATTTAAAGTGATGGGTGTAATTCAGAAACAATTCTGGGCAAATCAATGAGCTTGTTATCGGTTCTCTTTCAATTTAAGATTACCGTAAGCCGGTACAATGTAATTCAGAAACAATTCTGGGCAAATCAATGAACTTGTTGTTATCAGTTCTCTTTCAATGAGCTTGTTGTTCGGAGAATGTGCATAGCGATTTCACATTTAGATGTAAAGTACCTTACTTGAAGTCAAGTCTGCTTGATTCCCACGGCGCGCTCATTCAACTCCTTGGCGCAGCCCCCGAATTGGAACACCATGTTCTAAACCTCGCGCGGCGGTGCCAATCTGTAAGATATAACCTTTTAGATGAAAAATCTTCTATAGATGAAAATGACTGTAATGGCCACCACCAGGAATCGCAAAAGCTGAAAAAGAGGGGCTGATAAGAACACTCACAGCTATTATTGCTCAAGCCAAGTTCAAGTCAACTGGAGAAAGAAAGAAAGAAATTGAACTGAAGACTGGAGCCCCTTTTGGGTTCGATTAACTTAGTGGGGACAAAGGGCGGCGGCTCTTGGTTTATCGTGTCTGCCTGCAGTTCCAGCTCGTGATTGGCATTCCCCGTGGCAGAGCGTCTTCCAGATGCGGCAGCAGCCAGCCCATCACACCCGGACCTCTCGCGGCGCGTCCTGGTTTTTTAAACTGAAACGCGCGGCCGCTGCGCCTCGCTTTGCCGACCCAGCTCATCGCCGGTGGCCTGCCTCGTCCTCCCGATTTCACGCGCCACCTGCCTCATGCGCTTCCGCCCTCCCACGGAACTTTCATCCAGTTCACAACCAACGTCATTTCCTCCTACCTGATGCACTTCTGCCCTCCCGATTTCTTGAAGTGCGTCATCTGGCACTTCGAATTGCTTCGTGTATCTTGTCTCCACCGGCCAACAGCTCATTTCTCTCCCTCCGTGTAAGTCGAACGTTGGCTCCTCTCCCTCCATTGTCATCAATCTATCTAGATCAGAATCTGAGCCGCTGCTGTTGTCAAAAGAATCACTTTAGCCCTCTAGCCAGTTGTCCGCCGCTTTAATCTCATTTTCAGGTTCCTGTGACGACCACACCCCGCTCTCAACACCTCCCACATTGTTTTGCAGGTCTACCTGTTGTTTCATCGCTGCTAGCACTTCAATCGCAACCCGCACTTCTGCCTGCAACATATTCGAATTCGGCACCTCTGCTTGTAGGTCCGTCTCTGTCTGCACTTAATCTCCAGCAGCGGATTCAATTCGGGCTCTTGCAGAGCTGCCAGCTCTAGTGGTAATTGTCGTGCACGCTTGAACATCTGGCCACCACTCTTGGCGTAGGAAGGTATTGATTGCTGCAGGGAATCCTCTAGCGCTCCCCTCTGACCTCCAAGACTTCCACCCAAGTGCATTGGCTGCATGGATATGCCAAAGAAATCGCAACCCTGCGGGCAAGCGTTTTTTCTTCAACCCCTACTTCAGTGGCAAGTTCAGTAGCAACTCTTTGTCAAACAAATTCAAGAGACGGTGATATGCAGATTCACTATATCATTCTTCTTGGAGCCAAAAACTTAGAATTCCTTCTGCCACTTGAATCAGTTGTCCCCGATCCGTACTTGCAGAGTTTGACATTGCAGTTTGAAACCACCCTAAAACTACTGATCATACTTTTGCAATCTATTGTGAAATCAAATCTCTCCTTAGTTCAATCTAGTACGTAATATAGTTGGAGTTGCCGCTACATTTGTATGCAAACGCAAGTAATTTGCATTTACTATATATTCATTCCTCGTGCGCCACTCTTTGCCAGTCTCCATGTCATCGTTTGGATGCTTGACACGTGTGCATTTTGTTTAAATCGAGGTTATACGCATTAATTGCAACAATTGATTTCAAATGAATTTTGTGTCAGTGGAACCGCCAAAAGCACGCCCATCTACCCCGGACAGGAACTATTTTGCATGAACTTCATTACTAATCACCTTCAAAATCTTCAGTTCATCGCATTATCATCAAGACAGATGCATGCCTCGTACCAAATTTCATCTCATAAGTCCACAAGTTTTTGGATGGAAATGGCAACACTTAAGACATGCATGCCTTCCAAAAAATCAGAGCATTGAATTTCACACATACGATTTCAAGTCCACAACCGTATCTACTCCAAGTTTCTTGTAAAAAATCCTACACAGTAAAAAGCATTGGATGAAAAAGTTACGCCACCGTCATTTTGTACATCAGGCCGATTCTGCATGGTTGAGCAGTTAGGGGTTAAGAGTATCTCATTTCAAACTCATTCCAACAAATTTTACTCCAAAAATATTAAAAATTTGTTTGTAATCGAATGTAGAAGGAATTTTCAATTTTAACTTTCAAATTTTATATTTAAATATTGGTGATGTTATTAGTGAATCAAACCATACAAATGGAATCTAAAATTCAAAATTTAGAAATTTTATTTGTATATCAATTCCAAAATATTTTTCTAAATAGTAGTTTGTAAAGTTTTTTCTCAAATTGTCAATTTCAGAGACACTGTGGTATGTTTAAGGATTAATTTCCTCCTGACTTAGTTTAGTCATGCATTTGATATACTAGGACTCACTGTGAGTAAGGTGAGTGGGCCATAAATTGACACAATAAGCACTGTGTCTATTTATAGTAATTTGAGGTGCATTGTGATAGTTTGAATGAATTAGCAAATTGAATAATTTATGAATATTTAAAGTTTGAAATTTTCAAAGGCCTTTTGATGAATTGTGAAAACGCATACTATATATGGATTTTTTTTATGATGTTTGTAGACCGATTAATCAAGCACGACGTGAACAACCACAATAGAAAATCATATGGTACCACAAGATTTCATCTCGGGGGGTTCACTGGAGAAATTTTTAGAAACAACGTGCGATAAAAAATAGGGTCCAATATATTCATTGTAGATAAATTTTGTAAAAAATGTACATGTAAAATAGGGGATTTTTAAAAAGTGAAACATGTTTACATGTAAAATACCATCACATATAATATTCTCAGGCTTTTTACATGTAAAATACCATCACCTTATAATATTTTTTGCAAGGTAAATAACCCCCCAAATAAATAGGTCATTATCGCACGTGTATGCAAAATATACAAGTGAGTGCTCCCCCCGAGGATTTCATCTTGTAATTCAAATTTTGTGAATCACAATAAAATGTCTCCGATACAACTTACTCAATCCGGACTTTAAAATAATTCTAGTTAAGCTCCTTTTTAAATGCGTCAATCATAAACAATTCAGTATATGTAATATGCTTCATATACACAATCTAGGAGTCTCATAATTGAAACATTTTGTGTATTGAGTTTCAATTAATTCATAATCACAATCTAGAAATCAAAAGAAATAATGGGGAGAACATCATAATTTTCTCCATATACAAAAATTTATAACTTTAAGACAATGTTGAAGTGATTCTCATTGAAAAATTCTTTCGGGTTGAGTTTAATTTGAATTGACATAATTTAAATTATATTGAAAAGTAGATTTATCGTGGTATTTTAAACTTTATTTTTATTTTTTCATAAACATGTCTATTTGTTCCGGGTAGCCATTAAAATGGTAATTTAACTATGTAAGAGTTCAAAATAAAGGTACAACAATATATTTGCATGTGTCTGGCTAGTTACTTGTCAAACTTCATATCATGATATTTGAGCAAATTGTAGTTAATCACCTATCAAACTTCATATCATGATATTTGAGCAACATGTGGGCCCTTTTGGCATTTTTTTGTAGTAGGTAACAAAACTTGGGAAAAGGAAAAAAGAAAAGAAAAAAGAAAACACACAAAAGCAAAACTTGTATGGGTAACCTATTGAGCAGCTTGCACTTGAAATGACATAAAACTTAAACCTTGGCCTTCAATTCAAGTGCACTTGTTTGTACTTTTCTATGCAAATTTGTTTGTTCACTTAGCGCTCTATTTATTTTCTTTTTAAATCTACACAGATGAAGATTAAGGCAATTTTCCTTGCCTTTTTCTTCTTTGAGTTCATGACGACAACAATGAGACAAGTTCTATTCCCAGGTAAAAGACCTTGCTCTCGCATTTGTTGTAAGGCACCTTAGCATGCCCCTTGTTGCCAGCAACATCCGCGCGATGAATGTTGCAACACATCATCGCCACCGTTACAAAAAAGATGGTCCTTCACATAGGCCCTCAAAACTCTCTTTATGGGTTCCTTTGATTGCTTTTAAATTATGCGCTTGGAACCAAGTGCATGATTATATGGCCAAGTGCGTAAATAGCGAATTGTGTGTTTATTGTCAAAAAATGACAAATTCACAAATTTTGGGGCATGTTGAAACGATTTGCTAAACGTTTAATAAAACCCACATGGAAATTGAGTAGATTTGGATTGACAACTTCATACAATGACTTTTGCAAATAGTTGCATACGTCAAAAATTGCTATGACTAATTAATATCTTAAAATCTTGCAATAAAATTTGAATATGTTGTAGTACATATAGGATGATGTGTATAAGCACAGTTTCAATTTTTTCCAATCATATTAAAACCTATAATTTACTTATCAAAACATTGATGTAAAAAAATAAAATTATATGTGCCTATGATTTTAAAAAATTCTTTGATAGAAAGAATGTTCATTGCTTTTAGGTCATATTCTAAAAATCTCATGAATTTTGGAGCTTTATTGAGGAAGATCTTACTAAGTGAAGTTTGTTCCAAATTTTGTACTTTTTCAAAATTTTGATCCTAAAATCCAAAAGAAGTCCGGAAAAAATCAAGATATATGTAAATTTAATATTTATATTTTTTGAGCAAGGTACTTGGCAGTGCAATTTTTGGTGACGACAATGTGGTCTTCTATTATGAAAATGTGATCTTTGGACATGACATTCTAGTCTTTGGCATTATGATCTAGTAAATTTAACAAGTTGTATTCCATGTTTAAGATTTGTTGATAACAAACTACGCATCACCAATCACGGCCTATTGAGAGAGTCAGTGGATTTGCGAGCCCTAGGGTAGTATTGAATGTATTGGTGCTTTAGGTCCATGAATAATTTGTGAAATGGTGATTTTCTTTTTTTCCCCATTTTATGACAAGTGAGTATACGCATTACATAATTATTTGTATGAGAATACGTATTATAATTACGAGTACGGAACAACCCTACTTGAAAAAGAAAATAGAACACGGCATTTTTTTGAGCGGAATAGTGCCAGATTGCACCAGAAAAAAATAATCTTGCTGAAAAGCAACTAAAATCCATGGAGTTTTTTGCCATAAAACTTCAAATCAAAAAAATATCTTTGGTAAAATTGCCAGGCTGTGGATGAAATTTTATTTGTGGATATGTGATATCTTCTAATGTGATATTTTCTATCCAATACGTGGATGAATGTTGAAATATGGAGTGCCACTTCATGAAAATGAGTTAAAAAATATGCCCTGAAACGGAACCCTTTTCCTCTTGCCAACTACTCACAAAGGTTAAAAGATTACATTACTAATTTTTTTTTAAGAAGAGCTCACACTCAAACGTAAACATTCCACCCACATGCATAAAAGTGAGATTTTTGGAGGCCTTCGTCGCTGCAGTCAGCGTTTCCTTGGGATTCATGAGAGACAAAAGGAAGCAAAATAATTTTGTAATAATAGGAATGATCATGATGCTTCACTCTTGTAGTTTTCTCATTCCATTTTTGCAGGAGCTTGCACAATTGATCAGTTGGTAATTAATTAGGGCCATGCACTTGCAGCATAATTGTGGATTAGCACACTTATTAAGTAGTGTTTTTTTTTTATAAATTTTAATAATCAGTCAGGGTTTAAGATTTTGTTGATTTGCTGCAGTCCTATTGAGTGTTTGCAAGCCCTATTGTTGGTTTAGATGAATTTGTGATTTTTTTATTTTTATTTTTCAATTTTACGAAACCAGTCACATTGGTTGCCTGTATTTAAGGTAGAGGATACTCCTTCCATCACTTGAAAGTATTTTAACCATGATTGTAGGTGTGTGTTTTTATTATAGGGATATCATTATGGAGCTCTTTCCGTCACTTTAACCAACATTTAGGAGTATGCTCTCATTATAGAAAGATCACATACATAACGTTCAGTAGCCTCCATGTCCTCTGCCTTTCCTTCATGCACTCTGTTCATCACCTTGGGACTCCACCTTTATTGATGAAGTCTAGTTGGGTGTGGAATATGCTGCATCATACTCCTAAATGTCAAAGTTATTTGAGATCAACTTTTTATGAATCTCTTATGCAATTTTGAAGTGGGAGGTTGTAAACCCTATTTCTACTCATAGACATTTAGGCTAACCCCACTTGCTAACAAAAAATGGAATAGTAAAGGAGATGGGATTAGGTCAGTTACGATTTTATTGTGAATGAGGTGAGGAAGGTGAACTCAGCTAAATATTTGAGCTTTTAAGGTTGTAAGGATTTTTTTATTTAAAAAAAATAAAAATCTCAACGTATCCGGGTGGTTATTTTCAAAGGTAGGAAAACAGCTTTTTAATGATGTGCCATCAAATGGAGAATTGAATCCATTGGGATCGCAGGATTAGGGCTTTGATCAAGATGTGTTTGACAGACTGCTGCTGCTTGGCTGCAACTTGCCTTTGTCAAACATGTGTAGGTTCGACTCCCATGGCAGCCCGCTATTTGTACGGTCTGCTCTTTCTCCTCACCAACATTATGGCATGGGTGCTGCGCGATTACAGTCACAAAAATTATATTCCCTTTCACTGTAAGCTCCTCAACCACATACCTTCGAAGTTGTTGCAAACTTCCCACTATGAATTGTTGTTTTTGACATTATTATCAATGTCAAAAAGAGTGTAAAAAATAACATGATTTTTGTTGCAATGTATGTCCTTAAAGAGGAATCAATAGATAGGTAAAAAGAGATTGATTTGATCGAGAAATACACATATCAAGGAGATAGATTGCTTCTTGTTTACATAACAATTTTGCATCTCTTTTTTATTTATTTATGTAAGGGGCTTTCCATAGCTTCCAAAACAATGAGGTTTAGGGTTAAGGTTACTCTACTTGTGTGCATGTTTCCAATGGCCCTTTGTCTGGTGGGCACTGAGTCATTAACATTACAAACATACACTTTATTCACGTCGGCTTTGAAAGAGGACTGGAGTTTCTATCTATCTGTGCATGTTTGTCTACTTCAACCTGCAGACCTAAAGGGTTGCCAAACTGGCTTGGATTGCTCGGGGTCGGATGGAGTCTTGCGCCTCAGCTTTGGTTGTTTTGTATCCTCTCAAGGACTTATTTTTGTTTTTATTATTGAAGAGTAGCTTTACTTGAATTGACAAGAAAAAAAGAGGTTCTGTTCCTTAACAAGAACGTGGAGTAGATGTTCTTCTTTTTCATGTTTTTGACCACAGTGGGCACTTCAAATACCAAGGACATCAGGAATGCTTGGCATACGGGATGGTGGCCGATGAAGGCAATGATGTGGGCTGCCCTAATGGTTGTACCTTTCCTCATTCCACCACAGTACATTGCGATCTATGGTAAATAATCCTTCTTCCTCTGTTTTTTTGGTGATCAATCTTCACTTAGTTTGGAGGCATTTGTGAATTTCATTGGAGGGAAGGTGCTCCTCTTGTAATCAAATTCATATACATTAGTTCACAAAGAATATGGATTAATAAGTAGCAAGACTTTAGGTGAGGCTTTTATTGGAAACTAACTTCTCGACAACCAACTAACATAGTTTGAACATTTGAAGAAATTTGGCCTCCAAAACTTCTAGTCCTCATATTCACTATTGTACAAGTCTTACAGAAGAACTAAGGTTTTCATGTATAAGGTTTAGTGATGCTCACTTCTGAATCTCATGAGATCGGAGGAATCACAAAGAATTTTCTTTAACTTAAGCTGGTCAAAGCGAAGAGGATTGGACAGTTAAATTATTCTATTAGCAATTTTTTTACAGTGTCGCTACAATGTAAAGGGTGTGGTCACTAGTAGAAAAGGTGACACTGTCGAGGGAGATGCCCAAGCAAGTAGTGCCCAATTCCACGCATGCATAGTGATTTTGCTGGGAGCGCCACCTTTTCTACTTATGGGTCCAGCACTTGAGGTATTAAGAACCTTATGTGATGACAGATGTAGTACATGATGAAATAAAAAGAAAAAAAAAAAAGCTACCATTTTGACACACTCTTAATCTCGATACAAGTTTGACTTTTGGAGTCATGAGTGGTCAACTATTTGGGGACTGAATGGAATTCAAGGACCAAATCTGCTTCGTCTTGTTCTGATGAATTTGTTCTTCATATGCAGGAGAGGTGGCAAGATTTGGAGCTGGGTAAGAGCACAGATATGGTTTTCTATTTTAGGTTAAAATGCGTTGAAACTGTCAGTCCAGGAAAAAACACCAACACATCTATATGCTCAGCCTTGCTGTTAGGAGATTTGTTTTGTGTATCACTAAGTTAGTAGAAAAGGTGGCGTTCTTCAGGGAGATGTCCAAGCAAAATCACTATGCATGCACGGAATTGGGCATCACTTGCGTGGACATCTCTTTCGACATTGCCACTTTTTCTACTTATGTAGGCTCATCTCACTTGGCTTTCTTAATAATTGTCAAATTAACCCCTAAAAGATTGTGAAAATATAATTACAGATGGGACCAAATTTTATATCACCAAAATTATTAGTGGAGGGTATTGCATGTGTTGAGAGAAAAAGCATGTGTTACCAATAGATTTTAACAAAAGGAAGTCCGCATAAGAGCTAATCAAATTTTCTAAAACATGAGGCTAAAGGATTTGCTACACTTATTATCTTACTTAGTGAGGGGGGGTTTATAGTACGTGTGGAAAATTAGTGAAGGTGATACTAAATATCATTATGATGTAAAATTAATGTGATATGAAGATTTCGACCACTTAATAAAAAAATTAGCCCTCAATAATTTTGAGATTTGGCAAAATAGTGAGTGCTCTAGGGATTAGTATCATACGCACTAAATGGGGTAATCAGTGTAGACTACCAAGTAAAAATTATCAGCCACTAAAAGCAGTTACATAAATTTCTTGCATGGAATGGCAGAATTTTTTTGGCGATCCAGCTGGTGAGTTTTATCAACTTTATTTACTTCTGGAATGAAGAGTGGCTCAAAGAGAAATATGAGCGCACATGGTAATCTCTCAGTCTCTTCATATATACCATTCTATTGTATGAATTCGGATTCACATGTGGAGGGTAAGGTCAGCTCATCATTGCCAAATTGAAAAAAATTAATTCCAGAAAATTTTGGCATTTATTTTTAGAAGCAGTTTCTGTCAACTTATGATAAAGGGTTGCCATGGATACTGAAAAGGTTGAGCAGACTTTCTACAATGGTATGGACCAATTATGTATTGTACCCAATATCTCATATCACATAATTAATTATCTAGGAAAACCGCTTTTCAATAAATGACAAATTTTGTGAATATTTTGCAAGATCATTCTCTTTTTCACCATCGTAAACATAATTTGTTTGAAATAATATTTTCCTGAAGATTTGGCCTTCTTTTCTTCATAACATTCAGTAGCCCTGATGTTCACCGCCTTTCTTTCATGCACTCTGCTCATCACCTTGAGCCTCCACCTGTCCACTTAGCTATTGTAGAAATATTGTTGAGTGTGAAATATTTCACACCATTTAATGTAGAGCCAAGGCAGAGATAGTGCATGCTACTGAATGTTATGTTATAATTATTGTTTGCCGATCCTGACGACCGACTATGGTATAATTTGGTATTTTGACTAATTCTGACAATCGATGTTGTTTTTGCAGCCGTGTACCTATGATGCTCATCTCTGCACTTTGCTTCATAGCCTCCCTCTTCACCATTGGAGTAATGATTGTGTGGTTTGTACCAAATGAGAGCTGTAAGCTCAACATCTTCTTCATCAGCTCCACCGCCATCCTTGTCGTGTCGACGACAATAATCTCAATGTCTTCCAAGGTACACTCACCTTACTGAAATGGATGTGCAAGAAATCGTAGGGAGGGATCAGGACACTAGAGGGAATGTGTCGTTTTTCACTTACTATAATTAAAAAAGAATCAAAATGCATGAGGCACATGAATGGTTTTGGTCACAAGACGATAGAAATATAAGGATAATATTCAGCCACTGTTCATTGTTCCCACGAAAAGGGGAATGAAAAACAATACATCTGCTACTAAAGTTGGATAACCTATTACCACCAACTTAAGCAATCTGGCCTATTTTTGGCAGTGCTAGATTCCAAAAATATATATGACTGCATTCGAAATAGGTTTTGATGAGGATTGCAAAAATTTGCAACATCTAATTTGCATTTGTCAATTTTATACAAAATTCCAAAGTGGAAAGTAACCTTTTACCCATACATCACATACCAATTTCCTAAGTTCACACTTTGTTGTTCCTAGATCCGCTCATGAGCTAACCCAAAACCACCAGCTATTTCTTCGCAATTCTTGACATGCCATTGGTCTACTTGAATAGTGAAATTGGTGGTTTTGGGTCTCAATTTGTGGTGGCTCCAAGAAAGTTGTACCTGTCATAAATGGGGGAGGTGGTGGTAATAGGTTATCCAACCCTAGTGGGAGCATTCAAGTATTCGCAATTGTGATCAGTTAAAGGTTTCTGTGATTCCCCCTCTCCAGTAGTGTCAATCCCCTAATGACATTGCCTATGCGATTCTAAATGCATTCTCACATTTGTTCACAATTTGACATGTGGAAGCTATCCAATGAGGATACAACGAATGTGTAATCAAATTATGAGGATACATAGAAAATATACAATTCTATAGTGTGTTATGAGAGGGAGTTGATGGATTTTTTTCTTATGTTTGATGAATTTTTTTCTTGTGTTAAATTTTATCCTTTTGTTAGACTAGTGCCACCTAATCAAAAAATGAAAAATTGTTGAAAGAAAACCTTGCCATGACAATAGAGTTATCCGCTAACTCAACTTGAATTTGAATAAGATACCATGAATTTTGTTTTGATATACTCTTATTTGTTCACTAGCTCCAAATAGTTTAAAAGGTATGGAAGAACTTGGTGGTCTCTCATTGTTAAGTATGTAAAAAATTGGTGGTCTCTAAACTCAAGAAACACGTTTTTTGCCATAAAAAATAAACGATTTTTGAGTTTTCCTTGAGTTTAGAGACCACCAAGCTCTTACTGCACAACTAATAATGAGAGACCACCAAGTTCTTCCATACCTTTTAACAATTTGAAGTGAACAAATAAGAGTATATTAAAGCAAAATTCATGATATCTTATTTAAACTCAAGGTGAGTCAGCGGATAACTTTAATAACCATAAGCATTGTTTGTTAGGATAGTTGGACTCCCAGTTCTTCATACATGATACTTCTAATAACCATAAGCACTGTCTGTTTTTAGGATAGTTGGACTCCCAGTTCTTCATACATAATACTTTTTAGGGTGGATGTTACAAAGAATCAGGCAGCAAAAAAACCAAACTAAAAGATCTGCTAACCATGGAATTGAAGATCAAGAGATGATCTCAAAAAAAAATAGTTCGAAACGTTCACCTGAAAATTTGTTCCGCACGTAACTTATGTCATAGTCGATTAGAATGCTAAAATCTTTTGGGCAGGTGAATGCAGGCCTTCTGACATCAGGCCTCATGGCAGTATACATTGTGTTCCTCTGCTGGTCAGCTATCATGAGGCATAGTATTCTTTACCTTGGCCCCCAAAAAATTAAAAAATTGTGCTTTTAAATCGTTTTAATTTCTGAAACAAATGTTTTCACAGTTTGTTCTTACTTTTGAAGAGACATAAGGTTCTTTGGCACTTAGTGGAGTCCACCTTTTTCAACAGTAGCACTATAAAAGCTTTAACATTAAATACAATGTTATACCATTCAATCTTTAGCTAAAGATGATGCTCATGATTTCAAATCAGCTACGGTGATTTGGGAAAAGTGGCCAAAATTCTGAGGCTAAAGTACCTTATGGAACCAATAGAGTTTGGTCAATAATTTGCTCAATAATTTGCACAGCTTGGCTTGTTGGTCAAATGATCATTTGGTGTCTGCAGTGAACCACTTTCATCGTCCTGCAATACACGCCCACGTCCAAATGGAGGCAAGTCTGACTGGCTTACAATTGTGGTACGCTGCACAGACACTTCAGACTCACAGATTTACTATTGAAGTTTCATTCTGACATGTCGTCTCTATGATCATTTCTGCTTTCATATTATCATGAGCTACCTTAAGGTGGTTAATAAGAAATACAGAAATGAGACATTGATATTATTTAGTATTATTATTTTTTTAGAGTTAGGCAAGATGAAATACCGTAGTACCATAGCAGGTTCGTCCTAAAATAATTCTAAAAATAAAAAACGTAAAAATTAGAAAATTCTGAAGACAGAAAAACTAAAATAGAATAAATTATTTTTTGCTATATTTTGTTATTTCTAAGCTATTTAAGGTCATTTTTACTGATTTTTTGCTAAAAAACAAAAATTGAGAAATTCAGTCTTCGAGAGGCGAACCTTATTTTTTCAAAAAAAATAAATATTCGTTCGCTAGGTGGCGAACCTGCTATAGTGTTACGGTAGATTTCTACACAAGTTAAAACATAATTTTTGGATGGAGAATGAATTAGTTATAAATTTTCAAAGTTGAAGTATGACACATCCCATTCCCGTCATATAGGTAGAGCTCTTTTTGTCTAAAAAGGATTTGTATTGCAAACAGAAAAGATGCTTAAACCAACAACAACAAACCCATAACCACACTTACATATACTAAAACCAACAAGAGAGAACCCATTACCAACTGTAACTCATACTAAAACCAACATCATTTCAGCATTGATTGTGAAAAATGCCCCTAGCTGTTGATTTAAGACACCAGTTGGTAATGGGGTAACCACCTTAGGTAGAGGGTAGGGTTGACCGTAGAAAATATTTCTAAAAACAAATGCTGAAATTTTGGAGTGAAAAAGAAATCTACAAGAATATATACAAAGATATGTTGAACCTTTTTTTTCTTAAAACAAAATTAACAAATGTGCCAATCCTGCGGTAATAGTGTAAGAGGCTCCAGTTGAAAGTGAAGCACCACTTAACAATAAATCTCTTGTGATGAGAAAATGTTGATAATATTGAAGAGGCCTCCAACTGCAAGTGTGTCAAATTTGTTGGGTAGGTTTTATGTTTACAATGGTCCTCTCATATACATCTGAGGCATGCTAATATATATTTTTGAGGCTAGCATCTATTTGTGTTCAAAAGGTCGGTTCGTTTAGGGGTTAAGCATTGCTGATTATTTTCTTTACTGATTATTGTCTCTATTAGTATGTTAATTTCTCTATTCAAATCAATACTGGAAATCAAGTTATGTAGTCCATCCAACTTAGTTGCCTGGAATTCGAACTTGCCAGGAATTAATTGATTAGACAATTTACTTCATCATTTGACGCTGCATTTGAACATACATGATGCAGGAATTTGTGGTTGGTTTCTGTGCGATAGTGCTGGCAACTTTCACCACTGGAGTGGACTCTAGATCCTTTTCTGTAAGGAATTTAATATTTATACAAGTTATCTAAGGCATAATTTTTCCAGAAGGTTTGGTAAGGAAAGGGGCCGGCAACTGCGTGGTGTGGATTTGGGGGTGCGAGGTGTGCGGGGTATAGGATGCAGAATGTTCTTGGAATATTTTGTCCCATCAATACTGCCACGTGGCAGTTTAGGGTTAGGGTTTTTAGGATTTTGGGTTTTGGGTTTAAAATTTGGTATTTTGGAAATATTTTTGTTGATGTTAGAGAATAATTTGGGAATATACTGCACTACACCTGGCACCCCAAACCTCGTGCACTCGCACCCCTAATTACACACCATGCAGTAGTTGACCCCAGTAAAGAAATGGTCTTTAGAATTGTCATAAATTATGCATAGGACTTTTCTTATGTTCATTTCTATCATTCAAAGTAGTCAACAAACCCCATAACATATACTGGTGTGAAATTAGTGACTTTTAGTACACCAACTATTGCCATTATTGTGAGTCACAAAATTAGTGTGAGATTTTACACCAATCCTTACAATAATTTCAGTACATACATCTCAAAATGTACATTACAGTAAGAATTCTCAAATATTCTCAATTAGTGTGGCTCGCACTTTTATTCTAATGTTACGATTTTTGTGAGAATATTGCATAGCTGGGACCCACAATAATCGGTGTAATGAAAATCATATCCTGGGAGTCCACTCAACTTGACTGGAATTGGTCACTAAATTGTAGCAAAGTTGGATGAATCGAAACACAATTTTCATCACAGTTCAAGGAGAATTTGGAAAGAACTTGTAATAGTCTCCTCCATTTGGAAATCATTCGGTCACGGGATCTAGATGCATTGATTTTTACGTCTATCTTGGAAGTCTCAACTAATGAAGACATGACGCATTATGTCACTTTTTTTTTTATAAGAATTCATCAATTTGTTTGGTCATAAAGTTTGCAAATTCAATCATGCAAGTGTCAATTTTGATCGCTCGATCTGTAATTAGAGGTCAATTGTCGTGTGATTTAGCTGTCCAAAATCAACATCTGATGCCAAATAAATTTTTTTTTGGAAAATTCATTTTCAACAAAATGTTAAATTCTGTGAATATTCTTCAAGATTCTCTTTTTCATTATTTAAAAAAAATGATTTTTTTGAAAAAATGATTTCCTAGAGATTTGGGATTCTATTCTTATTAAAAAAAACTGCTGATTCTAACAGTAATCATTTTCTGCTGTTTCTGAAGATTGTACAGAAGGATGGTTTGGGAGACGGACGCAAGGTGCCATACAGTTATGGGTTCTTCCACTTTGTGTTTGCAACAGGAGCCATGTACTTTGCTATGCTTTTTGTGGGATGGAACGCTCACCAAATTATGCACAAGTATGACATTTCCCATGAAGTAAACCTGTGCACTCCACCTTCTGCTTTCAATACATCCTAAACCCTAAACCCTTGCAGGAACATTCCATAATCTTTCTAACCTTGTTTAACCCTTGTTTAACCCTAAAAGGGATTAACAAGCCCCACAGGCTCTATTGTGGTTTGGGAGAATCTTGCTCATAACTTCTACTCCCTTTGTACCATATTAAGTTTCTTGATTCCCTTGTGAATTTCTCCCATAACAAGCTTCATGTTCGCTCAAATTATTATTCCTATTGGCTGAGGGTCAACAACATTGTGATGAAGGTCCACGCCATTGGACCACATTATCAAAGTTAATGTTTCCATTTTGAGGGTTGAAGAAGCTTAATATGGGACAAAGGAGTATTATGAGATTTTTTAAATGTCAAATCAAACAACTTTGAAGGATCTATATATATTTTTAGAATAGAACCAACGTAAATCAACAAGAGAATCAAGTTTAATGTGGACTTTAAAAGAGATTTTAGGTGTGGAATCAGGAAAGCATATGTCCTTTACTGTTTGAGGAGGTTTGTTTGGATGATTTTTCAGGTGGAGTATTGATGTTGGATGGACAAGTGTGTGGGTGAAAATTGTAAATGAGTGGCTGGCAGCATGTCTTTATGGTAAGTTTTGAACGCCACTTCAATAAGAGTGCACATACAATGTGAAACATGTGGGTGCACAATATGTGGGTCGCACCTAACAATGCATTACATGTAGCATTGAAGGTGTAAGCTACAATATTCACAAGGAACCACACTAATAAAAGAATTCAAGAATTCTGTGGTACAAATGGATGAAAATTCCTTCAAAGGATTGTAAATGGTGCATAAGGTTCTTTAGACAAATTAGTAATAGACAACAATAGCACTAAAGTGGTTACCCCATTACCAATTGGCACCTTGAACCAACACCTAGGAGCATTTTCGACAATCAATGTTGCAATGATGTTGGTTATGGGTTTGTTGTTGGTTTAAGCATTTTTACTATGTGCAATACAAATCCTTTTTAGACAAAAAGAGCTCTACCTATATGACAAGAATGGGATGTCATACTTCAACTTTGAAAACATATAACTAACTCATTCTTCATCCAAAAATTATGTTTCAGCTTGTGTTGAAATCTATTTCATCTTGCCTAACTCAAAATAATAATAATACTAAACAATATCAATCTCTCATTTCCGTATTTCTTATTCAGTTGGGAATAGGGTAACCACCTTATAGAAGCTCTAACATTAAATACAATATCTCACCACCCAATTTTTAGCTAAAAATGATGTGGACTTGTCCATGATTCCAAATCTACTGCAGAGATTCGGGAATAGTGGTCATGATTCAGATGTCAACAATAGAAGGGCTAAGAACCTTATGTGGTTGTCAATGCATATCTAAAATGAAAATGATTTCAAGGTTTTACAATTTCTCACTCTCAACACTGGCTTGTTATTGTGCAGTGTGGTCAATGATCGGACCTTTGTTACTTCGAAATAGGGAATTTTCATGACATCAGCAATGAAGAGAATTCCATATTGCAAATATAGTCATGAGCTTACATCCACAAAGACAATTATTCCCAAGAAAAAGAAATCCATTCGCAATTTTAACCCTCAATAATATAAAAAATTACTCCAACAAAAGAAAACTATTTGCAATTTAACCTCTAGGTGCCCAAAATGACCAAAAGTGTCCCCCTCAGTTGACATAAATCATTCAAGAAGATACCAAATTGTATCAATAAATAGAAGAGATCATGTCCTAAATTTTTAATGATAAAAATATGTACTTTGAAAACTTCCAAGGTGGTTAATAAAGCCAATTAAGGTAGACGACCTATTTCCGATCACCTTAACCCTTAAACGTCAAAGCAAGCCCCATGGGCTTAGTATAAAGGAATAATTGGAGAAAAAAGTTTCATTTCTCAACCAAATCAAGCGAGACTTGTTACATTGGAAAGCTACTGAAAAAGCGATCTAGATTCCAAATTTTCGCCTCATTTGAGAGATTGTGGAATCGTTGGTAAGCAATCAAAGTTATCAAATTGAACAAGTTTTGAGGTTGGGGCAGCTGAAGTTCAGCAGTGCCGCAGTGCTACAATGCAAGCCAGCAGTGCACTGCAGAGCCGTTTTTGGCCAAAAAAAAACAAAAAGACAATATTTATTTATTTATTTATTTATTTATTTATTTATTTATTTATTTATTTATTTATTTATTTATTTATTTATTTATTTATTTATTTATTTATTTATTTATTTATTTATTTATTTATTTATTTATTTATTTATTTATTTATTTATTTATTTATTTATTTATTTATTTATTTATTTGTTTGTTTGTTTGTTTTTATTTTTATTTTTCCCCAAAAAAATTAGATTCCTTCTGGGCTGCCAAATTCAGGCCCTCTTGACGTTTAAGGGTTAAGCAATTCAGCATACTTCCAGTGGAGTAACGAATAGGCAAATAATTTTGAAATGTAGGGAAATAGATTTGAAGGTCTCATATTTTTGAACAAATTTTGGGGCAATATTGAATTTACTACGAATTTTCAAAGTGAAGATTCTCTCCAACCCGTTCTCGCAATATAGGCTGACCTATATCCAAGAACTGTAAAACTAGATTTCGATATTGGTGCTACTTCATATCAAGAACACATGATATCATACTAACCATTCCATATTAAGAGGAAATATCCCAAAAACATGTTTCCGTCACCGTTAACGAATGAATTCGAAAATAATGCAGGCTCATTCGCGGAAATAGGTTGCCCTATACTGCGTGATTGGGGGCCTGATCGGAAACAGGTCGTCTACCTTATTCATGTAACACATTAAAAGTAAACGTTTTCAGGAAACCATAACAAACAGAAGAAATAGCAGTCCAAGAATAAAGGAAACAAAAAACCTGATGTGAACAATTCAATATACAAATTGTGATCCGGCTCTTGGTCCCTATTGAAAGCTTTTTCAGTAGAACCAATTACAAAACTACAGCGCTAGGACCTTCTCTTCTTACTGCGCATGTCATCTTTGTGATGTCGACCATCACTTCTTTCCCTCCTCCCATAATCATCCCTTTCATTACTCGTCCTAGAAGCATCCTTACCTGTCGCCTTGTGGAAATAATCCCCAGCACTGTCCTGAGAGGTTTCCCTTTTAGATCTCCTCTTCTCACCATACTTGTCCCGTGCAGCTTCTGCTTTCTTTTCCCTGCCGTGTCCACCTCTAGGCTCTAGCTCATCACTCCTCTTCTCCCGTCTCGCAGAATCACGTCTCCGGTTGTCGAGCTCGTTACCCTCTTTGGCTTCATCCGGATAAGTTCTCCCAGAATCCCTGCCCCATCTGGTGTCTCGTGAATTCTCTTCATCTCTCCTGAGTCTACTCGGCGAACTTGCAGGTCTACTTCCATCACGTTCAACTCTCGGCTCCGGTGAATATTCTCTACGTGACTCCTTCCTTCTGTCCATGTCCCTCTCAGTTCTTCTAGGTGGGTCTCTGTACTTCTCAGGTTCCCTCTCAGTTCTTCTGTCCGTGCGAGCCTTGTTATCAAAATCCCTGCCTGTTCTATCTGTGTCCCTATACCTCTCAGAATCCCGATCCATTCTTCTATTCATGTCCCGAGACTCTCTTTCAATTCTTCTGCTATTCATGTCCCTATTATCTGCCCGGGGCCTCTCCAACTCTCTTTCCATGCGGCTATGATGCCCAGCCCCATGATGCAAATCTGTATCCTTCTCTTGTCGTCGAGACCTATCCGATGCTCTTTGATCTTGTGGATTCTCACCATCGTCAAAGACCATCTCATACCTGTATGGAGAGGCACATTTATGATCAATGCCTAAATGGTCAAAAGTATATCTATGGGAGTTGGAATGTATCATTTGGGAAGGTAGCAAAATATACCAATAGAAAGAAGAAAGTCTATTGAACGGTAAAACTGTGTTTTGAAAGTTACTGTGATTGGCCATGAGACTTTCTATTTTGGGTTCATGCACTTGGGGGTTGAACGCACCTTTTGTTTGCATTTCCTCGTTGCCCACCAGTATCCTTAATTGTGTACTTGGGTTTCACAGTAGGTTCTTCCTTTTGTTCCGCTCCATCGTTGGGGCAGTCCTTTGCAAAGTGCCCTACTTCTCCACACTTGAAACAACCCTTTCCATGATTGGCAGCTGCAGCATTAAGGGACGTCAGAAGCCAATGAAATCAGAAAATATAAATGTTAGCTGTTGCCCTCAATTCCGACAAAAGGAAGCACATTGCAATCAGCGTGTATACAATCGAACAACATTAAGCCTACTGAGTTTGGTATCAATCCAACTTCTGTCTGGCACTTTGATGAACATGCAATCGTCTACTTCTTGGTTTCCTTATCTAGATGGCAAAGCAAATGTGATTGTGTAGAAAAACTCACATTGACCATCTCCACCTGTTTTACCAAGCTTCCGGTATCGATTCCATAAGTGCGAGACACTTTGGCTGAAATCCACATGTATTCTTCGATCGTCGATCAATACATTATCCATCTGAAGTGGCAAATCAGAAATCCAGCAAAAAAACACATAAAAAGTGAGATAATGCAGAGGAATTTCAATCACAAAACATAACAGGCAAACCCCATAAATACAAAGACGAGACAATAACTGACCTTGAAGTAAGCAGCCTCACATGCCTCCGGTGTTTCAAATTCTGTAAACACAAATGACACCATAGAAATGATAAATCAGAGTCAACACACACGATTAATCCCAAATTCAGCTACTTTTTTATTGGTAAAACTTGTCATGGAAAAGAACTGCGGCAGAACTTACCAATGAAAGCATAGCACAAGCTATCCCCAGTTTTGAAGTCTCGTATGATGTCTGCCCTGTGGATAGTGACAGCGAAAACGTCAACGCAAGCCATATTATCGACATTAAAAATTCACGTTAACATTGTCTAACAACACCTGGAAAAAAAAACGGCAAGAAAATCAAAATACAAAAGACTTACGACTTCACTTTGCCAAATCGGGCGAAGATAATCTCAAGGTCACCTTCCTGTACACATCCCCCATCACCATACAAGAGATTAGTTTCTGTAACCCTGAAACTAGCCTAATGAGAACATGAAGAAAGTAGACTTGTCAGTACTGAGGACATGAGTGATTCTGCAGAATTACCTCAGTAACGGGGTTAAGCTTGCAAACGAACAACACATTCTCTGGAGGCTTCATATCTGCTTCTGGGAGATCCCCAATCTACAAAAGTGCAACCATCAATAAGTGCTTGTCTCCTAGGCAGTTATGTAGCAATCTCTAGAAGAAAGTAAATCTTTAAAATAGAGGAATAAAGTATCTACACAACCAGAAAATAAGTTTGGGAACCCGTTCCTGATACTTTCAGCTGGTGAGTGTGATTACTATTATTAGAGTGCCAAATTTTGTGAGTCTTGCCTCGTTACTGAGAGGATTCTAAGCACTGTAATATGTATTAGTGACTCTACAGCTGCTGAACATTGCCATATTCACTAGGTTCACAAAGAGAAACTTGGTGGGAAAACCCCTAAAGGCAAAACTGGTTGAACCTGAAGCCCAAACTTCAAAAATTGATGTTCTCTTTTTTCTTGTTATGGTGAATTCAAATGTACATGTGGCCAGAATAAATCTTACCAAGTCTAGCTCTACCCCACTTCAACAAATCTGAACTTGAGCGTTTTATAGCAATCGCAAGTTGAATAGACAATCTACAACCGTTATTGAAATTTCAAGTTATATAAATCGACTCCCCCATTATATGCTCCAGACTTTAGGGTAAATGAAGTACCATCTCTAATACAACAGCTCGTGACTCGGCTTCTTTCTTGCGTAGAGACTTTTCAATCTCCTCTGGATCCATCGTCTCATCCATCGGAACCCAATCATCTTCCAGTCGCACCTCCTCCCCCTACATTTCACATTACAACATTAAGCAACACACAGAAGAAAAGAGTCCCTAGATCTATTAATAAAGTTTACCCAGCTCATAAAATGATAAAGTTCCGCACTTGCTTCTGAATCCCAAAAATTCTTCTGCATTTCAATAACTACAAATTCGGTACAAACTGCATTGGATTGCAGGAGAACAAAATGTCATTTGCAAGCACAAAGGAAGCATTTAATCAAAACTTTCCCTAGTCAAAATAAATATGCACAATAAAAGCAAAACCCATTCCATTCAGCCTCCGTGCTAACTGCTGCGCAAACAACTTGATTGTGCAAGTGTAGTTTGATAAATGGTAACAAAAACAGAACACACAAGACCAAAGTCCTAAACATCAACTGTGTAAAATATCCACAACCATTCCTTCATGACCCACATGCAATCAGGCTGGGAAGAAGGAATTTTGGATACAAACCTCCTTGTCGCACGGCAGTTTGTGAAAAGGATACTAAGAACAGAAACACAATCCTTTTACTTCTGAAGATTAAAACCAGGTACTAGATTAAGGCAGAGGTACAAAATGACAAGTCATTACCTCAGCTGGAGGCTTCAACTCAGGAGATTTGTCAGGTATCAGATCTGCAAGGCCAGCCGGATCATCGAATGGATCCTCTATTATGATGGTATGCTTGATCCTGTCCCAAGCCACTTGATCAGTATACATACGTCTCATCCACTTTCTAAACCACAAGCTTATACCAATTCTTAACTTAAATTGTTAGAGCTGAGTCCATTCGGTGCAATACAGAAAAGGAACAAGATAAAATTTCAACAAGGTAAAATCTCTCTTTAAGCATACCGAATGTTCTTGTATGGCCTAGAGTTTTCGTCCACAAATGCCTCATTTATTCGTGTTAATGTCTCCAAGCCCTCTGCAACCTCTCCAAATACCTGAAGAGGATCATGAAGTGTGTTAACCAGGAGAAATTGTACCACGCCATGTAAAGAAAAGAAAAAAAAATTTGAGGCGAAGTCCTCCAAATGTGACAAAATCAAAAGGCACGAGGAAAGACTTACAGACCGTATGCTTTTCATCAAGGTAGTCCAGTTCAGCCCTGGTTGTTATGTAGAACTGCAAGCCAAATCCAAACAACCATAAAATGAGTTTGAGCAAAACTCCTCGTGGCAAGTTGGACCACTAAAGTTAATGATCCTTGGAAGTTGCTAACAACTAGATAGACAATAGAAAAATAACACTCTAAAACTAGACTAAGTGGACAGATTAATACAGAAAAAAAATTGCATATTGAAAATTGATATCCACCTGCGATGCATTTGCATTTTCACCCGCGCTGGCCATGGCCACAATACCCACTTTGTCGTGCTTAAGAGCAGGGTGAATCTCATCTTCGAAAAACCTTGCCTGGTCCCCATACAATAATCTGCAAGTAAGTAATGCACATATCAATCATCCACCCAAACCTCTGTCAACGTAGAAATTGCTTTCAAACATCACGGGACTACTCTAAACCCTAAAACTCAGCGGCGTATCTGAAGTACTCAAAATTGGTCGCAGAAATACATCAACTACGAAGTACTCGCAATCAAACAACTGACGAAACTTGGAGTGATCTGAATACCTACCAGACATCAGACACAAAGAAACCCTAACTTCAGAGTTTAACACTTGGCAGTTGATTTCAAACATCGCATGACTACTCTGAACCCTAAAACCCTGCTGCGTAACTAAGTTCTCAAAATTGGTTGCAGAAAGGCACCGATTACAAAGTACTCACAATCGAAAAAATAACGAAAAATGGGAGTGATCACAAAGAAACCCTAATTCAAGAATTAAATCATTCCTCTCGAACTGCAACCAAATCTTTGGCTAGAATGACCTAAACCTAATGCGAGTCACTCAAACTCTATTCCGAATCACAAACTCACTTGTAAATGGAGTCACCACCCTTTCCAGTGCCTGTCGGGTCGCCAGTCTGGACGATAAAGTCTTTCTGGACGGTGTGGAATAAGCAATTGTTATAATACTTTATCCTGCATCAAGAAACGCGATTGAATCATCAAGCTCGAACTCCAACTCCCACACCCTAAAACACACAGAACAGAGCGCCCTAAAATAAAATTCCAAGGCGAGCGAGCTTTCAAATCACGGACATTCAATCGAGGGAGGAGTTGATAACGTACTTGCAAAGCTTGAGAAAGTTTTTGGTCGCCAGCGGGCATTGATTGGTGAAGAGATCAATGACTAGCTCACCGACGCTTGTAACCAGCATGACCGCCATTGCTACTACTCCAAACTTGCACACTCCTTCGCAATCAACAAAGCCAAAACAGAAAACTTATACAGAAGTCCCGAAAGAGAATTTTAAATCCCTGCAGCCATGCGCACTGAAGGACTAGGGTAGCAAATACGACAACAACAAAGGACTTTTGTTCTCGTTGTTGCTTTGGGCAGAGCTCCTCGTTCTTCTTCCTCCTCAGAAATGGCTTGTTCCCCACGTTCACTCTCGGAGAACGGTCTTGTTCCCCAAGTTCACTCTTGGAGAACGGTCTTGTTCCCCACATACTCGGAGAACGGCCTTGCTCTCACACTCCAAATTCAGTAGTTTTGCAAAGATGCATTATAAAATACAACTAAGAGGGATTTATTTTATTTTATTTTTTGAAGGCACACGAGTTGCTTTGCAACCCGCGGCAAAGCTGACGGGTTGCTTTTGTTAACTCATCGTCGGGGAATTTCCATTTGGTAGAGTGGTGATTTTACGGCCGAAATCGAACAGCCAATCCCTTGGATACCCTGACAACACTTTAAGGGTACCCCTCTCCATCATCTGATAGTTTAAGGTCATTCCGGACCAAAAGAGAGATATTTTAAAGTTGATGTATGAATAAAAGTTTTACATTGTGAATTTTAGATTATTCATATGATTAGATCAATGATTGCTATCACCAATATTTTTGTATAAAATTTGGAACTCAAAATTCAAAATTCTTTTGTGATTCAATTACGAATAAGATATTGACAATCTATGGGTGGAATTTGTTGTGATTGGTTGAAATGTAATACTCTGATTGTAATGATTTTTGAAAATCTTTTGGTTGCTTAATTTTTACGAGTTGATTTTTTCAAGAGCACTTTTACACTGAAATCTTCAAAATTATGGGTGAATCGCCACAACATGAAATGAGGCATAAAATTTTCACAAATCATCTCCTTTCTAATCAGAGCACACATGCATGAAGGTAACTTCCCATATAATCTTTAGTAAAAAACCTACATTGCCTGAAGTGCATGACGAATGAGAAAACATAGATGAAATTTGTACATTGTCCAAAAAATGTATGCCTAGGCAGTGAAAAGAAATTCTTCATTATATCAATAAATCATTTTTGAAAGAGTGTTGAATTTATGTTTTTTTTGCATTCATGTAATTTTAAATGGTAAATGGCAAAAATTCTTTGAAATTCAATATCTCTCACTTGAACAATTAAAATCACATTATTTTTTTCTATGAACACCTCCTCTTTTGAATAGTACAAAGAACACTAACATTCATTATCATCATCATCATTATTATTATTCTAATTTCAAATGACTAAAATTAGTTAAAATTTAATATGTTTTCTCTCGTAGGTTGAAATTGCATGAAATATGTTTTGCGAACATCACCTCTTTGAAAATTTTCCAACGACACCAAGATTGCCTTATTTTTTTATTTTTTTATTTTTAAATTAAGTAATTTTTCTGAGAACAATTATATTTTGAAATTCAATATTTTCCACCATGTGCCTTGAAAGTGCACATCTCCTCCTAGAGGGCTTTTAAATGATTTTAAGCATTTTCATGGCTGTAGAGATCCATGGTACCATCACAAAACAAAACTAAAAGAGGACATTGTTTTGGACACTCTTTTTGAAACTCTTTTCAACACTTTTTTGACACATAATCGTCCAAAACAACATCCTGTTTGGTAGTGACGTGGCAGGCTCTTCTCCAAACGGTTGCAAATGCTCTTAAGATTCACATTAGATGTCAAGGACAACATTGGATAACAACCTTGCCTTGGAACATATTGTTTGTTCTAACAGTACAAGCCTAACAGGTACAATAGTCAACATTCAATATTTAAAAAGTGGAGCCCCTGCTAACGATCAAATATGAAGCAATTATTCTTGGACAGTTGACTACAGAGACAGGCTGGTATAACCCCATTTTTTTAGTAGGTCTTATGTAAATTTCCTTTCTGTTTACATTCATTTTCTGTTTAACCCTTAAAGAGCTGATGGGGATAGTAGATACGTTGGCGTATATTTGACATTTTTCGTAAATAGAAAGTTTCAAATTGAGACCCCAATAGCTTATTAAAATCACGTCGACGCGAATTTTAACTTCACTTTTAATCTTAAATCCATAGAAGGTGTGAAACCATGCCAAATACAATGAAATATCACTGTATGATACTGGTCGGAAAGGGCTCTCTAGACCTTTAAGGGTTCTCCAGCACATGCAACGGTCTTCACTGATTCCGTTGATATAAAATTTGGTACCATGTATATTTTTCACAATTTGAATTTGTCATTTTAAAACCTTGGTCCTTTGGGGGATAAAGTATAGACATGTCCATTTCCCGCATTCACTTGACTAGGTCAGTCGTCAATATTCAGCAAAGTCCTAGTAATTAGAAATACCACCAAATTTGCAGAAACGATAACTCAATCGGTACAAAACCACCTCAAGAAAACCATTCAAGCTCGACCAGTGAGAAACCATTTGTCTAAGTCAACTTTCTCATATTGATGCTGCTTTTTCCAAATGAGGGTCGGTTATTACAAAGAATGGAAGTTCAATCTCTAAACTAGGAGGGAGCATGCATGCTCCAGAGTAGCAAAAAATAAATGGCAAAGAAGAATATCATCATTATCTCACCCCAAATGGAGGGTAGGGTTGGAACACTATTATCAAGGCTCCTCGGACAACGGATTCTCCAAGTCTTCCAGGGTTTGTACAATTTGGTAGAAGTTGGGGCGTCGTTCGGGGTTGGCGTTCCAGCAATGCTCCATCAAATGTCGTAGTGCCGAAGGACAGGTATCCGGAATACTGGGTCTCGCATTCTTGTTCACCACCGCGTAGGCAACCTGCACAGGAGTCATGTCATGGAAAGGCACTTCGCCGGAGACGAGCTCCCACAACACCATCCCAAAACTATACACGTCCACTTTCTTGGAGTAGTGCTTGTGGCTGATCATCTCAGGAGCCATCCAGCGGTACGTGCCTGTGTCTGCACTCCGTAAATCACACTCGCTTTCCAAACATCCCACTCCAAAATCGGTCAGCTTGAGGTGCAGATCTTCAGTCAGCACGAGATTCTCCGACTTGAGGTCTCGGTGCACCACGCCCTGTGAATGCAGATACTCCATTCCCATTGCAACATCCAAAGCCATGGAAAGAATGGTCTTCATGGGGAGCGACCCGGCTTCGTTCCGGTGCAGAAATGCGCGCAGGGAGCCCCCGGGGACGTACTCCATAATCAGACAGCACACGGGCGGTTTCCACGAGGCAGCCATGAACTTCACGATGTTGGGATGATGGAGTTGGGATAAACAATGAACCTCTTGCATGAATTGCCGCTCCAGTTTCGTCGCAACGGACGCGTCCTCGCAGCAGTCGAGGCGCAGGAGCTTCACGGCAACCTCCTGGTCCTTGTACATACCTTGGTAGAGACGAGTGTGGTTGCCGGACGCGAATTTCTGGCCTAAGAAAAGGGACGACATATCGCAGACGTACGCCTCCGGTACCTCCATTTCCAGATGCGGAGCTTCGGTTTGTGTCACCTCCACGAAGTGCGCCCACGACGCCGATTTCTTCATGTCGGGAAACTTGATCTTCTTGTGCTTGGCGGCTGGCGGATTGTCCATGCTGTTCACCCGCGGCAAAGCGGGTTGGCTCTGTTTCCCCAACCACTGCGAGATCCCGTGTGCTTCATGCGATCCGTCTATCTTCTCCCGGGCCTTCTCGGGACTGCTTTCCAGCGACCTGGATTTCGCCTTCTGGTCGACGACCTCGTGATGCCCCTTCTCCGGTCCAGTGAAATGAGGCCCCAGCGGAATCGTTTTCGTCTTGTGCCCTCCCGCGAAAAAGGGCAATCGATGATGGAATCCGAAGTGTAATATCCCGTGTCGCGTCGACGGATGCACCGGCTCCGTGATTGTCAATTTCTCACGGTGCTTTGCCATCTCGAAAAAAGAAACCGTGACGGGAATTTGAATCGAAGCGATGGACGCCTGAGATAGATCACGTTAAACCCTGACGAACATCACGATGTGCGCCTCAGTCCGTTCAAAAAAAACATCAACACGCAAAATGAATCCCTATAAGAGTAGTTCTCAGTCGTTACAAGAGCACCACACAGGCTATCTTCTCGGTCTCGTCGCCAACTCCCGCTCCATCATCACCGTCGTCCATAACCCTAAACCCCGCTCTCTCTTCGACCTCTAAAAAATTTGACACGAAACGAAGCCAGATCTCTCACAAGCAACGACGAAACTGTTTAAATAACAACGTCGGTCATCGGCCTCTTAAGCAACAAGAGCGACCATCTGCCTGCTCAGAAACGCGCTTGCAAGAAACAAAGAGGCTCCGTCTGCCAGTCGTATTCTACAAACAACAATCAATCGTGCGAGTGAGGGCGTCCCACTTATTCAACAACCCGCCCGAAAAAAGAAGCTGCTCGTGGACGACCTTCGCATCCGAAACGGCGAACGACAAGCCTGGTGGCAATTCTTGCAAGCTTCCCAGGAGCCTGCACCTCTTGCTGAGTCAAAACGTTGCTTCCCCGAAAACCCGCGCATGATGGTCGCCGGCCCTCATAAAAATAGGCTTCCGTCCTTGTACTGTAGTCTCACGGCGGGCGTCCGCGCCCTGCTTTGAATTTGCACCGATTCTTCCACACCGGGAACTGAGTTACTGCAAAAGATGCTCATGACAGGATGCCCCCTTCAGCGTATTCTGAGGCACGCATCGTTCTGACACTTGTGCGTAAACACCGGAACAATCCCTCCCTCCATCGAATCGATGCATATCCTCGGCCTCACTCCACTCGACCGCGACCACGTGGCCATCTCCGCCCGGAAATTGACACCACAAATTACCGCATGAGCAATCGGATAACGCCACACTGTAACCTAGCGTGCCCTCTAGGTTGACGGGCGACCATGTCGCTAAATTTGGTCGCCTCATCACAGGTGTGCTGATTCTACTGTCGCAATGTAACGAGGAGAATCGAGCCACCAGCATGTGGTGACATGGCCGTCCAGAACACGGTCCAGTCCGCCTGCCTGTCGGTACCGCGGATTTCTAAGGAAAATAATATTGAATTCTGCGATTGAGGCTTTACCTGGATCGTTGAATTGGCGCCGCGCTTCAGAAACGAGACGCATGCTGCTGCTGTTGCCACCACAGCGCCACCCGCTATGCCTACAACTCGGTAGAGTCGGTGCTGCGAGGTGGCCACGAAAGTCTCCCCTGGGGTCCACTGCCCCCATCGCCATCCTCATCTCTTCTCCACTGTGGTGGGGACTTCTTCATTGGTTGTCAACTGAACTCTAGAGCGTTGTAGAAAGTAACTTACGAGAAAGATTGCATACGACGGCGACTGTGGAGCACCGTCACTTGCTGACACAAGCTGCAATCGCAACTTACTCCTGCTTTTGTTGACGCAACATCTTTCCACTTTCATTGTTCCACACGAGGAGGAAGACGCACGTGATTCCACCGCCATCTCTACAGGGACCGCGGATTGACAAATGATTCACCGTCATCTGGTCTCGACCCTAATCTGGTGCTGGTGATGACAACCCTAGCCTGACCTAACCTTGATCTTCTTCCACGTTTTCATTCTGCTGAGTTTCTAAAGCTGCTGCCGCACATACCTCCGTCGTTCGCCATCTCTTTGGTGGTGTTAGCGACTTCTTCAGTCGTTGTCGAAAGATTTCTGTCATAGTCTAAGAATCCAAATGAAGGCGGCTTTGGAGCGTCACAAGCTGCATTTGTAACCTTGTCCTACTGCTATTTCTTTTTCTGTTTTTTGGGAGAATCAATTGCAGAGAAGAATAGAATACAGAGCCGCCTGTACTACTGCTTTTGTGACCGCGCTTGACGCAACGTCTTGCCAGCCACTTTCACGAGCAGGACGCAAGTCGTTTCCAGCATCGTCTCGGGACAAATGCTTAACCCTACTTGATCTCGCCGTAATCGTTGTCTCCAGCGTCCTTGAGCCTAATCTAGTGCTGCTGATGGCAACCTTGATCCGTCCTCCACATTCTCATCCAGGTAAGTTTTCTAATGTATCCAAAGACACTCCGTCCACACATGCGTTTCTACTCTTTTGTCAGATGTTTTGAAATCGACAACTATGTGTGTAAATTGGTTTTTCTTTTCTTTTCTTTTGTCTGCTCCACTGCTGGCTTTCTCCCTCCTTAATCTGTTCCTGCTACCTGAGCAGATTCAAAAGTCCTGGTATCAAAAGCTTCTCACAGGAATTACCAGACGAGCATTTCACTGATTCAAAATCATTCTTTGCAGTTGCCATGAAAGTTGAATACTCTAATTCTACATATGGTTTAACCCCTTTTCTTCATTCATAGTTTTCAAATGACAAATTCAATTGATCATATCGTGAAAAGTACAATTCAGATGATACTCAATTTTATATCACCGGAATCAGTGAAAAACGTTGCATGTGTTGGTCAAACAAGAAAGAAATTTGAGGAAAAAGAATTCCACATGGGACTTACTCAAAAGTGCTCAACATGAAACATGGGCTTTTTGGTTCCTTTAGGGGAAGGTCACACAATCATCGTCCATGGATTTCCTGATGGCAGTTGCAAACCCTAATTGAAGGCTTGCAGAGGCAGTAATGGACAGTCATTCAATTGGATGCTTCCGGTTGTCAGGGCAGTCGAGGAGCGATGATCATGAAGATTTTTCTGTTGGAGATTTACTTAGCTACACGAGTTGAGAGGATCTACGACAAGGCGAAGAAGACACCGGCATACAGTCATCCGCTTCCCTTGCACTTGTTAGACCTTTCGGTTGTGACATTATGGGTTTCATTTGAGTGCATTGCCCAGCATTGAGTGGAAGGTATGATCAATTCTTCCTTGCATTGGCTAACACAGGGAACCTTGTCCAATTCACCGGGAAGTAAACATTACTGGCAAACTGCTGTTTTTGGCAAGTTTGGCAAGTGGTTGTTCAATTGAACAAGTTAACCCCTAAACGTCCCAGTAAACGTCTCAGTGTCTAGAAACTGGATCACGAATGGATTAAAAGCCTTATAAGTTTCTCATACAAATCTTGGATGACTTTCATTCAATTCACCTTTGCAAGCCTATTAAATTCTCTACCAATTAGAGTAAATCTCTTGTGATGGGGAGATGTTGATAATATTGGAGAGGCCTCCAAATGCAAGTATGTCAAATTTATTGGGTAGATTTCATGCGTGCAATGGTCGTCTCATGTACAGTGGGCTACCAATCAAAATGTCGTTTTCGAAATCGCAGTGAGAAAAATTTCAAGACTGCCAACTTTGAAAACCTCCCGAGAGCTCAAAAATTGGTATTTTCCCACGAATGTTTTACCAAAGCATTATCTTTAAGTTAATTATATGCATACCAAATTTCAAGGCCAAAAGATGCACCGACAAAAAGTTATTCAAAATCTACCAACATTGGTAGCTGTGGAAAATTTTTCATTGCTGCCAACTTTGACAGCCTCCCAAAGTTTGAATTAATTTTTTTTTGCCATGAAATTTTTGAAACAAAAACCTCTTTATGTTAATAACATATGGTAGAAATTTCAAGGTCGAAAAATTAATAAAAAAAAAGATATTAACAATCTACCAACATGTGTAGTTGTGGGAAAAAATGGGGGAAAACCATTTCATTGCTACCAACTTTGACACCCTCCTAACGGTTGAGAAATTGTCTATTTACCATGAGATTTTTGGCACAACATGATCTTTATGATAACAACATTCATGCCAAATTTCAAGGCCAAAAGATTCACCAAAAAAACGTTATTAAAAATCTACCAACATTGGTTGCTGCTGTGGAAAGTTTTTCACTGCTGCCAACTTTGACAGCCTCTCAAAGATTGATTTTTTTTTGTTTGCCATGAAATTCTTGTCAAAGTTGGTAGCAATGAAATGGTTTTCCCCCATTGTTTCCCACAACTACACATGTTGATAGATTGTTAATATCTTTTTCTATATTACTTTTTTGGCCTTGAAAGTTTTACAATATGTTATTGACATAAGACGGTTTTTGTTCCAAGAATTTCATGGCAAAAAAAGAAAAATCAATCTTTGAGAGGCTGTCAAAGTTGGCAGCAGTGAAAAACTTTCCACATCAGCAACCAATGTTGGTAGATTTTTAATAACGTTTTTTTGGTGAATCTTTTGGCCTTGAAATTTGGCATGAATGTTGTTATCATAAAGATCATGTTGTGCCAAAAATCTCATGGTAAATAGACAATTTCTCAACCGTTAGGAGGGTGTCAAAGTTGGTAGCAATGAAATGGTTTTCCCCCATTTTTTCCCACAACTACACATGTTGGTAGATTGTTAATATCTTTTTTTTTATTAATTTTTCGACCTTGAAATTTCTACCATATGTTATTAACATAAAGAGGTTTTTGTTTCAAAAATTTCATGGCAAAAAAAAATTAATTCAAACTTTGGGAGGCTGTCAAAGTTGGCAGCAATGAAAAAATTTCCACAGCTACCAATGTTGGTAGATTTTGAATAACTTTTTGTCGGTGCATCTTTTGGCCTTGAAATTTGGTATGCATATAATTAACTTAAAGATAATGCTTTGGTAAAACATTCGTGGGAAAATACCAATTTTTGAGCTCTCGGGAGGTTTTCAAAGTTGGCAGTCTTGAAATTTTTCTCACTACGATTTCGAAAACGACATTTTGATTGGTAGCCCACTGTACACCTATTGTACATCTGAGTCATGCTAATATCTATTTATGAGGCTAGCATTTACTTGTGTTCAAAGGACTGGTAAGTTTAGGGGTTAATTCTTATACCCATTATTGTCCGAGTAATATGCTCAGGGTTCTTTGTGTAACTGACCATGCGGTGAAGAGCTATGTAAAGGCCCCCCCTCACCAGAGTAGATTCCGAAGGGCTACATTGTATTAAACATGTACAAGTACACGAGAGTGCGTAGAAGGGGTATTAATTTGAACATTGTCGTACTACATATACATAGAATGAACACATTTAGAACTAAAAATATTCACGTATACTTACATTAAACATATATTTAAAACGGAATATATGTGTATATAAAGGTGTTCAGACATATAACCTCTTGTATACAAGGGGGTTTTTAGAAGGGATCATGAATGCACGTAATTCATGTAGAGTGTACTGCCTAAGAGCAAATTGTGATAGATAAGTGCGTGGAACATTACTCTGTGTACACACCTTGATGCGTGATAGTCACCAAACCTAGAAAATTTTGGTTTGGAACATTACTTTGTGTACACACCTTGATGCGTGATAGTCACCAAACCTAGAAAATTTTGGTTTGGAACATTACTTTGTGTACACACCTTGATGCGTGATAGTCAACAAACCTAGAAAATTTTGGTTTGGAGTGAGTTAGGGAGTTAACAAACAATAAGGGGTTGTCACACCTTCTCTGAGAATCGAACTTCTTTGAAGATTGAGAAGGTCAGAGGAGCCAATATAGGCCTTTCTCCATGAAGGTGTGACTCCCCTTTTCTGTCCTTTAGAAGAATGAGAAGGGAGAATGAGATGTATCGTGACCAGCGAAAATCACAAAGTCGTGACCCTCTTGAATGACAACAAGAGTGAAAATGGAAGCGAAAGTGAAAACTTCACACGTGAAACCATTCTTCACGCCCATTCTTCACCTTTGGAGGAGAAGAAAGAAACTTCTCAATCTTCAGAGAATGGGCCCTCCGCAATTCAAAAGAAGAGAGTGCAATGCCTTCATTCTTTAATGATTGAGAATGGGGAGAATGTGTGACAATCCAAGGCTAATGTTTCTTAGTTAGAAACTTAACCTTTAAACGTCCTCACCTTGTCCAAATTAAGCAGTTTTGCAAAGATGCATTATGAAATGGAATTGAGAAGGATACTTTGAACCTGATGTATGAATAAAAGATGCACATTATGAACTTTAGATTCTATCCATATGGTTAGATCTATGAATACTATCACCAACATTTTTATATAAAATTTGAAATCCAAAATTTTAAATTCTTTTGTAATTTGATTAGGAATAAAATACTGACAATTTGTGGATGAAACTTGTTGTGATTGGTTGAAATGTAATGCTCTAAGTTCAGTGATTTTTGAAAAAGAATTAGTTGCTTAATTTTATGAGTTGACTTTTTCAAGAGGACCTTTAAATTAAAATCTTCAATTTTTTGGTGAAACGTTGCAACATGAATTGACACATAATTTTTTTACACATTATCCCTTTTCTAATAGAATCACACATGAATAAAGCTAATTTCCCATTCAAAATTTAGTAAAAAATCCACACTTCAAAAAGTGTGTGACGGATAAGAAAATTGTGTTTCGTTCTGTACAATTGGGTACAAGATGGTTAGATAGATAGATAGAAACACCGGCCTTATTGCAAGGCCGGCGTGAGTAAAGTGTCCGCTCGTAATGCCAATGACCCGGTGCCCACCGAACAGAGGGACATTTAAACAAAACTACTCTCCCCTTTCGAGGATGGACACTATAGTAACCGTAACAAAGTAACAGTAACAGTAACAAAGGATAAAAGCGAAGTAATGATGGTTGAGTGCTAGTTTGTATAAAGGTATGTCTAGAGCTAAATATTATCACCAAGTCATGAGTTCTTTGGTTGGTTGGTGAAGGGCGTTGTATCATATTTATGTGGTCCGGGTTTGAAACCAATTGGGCTGGTAGAACAGTGGTATGATGCACATGGCTTGGTGCTGCTAGTGAGTTATCATGGCAGGAAAGTTGTACCAACCAACCGGCCCGTCCTATCCCCTGAGACAAGTTGAGCTAATTGTTTGAAAAGAGTGGCTAGCAGTGGTTTTCACCACTACCTCCCCTCTTTTATTGTACTATTCTGTTGGTATAGGTTGATTATTCTCTATACGTCTCTTATGTAAACGATAGATCTGGCATACTGTATGGCAATGGTATTTATTGCTTTGAATGTGTGTTTTATGGAGGTTTCGCAAATGTTGAATTTTGTTTCTAGTTGTTTCATTGAAGGGACGTGTGTGGTTCCTCTGGCTCCAGCTGTAATGACTATGATAGGATCTACTTTCCAACCTTGTTGTATGATGTTATTAATTACAGGTTGGTATTTTACAATTTTCCTGCCAATTGTTTTTGGTGAGAATCTGTTGTTTGTGTATGTGAATTCTATAAATTGTATGGTTAGGTTATCATTGGGGTTTAGAAGAGGTGGGCTTTGGTATGGGAGGCCTTTAATGCACAGTATATCTGGTTTGAATTTGGCATTACATTGACACCTTTGTTGATCACAAGTATATGGTAATAACTATGGGGGAACTGTGTTTTCTTGTGGATTATTGTTGAATGTGCCCGCATTCATGAGAGTGTAGCATCTTGATTTATTTGAGGATAGTATTAATTTTCTTAATTCCCACACCGCTTTGTTGTGTCTTTTGGTTCTTAGTGCGTGTATATGGTGTTGTTTGCATAGTAAAAGTACATGTAGCCATGTATCGGCATCTTGTGAGTTACAGATGGGACATGTTTTTCAGAGGAATCTTTGTATGCCGAAAATTAATTGCTTTCTGGCGTTACCCATGTATTGACTGTTTCTAAATTTTAGTATGCTTGTTTTTTGTGCGTCTGTTATTTCTGGATTATTCCAAAAGTCATTGGACATTTCGTTATCTATGATGGAGTTTGTTGTCCATTTGTTAATGTTGGGAAAGTCTTCTGCCAGTATTTCTAGGTTATTTTCACGGTCATATTTCTTTATGTATTCTTCCAAACATCTAACTGGGCCTTTGTGTGGTCGTTTGTTACGACCGGGCCATGTGTCTTTTTGGAAGTAGTAAGGTGTAGTATGTAGTAATTCATGTGGATTTGCTGCAAATTGATAACTTCTTTTCATGGTACCTTCTTTTGCGAGTTGATCTGCGTGTTCATTTTCGTTGATTTTAGCGTGTGTTTTTACTTTGTATATTGTGGTGGGTTGTGTACGCTTTTTTAGCATTTCTACCATTTCTTTTAATATGGTTTTATCGGCGTGGTTGTTTTGTTGGATTGGGTGTTTTAGTTGTGTGTTTTGAACGTATATACAGTTGAGGCAATGTGTAAAGATATGTGCAGGTTTGTTTATAAATTTAGTGGTAATTAGTGAAAGTGTTTCATGTATGACCATTAGTTCTGCTCTGAAGCATGTTTGTAGTCCAGGTAATCTTTTTGATATTTCTACATCTAGCTTAGATGGGTTGTATATTCCATATTCTGATTTTTCTTTTTTCCAATGGCCATCATCAGCTTCTTTTGATCGGGGAGGTCACTTCCAAATATTACGTAACAACGTGCGAACAAAGTTAGGGTCCAAACAAATCTTTGAAGATAATTTTTATAAATGATTTACATTAATATAGGACGCTCGCAATTCTTTACAAGAATAAAAATGATAATATTCTTGAAATATTACTAATTATAGTAATATTTTTTTAATTTTTAGGGTACTTTTAAATACCCTTTGTTCACACGTGATACGCAAAAGATACAAAGAGTGACCTCCCCGAGTTCTTTTGGCGGTACAAAAGAACCATCTGTGTAGTAGCTGTACTGTGGTAGAAATTTTAGTGTAGTATTTATTTCAAAACTTGGTAGGGATATTATGTCAATGTTTTGTGGATTGTTGTATGGTGGGTATATTAGTTTGTTCCATTTTGTGCTTTTTTTAACTTTTGTGTTTGGCGGTGTAGGTGGTGCTGTTTGTGTATGGTATTGCGAAATTTGTAAATTTTCTATTGTTGTGTTTATAGTGTTTATTTGGTTGATTGTGCCAATGTTGTTGTTTTAATGGTGAATACACCATATGTGTATTGCAAGTGGTTCGGTTCGGGTTTTGTTGGGTTCTAGTGATATTGTTGGTTCTTCATATGTAATGGTGTCCGCGGAAAAATTTATAATCCCTTTTCTAATTGAATCACACATGAATAAAGCTAATTTCCGATTCAAAATTTAGTAAAAAATCCACATTTCAAAAATTGCTTGACAGATAAGAAAATTGTGTTTGGTTCTGTACAATTGGGTACAAGATGGTTACGAATCTAGTTGAGATTTGTAGGAACTTTGGAAGGCCCTTGTATGCTCAAAAATGAACGGAATTTCAAATTGTAATTTGCATTGGAATCACATTAAAGTCTACTTTATCATCATTACAAATACACATATGTAATTGAAAATCATACAAAAAATCTGATGTTTTCTATATACTATCTACCATTTAGTTTGCCACCATTTGTGAAAATTACAGCTTGTATTTAATGGTACATATTAAAAATAATACCTTCACAATTGCTTTAGAGATACTTGGTCCCACACCACTTGAACTACTTGTACGATTTCTTACTTTTTTTAGCTTAACCCTTAAAGGTATGAGAAGCCTTATTTTGGTTGCAACATGGTATTTTTTGTGTATTTGACATACAAGGTGTAAGAATTGATGTATACTCTAGTTACAAAAGTTTGTACTTGTGCTGAGCCCGATCCAATGACACATGACAATTTTAATTTAGATCATTATTGCACCTACTACATGCTTTAGAAGTTGCAAAATGGTTATGTATTCTACATGTATGGTGTCGTATTTGAGCATGATAAGGATGAGGTATTGAAAGGACCTCCAAATGAAAAATGTTAGTTGAAGAATATTCAATCCAAAGGTGTATGCCTTGCTAAATTTTAGTACATTTTCCACATGTTAAAAGTAAGATACGTGATTGTACATATGGTCCCCTACTGACCTTTAAGGGTTAATGCAAAAAATCTTTGACTATTTTCCACAAGTTCACTATGAAATGATAGATAGTGTATAGAAGAAATTCAAATTGTTGTCTTATTTTAAATAATTATTTTTTCACTTATTATGAAGTTGAAGCATGCTTCATTGCAATTCCAATGGAATTTGTGGTTTCAAAATCGGTTCATTATTGAGCATGCTAGAGCTTCCTAAAAACTTTTGAACTTTCTAATGAAAACTGATTGAAAAATTTGTAAGCATGTTGTACCCGACTGTACATCATTCAAAAAATGATCACTTGGTCTTTTAGGGGTTAATGAACAATTTTGTAAGGATAAGCGTGACAAATTATGACCTAAAAAGAGTGCTATATGTTCTTCTATCTTCAAATGTTGTAGATGTTGTGCTAAAGCCAATACATGATAACTTAATCGCTAAAGGACCAAGAAGGCCTCATGTTTTTTTAGCACTTTTAAGTAGGTCTTATGTGAACTTTCTTTTGTTCAAAATTATTTGTTTCTTGACCAACACATGCAATGTCCTTTAGTGATTCTAGTGGTATGAGATTTAATTTGGTGACATGCAAATTATATTTTTCACAGTATGATTGATTGAATTTATCATTTTAAAACCATGAACCCTTGGTCCTTTAGGGGTTAAAGCCAAGAAATTTCAAGAAATGAACTAGTAACTTTGTTGATCATCTGCTATTCCCCAAAGGAATCAGGTGTGGGCATAAACTTGGTGGAACCATAAGTACTGACTCATTCTGTGTGTAAGGAATAGGGAAGAAATTTTTTCAAACTCGTGAAATCCCACATCAAACTGGAGTGACATTCCAAACTCCCATTATTCATGGTGCTTTTCTGATGGTAGGAAAACCATCTCCATGGGTAGGTGTGGGGCTCTTAACCCCTAAACGTCCTTATCCCTCTTCAAATTCGACAATTTTGCAAAGATGCATTATAAAATGCAACTAGCATTATGAATACAAATAGCATACTGGACTTTGCAAACATTGTCAACAGTAATTGTGTTCAATTAAGACGAATTAACACTAGTTGAATATGGTGAAATTGGAACATGTTTTGCAATTCTACCATGTTGAAATATGCGAAAGGGTGTTTGCATGGTACAATGTACTACATTGAGGGAATTCAGCGTTGTGCAAATCTACCAAAAATAACACATTTTTAAAACTAAATGCAAAAAATTCCAAAAAAAATTAAAAATATGTAAGATGTTATTCATCACATATTTGAACATAGGAGAATTTTATATCTCAAAAATCCATCCACAACCTTTGTTTCTCCTTCTCTTTTAGAAGTTTTAAGTGCACCTTTGCACTACGACAAGGCACTAATTTTTTACATAAACATTAATTTAGATTATGCGAGAGATTATGTATATGTTATTTTTGACTTCTGTCTTCTTGGTATTGGTAGAGGAAATCATTCTAGTTAAAGTTGTTCAAGTATTTTGAACAATTTTACTACCAATTTTTATTTATGAATTTCTAAAAGTTTTTAAAAATTACAAAGCTGACAAAAAATTTGGTACACAGTCTCATGCAAACACCCAAAATAACACCTAGTGCTTGAACAAAATGAACTAGGAAAAAGATTGTAAGACAGCCGACATCTTTTATGGAAGGGAGGGAGTTTCAAGTAAACTATATTTCAAATTTTGCGCTAATTTTGCACTGAATCCGCACGGCTTGTACATCCATTCTTTTTGTTATTTAACAAAATGCAGAATCTATGCGGAATTAGCACAAAATTTGTGCAATATCTGTGCGAAAAAATGTACGAACCCATGAAATATGGGATGTTGCACAAAAATCGTTTAAAATCCGTGGGGTCTTAAATTGTTGATGTAAACATGCTAATGACGATACATGCAATACTCAAATATTTCCCTACAACAATGTAGAAACTTCAAATTTTGAAAGATTATTGTATGTTGAGTTGGGATTCACCTTGAAAAAACCACACTCAAAAAATGTTTTGTACAATAACATTTATTGCATGTCAAACACATTGGGTATGATTATTAATGAACAATTGTTCGGAGCCCTTCGCCACATACCATTTGGCGATTAGGTGATACCAAGGTACCTTACGTTTTGATTGAAATTGTGTGCTGAAATCATGCGGTCATTGGCATGTCTACTAAGTTATACACGGGGTACATCGTCACAATCGGTATCTACTTATGATCCAAGATTCAGTAGGGACAAGAGTGAGAGGGATTGATTATGGGTCATGGTCAGAATGGGGTATTTGCTAAGTTATTACTCAGCCTTATTGATAAAGAAAACTACTGCAATCTGACAAATAAGATTTAAAACATAATTTGAAGTGTTACTTGCCCTGCATAACTTACTTTGTGTCAAGGTTAAACTTTGGATGCAGATTTGGGCAAGATATCCAGCTCCAAAGCCATGCCGTGCATTGACTGATTTTACATTCACGTACTGTACCCCAGCCATGGGGGTCGGCCAAAAAAAATTATAAAAAGAGAAGCTTGAATTTTTAGGAATTTTTTTTTTTTCCAATTTAAAAAAAAAAATTGTGATGAAGAAAGAATATTAGAGAATATCCACATAATTTTAGAATTTTTTTGCATCAGTTCAACAAATAAATTAAACATTCGACAAGAGTTGATAGTTGGGTACGGTTCTACAAGGTTTGTAGGCTTGGTCACATGAAGATTTAAGTGATTTATTAGTGCACTGGAAACTTTCACTTAGTTGATTTAGTGCTTGATATGAGGTGCCTCTGGTTGGTCATAACATTCTTAAGCTTAGACTTTGTACCTCTTCTAAAGTTTCCAAGATTTTTTTGATGCTCTTCAAGGCATTTGATTTCATATCTCAAGTCTGTCTTACTTTTTAACTCCTTCTAAATTTCCTCATATAAACAAGTGTCATTTTTCACTCCATGTTCCAAAGAAAATCATTGTATCAGTAAAAAGTCAACCAAGTGGTAGGTGGTCCAATACCCTACTGCTTAACCCCTAAGTGACGAATCAACCATTTTATGGTCTCTGCCCTTTTTTTATGGGCTGCCCGAAATAGAATAAAACATTTTTATAGAAAATAAAAAATATTTTTAAATAGGTAATCAAGTCTACTTTCCAACCCAATTTGAATCATGTCAATCCAAGTTAAACTCCACCCGGGAGAAATTTTCAAAGAAAAACACTTCTACATTGTCTAGTGTTAGAGAACTTACTATTTGGGGAAAGTAATGATGTTCTCTCCGTTGAAAAATTTGCAATTTTAGATTTTAGAATAGAATGTATAGTTTTAACAAATCATACAAAATTTCAAATTCTAAAAATAAAATTTGTGATTCTGATAAATATTTGAAGTTTAATGCTTCAAAATTCATTATGAGATGATAAAAAGCTATTTTTTGATATTTGACTGTATGGAAAATTACTAAAGATCAAGCTCCTCATTTTCTCTTTTGGACCAAACTTCATCAAAGTTGAAGAAGTAAATTTTTATAACACATTTATGTTTTGCCCTTACCCCCTCCGTCATTTAGGGGTTAAGAATGTTATGTGATAAGAAAACCGGCCTTTGCACCCATTCAGATTCAAGCATAAAGTGTATGGCCCATTCACATCATCCTTTGATTTTTGTTTCCAGTATTTTGAATCAATTTAAAAGAAAGAATGGGGGCATTCTTTCCATTGAAAAATCAGAGGTTAAATAGACATAAATTAATCCCTAAAGAACCAAGGATTCATGATTTATTTAATGAAAAATATAATTAAGGTTGGGCCATATTTTATTTTTCATTATTTGTGATTAAGATATATTTTAGATTGTGAAAAATAAAAATTTGGATTGGACCCAATTTTATGTCACCAAAATTAGTGAAATGTATTGAATGTGCTGATAAAAAAAATTCAAATAAATTTGAACAAGAAAAATTTCACATAAGATCCACTGAGAATTACCAAGAAAAACTTTAGATCCAATTTGGGCTTCTAAGTCCTTCAGGAGTTAACCCTTTAGTGCTCAAGCAACCACATTGTGGTCTCTGATGTGTCGAAAACGCAAATAACGGAAAATCCGAGAAGAATTGAATTTTGAATTGTGAAGTTCAAAAGATGAGCGGTGTAATATACATCTTCTAGAAAAAGAAATTTTCAATTTGGAGTTGTGCAACTATCAAAATACTTATGAACAAAACGCAAAAATACTGCAAATACTTGAAAATACAATAAATACTTACAAATACAACACATGTACTATGCGGTATTTCTTGTGTTTAGAAGTTTGTTATCTTGATTAATTTTTTTGGATTGTGTTCTCTTGTTCATGTTCCATTAGTGTATGTATTTCGATCTTAATCCATGTACTAACTCCTTTCATATTTTAACGTATAACCCTGAATTTGATCGATCTTTGCATGCATTCTCCTCAATCTCCTCAACTTTAAAACTTGAGAGCATTCATTGCTGTCCTAAACTGTACATGGATACGTCACTCTCACATATAAAATTCACAATAATTATGTGTAAATCCGTTTTTAACATGAAAGATTGCAACGGAGAGGTGTTGACATAGGTCATTGATGAACACCTTTACTTTCATTCTAGAAAATTTTATTCAAATTCTATTTGACTTTGAAGTCACACACCCTCTAAAATCTCATTTTTGAATGTGCATTATCGGTTCAAAGACATACTATGATCTTCCAATCTCACCATTGAATGATTCTCTAATTTTGACAAAGTCTTTGTACTCCAGTTGAGGATACAATTATATGGTTACTTTCTAATTTAATCCATACTATTTTTGGCAATATCAATCATATTGGAAATACCTTGCTACAATACCCAAAGCATTAAAGAGTTAAGAGTAAGTTACGTTTCACTAGTGATTGTGGGTACCAAGTAATTAGTGCCCAATATCACTATTAGTATCAATAGTGGCTTTATGTATCACACTTTGACATTATTTCTTGGTGCCAAAAGGCCACCTTTGACTTAGTGTTTAATTGTTCAACCATTCCTCATTCTTGTTTTAATCCTAAATGTCCCTAAGGCTCCACATGTAATATTGTAATATCATCCAACTCATGTGTTGGACCTTGTTGAATGGGTACCTCAAAGCCCTTTGGGGGGATACCATGTCCGGTATCTTCAAGGCACTAGTGGCTAGCTAGGTAGTAGCATAGTGTTACTATAGTGTCCATCCTCGAAAGGGGAGAGTAGTATTGTCCCAATTTCCCCTTGTCCGGTGGGCATCGGATCATTGGCATTACGAACGGACACTTCATTCACGTCGGCGCCGGCCCCTTGCTAAAAAGGGACCGGAGTTTCTATCTATCTGAATGATACAACAATTACAGCCCAAGTCCTATAAACAAAACTCTACTAACTACAAGTATCCAATTGTTATTAATTTAATATATTTTCATTCTTTGCATTAACTTTGTGGATGGGTTGGATCAGTGGATCAAAACTAGCTTTCTTTTTAGGATGATGAGTTAATTATTCTTTATTATTTCTGTGAAGATGAGAAGTGAAAAGTGTTGGTTTTGATGAGATTGCAAGTTCACGAACTTGTTTGCAATCAATCCTTGAACACAAACACAATTGCAATATTGCAAAAGAGACTAATACGTCTCTTCACCAAAAAAATCATCTTTTTTTAAGGTATACAACTAAAATCTTTAATCTCTAAGATCATTCTGGGATGTACGAGATAAATTATCTTTAAATAAGTATTTGAACATGATTTCCATTATTAATTTTTATTGTGTTTGTTGAGTCTAATTGCCAATTGAAAAGGCAATCTAGATTCTCTTATGGTGTATTTTTGAACACTGTATGAATTCCAAAATTCCAATTATAGTTGTTTTAAAAAACAACCATGAACAAGAATTTGTCCTTTTTTTTAGATGGTGTACATTCTAGGCAAAAAAAAACAATACAAGTCGGTTTACATTGTCTAGTAGAAAGGGTGGTTTGTGGGCACCAAGAAATAATGTCATAGCATGGTGCCTAAGGTCCATATTGACATTGAAGTAGACATACCTATTACCATCCATTTATCAGTTTTTCCCTCATGTATTGAAGACATACATTTGTAGTCTAGAATGTACGCTATGAACACTTGAAGATGGAATTGGGTGGTAATGGATGTATTCACTATAGCTTGGTGTCAATATGGACTTTGTACACCACGCTGTGACACTACCCCCTTGGTGCTCAAAGGCCACATTTCTTCAGTCTAGTGTTAGGGTAAGGGTCCACTTACCTTATTTGTAGTCCTTGAAGAAATAGATACCAAAACATACCATGATATAGTTATTATGTAAGAATCTAAGAGCACATAATGCGTTTAGAGCATGCATAACAACTCATTGCATTTGGGAGTTAATTTGAGGGTCATTTGGAAATTTATTTAATATAGAGGAGCTACATCCAAAAACAAACCTAGTGGTATTCTGATTTCATCTCCAAGCCAGCTTTTCTAAGTTCAACACCACATCTCCTAGTCCATAATTCAATCGTTGACCAACCAATAATCAAGCTTAATGTGAGAAATCCATTAAGCTTGATATACACACCGGTACTCATATACAATCCCCTATACTAGGTATCCGTCACTTTGGGTTTTCTAAATTTGCCATCAGAAAAAAAAAAATTGGAAATTTTTAGCCAAATTTGAACATGTTGCAAAACACAAGATACACAACACATACTGTCAAGATTTGATAAAAATCATTTTTTCACCCATTTTCACTTGAAGTTAAAAAGTTCATTTTTAAACCTTTAAATTCAAACAACAATAAATAAAAATTATGCTACTTACAATGTATAAAACTCTTAATGGAAAGAATGTAAATATTCTATAGAATTGTATGCAAAAGGAATCATGATTTTTGGAGTCTTATTGACTATAAAATTATTGATTGAAATGTCTTATCCTAAATTATTCAATTTTCAAATGAATTTTTCATTTTTTGATATTTCATCACAAAAATATTCTTAAAATTAATTTGTTGGCATATAAAATCGTTTTTATAACTTTTTAAAAAAATGACATTTTCGGGGTGAAATTCAAAAACAAGAGAGAATTTACTTGGAAATTGAGCAATTTAGAATAAGACATTTCAATTAGTAATTTTATAGTTAATAAACCTCCAAAAATCATGATTTCTTTTGCATATGATTTTGTAAAAGATTTGCATTATTTTCATTAAGAGTTTTATAACTTATAAGTAACAAAAATTATATTTATTGTTGTTTGAATTTAGGGCTAAGAAATGGAGTTTTAAACTTCAAGTGAATATGGGTAAAAAAAAGTTTATTTTTATCAAAATCTCAAACAATATGTATTGTGTGTCTTGTGTTGTGCAACATATTCAAATTTGCCTAAAAAATTCCGATTTTATCATTTACTAATGGCAAACCTTTGTAAACCCAAGGTGATGAATACTTATCGTAGAGTACTCCGGTAGCCGCTTGTTTATTGTCTCTGCCTCCACAAGGAGAGAGACTACAAAAACACTTTGTTGTCTTTGCCCACCAGGGGAGAGAGTACGAAAACGCTTCGTTTTTGAGAAGTTACCCGGAGTTATGCGCCTGGACAGTAAAATGAAGTTGTAAAGTAAATCTAAGACAAATACTAAGACAAAGACTTCGCAACTAGCCGCTTGTTTCAGGAGTGAAAAAAAAGCCATAAAAATAAATCTGGGGTGAGTACTGAAGCAGACGAAGAATACATGTCTAGCTGCTTGTTTTATTCACAAATCAAGGAGAGCTTTGATTGCACAGTAACTTACACAGTCCTTGGTTAGTCATTTGGGCTTCTGTTCTTTGACTGATGGGTCGGTCCAGTCACTGACTGACTGCAGAGAGTGTACAAGAATTCAATCTTTTATGGCAAAACTGTAATGATAAGTTCAGTCTTTTCTTACTTTGACTGGGCTCGGTCTACTTCATGTAATACGACTGACTGATGTCTCAGACACTTGGAACTGAAGTCTTCAATTGATGCAAACTAGCAAACACCCTGTTGCAATGCACTAACATTGCATTGGGAACGTGGGAATCAATTGGGAACAGAAAAGGAACATTGGAACTTTGGGAACATGAAAAGAACGTGGGAACATTGGGAAACACGATGGGAACATTAGAGAACATTAAGGAACGCTAGGGAACATAACGGGAATGCTAGGGAATGTGATGCGAAGCTTTGGGGAACGTCATGAGAACTGTGGAGAACGATTGGAGAACATGATGAAGATTTGGATGAAATGTACGGATGTGAAATGCAGATGATTTTGTGACATGGTATCGTGACGAATACCAAGCGAGGTAGAGACATGGTATTGTAGCACTTTGTACTTGATATAATAGATTGTCATCACGAGTGTGAGATGGTTTGGTCCTTGTCCAGAAGGGCTCCTTTAGACTAGGAGTTGGGCCCATACTAATGTGCAAATAGGCTGAAATCCTTGCTTTTCATTGGTCAAAAGTCATTCTTTGGTCCCAACCCCTTTTCACTACGAGTCAAGTCCAATGCAACCAAAACATTTTTTTACATTAAAACTGACAAGTTCTTACACGGGCCTAACTTCATTCATTGAGTATATGAAATATAGAATCTTAAACTTTGGCCTTTGGGCCCAAGTGCACATTTCAAAAAAAATAAAAATAAAATCTTATTGTTCAGAGTGCTTGAGGCTGGACATAAGACTAACATGGGTTGATTTTTTTGTTGCATTGGGCCCAAAAACAGTTGGTCCGACTTCCAAGTGTGAAACAGTCCTAAGTGGCACTTTGTAATGGTATTAAATTCTCATTTTTTACAATATATTCTATCTATTTGTGCCAAAAATAAAATATAAATAAAATCCCATTTAGATTTTTAAATACTATTTTTAAATTTAAATTTCTTTTTTGTATTTAAAAAAAACACACATAAATAATTCCAGTCCCTTTTTGAACTAGCGTGAACTAGTAGATACACCGTAGACTAAAGAAATACGTTCTTGAAGACCTACAAATAGTCTACTTCGTCATGTGGGGTTTTCTCATAGGTCTTTTCGCTAGTTTACGGAGGGAGTGTTTCTACTCGTGGAACTAAGCATTTTTTTGCTTGAAATTCCACTCCCATTTAACCCTTAAAGAATTGAAATCATTTTAAGTTTCAAAAAACAAACCAAAATTGTCATTTTAAGTGCATTGAGCTAATTGTTATTTTATTTTAAAAAAAATTCCCTGTTTAACAATGAGATTTTGGCATACATCAACTGAAGTTCAAAGTATCCCAAATCCTACACTATGTTGTTTATGTATTTTTGTCCACAAAACAAGACACTTTATAACTTTTACATCACTTATTCAAATGGAATGAATAAAAGGTTCTCTATTTCTATAATAGCATAATCTAGGCAAAATGTATTTTTTCAAAAACATATTTAGGATTGGTGTGTCTTTTTGTAATTACCCAATTTTGGCAAATTGTGTTCAAGGCAATATAACTTTTGCCATTGATCACCAAATATGTATTCACACAAAGCTTGTTTGTTTTTAGATTTTCAAGAAAAAAATTAAAAAATTGCACTAAATTTAACATTATAGGTACTTACTCAAACAAACAATGGTTCTTTAGGGGTTAAAGCCCACCAAATAATGACAAAGTAGTATAAAATACTTTTTGGGCAAACAATGCCATGGTCTAATGTTGACAATTTTCATGTCTCAATTTCAATAAATGTTCCAAGTTATCATAAAGCATATTTTCAAAATTTAGAGATTCAAGTTTTAGTGCTTTGAATTTTACTGATGATACATATGGGCGATTGCAAGAAGCATTTGTACTTTATAATTTGTGTTTTGCTTCTGTGAGGGATGATTTTGTGTATGTAACTTTTAGATTTTTGATTCCTTTGAGATAAAATCATAATGTATGTAGACTGGCCTATTATGAATTTTTGGTAATCATTCATACTTTTTAAAATTATATTACTAAATTAAAATCCACTTTTTAGAATTTCAATTTTTTTAGTACCATATCATGTTTAATATTTGGAATTGGTGTTTGAAGTCCTTTACTAGGTATACACATTCTATCTATTATACAACTCACAATGATGCATGTATGCTTGATCCTTAGGACAGGTCTGCGTAAAATCCATCATGTCAAAGTCACTCCAGCACAAGTTATCCTAGTCATTCTATAACACAAAGTGGGGCATGCATGCACACTCTCAAAAATATTTTTGCTGCCAAAATTGTTGTGTTGTGTGAGACCAATTTTTTGGTCAGAATTCCAAAAACTACAAGACCTATTGCTGTAAAAAAATAAATCTGAATTTTTTCTTATGCTGAAGATCATGAAAGAATTTCATGTACATTTGTGGTAGTGAGAATCAGTAGAGCACATTGAGGTTGTTGCATGCAAGGCAGCTCCAGAATGTTATGATTGCTATTAGGGAAAATTGTGTGTGCACGTACCATAGTAAACTCATTGGCAAAGACAACCTGTCCGTCTCTCCTTGACCAGTCCTGTTTTCAGTAGGCTGTACGTACCCTTGGGATTAAATTACTCGCTTCGCGACAAAATCCTTTTTTTCATCTGTGCTCAAAAGGAATTATGTCCCTGCTCAAATTATTTGAGTGCAGAGGAAATGCTTACGAATGCACATTGCACAACCCTCTCTAAGAACGGCTCCCCATGAAGCATTCAGCCCCGCTCTTGCAAAAAATAAACAACCGGTTCATTGTTCAATCTCCTGTAATTCTCCCCTAATGAGAATGGGTTTTTAAAAAATAACGGCCTTGGTTTGAGGAATTGCCAATTGCTCTAGCACACATCTTCGAATTCAAAGCAGGAACTAAAATTAGTATATGCTTCCCATAGAGAGCGGGCACGGGTCTAGAGCATAAGTTGCATGCAATTCCAAGTTCAACTGCATTATCTTTGAAATAATTCATTTCCTATGCTCAGGGAGGTCACTTCCAAACATTACGTAACAATGTGCAAACGGAGATGGGGTTCAAATAAACCTTTTAAAGTAAATTTTATAAATGATTTATATTAACCCCTAAATGGCCTCACCTATGTCCAGTTTGGGCAGTTTTGCAAAGATGTATTATAAAATGGAACTAACATGAATATTTGGAACTTGATGTATGAAATAAAGTTATCCGTTTTGAATTTTGGATTCTATCCATATGGTTAGATCTATGATTTCTATCACTAATATTTTTCTATAAATTTTGAAACATAAAATAAAAAACTATTTTGTAATTTGATTACAAATAAGATATTGATAACATGTGGATGAAATCTCTTGTGATGGGTTATAATGTAGTACTCTAGGTGTTGTGATTTTTGGAGATTTTTTAGATGCTTAATTTTATGAGTTTAATTTTTCTAGAAAAATTTGACTAAAATCTTCAAAATTTTGGGTGAAACACTACAACACAAAATGAGGCATAATCTTGTTTTTAGAAAATCATTTTTTCAAAATTATTTCGGCATGAAATCTTTAGTTTTTTTGAGAAATTTCCATTTGTTTAATATATTTTTTGAAAAAAATTAAATGTTTGGCACATATATGCCAAGTTGCCGACCTTGTCCTCCATCAACCTACGGTATCAAGGACTTAAATTTGTGAGACAAATCCAATCCCTGATCTACTAATATTTTTTTAATTGACTTTGTCCGAGGAACAATGACCACGTGACGATTTTAACTATTTGAGAGTCCACTTCCTATTGGATACCCTTTCCACACTGTCCACATAAGAATAGTTCAAAATATACCTTTCCACACAATGCTAAGGTAAGATGTCCTAAAACCATCACCTCTCCCAATTATGACATGGAGAGCTTTCTTGGGGCCTCGACAGTTGAGACTCTAAACCACCAATTTCACTATTCAAGTAGACCAATGGCATGCCAAGCATTCGGAAGAAATAGTTGGTGATTTTGGGTTAGCTCATGAGCGGAATTTAGGAACAACAAAGCGTGAATTGAGGAAATTGGTATGTGATGTTTGAGTCAGAGATTACTTTCCACTTTGGGATTTTGTATAAAACTGAAAAATGCGAATTAGATGTTGCAAATTTTTGCAATCCTCATCAAAACCTATTTCAAATGCGGTTCATTTTTTTTTGAATTTAGCACCACCAAAAATAAACCAGATTGCTTAACCAGATTGCTTAAGTTGGTGATTTTAAGACAATCAATCATAAATAAAGAGAACTTAATTTTTGCAAGCAATGTACCATCCTGATAAGAACATGTATTATGTTATACTCCTAATAGAATATATTATCCTACACATTTATATTACTCCAACAATAAAACAAACAACTGAAACTTGTTTAAAAATCCACGAGAAATGTAAAGATGATTGGACTTGAGACCCTGGCGGTTAATGATACTGTCAAGATTATTACTCATATCAGGCTACAAGAGTGTGATGTACTTTCTCCACAGAGATTTCCCAGAGTCAGAAGATAATACCCACCTGGACTATTTCAACTTCCAATGTCTGTCATTTTGTACAGTACCGCCCATTTTTTAATTGGATATATGGATTATACATACATACATATATGCCCGTCGATAAAATTATCTACTATGAGGTACTTTTATCCAAAATAGTTTAAATTTCATCCACTTTTTTGCGCCCATTTCTTCTAGTGTAAAAGTAGTCACTCTCAAAATTAGGTAAGATTTTGACAAAAAAATTCCAATTTTTTTGGGTTGTTTTGTACTACAACTAAGTAGTTAGATATAGATTCAGTTACCATGTTACACACTAACTTAACCCTTAAATGTCAAGAGGGCTTGGACGGGGCAGCCCGGAAGGAATCTAAATTTTTGGAGGCGATTTTCTTTTTTCTTTTTTCTTTTATTTTTTTAATTAATTAATTAATTATTATTTTTGCAAAAACGGCTCTGCAGTGCACTGCTGGCTAGCACTGTAGCACTGCTCAACTTCAGCTGCCCCAACCTCAAAACTTGTTCAATTTGATAACTTTGATTGCTTACCAACGATTCCACAATCTCTCAAATGAGGCGAAAATTTGGAATCTGGATCGCTTTTTCAGTAGCTTACCAACGCAACAAGTCTCGCTTGATTTGGTTGAGAAATGAAACTTTTTTCTCCAATTATTCCTTTATACCAAGCCCGTAGGGCTTGCTTTGACGTTCAAGGGTTAACCCTTAAAGGACATATGCTTTCCCGATTCCACACCCAAAATCACTTTTAAGCATGATTTCCTTTTTAATTTACTTTGGTTCTATTCTAAATCAATGTAGATCCCTCAAAGGTACTCGGTTTAAAATTTAAAATTCACACATTTGATGCAACAAAGTAGAATTTATGAGCAATGTTCTCCCAAAATGCTATCAAACCCGTATAGATGTTTCTTTAGTAGTTTTTGAGTTGGTCCTATGTGGACTTCTTTTTGTTCAAATTTATTTGTTGCCGCACCAACACGTGCAATATTCTTCACTAATTCTAGCGATATAAAATTTGATCTCATTTCAACTATATTTTTCACAATATGATCAATTGAATTTGGCATATTAACCCCTAAATGTCCCATGGGGATAGTATATACGCTGTTGTATAATTGGAATTTTCTACCAAAAAGAAATTTTGAATTGGGATTTTAATAGCTCATTTGAATTGCATTGATCGAAATTCCAATTTCTCTTTTGAACTTAACCCTTTAGTGCCCAGGGTACTGCAGCTCAGAGCCCTAGATTTCAGTAGACTTTTTCACTGTGATTGAGACTACCAAAAATAGAATGGGCTAAATTAGAAAGTAACCGTACAATTCTATTCTCAACTCGAGAGCACAAATTTTATTAAAATTTGAGAATCATCCGATGGTGGGATCGGAAGATTATAGTATGTATTTGAACTGTATGATGCACGCTCAAAAACGAGATTTTGGGGGGTGTGTGACTTCAAAGTTAAATATAATTTGAGGTAAATTTTCAAAAATAAAAGCAAAGAAGTTCAGCTATGCCCTATGTCAACACCTCTCCGTTGCAATCTTTCATATCAAAAATAGACTCACACATAATTATTGTGAGATTTATAAGTGAAAGTGACTTGTCCATGTACGGTTTAGGACAAAATTTTATACGTTGAAAATTGACAGGAGTGGGTACATTAGTCAAGATTGGATTACACACACTAATGGAAGATGAAGAAGAGAACACAATCCAAAAAAATAAAACAAGATAACAAACTTCCAAACACAAGAAATACTACAGAGTACATATGTTGTATTTGTAAGTATTTACTGTATTTTCAAGTATTTGCAGTATTTTCGCATTCTGTTGATAGGTATTTTGATAGTTGTACAATTCCAAATTGAAAATTTCTTTTTCTGGAAGGTGCGTAATGTATGTGGGCAAATCTAAACTTCAAAACCGAATTTCCAATTCTTCACGGATTCTCTGCTATTTGCATTTCGGACGTTGTAGTGACCATACAGTGGTTTGCTGGGCACTAAAGGGTTAAACCCAGTAATGGTGTGGATTCATTCCAAATACAACCAAAAAATAACGTATTCTACTGGTCGCAAAGGCACATTCAGACGTCTATGATTTAAAACTATGAATCCTTTGTCCTTTAAGGGTTAACATCAGAGAATATTCAGATAGTATACCGCTATCTATCTGATATGAATTCCAGTGTACACTGCGAGGGCCTAGTGAATAATATGCCCGGAAGCAACAGCAAATTTACTGTGGGGCTTATGCTAAGGTACAGCACATCCAATAAATAATGCAACAATCAAGGTAAGTATGACCTTAATTAGCAGTAAGAGAAACAATGAAGGGATACTACATCCTTAATACAGTTTAGCAATTGTTCTTAATGGCTTCTATCAACAGAGTATTGAAGTAATGTGTTTATGAATCTTCTTCATGAAGCGGACTTGGACTTAGTTAGTGTGTTGACATTTCGACATGAAGTCAAATTAGTGAATGCAGCCTGTCGCAAGACACTGTAAGTGAGATTAAATATATCTTTTCTCAGCTGTGCTTACACATGTGAGAGATTTTTTCACTCTTGGTTCCTGTTCACTACCTGAAGTATCACACCCCAAACCCACGAGGGCACGGCTACAGCTAAACTACATCCATGCTCGTACCAGCGGTTCCGCTGGTTTTCTCATTTTGGGGTCTAGATGTTTTTATGGAATTTTTAATTCCATAACAGGGGTTTGTGACTCCAAATTAGTGTGGGTAGACCCACCATGTCCAAAAGTAGGGATAAGCTTTTTATTTTTGTTTTCTTCCTCTGCTACGAGCATGGGTGTAGGTTCGCGTCATTGCTATGGTGGAGGGCAGGTTTGGCATAAAATATTTTGAGAAATAATTGTTGAAGATTTCGGGAAATAAATTGTATTTGTGAATAGTGAAGAGAGTGTTGAAGAATATTTTTTGAACATTTTGTTTGTAGAATCTTATTTTCATAAATAACAAGAATTATTCGTCACAAAAGTTTCAACCATGACTTTTGCATACGGTACACAAATTTTCCCATTTTGTGCGTGTGTTGCTAATTTCCAAGGCACGCACTATTACACCAAATTTGAAAATTAGTGAAGTCTAATACTTTTATTGACTTGTTGAAATCTTCATATCGTGCTAGTTTTACATCATAGTGATATTCAGTATCACCTTTACCAATTTCCCACACGCACTATAAACCCACCCTCACAAAATGGGATAGTTAGTGTAGTTTTTTTAGTGCATGATAATGACCTAAACTGAATAAAAACAAAACCATTACACACTCCACCGTTCTCTAAGAATTACCCCTTTGGTAACCCAAATACATGTTGGAGTTTGGAATTGGCTACACTGCTTATCCCATTTAGTGCGTGTGGTACTAATTCCCGAAGCATTCAGTACTTTGCAAAATCTTAAAATTAGTAAAGGTTGAAATTTGTACATTATAATTATATTTAGTATTATCTTCACTAATTTACCACATGCACTATATAACCTCCCTCACTAACTGGGATAATCTATGTATTGTTGTGGTCCTTAGGTTGTGGAGTCATACCTTGCTTGCATACATACATACATTGGTAGTTTTCATCCATTCAAATTTCTCTTGGTTCTTGTGCTAATCGGCTATCATTTGTACGGCATGGATCTTCAAAATAAGATATTGTGATTTTCTTTGAAAATAACAAAATTGGTTTCTGTTAAAGTTTCATTCTTAGTTCAAAAAGTGAGACATTAAACATGGTTTTCCAAAATAAGTAGAATGAAATAATGAAAATATACCATTTCGTAGTGCATGTTATTCCAAATTCATCACAACAATTTTTGATTTTTTTATAGATAATTTGGGATTTTCTTAGTTAATTTGGGATTTTTTCTTATTGAATTTCAAAAGAAAAATTTGAAAACTGAATTTCAAATTATTAATAAAAAATATGATAAAATCCAACCATATAAATTTGATCTCCACATTGACATTTACAACTTATACCACATGTTCAAAATCAGTGTTGAATTGGGACGTGAAAGGATTAAAAGAAAAAGAAAAAAAACTGAAGAAATTTACATGTGGAAAGCGTTCAATCACAAGTGTACACAATAGCAACTATTCTTTGCACATAATGGTATGTGATATTAGAGAGTGTGATAATAACGAGTTCAGGGTCCGTATATCATACACACTAACAAGAGAAATTAGTGTAGGTGCTGAGTCAATGGCTGAGTCAAAGCATTGTTGGCAGATACGGATATTGGGAACAAGGTGACGTCCAATATTTAAAATCGTATTCCATGTGGCAATATTTTATTCTTTCTAGTCACAATATTTGTACCAGTGTTTCACAATTCATGCTGCTGCCAACTAGCTAGGCCCCATCCAAAGCTGCTCATACCTGAGGGGCCCAAACTAAACAGAATATCAACATTGGGACGTGAGCTGTATCTTTGTGCTTACGTTCGTGGGTCAATGTGCTTCTTATGATGACGAGGGTGACGTGGCGAGAGTCACACTACTCTTGAGGCCGGGGGGAACAATTTCCGCCCGTGATGGCATGTGAGTCTTACCATTAGTTCATTGGGGAAAACTTGCCCATTCTTCCACAAGATGGTTTTTGCGGCCCCCTTTTGTTCATGATGGGTTTCCCGCTTGCTGTGTCTGCTATTCCACGGGCAAGTAACCGCTGAGACTCCCAAGCCAGCCTCGTAAAGGATTCTCGGGACTGTCCCGAAATGTCCTGGAGAGTAAACAATAATGTGGTAGTAAAATCAAATAATTATAAATCATGGAGTTGAGTCTTAACCCTGAAATGCCACGAAGTTCCATTGTCACCATGTATATAGGTGATTGTTTTCGTATTTCACTACACCCATGTACTCTACTTGAGTACACCATATACAACATTGTACTTGAGCATACGACATATTTGAGTACGGTACATCTGGAAAGTGCATGATTATATTTGGGCATAAGGTGAAAGATTCAAGAAAAATATACGGTATGGTGTCCAAGGGACGTTATGGAGTTTAATCCCTAAACGTTTCAGCGTTCAACAACTGGATTACGAACACATTCAAAGTCTTGTAACTTTCTCATACAATCGTGGATGAATTTCATCCATATCATCTTTGCAAGCCTATTAAATTCTCTATCAATTAAGTAAATCTCTTGTGATGGGGAGATGTTGATTATTTTGGAGAGGCCTCCAAATGAAAGTCTGTCAAATTTTTTGGGTAGATTTTATGCTTGCAATGATCGTCTCATGTACATCTGAGCCATGATGCTAATATCTATTTTTGAGGCCAACATCTATTTCTGTTCAAAACGTTTAGGGGTTAAGAAGTCACACGAGTTATTCATAATTATATACATTGCACAGTTCATACAAATCATAATTTGGTAAACGTGAAAAAAAAATCTTGTTTGCTTATTATTTCGCTCATACAATGTGTTAGATAACTGACGAGCCGCAGTAACAACGAGTAGGTTATTGTACATAACTGATTGTTCACTTTTCAATCACAATCCTTGAACTTCATGATCTAAGGGCTTAGGATGCAAGTTGAAAGTATAAAGAAGGTTATGAGTTGCAACTTATGATGGTGATGGTGACAGGTTGCCAATGGGATGGAACCACGTTGGCGTTGAATAGTCAACAACAACCGATTATATGTAGAATATTCTGCCTTCCTACTTTTACCTCAAGAAGAGTTCTTCTACGAGGACAAGCCCAAATGGAGTACATTTCTCTGTAGTAGGAGTACACCATTCACTCACTCCCTAATGGAATTTGTCTTCTTTGCTAAAGAAATAATCTGGAAATGTCACATCTACGGCTTGTCTAAAAGTAATATAAAACATAGTGGTACCACTATCATACACAAGTGCACATGCCAGCTAGAACATCCTATGGGTTGCAAGCTGCATATCATTAGATTCAAGAGATGGACATCTCCCACACATACAAGTGCCGCATTGACAGAGACGGACTTCCCACACAAAATTCAAAAAACGATTCCGTTTTTTCACTTCAACAGTGAGGGTAAAAATTAAGGTCCCAAAAAGAAAAAGAGAAAAACCTGGTAGGTATAGTATAACTTAATAACAGGAACATACTAGTCTTCCAAAGAAAGTGATGGAGGACGGACAGTGAGGATTCTTGCAAACCATCAATTGTGCAATTGAATCTTGGATCTTGAAGAAGGGCCGGGGTGGCACACTTGAGTGAAAAAAAACACCCCATAAAAACAGTATTAAAAGCTGTCCATTTCTTGACTTTCCCAATCTTGATGACACTCACATTCTTGAACCCAGGGCTCATAAATCAATCAAACCCCACAACGTTCATAAAAAGTTTTCACTCCTGAAAACTGGAAACTTTTTTTCACTCTGGTAAGGTAAGTGGTACAATCGGCCTTTTATGAGCAAAGCCTGACACTTCCCACGCGGCTCGTGGGAACGCTCTGTCTGTGTGTCTGTCTGTGTATGTGTGTGAGTCTGCCTGTCGGAGCTGCTTCAATAGTATTCCCTGCAAAATGGATTCAGATTGATCACCTGTTGCAGAGTGGCAGGAGACTGAGCCTCACTCATCAAGCACATGCACCAGCTAGCTAGCTAGCAAGCCTAAGTAAGTTAACCTACAGCGGCATAATATTATTCTTCTCTTGAGTGCTTGACTGAAGACCATGGTCGTAGGAGTTAGGCACCTGACTATCATTGCTTGCTCACGTCTTGCTATTGCTTGCTGAAGTTAGTAGTGGCTCATGAAACCGACATCATTCGTTTTCAAACCTTTCAATTCATTCTCAGAACGATCACGGAGCAGTTTGCAACTTCAGTTTTTAGAAAGCAATCAGGGGGTTCCGTTTCGGTGAGTGGTTGAGCTTTTGTCCAAGAATTAGTGAGCACTGTTGATTAGGAGCTTGTTGAAGTTGTGAGAGGAGCTTTTTTTTTAACGAAATCGAGAGACTGGAGAAGAGGGAGCAAGAAAAAGGGTTTTGAGGAGAATCAAAAATTTGTTGCTAGTCACGTGTAATTGAAGTGATGAAGAGTATATTAGGGAAAAGGGGTTGTACCACATAGTATCGAAATCACAACCTGGTTTGGTAATCAGCAAGTGTTGGTTCGTGTACTGGTATTGAGAAAAGGGGAGAGTTGAAATTGTATTAGGAGGTGAGATGATTACGCTAGAGAAATGAAATATTTTTACTGATTGTTTCGGTCTCTGTGTCTGGTCAGATCACTAGCTTGTCGCTGTAACAATTCAACAACCTGATTCCAGACCAAATATTTCGGCAGTACAACGGCATTGTCAAGCTGGGGACGCAACAGTAGCAATCCGGACAAGAGGTTGTTGTTGACGTCAGAAAGAAGGAAGACCACAGCCACTGTACTCAATTTGGGTTTTTTAGCTTTATCAAGCTTTTGCTTCCCCACATTATGTTTCGTTTGCAACAGTGAGGCTAGCGGTGTTGAGAAGGCAAAAACCAATATATGCAGCCGTTTGCTTCAAGCGTCCTCTGTCTGTGCACCTAATTTGGGAGAGCACAATCAACCCTTGCTTCAGGTTTAGTGCTTATTGCTTTTCACTTTTGCAATGGTTTTTTTCTTGTAATGTCGTTGCAACTATTTCTCAAGTCCTCAATGACAAGAGAATTATTGCGTATGGTGAAACTGAGCTCACTGTCATTTTGCAATTAGCTGCAAGTCGGTCCATGGACGTCTTAATTAAATTGCTCTCAAAAGTTTGTTGAAGTAGAGCTTTTCTTGAGAAGGAACTTTTGTTGTGCTTCTGGAGGTTAAAAAGAAAATTGGAGCTGACACAGTATGAGTTATTGGATTGTTGCAAATTGCAGAAGATGAAGGCGCTACATCAATGGCAAGGACGGTGCCGGGATTGCTAAAGAGCAAGAGAATTGTATCGATCACTGGAAGCTATGGCGACTCATACAATCTTGCTCCTTCTGCTGATAGTCATGTCTGGTGTAAGTGCACTTATAACACCAGACATGACGGCTCTTTTAGCATTCAAGAAGGAGCTTCAGTTTCTCGAAACGCCAGACCCGTTAGTAGATTGGGTAGTAGGAAGCGACGTCACGCCGTGCAAGTGGACGGGAGTTCAATGCGACACCAACAACGAAGTGATCTCTCTCGCGCTCCCAAACTTCGCCATCTCCGGGACTCTTTCGCCATCGCTTTTCACCATAGCCTCATTACAGCACCTGGACTTGAACACGAACTTCTTCACGGGCTCCTTACCGCTTTCTCTTTTCAACCTGCCCAACTTACAGTACCTGGACCTCAGTTACAACGCCATCTCCGGCACGTTACCTGGCGAGATTCAAAACCTGAAGAAACTGCAAGTGTTGAACCTCAGTAGCAACTCATTCTCGGGTTTTATTCCGCAGCAGATCGGCGCCTTGATTGGGTTGCAACACCTCGACTTGAGTGTGAACTCGTTCGCGAATGTCATCCCGCCCCAAGTCGCCGATCTGGTGAATATCGTCTACTTGGACTTGAGCAGCAATGTGCTAACCGGGGACATTCCAGCCATGTCCAGTTTGTTGAAACTGGAACGGTTGGATTTCAGCGGAAACTCCCTGTCTGGTTTCGTTTCGCCGTTGCTTGCGACGTTGCCGAATTTGTCGATCCTGGACTTGAGCAACAACTCGCTCACCGGCGGTATTCCGGTTCAGATGTGGAGCGCGAGGTCGTTGGTTGAGCTTGATCTCGGTGCGAACGCTCTTACGGGAAATTTGCCGAAGGAGATCGGTAACGCGGTTCGTTTGCAGAGCTTGTTCTTGGGGTACACCAAAATCACTGGTCCCATTCCGGAAGAAATCTCCTTGCTGGTGAACTTGCGGAAGCTGGACCTCGGAGGCAGCTCCCTGTCTGGCCCCATTCCGGAGTCCATTGGCGGTATGAAGAACCTGTTGACCCTGAGTTTGCCCAACACCGGGTTGAATGGCTCCATTCCGGGCTCTCTCGGCTTGTGTCAAAGCCTTCAGGTATGTATACGTTTATGTCTTCTCATCTTTCAACATGATTCTATTGTCAGTTCCAACATAACATTCTTGCACCCTTTCCACTGTTGCACTAAGATAGATATGAACTCCGGTCCTCTCTCAAGGCCGGCATGAATAAAGTGTCTGTCCGTCTTGACAATGAGCCGATGCCCACTGGACAAAGGGCCATTGGTACCTGTTGCACTAACACCAAGGTCTTGTAGTAGTGTTCCTGTTGCACTAACACCAAGGTCTTGTAGTAGTAACACTGCCCGTGTAGACTAGCGAAAAGACGACGAATTAGCTTAGTTGTGAGTCTTTTGGGCTTGCTTAATTTGCGGGCTGTGGATGTTCAAAACGATACATTTATAGTGCAAATCACATTCTTAAAAAGAAGGTTCCTAGGAAAATATGACATGCATATGATGAATTCTGTGTAGGGGACCCACCATGAAATTAACCTTGGTGTAATAGATCACTGAAAGAATGTGAGGACTAATCATATCAACAATCATTATGCACTCCTCTATGCGGTATGCGTGGGCAAAGGGCATAACCAATCATTCATGGAAAGTACAACCTACCTAGAAGTTCCTTTGCCCACCCATACTACATGGAAATCGACCCTTGGAACCATGTATTTCAAAATTGCAACTTTAGATCAATCACCTCAACAAAACCCATTTTGTTAAAAGTAGCCATTGCATATGAAGACCATGGTTATATCTCATACTCTTGTCTTTATTCTTCCTTATTAAATATGGTATATATTTAATACTGAAGAATAATGACATTGAATATTTTCATAATGAGATTCTATTTTCATGTTGTTAGACATAAACTCACCATATTTAATACTGAAGAATAAATACATCATTGAGTTTATGTCTAATAACATGAAAATAGAGTCTCATTATGAAAATAACATCCTCACCACTAAATTGGCTCAACGGAATAACAAGACACTCTACTTTCACATTGCCTAGGACTTCAGAAGTTTTCAAATAATGTTGAACTCAACATGTTGGTGAAAGAAAGGAAATGTGCAAGGATTGCTAAACCTTGGATATCAAGAGTGTGAGATCATTTCAAAATGCATCATGATAACTTATGTCATTTGAGAACCATCTCTCTCTGGGTTTTAAAAAAATCATGCATGCTCATGTTGAACATGAAACAGAGGATGGTGCATGCTAATAAAAGGGATGAGTCAATGTCATTTGTAGGTGATATACTTGGCATTCAATGCACTCACGGGTACAATTCCGTCAGAGCTGGCGACGTTGCCGAATGTGATGGCCATGTCCTTGGAAGGCAACCAGCTGTCCGGTCCCATCCCGCCGTGGTTGGGCTCCTGGCAGAACGTGACGTCGCTACTGTTGGGCACCAACAAATTCACTGGCGCCATCCCTCGGGAACTCGGCATGGCGCCCAAGCTGGAGAATCTCGCCCTGGACAACAACTTGTTGTCAGGACCCATCCCTAGCGAGCTTTGCAGAGCGCCCTTCTTGAAGACGATCGCGTTGAACGCCAACAACTTGACGGGCAACATCACCAACACATTCCTCGGTTGCGCAATGCTGCAGGAATTGGACCTGAATTCCAATCAGCTCTCTGGCACTATTCCTCTTAACTTTGCTTTGCTTCCCAACTTGGTCATCCTCTCATTAGGTGAGAATTCTCTGACTTCTCATTAATACTCCCTCTGTACGTCCTTACACAACTGTCCAGTTGAAAAATAATTTTCAACTTTAAACTCTTTTTATTTGCCGACAAAACCTGTCTTATTTTACTTTAATAGTAGTATGTAGTTTTTGTTTCACTATCATTGTCCTCCACGTTTAAAATGAACAAGGCTCACGTTTGAAGTATAGGAAATTTTTCTCGGGAAAAAAATGCCAATAACTAAGACAATTATTTCTGGACATAGTGAGTATTATTCACTCATGATTGTAGTTGATGTGAAACTCGTAGAGCCTTGCTATGAGAAATAATGTGGCAAGCTTTAGAGATGTCATTTGGACTCCGTAATGTGAAAATAGAGCCGTAACCCATTCGCGAAGGACGCCCTTAAACTCCATCCATCATCCATGCAACTTTTCCTCCATTAAGTACACTATTCATTCATCATGCACACTACTACAATTACTTTTCATCCGTTTGGTCACCTGTTACAGAAACATTTCATCCATCAGCTCATGGGTTACGTCATGTAACCTGCCTCGTCCCCTACTGGGAACTCGGCGGTTACCATATACTCATAACATGTTGCGTGACAGGAGTGGCAAGGGATGTTATTTTTGAGAATTTCAAAAAGGATAAAAATGTGATGTGATTCATGAGGCTAGGTGATGTGAAAGTAGAGCCTTGTGATGAGGAACAACATGTTGAGCTATATATGTATATGGGTGGCAAGGGATGTTCTTTCTCATTCATGACTTCAATGGACTCGATTGGTAATTATGTGAAAATAGAGCCATAACATGATGCGCAACAAAACCCCCAAGTACAGTTGGGTACAAGTTGCTTACAAACTTTTTGACTCCTCCCTCATAAAAACAGAGTCCCTTCCCTAAATTGTGATGGGCTCGATATGACACCCATGGACCTACAAATTGAAAGGAACATTCCTACTCCAGTCCTCTACTCCAGTCCTCTACTGATAGGAATTTTTTCTTACCGTATTTACAATCTTCAAAATCAATGCGGCCGCTTGATATAAGATCTCCCTACTTTCAATGCTTACGAAAAAATTTGTAAGCACGTTGTACCGGACTGTACAGTACTTGCATTGGTAGGACTGTTTTCACTTGATTCAGATCTTGGATTTTGGTGTTGATGTTTGATTTGCTGTAGGTGGGAACTTGTTTTCGGGGGAGTTGCCGGATGCGTTGTGGAGCTCCAAGACGCTGATGCAAGTGCAAGTGGACGGCAACAAGCTCACGGGGACGCTGTCGCCGATGCTTGGATCGCTGCTGCCGCTGCGGTTTTTGGTGCTGGACAACAACCTGTTTGAAGGCCCCATTCCTCCGGAGATCGGTTTGCTCACCAACCTCACGGTGTTCTCCGCGCAAGGCAACCAGTTGAGCGGCCCCCTTCCCGTCCAGCTCGGCCAGTGTGTGCAGCTCACCACGCTCAACCTCGGCAACAACCTCTTCACGGGCTCCATTCCTCCTCAGATCGGCGACCTCGTCAATCTCGACTACCTCGTCTTGTCGCAGAACCGCATCACCGGCACCATCCCCATTGAGCTCCACCGCGTTTTCCAGGTACACAGTTCGCCTTTTCGGTCCCGTACCTCATACTCCCTCCGTCCCAAAGTTGTTGTCCAACTTGTCTGCTTGGTATTTCTTTGAGCCAACTTCATTGATCATATTGTAAGAAACATGATTAAAAAAGGTTCCAAATTATGTCACTAGAATGATTGAAGAACATTGCATGTGTTCATTGCAACCTGAATAAAATTAGCCACAAGGAAGTATTTTTTTGATCTACTTAAAAAAAGCACTTTCAAACATGACAATAACTTTGGGACGGAGGGAGTAACTAACAAGAGTTTGATCTCTCTCTCGAGATCGTTCTGACATGCAGCTTAGGTGGTTTGCATTCTTGAGCCCGATTGTTGTAATGTTTGATGCGCTTTGGCGGTTTGCTTTGATCATTCCATACATAACAGGAGTTTGACATAACATTCTTGAAGCCTTTTTCATTCCATATATAACAAGAGTTTGATCTGTCTCGTTCTGACATGCAGCTGAAGTTGTTTGCATATATATTCTTCAGCCCTATTGTTGTTGTAATGTTTGATGAGTTTTGGCATGGTGGTTTGCATTGTTGTTGTGACGTGACTGTGCTTTGTTGTTGTTCCTGAAGGTGATGTCGGTCCCGGACTCAGCGTTTCTGCAGCACCGCGGCACGCTGGACCTGTCATGGAACAAGCTAAACGGCACGATCCCACCATCGCTGTCGCAATGCGCGGTGCTCGTGGCGCTTCTGCTGGCAGGGAACGAGTTGACAGGCGCTATACCTCCAGAGCTCGCGAGCTTGACGACGCTCACAACACTGGACCTGTCACGAAACGCACTGAGCGGCACCATCCCGGACTCGCTCGGGAACTCACGCACCATCCAGGGCCTGAACCTGGCGTACAATCAATTGACAGGCCCCATTCCTGCCTCGCTCGGCAACATCGCCAGCCTTGCCAAGCTGAACCTCACGGGGAATTTGTTGACAGGACCCATCCCTGCAACGCTGGGCAACTTGACGGGGCTATCCCACTTGGACGTGTCCGTGAACAGCCTCACGGGGGACGTCCCCGCTGCGCTTGCCAATCTCGTCTCCATCGTGGGCCTGAACTTCGCCCGCAACCGCTTGACGGGCTCCATCGCCGGCTTGCTGTCCGAAAGCACTGCGTGGCATCAAGCGCAGTCCCTCAACTTGTCTTCGAACTCCCTGTCAGGTCCTCTCCCTGTTGACATCGGCAACCTCACGGGCCTTGCAGTGCTTGATCTGCACCAGAACGCGTTCAGTGGCCGCATCCCGGACTCCATATCCGGGTTGACGCAGTTGAGCTTCTTGGACCTCTCGTACAACAATCTGATGGGGCTCTTCCCCGTTACGCTTTGTGATTTGCAGGAGCTCAAGTTCCTCAACATGTCATACAACACTCAACTCGTTGGAAGAGTACCCCATTCCGGTAACTGCGTGAACTACACGAGCTCCTCTTTCGTTTCGAACGCTCACTTGTGCGGGGAGGCTGTGAACACAGCCTGTCCTGCAAACGTTACGTTTCACGGTGCACCTTCCGGGTTGAGCACAGGCGCCATTTTAGGGTTAGGCTTTAGCGTCACCATCGCTGTACTCGGTTTGCTCTTTCTGTTTCTGAGATGGCGTCTCAACAAGCAGGAGGCTGTTGAGAAAACCAAAGATTTGGAGAGGATGAAGTTGACCATGGTGATGGATGCCTGTATGGTGTTGCCCAAGTCCAAGGAGCCTCTCAGTATCAATGTGGCCATGTTCGAGCGGCCCTTGCTTCGTCTTACATTAGCTGACATTCTTCTTGCCACCAACAACTTTTGCAAAACGAATATTATCGGTGACGGTGGCTTTGGCACGGTTTACAAAGCGGTGTTGCCTGAAACGAAGCGGATTGTGGCGATTAAGAAGCTGGGCGCTTCTCAGAGTCAAGGAAACCGAGAGTTTCTGGCCGAGATGGAAACGTTGGGGAAAGTGAAGCACCGAAACCTGGTGCCCTTGTTAGGCTACTGCTCCTTCGGCGAGGAGAAGCTGCTTGTTTATGAATACATGGTGAATGGCAGCTTGGATGTGTGGCTTCGTAATCGAGCTGATGCTGTTGAAGTGCTGGATTGGAACAAGCGGTTTAAGATTGCCATGGGGTCAGCAAGAGGACTGAATTTCCTTCACCACGGCTTCATCCCGCACATCATTCACAGGTATGCATCTCATCATGCACCATTCTTTTCTTATTGCATCATTCACAATTATGTATGTGATCATGCACCATGGTTTTAGAATGACCATTTCGATTGATCATAATTCTGATGGAGCCAAATGTTACATCTCCAGAATCAGCAAAGAACATTGCATGTGTTGATCAAAGCACAAATTCTATTGGAGTCTCCAAATGAACTCCTCAAAACTGATAAAATTTTATGAAGCCCATCTTGGTTGATGAATTACAAGACCTCATTCTCTACACCTATAAGAAAACTTGGTAGTCATTAACCCCTAAAGGACCAAGACGCCCAAAGTGGGCTCGATGTTCTTTTAAGCAGTTTTGAGTAGGTCCTATTTGGACTTCCTCTTGTTCAAAAATTATTTTCTTTTTGACCAACACATGCAATGATCTTCACTACTTCTGGTGATACAAAATTTGGTTCCATCTGAATTACATTTTTCACAATATGATCAATTGCATTTATCGTTTTAAAACTGTCAATCCTTGGTCCTTTAGGGGTTAATAATATACCGTTGGAAAGGTCTCAAAAATGAGTTTCCCAAGGGTATATTGTATGCGTCCTAATTCCAAACATTGCACTTGTAGTGAGCAAATGAAGATTCTGCAGTCCAGGGCGGTCTAAAAATCTACACATGACAAGCTTGAGCAGTGTTTTTTATGACTCTTGAGGGTGGATTTGAATCGAATATTGTATTTTTCACAACAGGGACATCAAAGCGAGCAACATATTGCTGGATGCGGATTTCGAGCCGAGGGTGGCAGATTTTGGATTAGCCAGGTTGATCAGTGCGTACGACACGCACGTGAGCACAAGCTTGGCAGGGACGTGTGGGTACATCCCCCCGGAGTATGGGCAGAGCTGGAGATCGACGACAAGAGGGGATGTGTATAGTTTTGGAGTAATTCTCCTTGAGCTTCTGTCAGGGAAGGAGCCCACGGGAAGCGACTTCAAGGATTGTGTGGAGGGGGGCAACTTGGTGCAGTGGGCGAGGCAGATGATCCGCACGGGCCATGCTGCGGATGTGCTGGATCCTGTTGTGTCAGATGGCCCCTGCAAGACCAACATGCTCAAAGTGTTGCACGTTGCCAATCTGTGCACTGCGGACGATCCTGTCAAGCGGCCGAGTATGTTGCAAGTGGTCAAGTTCTTGAGGGAGGCTGATGGGTCTCCACAACTTGAGGATTCTGCATGATTTCCACCAAGGTTTTACACCCTAAACCCTAAAGCCCTTCACCTACTTGAATTCATGGTTTTGGATTTTAATGGTATTGTCGTAAGTGATGTAAATTGAATGCAACTGGGCTAAACCCTAAACCCTAAACCTACTTCCGCAATATTCTTGAATTCATGGTTTTCAATTGTACGCTTGTATCTTGATGGTATTGTCGTAAGTAATGTAAATTGAATGCAACTGGGCTAAACCCTAAACCTACTTCTGCAATATACTTGAATTCATGGTTTTCAATTCTACATTGTAACTTGATGGTATTGTCGTAAGTAATGTAAAGTGAATGCAACTAGGCTAAACCCTAAACCTACTTCCGCAATATACTTGAATTCATGGTTTTGGATTTTAAATTGTATCTTGATGGTATTGTCGTAAGTGATGTAAGTTGAATGCAATTGGGCTAAACCCTAAACCCTAAACCTACTTCCGCAATATACTTGAATTCTTGGTTTTCAATTGTACGCTTGTATCTTGATGGTATTGTCTTAAGTGATGTAAATTGAGTGCAACTGGGCTAAACCCTAAACCCTAAACCTACTTCCGCAATATACTTGAATTCATGGTTTTAAAATTTTACATTATAGCTTGATGGTATTGTCTGAAGTGATGTAAACTGAATGCAACTGGGCTAAACCCTAAACCCTAAACCTACTTCCACAATATACTTGAATTCATGGTTTTGGATTTTAAATTGTATCTTGATGGTATTGTTGTAAGTGATGTACTGAGCTAAACCCTAGACCATAAACCTACTTCCGCAATATACTTGAATTCATGGTTTTCAATTTTACATTATAGCTTGATGGTATTGTCTGAAGTGATGTAAACTGAATGCAAACTGAATGCTTGCAGATATGTATGCAATTTCCAAGTAACAAGCCTCTTCTCTCACCGTACACCGAGCCTATACTGATGCCGTTCTCAGAACAGGTAGCTTCTTATGCCAATCTCTCACTCTGAGCGCATCCTAGAGAATCTTTAGAATTGGCATGAAATGGAGTCCCTGGCACCTTGTTGAGCTCAATTTAATACCTAAAGGACCAAGAAGCTCGAATTCTCATTTTTTTTAGTAAGTCCTTTGGTGGACTCCCTTTCGCTCAAATTTATTTCGTTTTTTACCAACACGTGCAATGTTCTTTATCAATTCTGGTGATATTCTCCCCTTACCCCATGTATTTGTATACCAATTGTGATCATGGATTTGTGGAATTGTGTGCAGGTTGAGAAATACAACTCAAAATCTCCGGGAACAGACCAAGAAACCTTGAGACGGACAGAGTAAATAAGCTGTAACCATTTCTCTCATTTCTGAAAAAGCTCGCTCAAAAAGCTTTCCTTCCACCTCTCCACAATTATTCCTTCACTTGTATGATACGTTGTTGTATAGTTATTATTATTATTACTATTCTAGGTAGAGTTCAATAGTAGAATTAGTTCAACCTAGTTGATTTCACACCCTCGTAGTGCACAAGTCTACTTACCGTAGCGTTGAGTTGCCAAAGGAAATTCCTCAATTTTGCTACTGACTCATGGAGTTTTTTTTCCATTTCTTAAAGTTGTGTACAGAAATTTCCAGAGAATTGATCCCACCAAACCATTGAGTGTCTCTGCTCTTGCTACCCTTCTCACCTTTCTTCTATTAGTGGACTTCCGATTAAAATGCTTTTCAATAGTAAATGCAAATGTCCAAGTGGCAATTTGGAAAGTGGACACTAAAGTCTTCAACTACACATTTGTTTCTTGGATAGTGGTTTTGTTGATTGAATTGAATATCAAGTTGAGCATCATCTCTTATGTGACTGGCTCTCTTGTTGATCACTATTCAACATGATAAGTATTGTTTTATGTTGAATGTTGTGAACTTCTACTTGGGTGATGACACTGAATTGAACTACATGATCATGTAAATAATGTCAAGTTGAAGTAGTTTTGCAATGTAGGTTTTTGTTTTTGTTAGTGGGTCAAAAGAAAGTAACCTTTTCTAGCCTCCTAATCTATCACATTATTTGTCATCTCTTAGATGTGAACCCCTAACTGCCTGAGCGTTCATATTTTGGTCGATGTACAGATTTCATGGAATGTGGAATTTTTTTGCAATGTGGAATTTTTACTGTAGATTTTATGGGAAGTTAGCTTCATGCATATGTGATACTATTAGAAAGGGGTTGATTTGTGAAAATTCTATGCCTCATTTCATGTTGTAGTGATTCTCCCAAAATTTTGAAGATTTTAGTGTAAAAGTGCTCTTAAAAAGTCAACTCGTAAAATTAACCCCTAAAGGACCAAGTGTCCTAACTAGGACATTTAGAGAATCGGGTAGGTTCCGGTGAACACATTTTTAATCGAATTTTGAAGGAAATTTAATAGTAGATTCCCCAATGTGCCACGAAAATGGGGATTCTTTTTTTTTTGAATTCCGACACTGTATGTGAAAGTTACGAGGGGAAATGTGTTTTTTTCGGGAGAAAGGGCAGTGGGGCAGTAGAGAAATAGTTGAATTTTAGAGGGGGCATCAAGATGGGCGGTGTGTGGAAAATGGGGTGGACTGTAGGGGCAGAAGACCACCCCGTTTTCCAAGCTCATAAAAAAATTAAAAATTAAAAATTTTTTAAAAATTAAAAAAATATTTTTTTAAAAATTAAAAAAATATTTTTTATTAAAAATTTATTATTTTAAACTGAAAAGTATTATTTTAAATTAAAAATATTATTTTAAACTAAAAGTTCAATTTCATAATTAAAAATATTATTTAAAAATTTGAAAAATAAAATTATTTTTTAAAATAAAAAATAAAAAATAAAAATCGTTCAATGAGGGACTGCCACGTGGCAATGTACCTTGAGAGTTAGTGGGGTCATGAACATTGGAATGGGTTGGCACTTCAATTCCCTTCCTCCACCCTTTATTTCCCCCCTAACCCTCAAAATTCTTAGAAAATATGCTACATGTCTTCTAAAACTTGGAGATTTATTTTTTTTTCAAATTTTTTTTCAAATTTTTTTTCAAATTTTTTTTCGCCATTTTGTAGAGGGTGGAATGCACTTGTGTTTCACCGCTCGGATTTGTATTTTAAATAAAGAAAGTCGAAAATATTGCAATTCCAAAAACATATAGTCTTTTTTGAACTTTTAAACCCCCAACAAGTGCAAGGTGTTATTCAACATCCTAAACATCTCCAAACGCAACGAAAATTGGTACACAACTAAGTAACATCATATAGAATGTGAAAGTGAAGTGCGACAAGTTTCGGTAGTGAGGTTTTTTTGATGTAGATGTGGTCAAACGCATCTGAATTTTTCGGGCATGTGTTTTTTTGGGGGTTTTTTTTCCATCAAACGCAATTATCTTGCAATCCGTGCAGTCAAAATGAACGAAATTTGTTGTGTATGTTTTTCAAATAGTTTAGGACAAGATCTTACGGTTAGAAGGTAAAAAATAACATTCTTTTGGATTTTTTGCATGGGGGAGTAAAAATGGCAGCATTGGAGTGTTTTTGGAGGAAAAACACTCCGGTCCTTTAGGGGTTAAGCAACCATTGCATTTAAACTAAGATGGATGAAATATGAACGGAAAACAAGGCATGCCACGTAAGTCAACTTCAACAAAGTCTTGGTTTGTTGGTGGGATTACACAATGGGTAGAAAAATTGATATTCGTTGGGTAGAATATAGGGATTCAATTGATTTGATGGTGTGTCTAATCAAATATGGAGGTTCGCTCCAGTACTATTATCACAAATCTAGTAAGTCAAAGTCCTGGTCAAAGTGGACTTGTGATCTTAGTGATCATGTCATGATAACTCTAGAAACAGTCATTGCATAACTAACATGGTTAATTTTATAATATTCAATTAAACATGTATGAACTAAATCCTAGGGATGAAAATTTCTTCAATGTCTTCCTAGATAAAAAAAATAAAAATTTAACATTGTACATGAGGGTTTTTATCAATTCATTTAATTGTTGCATATTTGTGATATAGGTTTACATTTTTAACTCTTTTTTTCACGTACATATATTTCCCATGATTGAAATTTATTTGTATACTTTTGTTTGCACTCGTAGAAAAATAATTATATAGTGGCATTTTGAAAAGGCCGGTCATGAACTCACGTCATGCCAAGGTTTAATAAATAGTGCACCCTTGGATAAGCATTGAACTTGCCCGTCTTGTTTGAAAATATTAGAGAGTGTGAAAATATCGAGTTCAGGGTGCAGTATATCACACACACTAACAAGAGAAATTATTGTAGGTGCTGAGTCAATGGCTGAGTCAAAGCATAGTTGGCAGATATGGATGTTGGACGTCCAATACCGTATTTAAAATCGTATTCCATGTGGTAGTATTTTATTCTTTCTCTTCAAAATATTTGTACCAGTGTTTCAGAATTCATGCGGCTGCCAAGTACATTAACCCTTTAACCCTTTAGTGCCCAGGGTACTGTAGCCTGAAATCACGGAAATTCAGACATTTTTTTACTGTACTGGAACCCCTGAAGGTGTAATAATCTAATTTTAGTAATTGACCGTTTGAAGTCAAAGTTAACCCAATCACCGATATTTCGTTGAAATTGCAAAAAGATCCAACGGTTGAATCAGTGGGTTATGATATTACAAAACACCGTATTAGTGCTGCAAAATTTGATGTATTTGCAGGTGAGTCACTTTGGCACTCTAAATAATCTTACACAAATTTTCTGAATTTCAAACAGAGACGTTCAAGCATCACTCATATTGACATCATGCAAACAAGCCATTGTACTCATTCAGAATGCTTCCCTAGAATTTGCAATCATTTTACAACTGTTTGCTTGTTCTATGTATACGGTTTCTCTATAACATTTCTACAGCTAATAGAATTTACAGTGAAATCGAGTTTGTGGATCAGCATATAGTAAAGATGAGAGAAAGTACAGGGATCATGCGTACTATGGAAAAAAACAAAAAAATGAAAAAAATCTATGCCGAATACATAGTTGTATCAGAAATGCTACAATAGAATACATACCTACCATCTTTATCTTCTCTTCCTATCTTTCGCCTTCCAAGCCGCACACTTGTACTATCTTCCAACATTACAGGGAACAAGAGACCACATACATCCACATCAGTGCCTCCTTCATCCAAGACTGTCGTTTCTTTTACACTGTCTGATACGTATGCTTCACCTGGATGTACGTATTATTTTGATGTTGCGGTGAACATTATGGATTTCTGAAATGAGTGTTTATGCAAATGACAATCGGATTTCAGCATATTGTTGGTCTAGCGATTGCGCAAATCTAAACTTCAGAACTGAAGTTCCAATTCTTTATGGATTCTCTGTTACTTGCATTTCCGACGTTGCAGTGACCATAATTTGGCTTGTTGGGCACTAAAGGGTTAACCCCTAAAGGACCAAGAGGACACATTGTGTCCACGAATAATTTTATTACTTGAATAATTTGTTTGGATTTCATAATTTTGACTCAATGTTAACTAGAGAATTAAAAATGTTCGTTTCGAGAACACAAAAATCCTTCAAGATTTGCAATTACGTTGATTGATTCATTGGGAAAAAACTAAAACGTCAACGTAGGTGAACTTGAGACATAGTAGTTTGGGCAGTTGATGACTTGGAGGGCGTTTTCACACTTGGACGTCAAATTTGTAAAAAAAAAGAAGTGTCCAGTATGTAAAATATTTTCCAATACTGCATCATTAACACTATAAAATAATTACGAAAAATGTTTAAATATATTTTAAATGGAATATTTTCAAAATAATTGGAATATTTTCTACATATTTTATATTATTTTGGAATATTTTAGAATATTCCAAATATATATTTGAATTCTTTAAAAAAAATTGCAATGTAAAAATTAATAACGATCACAAACACCGGCTCAACGAGTCACCAACAAGTCACCTCACCAAAATATAAATCTTTCAGAATCAATCATTGTTGTTGTATTTAGTTTTAGAACACCATTTTTTGTGGGCACCTAGATATAGTACATCTTTGTATGCTCCTAAACTTTCAAACGCTAATCATGGTTTCTAAATTTATGAGAAAGTTTGCAATGAATGACCTGTTGGTTTTATTCAAAATTTTCAAAAATCAACTTATGATCAAACCTTATAATCATGTAATATATACGGTAGATTGTTCTGAAAATTAATGTACAGTCTCATGACTAAGTCCTTTATGAACTTCAACGGTGAAGTTTTCTACATGAATACCAATCAAGAGATACAATTGCCTTTCTGAAAGCATCACGAGAAAGTGATAAAATTTTAGGAATGAGCATGGTCCTTTAGAGGTTAAGGTCCCGATTCATCACTGTTTTAAAAGATTCGTTATAAAATGTTTGATAAAAAACTAAAATGGAGTTGATGTACAAAGCAGAGTTATAAATGTCAATGTGAAGATAACATCTATACAGTTGGATTCATCATATTTATTATTAATATTTTTTTAATTAATTTTGCAAGGTTTTCTCTTGAAATTCAATTAAAAATCCAAAATTAACATTAATTTTTTAAAAAATATTGTAATGAAACTGGAATAACATGCACTACAAGATGGTATGGTTTTCACTATTTGATTCTTTTTATTATGAAAAATCATGTTTAAGGTCTCACTTTTTGAACTAAGAATGAAACTTGACATAAACCACTTTTGCTATTTTTCAAAAACTCTCAATATCTTATCTTGAAGGTCCATACCGTACAAATGGTAATCAACTAGCACAAGAATTTTTTTTAAATTGAATGGATGAAAAACATCCCCGTGCGTGGTGAAGGGACATGTCCATAAAATCATCCATCCTCCAGATTCGTCCAGATTCGACGCAGACGCGTTCAAGGGTTAAGTTACGTATGGGTACTCTCATTGTTGTAAGCATTCAACGAAATAAAATAATTGTTGCAATTAATTAAATCCTATGCAACTATCCACACAGGCCATAACATTCAGTAGCCTTCATGCCCACTGCCTGTCCTTCAAGCACTTTGTTCATCACTTTGAGTTTCCACCTATTCACTTAGCTACTGTGAGTGGAATATTCCACACCATCTATTGTAAAGCCAAGATAGAGTCAATGCATGCAACTGAATATTATGCATAACATTCAGTAGTCTTTGAGCCTGTTGCCCTCCTTTGCATGGAATGATGTGGAATATCCCACATCATTTCATCCTCCCAACGAAATGATGTAGGATATTCCACATCCCATTAGTAGCTATGGGGGCACGTGGCATTAAGCAAGACCAAGCAACCATGGTACACAGTAATCAAAAGCACAATTCAACAGTGCATTTTCATTGTTTATTCCATTGATTATCAACTAAATAGTGTTTTGTGACTTTTGTCCTTGTTAATTTGATTCATTCTCAACTCAAAAGTGTTTCGTCATTGTTGATTTGATTCATTCTCAACTCAACAGTGTTTCGTCATTATTTATTTGATTCAATAGTTCATTCAATTAGAAATTACTGGTCACTTTGTATATAAAGGTGGATGAAACTTAAAAGGGAGTCTCTTTGAAGGCTATTGAATGTTATGTGGCAAGAATTCAACAGTCACGGTCAATAATCTAATTTACCCCTAAACGACAGAGCATGCAAAAAGTGAACAACTAACAGATTCAAACCCACCCTAGGTTCTCATCAATGCTTGGATGAAAGTCATTCAATTTTTGGAGATTCTTCACCAAGTTGTTGTCTTATTTAATGGTTGAATTTAATCATACTTGATTACATGTGTTTCTAAAATTACAAATGAAGAAGTATGTCAAGTTGTTGACCAAGCCAAAATTGCATTGACTGTAATCCAAAAGTGGCCTTGCAAAAATGAGGTCATAAAGAACACAAAAATTTCAAAGAATCACCACGTTTAACCCCTAAAGGACCATCCTCATTCCTAAAATTTTATCACTTTCTTGTGATACTTTCAGAAAGGCAATCATATCTCTTGATTGGTATTCATGTAGAAAACTTCATCATTGAAGTTCAAAAAGGACTTAGTCATGAGACTGTACATCCATTTTCAGAACAATCTACCGTATATATTACATGATTATAAGGTTTGATCATAAGTTGATTTCTGAAAATTTTGAACAAAATCAACAGGTCATTCATTGAAAACTTTCTCATAAATTTAAAAACCATGATTAGCGTTTGAAAGTTTAGGAGCATACAAAGATGTACTATATCTAGGTGCCCACAAAAAAATGGTGTTCTAAAACTAAATACAACAACGATGATTGATTCTCAAAGATTTATGTTTGGGTGAAGTGACTTGTTGGTGACTCGTTGAGCCGGTGTTTGTGATGGCTATTAATTTTTACATTGCAAAAATGTTTTAAAGAATTCAAATATACATTTGGAATATTCCAAAATATTCCAAAATAATATAAAATATGTAGAAAATATTCCAAATATTTTGAAAAGATTCCATTTAAAATATATTTAAACATTTTTCGTAATTATTTTATAGTGTTAATGATGCAGTAATGGCAAATATTTTATAGTGTTAATAATGCAGTAATGGCAAATATTCTATAGTGTTAATGATGCAGTAATGGCAAATATTTTATATATTGGACAGTTTTTTTTTTTACGAATGTGATGTCCAAGTGTGAAAACGCCCTTCAAGTCATCAACCACCCTAACTACAATGTCCCAAGTTCACCTACATTGACGTTTTAGTTTTTTCCCGATGAATCAATCAACGTAATTGCAAATCTTGAAGGATTTTTGTGTTCTTGAAACGAACATTTTCAATTCTCTAGCTAACATTGAGTCAAAATTATGAAATCCAAACAAGTTATTAAAGTAATGAAATTGTTCGAGGACACAATGTGTCGACCTGGTCCTTTAGGGGTTAAGAGTATCTCATTTCAAATTCATTCCAACAAGTTTTACTCAAAAAATATTAAAATTTTGTTTGTAATCAAATTTAGAAGGAATTTTTTATTTAAATTTAAATTTTTTATAATTAAATATTGGTGATAGTATTAGTGAATCGAACCATACGGATGGAATCTAAAATTCAAAATCTAGAACTTTCATTCGTATATCAATTTTAAGATATTCTTCTAAATAGTAGTTTATGATGATTTTCTTCAAATTGTCAATTCCAGGGACACCCTGGTACGTTTAGGGGTTAAATCTTACCATTAATCCCTAAATGGTCAAACAATTATTTTCTGGTCGTTGTCCAAATCTAACGGGCTGCCCGGAACAAAAAAAATGAAAAAATAAAATAAAATTTAAAATACTACATCAAATCTACCTTTCAACGTAATTTGAGTTATGTCAATCCAAGTTAAACTCCACTCGGGAGAATTTTTCAAAGTAGATCACCTCAACATTGTCTTAGTGTTATAAAATTTGCTATTTGGGGAAAGTAATGATGTTCCCTCTATCTTTTCTTTTACTTTTTTGAAGTTCACAATAGATAACCTAACTTTAACTAATCATACTAAATTATAAACTCCAAAAGTGAAATTTATGATTTTTACAAATTTTCAAAGGTTAGTGCTTTTAAATTCATTTTAAAATGATCTAAATTATTTTTGGAAGTTTGATCGTACAGATAATTTGTAGAGATAACGCCCTATATTTTGTCTATTGAACCAAACATCATCAAACATATGGAAGGTACATATTATAACACATTTATGTTTTGTTCAATACCCAACGGGCGTTTAGGGGTTAATCACCAATTTTGTGTCTAAGGGGCGGTTTACACTACGGACCAAGAGTTGTGACCAAGGAAAATGGATTAATTATATGGTCACACTTCATGGTCACACTTCAAAAAAATGTAATTTTTAAAGCCCTTGGGCCTCTCACTAAGTGTAAATCGAACTTGGACCGGGACTTTAAAAAATAATAAAATGGCATTTTCAAGCCCATGGTATCCTCGTTCAGCAATGATAGAACCATTTTTGCCTCTCTCACCACAAAATCCGGGGGATCCTTCAACATTATCCACTAGGCCTATTTCTAAGCCTTTTGACGTGACCTCAACTCCTTTGGTCACTTTTCTTTTTCCTTGTAGTGTAAACCGAAGTCATCCCAAGAGGAGTTGATAGAGCCAATTACAGATTTAGAGCCGCATGGGACGAGTTCTTGGTCTGTAGTGAAAACCGCCCCTGAAATAATTGACTTACGGTGTTCCTGCAGCCTGGCTTTTGGCGTTCCTAGCATTGTTCTAAGGCCCTCTTTACACTAGAAACGAGAAGTCGTGGAGAAAACCGGCCAAGGGCTATGGCTCATTCTTGAGAAGCCAAACTTTGAATTTGACGTCCTTTGGAAATAGTGTAAAGTGAGAAGAGGCTACAAAATAAAATACCGGTTTTAAAAAGTAAAGCTCTTATATATTTCTTAAAAAATAAAAAATGATTGGTTGTGAGAATTCTGGCTTGACAGCCTCCCGGAATTTGCGTTAGACCCACCTCTTGAGGTGAGCTTGACGGAAAATCCGGGGGCCTTCAAAAAAAAAAAAAAAAATTCTTGCCACGAAGGACAAAAGTGTTGTCCATGTCATTTTCTCCTCCTTTTGTCCCTTGGACTAAAAATTTCAAGTGTAAAGTGACCTTCCTTGGTCTTCTCGATTTCTACGCATCCCATTGCCTGAAATTTCTTTTCTCACGGCCCCTTGCCTCTAGTGTAAAGAGGGCCTAAAGTCCAAGCCATGGACACTTCTCCGACAATCAATTTGGCTCGGATGGACTAAACCGCTAGATTGTGTAATTGTCGCACGTGGATGTAGTCCGAAGGTACCTCACCATAGGTAATAAAAGCAAAGATAATATAGCGCTTCATTGGCAGTGTTTGGCCTTTTTTTCTTAGACCTGCTACATGCATTTCAAAAGATACAAATTTGGCGGAACTGTCTGAGGCAAGTTCTATGAGTTTGAAAAGTTGCCTATGGAGTAGGCAAGAGAAGAGGAAATTAAAGTAGAACTTGAGTTTGTCTCATACCTGGCCATGCAATTGTGTACATTCTATAGACTTGTTTGAGGTGGAAAATGAACAAAATTGATTGGGTGAGGTGCAACATGAATAAAATTGATTGATTAGGGGTAAAAGCAAGCTACAATCCTACAAAATTGCGAGCAAAATTGTAGTAGCAGAGCACCAAAATTGTAATGGAAGTAACTTGCTAGAATCCACCTTGCATTCTATGTCGGTTCTTTACACTTTTTTATAATATTCATGGTGTTCTAAATCACATAATCTACTTATCAAGTCTTACTTTTTATGTTTACGTGAACAATTATAAGATAAATTGGAAAAGGGACAAAACCATGTGACATTTATGTGCACATTTGCACCACCTACTATGATATGTGTACATTCCAAGAAAAATTGGAAGTCACCATTTTTAGTATAGTTCTAATATCTATTATTGGATGGCGTAAAATTTTATGTTTAATTTTACGACTTGACATGATATTCAAAAATCACTTTTTAATTTAAAAATGAACATTTTATGTTTTGAGCTAAAAAAATCAATGTTTTAGGGGAATTTTTTTTCCTTTGGCATTATTCACAAAAGTGCAAGTGGACTTGCAATTAAAATTTGATGGTTGCTTTGCAAGTTTATCAAATCAACAAAGAGCTCTATGTTAATTGTGCTTCTTGGTGCATAATTGGTTATTTCATTGGTGCTATTTGGTGCTATTTGTTCATGAAATTGCACAAATGGGTATGCTTGAGATTTGGGCGACCGTATTTTGTTTCTATCCTATGGGAAGATGCCAATTATGAAGTCTTGAACTTGAAAACCCTCTATACTTTATGAAAACTTTTCCAATCACTTTTTTTCTCAAAAGCTTACTTGAAATGTGGAACTTGGTCCTCCAAAGTCTTTAAAACCTTGTCTTTTAGTGAGATAATTCACCCATAGAATTTAGCCTAGTATAGCCTTGCTTTTCAAAGTACTCATAGAACAAACGTAACCCCTAAAGGACCGTAAGGCACCCAGAGGGCTTCTGGAACTAGAAAGTGGGAAAATTTGGGTTAATGGGCTTTGAACTGTAGGATGAGCAACAAAGAGACCTTGGCTCTTTTTGAAAGCCAAATCTATAGGTACTTCTTGATCAAGAATTCATCAAGTGAGCAATTTTTGGTGATTTTTTTGAGTTGCACGGTGGGTATTTAGGCATCACTTCAGATCCTCATATTTTCCTCTTCACACCTCCAAATTACTTGAAAATTTTCCCACATGTTTATAATGATGATACCTACTCACAGTAAAAATTTCAAAATTTTTGGAGCACATTTGAACAATTTGATTTCATCATGTGTACAAAATACCCCAAACAAGTTCCATCAATCTTCTTAACGGTGGCATTTCCTCAAAAATTATGCGATTTTGTTGATCTTTTTTTCATAAAAAATTTAGGTAAGTCTTCTTTAGTTTCAACGGTGCCAATTGTCAAATTTACCCCACACCAATGAGGAATTGAGCTTGCTACAAGAGCTAGTCAAGAAAACAAGAGCTAAGTTCAACACCCTTTGGTCCTTTAGGGGTTAAGATAGAAGCACCCATAACTAATAACTTAAACTTTCTAGCCTACTTGCACTAGGAGTAGAAAGTTGATAGTAATTTCCCTTCATAGAAGAATATAAATCATGAAGAATGTAGTTTTTCCATAAATTTATCCTAAAAACCAAATTGTCTATAAATTTTCAAAGTGAAACGATAATCATCTACCAAAAACAATAATTGAATTATCCCAAATCTATGAACATATGATTCCACAAGCTGGTCCAAGTTGCTTCTTGGAATTGACTCTAATATAAAAAATATTGCAAGAAGTTGATTGATTGACAGAAATTTCTTCACAAATGACATTGAATTTGAATGAGTTTGGTTGTTAACCTTTATGCGCTAGTCTACATGATGTTGGATTTAGGTACATTGTCAGTTATGGGTGCTTCTACGGGGCGGTTTACACTAAGGACCAAGAACTCATCCCATGCAGTTCTAAAACCTGTGATTGGATCCATCAACTCGTCTCGGGATGACTTGGGTTTACACTGCGAGAAAATAAAATAAAATAAAAATGATCAAAGGAGTTGAGGTCCCCAAAAAACAATATTTAAGGCGTACATTATCTACTAACATGGTCCAACGACTTTCTTGTTGAGAGAGGCAAAAGAGGTGGTCTTGTAGAAAAAGCAAGGGCCCATAGGAGAGAAATGCCATTATACCGTACTAGGAAGGTAGGGTCGGCACTTTCATATCAAATAATTAATAAAAGTTCAAAAAGTAGGGGTCGGAACTTTCAAAAATAATTATTAAAAATTTGGCTAATAATAACTAACATTGAATTTTTCTAGTGACTAAACGTTTTCTTTTGTTTTTTGTCTATGATTTTTGTTAACTTCATTTTTGTTGATTTTGACAAAATTCTTGATCAATTAATTTATTTTTTTGGCATTTTTTTGAGGAATTGTTTTCTGCCGACTCTGCCTTCCTGGTACGGTAATATTTTTTAATGAGCAATTTAAAAAAAAAACAAAAGATTAATTTCTTTTCCAAAACTGCCATTATTGAACATATACTAAAAAAATCAGCACATCCACTTTTTGGTACATGGTCAAATGTTCTTCTTGGTCCACGTTCAGTTTACACTTACTGAAGGGCCCATAACCCTTGTAAATTGATTTTTTAATAGCTTGGACCATGAAAGTTGTCCCATGAAGTTAGACCATAAAAAATAGCCATCTTCCATTGTCCGACTTCATGGTCCGTAGTGTAAACCGCCCCTACGTTACCTTGTAACACAGCAGTATCTATGTGGCTGTGGTTTTGAGCATGGAGCTGTGGTCATTACTACTTGAAGGTCCATGTCAACTTCGTCTGAATGTGGGTCAATCCCATCATCATCTGTAACTATCTAACAGTGGATAAATTAATTCCAACATCACCAAGAGAGACACACACTCACACAAATGCACTTAGTGCTCAATCGTATTCCATGTACAGTGGGGTACCAATCAAAATGTCGTTTTCGAATTCGCAGTGAGAAAATTTCAGTTTTGCCAACTTTGAAAGTCTCCCAAGAGCTCAAAAATTGGTGTTTTACCACGAAACTTTTACCAAAAACTTATCTTCAAGTTAATTATATGTATGCCAAATTTCAAGGCCAAAAGATTCACCAAAAAGAAGTTATTCAAAATCTACCAACATTGGTATTTTTTCACTGCTGCCAACTTTGACAGCCTCCCAAAGATTGAATTAATTTTTTTTTGCCATGAAATTCTTGGAAAAAAAACCTCTTTATGTTAGTAACATATGACAAAAATTTCAAGGCCAAAAGATTAATGAAAAAAAAGATATTAACAATCTACCAACATGTGTAGTTGTGAGGGAAACTATTTCATTGCTACCAACTTTGACTACTATGTTGGTAGATTTTGAATAACTTTTTTTTGGTGAATCTTTTGGCCTTGAAATTTGGCGTACATATAACTAACTTAAAGATAATTCTTTAGTAAAACTTTCGTGGTAAAATACCAATTTTTGAGCTCTCGGGAGGCTTTCAAAGTTGGCTGTACTCAAAGTACGTAGCAATGAAATGGTTTCCCCCACAACTACACATGTTGGTAGATTATTAATATCTTTTTTTTCATTAATATTTTGGCCTTGAAATTTTTGTCATATGTTACTAACAGAAAGAGGTTTTTTTTCCAAGAATTTCATGGCAAAAAAAAATTAATTCAATCTTTGGGAGGCTGTCAAAGTGGCAGCAGTGAAAAAATACCAATGTTGGTAGATTTTGAATAACTTTTTTTTGGTGAATCTTTTGGCCTTGAAATTTGGCATACATATAGTTAACTTGAAGATAAGTTTTTGGTAAAAGTTTCGTGGTAAAACACCAATTTTTGAGCTCTTGGGAGACTTTCAAAGTTGGCAAAACTGAAATTTTCTCACTGCGAATTCGAAAACGACATTTTGATAGGTACCCCACTGTACAATTATCTATACTTAGAGCAGCTTCACCGCAGCCCTCCCAGAGCCCCTCACACTCCAGAAGCAGATGAAAAGGGCAAAGGGCCCTTTTCAAAATGCCTCTTGACTATGTATCCTAGCGTGTGAAGAAACGGTCCTCCAAATCACTATTTAGTTGACTAAATCCCCACATCCTACTTGTGATTGGTCCATCGAATATTTAATGTGTACTTTTGATGTGTGAGGGGCCTCCAAGGGTGGGGGAGTGTGAGGGGCGGTTTACACTATGGACCAAGAGCCATGACCATGGAATTCTAAAATCTGTGATTGGCCCAAAAAGAGCTCTAAGAGCTTATTCATTAAATTGGGAGTTTCCATTAAATTGGGAGTCAAATTGATGTATGCATGTTATATTAGTTGACATATTGTAGTCATTCTGATAGTGAAATGATCATGTGATGTACATCAATTTGACTCCCAATTTAATGAATACGGTGTTTCTTGGTCCCATTTGGCTTTACACTACCTTGAAAAAAGGAGAATGACGACTAACTTTGAGGTCCCCAAAAATGCTAAAATTTCCCAAATGGATAATGTTTTCATGGTCTCCTTGATTATAGTTGAGTCGAAGCAAATGCCTCGACTCAACTATAATCTAGGAGACCATGGGGCTCAAAAATCATTGATTGGCTAGTGTTCAATTATTTAAAGAGAAAGGAGGAAAAAGGGGAGGATAAAAGAGAGAATGATGAGCTTAAACTTGTCCCGGTCTAAATCCACTTTACACTACAAAGAGTGACCAAGTCATTTAAAATTGCATTTTTTATTTTTCATGGTCACGGCTCTTGACCAAGAGCCATGACCATGAAAATGATTTAATTTTCTTGGGCATGGCTCTTGGTCCATAGTGTAAACCGCCCCTCAGTGCAAGGGCTCTTCAAATGTAAATGAATAATTTCAGCGAGTCATCTCTAGACTATAGGAGTGCCCGGGATGCTCTTATCCTCATTCTTTACACTATCGCCTACGAAACAGACACTTTCTACTTCTAACTGTGTACAAAGTAACTTAACTGCCCAAGTGTCCAATTTGTGAATGATGTATATAATCAAATTTCATTTTCTCATACGTCATGCACTTTTTTCAGTGTGAATTTCTTACTATAGATTATTTGGCAAGTTAACTTCATGCATGTGTGAACCAATTAGAAAACTAGGGGATGATTTGTAAGAAATTTATGCCTTGTTTCATATTGGAGTGATTTTAAAATTTATTGTTGAAAAAATAAACTCATTAAATTAAGCAACTTAAAAACCTTCAAAACATCATTATGCTTAGAATTTTACATTTCAGCTCATCACAACAAACTTCATCCATAGATTGTCAATATCTTATTCGTAATCAAACTACAGGAGAATTTTTAATTTCAAGTTTCAAGAATATTGGTGACAACAATCACACATCTAAGAGTATGGATAGAATCTAAAATTCATAATGTATGACTTTTATTCATGCATCAAGTTCAAAATATTTTTCTAAGTTGCAGATCCTTCTTAGTTCAAATGTATTTGAAGGGGTTGTGGGCATATAGAGGTTAACATGTAACTAGAATGTCAGACTATCAGTCTCTGAAACAAAGTATGGATGAAAAACGCCCTCTCAAAGCAGAGTTTGGATGGATGTTGTCCGAGAACTTACACCAACCGTCCGAGAACTTACACCAACCGTCATCCTCAGATATCATTGTGGTATCACCTTAACACATGAAGGGTATTGCCGGATATCATAGAGGTATTGTGAATATTGTATGCATTGGGTAGCAAAAGTAGATACCATTTATGTGGGAGGTCGCATAATTTTCTAAATGTCATAAAGTGGTTCTGAGATCACTCATGAGTTAGGGCTCCATCTTCATATAAATATCTGTTCCATTAACCCTTAAACGTCCCAGCGTCCACAAACTGAATCATGAACAAATTTGAAACTTTGTGACTTCTTCATACAACCTTGGATGGTTTTCATCCAAGTCACCTTTAAAAGCCTATTAAATTCTCTATCAATTACAATAAATCTCTTGTGATGGGAAACTATTGATAATATTGGAGAGGCCTCCAACTACAAGTATGTCAAATTTGTGGGTTAGATTTTATGATTGCAATGGTCTTCTCTTGTACACCTCATGTACATCTAAGCCATGCTAATATGTACTTTTGACACTAGAATCTACTTTTGTTCAAAGGGTTGGTACGATTAGGCGTTAATTCCACCTCCATTGACATTCCACTCGAAGCTTTTGAACTTTTAGCCCCCGGAGCTAAAACGGCTGTGGGGGGCTAAACCCAAATCTCTCTCTTTTAGCGCGGGCTAAACCCAAATCTCTCCTCTCTAGCCCCGGCTAAATTGTGTTTTAGCCCCAGCTAGTGGTACAAAAAGGGGGCTAATGGTACAAAAAAATTACCCCCCCCCCCCCCCCCCCCCCCCCCCCCCCCCCCATTTTTCACATAGTGCTAAAGGGGGCTAAAGAGGGGGCTAAAGAGGGGGCTAAACTACCCCAGTTTAGCCCCGGCTAAACTGATCAAAGTTTCCAGTGTTCAATCTGATTGCTTGACGGATTGCCCAATGAATGATGGAAAACAGTTGTCCAGGCAACTCAAATACTTACCCAGCCTCCATCGGGAGATGAACATTTTAGTATACTACACCTGGCTGTGACAAAATAATTCTCTAAGGCCATGGATTGCAATGCGACGCATAACAACGGTCCACAAAATGGAAGTCGTAATCTATCATCTGTAGTTTTGTTCTTGTTTTTTTTTTAATTCATTTTACTTTAAAATTATAGATAATAGCAGGTTCTATGTGGACTTTCTCCATGACATGTGGTTTTTGACCAAAACCTGCAAATAATGTTCTTCTAATCCTAGATTTCAATGATATAGGATTTGGTCCCATCTAGAGTCTGTATATTTGTGGATCCAATATGGTTCATTGAATTTCTCATAAATCTGTGGTTCTTAACCCTTTAGTGCCCAGGAGACCATAATGTGGTCACTCTGTCATCGGAAAAGAAAATTCCGGAAAATCCGTAAAGATTCAAGTTTAATTCTTTGAGGTTCAGGGTTGCGTAATTCTTGATGCCATCTCCTGGAGAAAAAAAAAAACATTCTGAGTTCATATACTATTAGAATACGTTGATAGAAACCATGGGAATACAGAATACATACAGGAAGACATAGAAAGATTACTTCCACAGTACAAAAGATAACATGGTTAGATGTAGAACATGGTTAGATGTAAAACCAACCGCATTTGTTCAGCTGAAATTGGAATGTAGAGGGAACGACCATTGTCAGTGACCAAGACAATGGAGAGCACGTTCTAATGGGGTGATGTAGGATGGACTTTGAAAATATGGTCACATAAATTTGGATGTGACCATCCCATGGGCATTTCTCTTTGATAGTTTTTGGTTTGAAATTTCATTGTGACCAGGATGAAACTTCAAAAGATAAGACAGGTGTTTCAATTCTAGCAATAAAGAGGAGACGGTAAGTAAATTGTGCCTTGATCGTATAGAACTGTAGCAATTCACATACTATTGGGTATAATATGCATTTCTAGGTTTAAATTGTTTTTTTTTTCAGTCCCCTTCATTCCATTACATATCACATTTGTAAATGTGTGCCCTGATTCTTTGTTGTATTTGTCGACATCTAGGAGGTCCATGTACAAAAATTTGGACTTACCGTATACATGTGAGGGAGCTAACTCTTTAAATTCATAAATAAATGCCCAAGGCTCCAATCTTTGCCATGTATGAATCTTTGTTGAGCTTACGAGTTGCTGAATCGCTGAACCTCGGAGATAAAAAATTAGCATAATTTGTCAAAGTTTTATTCAACCCTGAACTTACACACCCCTCATGATCAACGTTTTTGGAACTGTTTATACGGTGCACTATACCATTATAATCTTTGCATTGGGCGGTTATATTTCACTGAAAATTTGTCACAATACTTATCATTGGGGTAACACCAAATTCATAAGGTTAAAATCTAAAAATAGAAAATGGATTTCAATGGGCAAGTCGTAAGAGCAAAAAAGCACCTGAATCTGTCATTTTTCGAAAAACTACCCTGGGCACTAAAGGGTTAAGGGGTTATCAGATTCATTGTGTTAAACCAATTAAACAACACGGGTCCAGTCCACGTCAATGTTAATATGTATTGACAACAATATTATAAAAGAAGAGTTACGACCAGGATTCTTGGGGTGTCCCAATGAATGGTTACACAAAGGCCTTCTGATGGATTGGTGAGGAAGCCTACCATTGATACAGGGAGTCTCTTTATGACGCCGTTTGTAGACCTCGAATAGTCGTACTAGTTAGTTTTACTGAAAACCTTAGAGTCACTCACTGAAATTAACTCTTAAACGACAATGCAAGCCCCACGGCTTGGTTATATTTTGGGAGAATCTTGCTCATAACTTTTACTCTATTGCACCAAAGGGGGTTTTTAAAATGCCAAATCGAGCACCTTACAGAGATCTATACTTCTTTAGAATAGAGCCAAAGTAAATTAAAAACAAAATCATGCTTAAAATGGAATTTAAAAAAGATTTTGGGTGTGGTATTAGGAAAGAATATGACATTTAAGGGTTAATAAAAAAATGGCACAAATTGTCTTCACTGATTTCCCAATTGGAGGCAAGAGACCCCCCAGGGATCATTTATTTACATGTTGAGGGCCTGGCATTCTCACCGCATGCTGGCTTTAATTTGGTTGTTTGAGGGTTCCTGGCTCCCAGGCACCAAAACATATAATATACTTAGTGAAATCGCTAGATCTTGATTAATACCAGACAGTCACTCGGACTGGGATTCATTCTGAACGTTTAGATGGATGCCTCGTATCCAGCCAAGATTGCCTAACACCAATGACTAAAGTATATCGTAGACAAGGCATATAGCTGACCAAAAGCATGCACTCAATCATTAACTCTAGAATGGCTCAAAATAGCCTCGCCCGTCGCCTGGCGTGACTAGCTTCTGGGCGGCTGCTTCAATACATGCGTTGTGTGGCTCTGAAATGGTCCAAACTTGTGGTTTGCCTCTATCTCAGAAACTGTCTTGATCTAAAAACTTTGGGTAGCATACTTGGTGTGCATTTGGTACCATGTTACTAGTACTTTCTCCGAGTCCCCACCTGCACTATAACTAAATGGGTTTTTTCATGTGAACTTGATACCAAACAATGAGGGGTTAAGTCACATTCCACTTGAGTGCATTACAACAGAAGCTGCTGCCACCACTGGAACTCCTACTGAACCAAAGAAGAGAGTCTGCATTTGATGTTTCTGTCAGTCATTTTCGGAGTAACTTTTTATAGTTTATAGTTATAGTTTTTTATTTTTTATTTTTTTGACACAAGTGACCGCTTTATAAATCACTGCAAGGAATACAACGGCCAGGCCCAAAGCCAGCGAGGAGAGTCGTTTTAGTTTTTTTAATTTACTCCATAACTGTTCCTTACAATTTTCACTTTTTTGGAATTTTTAGAAGATGTTTTTGGTTATTTTTTGGGGTACTTCCTTTTGGATACTTCTTTGAACTACCATTTTTTTCTCGGTTTTTTTTGTTTTTTTGTTTTTTTTCACAAAACTGCCCAATTTCTTCTCCTTGCTGTGAACCACAAAATGTTGCAACCCGTGGCAGATGCATATCGGTTTCAGTCCTGAGCATGGCAACAATTTTCTATGTATTTTTAATGTACTCTAAAACTATCACTACTTCTTGCTCTAGGACAAACTCATAGAGAAAGGGGCAGTGAATTAGATTACAAACTTGCAAGCCATAAACATGCAACATGTAAGAAATGAATTGCAGCACTCAAAACAAGAATTGCAATGGACCCTCTTCAATACCCACATTGCTATGTATATTATATCCCAACAGAAATATGGCACGAAAATAAGTCATTAACCCCTAAAGGTTCTCACCTCTTTTGTAAAAGTCAAAGCACTATAATTTGCATACTTTAAATATCACATTGAATGATTTATAATTTTTCATAGCTAATCATCGACATTATGAAGGTATGAAAAAAATTTCAACATGATTGGAAGATATTTTGAATATTTACAAATTTTATGATGTAAACAAGGTAAAATTCAAAATAAATATGTTTTTGTCAAATTTAATATCAAAAATTATATTTAAGGTAGATAAAAGTTATATTTACATGGAGTAAAAAATTGAAGGTCAAAAAATTAAAAGAGACTTATGATTGAAGCATCTTTAGAAAGCCCTTTGTATTTTGAACACTCAAAATTCAAAGTTCTCAACGGTGGAAAAGCTTCAAATGAAGTTTATTCTTCAATCCCAACGGTCAAAAGATGTATCATAACTTAACTTAAACATTTAATGAAAACACCAACTACAATAAAGCTAAGACACTTGATTTTTGAAGCCTTTGACCAAAAATCAAGCATAATATGGTTGATTGGTCCTTTAGAGGTTAAGAGATAACCAGGTCTCAATCTTCTGTATCATATCATACATACAAACAGTCTAAATAACCTTTCAATAGTGTCGTCATCACATGCATGTGCATTGCTCAGCTTAGCTGTGAAACCAATAAAAGGGGGCAATTTATACAATAAGGAAACGAATCCTAAACCGACAATCACCCATTGAAGGCTTCTCAAAATTCCAGTATTAACCCCTAAACGTCCCATGGGGATAGTAGATACGTGGCCGTATAAACGGCATTTCCTCTCAACAAGAAGCTCTAAATCGGGATCTCAATAGCTCACTGGAACGGCATTGATGTAGATTTTAGCTTCTTTGTTGAACTGAAACGTATAAAAAGTCTGGATCCATTCCAAATACTAGAAAAATACACCATATTCTATTGGCCGCAAAGGCACTTTCAGACGTTTAGGGTTTAGAGAAACTCAATGAAACTCATACCAGGCGTTTCACCATTTCAGTTTCCCTTTTCTTGAAGATTCACTGGCTACCAATAAAAGGTTGTGCAGAATCCATATCAGAGCCTGCACCACCCTCTTCCTGATTGTACCTGCCAATGGTCTCAATTCAATGTGGAAACTAGACAATGCTTTACTCAAACCAAACAAGCTTAACCCGAGTTAGAAAGAAAGAACACGGGCGCACCCAGAAACCCACCACGTGTCATCACAATTTTAAACTTGATTTTTCTTGTAGAGAAGGTATTCCTTGTAGAGAATGGAAAAAACTTAGTAGAATAATTTCTTTTATAAAATTTACACAAACCTTTCCATCTCGCATCTGACCCGCTCAAGGCTGCCGTTCAAAGCTAGAACCGGAGATGGCAGTAGCGACACCAAGAGCTCCATGTGCCACCCCAATCATGATGATGACCTACTTTTGCAAAGCTAGGGTTTACGATATTCACAAATAACAAACCCTAACCACATAGGTAATCAATCAATACCCTCAAAGCTAACTAAAACCTCTAAGCAAATTTCAATCTATACTTCACGACAAAAGAATTGAATAAGTTGTGATCTCCTTTTTCAGTTTAGTTCCTGCAGGATATGATTGAATGGTGCCCGTTGCAATGAAATATTTCATTTGCTTTCAGAGAAATGTAGAAATGGAAAGAGCAAGCTTACAGGGATGATGAACATATCATCCGCAATAATACATCCATATATCATTCGGTGTCACAATTGCGATACTAACCGTAAAACAAAGACAAGTGCAAAGACAGAAAGTGTGTTTGCACCAACAAACGGAATGAAGAAGTTAACAGTTGGTTACCCCTGACTTTAAAACCACCTCTGATATTAAAAACCCCCCGGACTGTAAACCCCACTTTAAAACCCCCGTGGACTTCAAAACCCGAATTTAAGCTCCCCCCCGCCCCCCCCCCCCCCCCCAGACTTTAAAACCCAACTTTAAAACCCTCCCTTAAAGTCAATGCCAGAGGATAAAACATGCCCCCTATTTATACATGTTTGGGCCCACCTTAAAAAATAAACCCCCTTTTCCGCAATTATGATTTTTGAGAGGATCTTCTTTGAAATAAATTGGGATCATCGGCCTCAAATTTGCAAAAACAAATTGCCGAGAAAAAGTCCCTTTGATGCCCAAAACAAAAATTTCAAAAAATGAGGCCCATGGGTGAATAGTGCTTGCACGCATAACTTTTGCATAGAGTTTTCAAATGACATTAAATTTTTTGGAGGTGAAAGATTAATTGATTTCTAAACTTTTCTTTAACCAACAAAATTCCAAAAGATTTGATCGTCTATGATCAAATGAGCTCCAAAAAATTGTTAGGAACACATTTTGATTTTTCGACCTTTACGCGGCTGCGTTGATTTGACCATAGTTTTGCATAAAGACTTATTTTGAATTGTTGGAGGTGGAAGAAGCCTTGATTTCTCAACTTTTGTTAGTTGAACAAAATTTTATAAAACTTCATCTTCTATGTTCAATTGGACTCCAAAAATCTCTGTAGGACACATTTCAAAAGCTGGACTCTTACTACTTTTTAACACATATTCTTTGTGGACGGATGTAAATGAACTTGATTACAAGAGCAACACCTTCTCTCCGCTAAAACCCACACATGCTTTCCAAAATAAGTAAAAATCTAGTGGAAAGTAACAATTTCTAACTTTTCAGCAATTTTAGATTATAACTTATATTATATTCGGCCAAAAATGCCAATAATATTCCAAAAGTTTAGGCATTTAGTTTTATACTTATATTTTTCCGGACCTACTAGTAAATTACAATAGTAGTGTGGCAAAAATAGTAGACTCTTCTGTTTGACCAAATCTTTGGAAATTGAGTGTTTGATGTTCATGTTCATCATGGCCCACTTCGTTGCGGAAATGTAGGTCCACACGTTTTACCAACATGTATCTTTTAGTGCATTTGAGAAGGTAAAAGTGAATGGCATATTGAAATTTGTTTTAGTGGGTAATTTCCGGCATAATCTGGATTAAAATTTTGCATGGTACATTAATGAGGCCACAATTCACCATGTCAGCTATCCTCATTGGGTGCAGAAGCCAAGGCCACTATTCAACATGTCCATGTCCATCCGGCATGGAGTTTCAATAGAAACGTTCCTTGGCAAAAACCCCATCCTGTTGTAATAAGGTTGAGGTACCTTATTCCGAGGTACCTTATTCCGATAACTTAAGCTACCTACACTATTTTTGGACCAGCCATTAATAGGGTGATATTTTTCCCAGGTTGGAAGTCAGTTTTCGCGGAGAATGAAATTTTTTTCATGAAATATTTCTCAATATTGAATTTGTACAAATTTTCAAAGTGAAAAGTACTTGAGGACCCAAAACCGATCATATGTTCTAATGTACAAATGAGGTACATCTGCTCTTTCACAATTTAGAAGTTGGGCCTGATCGGTTTTGTGTCCCTGGTCGAAATGGGTGTCTCAACCTTAGTGATGTAGCATTGAGTATCTATGCAAGGACTTTATAACCCTTAAACGTCAAACCTTCTATTTGTTTGAATGATGTACAAAACCAAAATCCGTTTTTACATTTGTCATGCACTTTTTGCGGTGTGTATCTTTTACTATAGATTCTGTGGGAAGTTAGCTTCGTACATGTTCTGATTAGATAGAAGATGATTTGTGACATTTTTCGACCTCATTTCATGTTGCTCTAGTTCACCAAAAAATACTCTTAAATAATTTAACTCAAAAATTTAAGCAACCAAAAAATCTTTAAAAATCTCTACAATTAGAATATTACATTTTAACCCACCACAACAAATTTCATTCATAAATTGTCAATATTTTATTTATAATCAAATCGAAAACGTGTTTTGAATTTTTATTTTCAAAATCTATACAAAAATATTGGTGAAAGCAATCGTCAATCAATCTAATTGTATGGATAGAATTTATTTTCATAATGAACAAACTTTGTTCATACATCAAGTTCAAAATATCCCTCTTAGTTGCATTTAATAATGTCTTCTTGAAATTCTCCAAATCTAAACAAGGATGTAGGCACATAGGGGTTAACATCATTAGGTTACGTAGCAAGATTACAATTATAATTCCCCAAGTTTGGACCTCGTGTATTTAGTAAAACATTGATGTGATTTGTGTTGTCCAATCTTTTCTGTACCGTACAGTCCTCACTATTTCGAGCGGGGGAAGTCGGGTGCCAAACACTTGGTGGCAAACACTAGACATATCAACTATGGGAACTTACTGTGAAGCACTGAAGCATATTGATGACAAGCAAGGTTATCCACCTACTTATTTCAGAACTGACAACAGATAGAAATATCAGTGTAAGCTTAGTTTTGGCAGATCTATGAAAACCAACAAACTTCAGTAGCAAAGATAGTACTTAAGTTAATCAAAGGAACAGTGCAGAAATTCTTTCGAAAAGGACCGCTTGCTTATTGGAATGACAAATAATGATCACAGTGCCTTGTCCAATTGGCTCCAGCCTCTTTTGTGCAGCAAGGGCATGTTCAAGGCACAGCATTTGGGGTCCTTGAGATTAGATAACTGGTTTGGCACACTCCATTCCATCTGCATGGGTTCCACTACTTGACAGGTTTCTAGGACCCCGTTCACATTTAGATGTTGAACTGTACCTGTAGTAGCCAAAGAGCCACAGTGGTCTAAAGCTTCCCCTAATTTTATTCTGTCAGCTATCTGCGGTCATAGAGCTGCCATCTGCCAATAGACTACCTGTTTCGACTAAGGAGGTGCATGGAACCCCAAGGGGTTCAATTGATTCCAAATCAGATTCAGGAGCTATGAGGGGGCATGTTTTGGAGTTTTCATCACAGCTGACTATGACGTCATTCTTCTCAGAAGAATTCTCGAGCTCCATGGTGCCGTTCTCAACGCTTTTCAGAGCAGCCTCCTCAAAGGAATCGAAGAAACTATCATGGGGCAGAGAGCAAGTGACACACTTGCCAAAAGATAATGCTGGCTTTTGCTTAGCTTCGTCCCTAGCAGCTGTTTCTCTATCCTTGTTCTTACCATTCAGTTGGCAGCTTGATGACCCAATCTTGTGCCAAGTTTGAAGGGCGGTTTGATGTGGTGGCATCGCAAGCTCTAATTGATCATGTCTTTGAGTTCGCAGTTTTGTCACCAGATCCGTGGACTGTCTATGAGCGGGGCCATATTGATCGATTTGCGCTACTGCAGCTTCTTCCGCAGCTGGCGTGCATCTCAAAGCAATGGAATTGGGCGATCAAGACCCGCGTGGAGTATGCAGCTCTTCGTGCTGCACCGTATGTTCATGAGATGGCGGCAGCAGATTTTTGGATCACTTCGCATGGCTGGAGCTGGCTAGATGCTTTTGACATGGCAGTTGATTTCTTTACGAAATCATGGAGTTTATGGGACCCATTGCCGGATAGTTTGCGCAACACGCCGCTAGACGAGCTTTCTGACTATGAGCTTGGATATTTGGTGTGCTTGCTGAGGAGCGGCTGGAATGAAGAACTGGTCGTTTCACCAGGAGATGGCATGGAGTTGCTTCCGACAGTCTGGGTTACTCCAGCTCAACGCCCTTAGTGCAAAAGGTAACCCTAAACCTAGTGCTGATTTCATTGGGGTGGTTGCGGATATTTGAATTTTTCCATTCCAATTTCCAAGGAGTTCTGCAGAATCTCTTATGTATGATTGTTTTCACAGGTTAAGGGCCATCCAGGACGCGGCAAGGAGGAGCATAACCTCTAGGACAGTACATAGATCTTAATTCAGGGGTGTCTTTATGAACACTAGTTTCTCCCTAAACCCCGTGTTTTTTGCTTTTCCAACTTTAGTAGATTTTTAGCATATGACCTAAAAGCAATGAACACTCTTTCTATCAAAGAATTTTTAAAATCATGCGCAAATATTTTTTCTTTTTATGTTAATATTTTGATAAGTAAATTATAGGTTTTGATATTATGGGAAAAATTGAAAGTGAGTGTACACACATCATCCTATACATACTACAACATATTCAAATTTTGTTGCAAGATTCTAAAATATGAATTAGGCATGGTAATTTCTGAGGTATGCAACTACTTGCAAGAGCCACTGTATGAAGTTGTCAATCCAAAACGACTCAATTTTCATGTGGGTTTTATTAAAAGTTTAGCAATTCCTTTTAACATGTCCCAGAATTTGTGAATTAGTCATTTCTTGACAATAGGCTCAAATACCTTACTGAAGTACTTTGTGGTTTTGGATTCAGACCATCTTCGTCCTTGAAATCCCATTTTCAAAATCATAGCCTTTCTACTTATCTTGTTTAAGAGCATTGTCCAGTACTGAATGAAGTCTTTCAAATCTAGAGCAAGATACTGTAATGTAAGTGAGTTTGATTACAAAATGAGCACCTTCTCTCCTCTAGAATTCACAAAAGCTTCCATTGAAAGTAAAATTCTTGTGAGAAGTAAAAATTTCTTACTTTTCGGCAATTTTGAAAAATAACTAATATTATATTCGGCAAAAAATGCCAATCATATTCCAAAATTTTAGGCATCTATTTTTAGAATTATTTTGTGCCAAACTGTTGTTAAACTATGGTAATTTTGTTTCGCCTCACTAAAAAAATACATTAAAAAATTCAGCCCACCTTCCCTTTGGTCCAAGCTCACTTTACACTATTGTTGGTGACCAATGGATGGGAAAGTTGGCTCTTGGGCATAGCTCTTCACCAAGGGCCGTGGCCAAGAGAATTATCCATCCCGGCTCTTGGTCACTAGTGTAAAGACCCCCTACGTATGGGTACTCACATTGTTGTAAGCAATCAACCAAATAAAATAATTGTTGCAATTAATTGAATCCTATGAACTTATCCCCACATACAGGAATTCAACGATCATGGTCAGTAATCCAATTAAATTTTACTATTAATCCTTGTATGCACCTGTGTCCATGTAATGGACAACGAACAGATTGCAACTTTTCTCTTTACTATATTCTGTATAGTTTTTCATCCATCCAAATTTCTCTTCGTTCTTGTGTTAGTTGACTATCATTTGTACAATATGGATCTTCATAATAAGATATTGTGAGTTTCTCAAAAACTACACAATTGGTTTATGTCAAGTTTCATTCTTAGTTCAAAAAGTAAGACTTTAACCCCTAAACGTCCACGCATTCAGTTATTGGATGTTTGTTGGTCAAACCCAATTTTGATCTTGAAGATGACTTCTTTTGCCACTACACTCAACAGAGAAAATGAAGTTTATCAAGTTTAGTTTGCACTCCACTTTTCAAATCTTAAAAATTTCATGTATTGAGTAAATTATTTCTTTTGCAAGCTCTGTAGCTCAAGCTCTAAATACACTATATGGGATGTTTACTTTTCGAATTTCAAAATTTAACTAGTTTTTTTTTTATGGAAAACATATCAATGATATCATGTGATTCTCCATATTGATTTGCATCTCATCCAAAAATTAATCAAATTTTTGAAGTCTTTTTGTAATTAAAATAAATTTGTGAAGCATTTGACTTAATTTTTTTTTTAAAAGTCATGTTAAATCAAAAAAACCTGAAAATTTCAGGACTTGTAGGAAACACTTAATTTCATGCATGGAAATATTACAAAATATAATTTGATTATTCTTCAAGGCTTAATTCTGCATAATTATGTAGTTTGACTTTTAAAGAAAGGACTGGTACGTTTAAGGGTTAAACATGATTTTCCAAAATAGGTAGAATCAAACAATGGAAACCATACCATCTTGTAGTGCATGTTATTCCAATTTCATTACAATGTCTTTTAAAGTTTTTGTGTTAGATTGGAATTTTAAATTGAATTTCAAGAGAAAACCTTGCAAAGTTAATTTTAAAATGTTAACAATAAATATGATGAATCCAACTATACAGATGTGACCTTCATATTGACATTTAAATATATTTTTTGTGTACATTACCCACTAACAATTTTATGTTCATTCACTTTTCAGAGAAATTCCAATAAAAATTACAAAAATTATAAGCTTTCAGTCTAATTTGGACAAGTTGTAGTACACAAGATGAACCATACGTACAATTGATTTTTGATAATAAAAAGGTTTTTTTTAAATATATTTTTATTTGAAATTCAAACCTTCATCTTTTACCCTTAATTCAAACAACTATGAACACAAATTTTGTTACTTATAGTTTGTAAACTTTTCAATGGAAAGAATACAAATCCTTTGTAGAATCACGTGGAAAAACAATCATGATTTTTGAGATCATATTTACTAAAATATCAATGTTTGAAGTTTCCGTTCAGAAATGTTCAATTTGAATATAAATCATATATATTTTTAATATTTGATCCAAAAATTGTCTAAAGAAGTAATTTTCACACTTTGAATGGTTTAATACATCTTAACCCTTAAACGACATTTCCTTGCCTGATATTACACCCAAAATCTCTTTTAAATTCCATTTTAAGCATGATTCTATGTTTAATTTACTTTAGCTTTAGTCTAAAAAAGTATAGATCTCTCTAAGGTGCTCGGTTTGGAATTTTAAAAACCCCATTTGGTACAATGGTGTAGAAGTTATAAGCAAGATTCTCCCAAACTAAAACCAAGCCCGTGGGGCTGGCATTGTCGTTTAAGGGTTAATATTAATATTGATATTTTTATAAATTTAATTATTTGATTCAATTCCATTGAAAAGTTGAATGAACGTAAACTTGTTGGTGAGTACTATTCATCCGTCAAATCCAATTTTTTTCATCTAACAATTTATAACAAATCTTCGAAAACAGTGTTGAACTTGGACGTTAAAGGGTTAATCAGCAGTTCTTGTCGGTGTTCCTTTAGCCTGGCTTTTGGCATTCCTAGCAGTATTCTAGGGTCCAGGCCATGGGCACTTCTCCAACAATCAATTTGGAGAAACTGCCTAAATTGTTGGATTTGGTAATTGTCACATGTGGATGTAGTCCCGAGGTACCTAGCCTTGGGCAATAAAAGCAAAGACAACTTAGCACTTCATTAGAAGTGTTTGGCTTTCCCTCGGACTTGGTGCATGCATTTCAAAAGATACAAATGGGGAATGGCCTCATATGGGTACCATTTTTACACATCTCACATAGTGTGACTTATGTCTAATTCATTTTATGTGTGTTGGAAATTCCGTCTTTAACACCATGTATATAGTTGTAGTCATGGTGCCTATAACATCCTTTAATTTTTGTAATTTTCCGTTGGTTTTTTCTTACCACAAAGATATGAATGAACATTTTGTTTTTAAAAATGAATATTCTTTGTTTTGAGCTAAAAATTTAATGTTTTAGGGGAATTTTTTTTCCCTTGGCATTATTCACAAAAGTGCAAGTGGACTTTGCAATTGAAATTTGATGGTTGTTTTGTGAGTTTATCAAATCAACAAAGAGCTCTATGTTAATTGTGCTATAATTGGCTACTTCATTGGTGTTCTTTGTGCATGAAATTGCACAAATGGGTACACTTGAGATTTGGGTGACCGTAGCTTGCTTCTACTTTAGGGAAAAGATGCCTATCATGAAGTCTTAGACTTGAATCCCTCTATATATACTTTATGACAACTCTTTCACCATTTTTTTTTTTCAAAAGCTCATTTGAAATGTGGAACTTGGTTCTTCGAAGTCCCTAAAATCTTATCTTTTACTGAGATACTTCAACCACAGAAATTGGCCTCTAAATTGGCTCTTAGCCTTGCTCTTAGCAAAGCCTAGGTTGTCAAATTACTCATGAAACAAACTTAAGGTAAAAGCACCCATAACCGATAATTTAAACTTTCTAGCCTATACGCAATAACAGTAGAAAGTAAAGACTAATTTTCCTTCATAGGAGAATATAAATCGTGAAGAATGTAATTCTTTCCATAATTTTATTCTGAAAATGGAAATTCTTAAAAGAAATCAACGTGAAAAGTTAACCATTGATCAAAAACAATAATTGGACTATCCCAGATCTATGAACATATGATTTTGCAAACAGGTCCAAGTTGCTTCTTGGAATTGACCCTAATACAAGAAATATTGCAAGAAGTTGATTGATTGAGAGAAATTTCTTCATAAGTGACGCTAAATTTGAAAGAGTTTGGTTGTTAACCCTTAAATGTCAAGACGGCCTGGACGGGGCAGCCCGGAAGGCATCTAAATTCTTTTGGGGGAAAATAGCAATAAAAATAAAAACTTTTTTATTTATTTATTGCAAAAACGGCTTTGCAGTGCACTCATGGCTAGCACTGCAACACTGTAGCACTGCGGCACTGCTGAACTTCAGCTGCCCCAACCTCAAAACTTGTTCTATTTGATAACTTCGATTGGTTACCAACGATTCGAGAATTTAACAGTCTTACAAAGATGACTTAGATGAAAGTCATCCAAAATTGTATGAGAAAGTTGCAAGGCCTGAATTTGTTCGTGATTTAATTTCTGAATGTTGGGGCGTTTAGAGGTTAAGTGAAAATTCTCTTTCCATCCAATTTCCAAAATGGTGTTCCTTTACATTGCTCCATTATGCTATACATGTGTTCATCCTTCCTTTAATTTTTTTTAAAATTAAAATAGCATAGGGGTAGGCATGTGCCTGCCACTTCCTTCAAATATAGTTTCTTAGAAGTATTGGGAGTGGGCATATATGCCCACTCTCTTATTCAAAAATAATTTCTTAAAATTATTGAGGGTGTACATGTGTCCACCCCCTAGTAGAAAATTTCTGGTCATTGAGAATTTGCTGCAAAAGAAGTAAGCACATGCCCACCCCTCTTTCTGAAACAAATTACCTCAAAATTATGAAAGGGGATAGGCATGTGCCAACCCCGTTGTTAATTTATATTTTTTAAAGATTTGGAGGCCAAAGGGCATGGATAACAAAAAAAAGATCTAAAATTAAAAGCCATTTCTAAAGAAATCATAAATATATTTTGCCAAATTTTACATACACTACTTCTTGAAACTATTAAGATGTAGAAAAATTACTCTTCTTCACATTTCTCAAATAATTTAAGTAATCAAAAGGGAGATATAAAGAACCAAGGAGCTAACCTTGTAATCAAAATCATTCCAAGTCACTTCCAAATGATATGGGATAGAAAGGGCTTGCAAGTCTATCTGAATTCTTACTACATTACGTTCTGACCATGTTTACTTTTGATTTACTTATTTTGATTTTTTGATATTGTTTTGAGGTATACACATTAGATTGGTAATTTAGAGTGAGATGGCTAATGAGAGAAGTTTATCCTTTAGAAGACACGGCTTTCTTGATTCCCACACCCAAAAACTCTTTTAAACTTTATTTTGAGCATCATTCTCTTTCAGATTTATTATCGTTTTGTTCTAAAGAAATATAGATGTCATAAATTTGTTGGTTTTGGCATTTCAAAATCCCCACCAGGTTCAACGAAATGAAAGTTATAAGCAAGTTTCTCCCAAAAATAAAGTAAGCCTTATATTTTTTATGTTGTTTTTGTTTATGTTTTTTTTCCTGTAGTGTGAAAATTTCTTTGAATTTTTTTATTTTTATCTTTTTGGAAATAATACAATGGTATGATTTCACAAGTGGGATATGAAACACATTTTTCATAAAACCTTCCTGTGGAAGTTATGTAAAAAAGGTACTAATTACCCTTGGTGGATAAAACACAAAAAGGCCGTTGAGTAAAGCCCAAAGTCTCAAAATAAACTTAATAATCGCTAAAAAGAAAGTATTAGCAAAAATCCTATTTTGGATGGTGAATTTTTTTATTTAGTTAAAGGTTGAAAGGTGCACCCTACACCACTAGTGCATGAGTTGCACAGGTTATAGCTACATTAGGTACACCCCCCTTTTGGGTGACCAAAGCTTGCAATCACCCATTTCAAAAAGACTAAAAATTTATTGCTTAAATATTAAGAATTTGTAATCAATGTGAATTTTTGTTCTATTATTCTACAAAGACATAGCTAATCAAGTTAAGTAAAAGATCATACAATTGAATTCATTATACAAATTTAAAATTAATAAATTAATAAACAATAATAAGATCATAGCAAGAGCAACATCATTGCATATTGATAGATATTCTTATTTTAATTTGTTGAGGATAAGAAGTTGATATGAATTGGCTCAAATATTTATATCTTTTTCTATTTTATATAATTTGGTATTGAAATTGTTCTGTACCATAAAGAATGCAAAGATGTCATCATTGAAATAAACCCCAATTGTTTGGACATTTGGAAACTATTTAATGAATCTGTTACATTGAGTACGTGCAAATCCTACTTTGTTGCGTCCAACGTTTACTTCAACATGAAAATGTTTTTGAGTAACACTACCTAATACACGTCTATCTTCAATTTCCTCAGGGTTCACAAAAACTAAACATAAAATGGTTGGACCATTTTCTTCAAATCCCGAGTAGTTCACAAAAAGGTTTTCTATTTCTAAATGCAAATCCACATCGCCCTCAAGGTGAAGAATTACGCTTGGAACTTGAATGCTTGAAATATCAACATCACTATCAAACGTAAAGTATGTCAAGCCATACAAATCGGTGTAGTATAAATTTGGATCCACGTTTGTTGTATTTTTCATAGCAGCTACAAAAGTATCAAGAAACCTTGAATGCAAAGGATCCCTAAGATAAGTGGCTGATGATCCCGTGTCCATTATAATTCCTCCAGTTTTAGTATCATTATTGTAAGCAAGTATTGTTATGTCTGACACGTCAACAACAACATCCCCTACAGTAATGCCTTTTAAGTTAACACGGTGAAACACTTCTCCAACTAATGGAGTGAAATTTAGATGCTTTGAACTTTGGCCTCCAAAAGAAATCCAACTTGTAGTATTGGCCCCAATGTTGGTGTCATCATCTTCATGAGCAAGACAATATGACATGGTGTTGTTATAACGAGATGCTATTTGAGAAAAAAACGATTCCGGCAATCGACTTAGGCCAATATTTCCCCCTTGCACTCGCTTATCATTTACTATTGTTTGAAAAGTATTTTGATGTACACATCCGAATGTGATGTTTAGGACTTGAGCATCATTCAAGCTAAAAGAAAATACGTCTTGCGATAAAATTCCAACATGGGGTGGTCCAGTCACATATTTTTCTGAAAAATTACATGGCACTGGATGATCAAAATTGCACGTCAATCGTGATTGCATATATGGTATACACAAACGTGAACTACACAATATCTCTCGATATGAGAATGAAAACAATGAATCAAATAAGTCAACATCTTGGTTTGAAAATGAATGATTCGAACAAGCAATCCATGGTGCTCCACCCCCTGTATCAAGTAACATGAGAGCTTCTTGTGGTGGAGTACCAACCAAAGCTTTAAGAAAATAACCTTGGCCGTAATGGAATACGTGATAATAAAATGAACTATCACTTACCATAACATTGTTTATGGGGATAGTTGTGAGCATTGTTAGATTTTTCATCTGTATTTGGCTTCCATGTACGCATTGCAATTGCAAGCATTGTCTCAAAATTAAGGAATAGAAGATGAAAATGATGAGTGAACAATTCTTGATCGCCATGTTGGTTGAATCAAGTTAAGAATCAATATCCAAAATATTACTGGAAAGATAAAGCACCTAGTAATCATTAATGTAAATAAAATATATTTTGTAAATCATAGCATGTTGTATTTATAAGTGAAAATAAAAAGTAAAAGTTGAAAGTAAAAATGATGCATCAAAAAGTAAAAGAAGTGAATAGCATTTACTTTAAGCAATTATTTTAGATTAATGAATTTAAATATTAAAATTAAACACAAATAATTGTGTTTTTTAAACTTATATCAAAAAAGTCATTGTAAGGTATTTGCATAAGACAATGTACCACATTGGGGCAATGGTCTTGTATGGGTACCCCAAAGAGTTCTTTGAAGATAGATAGAAACTTCGGCCACCTCAAGTGGGGCCGGCGTGAATAAAGTTCTTTGAACTCTAAAATGTGCCTCTTTAAAACAAAACAAAGAATGAATCGACAATATTGTACCTTTGAGGCAACTTTAAATAAGTCCCTTCTTAAAACAAAATAAAAAAAATGAATAAAGATGTAGTTTTGATTTCCTACACTCATGCAATACACTAAAAAAATTTAAGTAAAAATTGAAAAGTAAATCAGAATCTGATGTCATTTTGGTATATGAAGTACATTTAGATATGTGTTATCTGTCATTTTGGTATATGAAGTACATTTCGATGTGGTATTTGAAACGATTAATTTGAACGATTCAAAATATTATTTGATTAAAAATATTATTTGTTTTGTACTGCAAATGCTTATTTTTGGCAATTTTTGGAGTATATCTAGGTGTGGATATTTTTATTTCTAATTTAAGTCAAAATATGCATGAACGGATTAGAAAACTAGGGGATGATTTGTGAAAATTTTATGCCTTGCTTCATATTGGTGTGATTCACCAAAAAATTCTCTGATAGTTCAAAATTTGTTGCCGAAAAATATACTCATTAACCCTTTCAGGCGCCTACGTCCAAATATTGGACGCTTAAAAGGTTCTAACTGTTCGAACTCAATCCGAATTGGACAATTTTCATCCACCAAAATTTCTTGTGCAAGTTGACTATCCCTTGTACGCTTTTGATTTTCAAAATAGGTTATTATGATTTTTGGAAAAACAACAAAAGTGGTTTATGCCAAGTTTCATTATTAGTTCAAAAAGTGAGATCTTAAAGATGATTTTTCAAAATAAGTAGAATCAAATAATAGAAACCATACCATCTCGTAGTGCATGTTATTCCAATTCCATCACAATTTTTTTTTTTAAATTCCGTTAATTCATGATTTTGTTATTGATTTTCAAGAGAAAACCTTGCAAAACCAATAAAAATATATTAAAGAAACATATGATAAATCCAACCCTACAGATGTGATCTTCACATTGACATTTACAACTTTTCTTTATACATCAACTCCATTTTCGGTTTTCATCATTCATTTTATAGCGAATCTTCGAAAACAGTGTTGAACTGGA